>BQMZ01000063.1:0-592721 GCA_036984285.1 Chlamydomonas sp. KOR1 | reverse complement strand
GGCACAGTGGCCCCTAGGCCCCCAGAATGTGGTGGTGGTTCTGCACTTCGGTACCTGTGGCCCGAAATCCAGAGGGGTCGGCTTGGATTGCCTGGAGCGGCATGTTGAGGTCCCAGCAGACTGCACGAGCAATCACACACCACAGCACGCGGGCGCACAGCCTGGCGGACGGCATTTACAGTACCCCGCAGCCAGCACGGCCGAGTGGCCCCTGAGTGTGTGCGGTCCCGATAGTTGCTGCAACCACGACGGGAATTCATCACAACCTGTGGGGGCTGGTCTGCGAAGTTGCCTGCGGCAGGGGTGGTGTGCTCCAATTTGCTGGTCATAACGCTAGCGCTCTGGGCTCTAGCACGGGTTAAGCACCAACATGCTCCTTTGTGTGCACACCCTCCACCCTAACGTGTGACCTGGTGGTCGCTCGCACGTTACGAGCTCTTACGCCTGACTCCTCATCCGGGCGAGGCACAGTCCCTTCTGGACCACATCTGGCTGGGCGTTGTGGAGGTAGCCCTGCACCCCGAAGGCGGTACCCGCTTGCCCCACCTCACAAACCAGCATACACCCTGGCTCGGCAGTGTTAAGCCACGCGTGATGGCATAACCAGGCATACACGCTTACCTGCCCATCCCTCCGTCCCTGCAGGCGAGGCTCAGTCCTTTCTGGACCACATTAGGCTGGGCATTGAGGAGGCGGCCATGGACCCGGAGGCCCTGCTGCTGTTCTCGGGAGGCCAGACGCGTCGCGCGGCGGGGCCGCGCAGCGAGGGGCTGTCGTACTGGGTTGTGGCGGAGGCGGCGGGCTGGTGGGGTCACGAGGACGTGCGCAACCGCACGTTCACGGAGGAGCACGCGCGGGACTCGTTCGAAAACCTGCTGTTCAGCCTGTGCAGGTGGGGACCGACGCGAGATGCTGGTGGTGTAAGGGTGGTCCAATGCTGTCGCTGGAAAGGGTGGGCGCGTGTGAGGCGTTGCGATGTGTTACACGTGCTGATGTCCTGGGTTAGATGGACTAGCGTGCAGCACGTTAAGGCGTTGAGCGCTACCGGCGGTGCATTACGGCAGCGGATGGCGGCTGTGGGTTGAGGAGCAGCGAGACGGGGGGCGGGTGACGTGGGTCTGCGTCACTGTTACGGGGGAGGCTGGGGAAGGCTGTACGGTGCAGAACCACCCCGTCCTTCGGCACCCACCACCCGGCCTATTGGCACCCACAACCAGCCCGCCCTGCTCCACCCCAATACCATGCCTGCTCCACCCCACTCTTGCTCAGCTTACCACCGCTTGTCACAACCCCCACTGCCACGTGCTACTCCATCCTGACCCTTTCCACAGATTCTACGAGCTCGCGGGGCACTACCCTGAGACCATCACGGTGGTGTCGTACACCCTCAAGGAGTCCCGGTTCCGGAGCCTGCACCGCGACGCCGTGCGGTGGCCGGCCGAAGACTTCAAGTTCGTTGGCACGCCGGTGCCGCCGGAGGCCAAGGGCGCAGAGGTGAGGGTCCCTGGAGCCCTGAGGGTGTCAGACGCCGTAGGGGATTACGGGGGGGGGCAACTGGGTCCAGGGGTGGTAGGCAAGCCGGTGCCGCCGGAGACCAAAGGCGCGCAGGTAAGGGTTCCTTGAACCCGCAGAGGGCGTGTAGGGGATGGCTGGGACACTGGCACGGTGCGGGAAATCGAGTTTAGGAACAGCGGGCTCGATGTCGCTCGAGGCAAAAGGCGTGCTGGCGAGGGGCCCAGGGTGTTGGGCAGGGCAGGGATGGCGCAACACAATAGGGGCTGGCCTGGGAGGCTGGTATGTGCTGGACACCCACTGCTGGACAGGCTGATGCCGCTACTGCCAGCCCGCCTGGTACAGATACACCACCACGGCCTTCCTTGGTCCCGGCACCGCAGGAGGGCGAGGCCCGCACGGTCCGGTCCTTCCGTGAGGACCCTTACGGCTGCGGCGGCGAGCTGCTGGCCAAGCGGCTGCGGAGGGACCCCTTCGCCGTGGGGCCCATCCACCCCAGCAGGTGCCCGGAGATGCGCGGCCTGCTGGGGCACTGCGGGCCGGAGATGTACAGGGGACACCTCCCTTGGCTGATGGCCTGACGGACATGCGTGCTGCCGGGGTGGAGGCGCTGTGGGGCCAAGGAGGTAGGGCGTGATGCGGGCCGGGGATGTACACGTGGCACCTGACTGGCACGTGGAGCAGGGCCGAGGGAGCTGTGCGGGACGGGAAGGTCCCTGGTGCCCAGCGATGGTGCACTGTGGGCCAGGTGTGCGTGGGCTGCCTGGCCTGGTTGGGGGCATTTGGGGCAGGGAGTGCAGCGTGCGCGTCCGCTGGTTGGCCACGTGAGCCATGCGGTAATTTACGGCTGAACAAGCGCGGGGGTTGCGGCCAAGGCACATGGGATGAGTGCTGCCAGGCACACGCACGGACTGGGATGTGGGATGGGGGGCGTAGGGGAATGCACGGTTGTACTGGCGCAGTGTGCCTGCACTGACATGTGCAAGGTGGATGAGCCTGCACTGGTGGCTGGACCAGCCCAGCAGGGGGGTACGGGATGTGACACACGCTGCATGATCACGAACTATGCATCGACACGGTGGGACCAGCAGTGTTGCAGGGCGTTGGACTCATGGGTTAATGCGCCGTATGTGGGTTAACTGAGGTATGACATGGCTACATGAGGGGTGTGTGAGCTGGGGCATGGGTGATTGGTGGGGTTGTACGTACATCGCAGGGGCGTGTAGGGTCCCGCTGCCGGTGTGCAGGGAGGCTCGGGGGATGCTGCCCGAAACCGTGTGCAACACGGCTGACGTGCGTGACTCGCACACGGCACGTGACACTGCATGGCAATGAGATGCATGGGTTGGAAGGTAACGGAGCGTGCAGCGTAGCCCTTGATTTGTGGTGCTGTAGCGCCTGACAGCTTGCCCGGACCGAGCGAGGGCGTGCGATTGGGGCCGGCGGCTGCACAGCACGGGAGGGCTGCACAGACAAGACAGTGTTGGATAGTGGAAGGGCGGAGGGGCTGGCAGGGATCATGGAGGTGAACGCGCGCAAGGCGAACAAATGAGGTACACAACGAGGTGCGGCTGTAGTTTGTGAAGCGTGTAATTTCCTGTCAATGACAGCTTGCAGCATTTGGGTCATAGCGCGCAGCGGAACCTTGTTGGAGCGTTGGACCACACACAGGGACACAGATGCCGCTGCATCAGCGTGTGAGCGTGTGAGGTAGGAAATGCGCCCCTGTGCGCCGGCGGAAACTCGTACCTGCGCGCTGAGTATGCGGCACTGGTCAGAAGGCCTTCTGGCACTGGTATCGTGCTTGACCCCTGGATCTTGGGGTGTTGTGGAGCAGTGTGGATGTGGGCCGGCTAGGTAGCGGCAGGCACAAGCTGGGGGCAACATTCCGGACGACCGGACCTCACACTGTGGGGGCAGGGGAACCAGGGCTGTCTCAGGCTGTCCCTCCAGGTCCCTCTGCCGTGCTTCCTTCCCTGAGGGCAGACGTGCAATCATGTCGGTTGCACAACTGGGCGACTTGGGCCCTGCACCTTTTGACGGAAGTGACATGGGCACTCGGGCAGGGCATACGGTAAGGACTCGTGGGCAAGGGTCCACGTGGGTCCAAGTGGGGGGCCGCGGTGTTCGTCCCTGCTGCTAGCAGTGCTAGGTGCTGGAGAACTGATCCTGGAGCAGCTTTTTGGACAGGCCAGGCGGGGCCGCTGAGTATTTCTTGGATAGTGAGAGGTACGCTCACGCGCGAAGGGCGTATGAGGAAGGGCGCGACAACTGCGCCCGGCCAGGGCGCAGGGGAGGGTCCCGCCTGGGGAGTGGCGACAGGCGAGGATTTCATTGTGAACGGCCTCAGGCCTGCACGACCTGGTGCCGACAGCGCAGCAGTGACCAATGAACGAGTCTTGCCTGGGCCTGTTTTGTGGATTTCCCAAGGGGCCGCAGCAACTGGCAAACCATCGGCGCGGCAGCAGCGACAGCACACGTGGCAGACTTGATTCCTGCACCCGCAGCGAGTCCTCGACTTCCGCATATCAAGCATCCAGCAATAGGATGAAGTTACTGTTTGCAGGCCGAAATTGAGCACTCTCATGCAGTGGACGTCACATCGGGATTACACCCCGTACTGACAAAAGTTTGCAGCAAGACGCTGCAGCCCGTTTGGGTCCGAACACAACATTGCAATGAGTTGTCGTCAAAAGAAACCCAGTTGACCTGACTTGTTCCCTGTGCGCTCGGCACCACTTTGAGACCTTTGGAATGACTCTTAACGCCCCACCCTGCGTTTTGTGCGGCAGCGAGGCTGTAATGGAGTGCGTGGCTTGTCTTAAAGGCTCGAACCTAGCGTGCACGACTTCTGTCTTCTGCGGCGCTCGGTGCCTTTCACAACACTTTAGTGTCCACCGCGGGAGCCCTGCGCCAAGCCCTGCTTCAAGCCCTGCCCCGAGCCCGTGCGGAAAGTTTATCCAGTCAAAAGGGACTCCTTCTACGCCGGTTGGAGGAAGGTAGGCTCGCCGGGAGTAGCGCAGCGCGCGCGTTTCAAAGGCAAGTTGCACTTTTTGTGGCCAGCCCCAACACCCCAACTCCTTTCCTGATTGCAGGTTGCACCATGCGGCGTATCAGTCGCCTACCATGGCAACGGGGATTCCGCCCGCGCGCTTTCCGCCGAAGGCATTGAACGGCCTCCCCTGCCGAGCCGTGGTCCGCCCGGGGCCCCCGGCGACGAAGACAACAGAGCGTGAACGCCAGCTGGTGCGGTAGAAGCTGAGGCTTGGCCTGCGGCGCCGGGAAGGGATCCGCTCACTCCCTCTCACTCCTACTGCGCGAGCCAGCTATGTACGTTATATCAATTGACAGTTTGAGGGTTGACTTTTTCAGCTGACGTTGGGGGTGCGACGGAAGATGTTGCCCGGCCATTAGGGCTAAGTCCACTCCTGCTCTCCTCGGAACAACTGCCGCTGGTGGGACGGGGCAGGCCACCTCATTTTCGGACGGCCATGCCACACTGGGCTGGGGGGCCAGCAGCCAGCGTGCAGTTTTCTCGCCGAGGTTGGACGTTTTGCGCACATGCATGTGGTAGGACTGGGGTTTCAACGCAGGGTGGGCTAGGTTTACCCCTGACACCATATGGTTTGTTACAGAAACCCTGGTCCATCAGGGGTTTGGGCGCATGCACGAAGGGCTCTGGCCGTAGATTCCAGCTTTGTTGTGGCTGGCGGCCAGGCTGTTTCCTGTATTGTAAAGTAGTATGGGCGGTGGTCTGAGGGTTGCTCACATGCGCACAGGAGGTGCCGATTACCGCATTCTGTGTTTCTGTCCTAACCGCGTGTTGTGTGGCTGCATGGTTTGCGCCCACTATCAACTGTCACAAGGTTATATTTCGTTTTGACTGCAGGAGGCTATGTTGACCCGTCGCTAAGGACCACGTGGCATATGACCATATGTGAATGGGCCCTTCAGGGACGCTGGTTTGGACCATGCGACGCAACCGCCTTCTGTAACGTTGGATCAGCTCTCCTGGGTTGCTTTGGACTGTTACGGCTCAGTGTTGTGTCGGGTTTCAAGCCGCATGGACCTGCCTTGACGGTTCAGCACGGGCACGTGCCTACACCACGTGCAAAGCATGTCCGCCATGTCGTGACTGGCCTAAGCGGCAGCGCAAGGCCGCACAAAGCCGCTTACAACCAGCATTCTGCCCGCATGTTGCCCGACTCCACCCAGCAGTTCTACGCTGTACCTTCTGTGTACTTGCAAAAGCGTACGTGCGTACAATAGCCGACGGCGTAGGCTAACATGTGCCAAGGAGGCCCAGGCGGACAAGGCACCACATTTCAGCTGGTCCAACTGCCGCACCCCCTGCACGGGGCCCAACATATCACTCGCTCAACATCTCAAGGCGACGAGTTCCTTCGCAGCACACGGGCGATGCACATGCCACACCGAACTGCACCGAATCGTGCTTGCGCAACAAGGCAAGGAACTCCCCTACCCCTACGAGACCGCAAATTCCTTCCGTCGATGCCTCGTCCTGTGGGCTCCGGCAGCGCCACACGCTCTCCACGACAGAACGTAACCGCAAATGTACGGCCATAACTTGTCGCTTCATTCCGTACAGCGAAAGGGGTGGGAAACCCCGTGTCCCTAATGGCCGGGACCAGGTCTGTGGTTCGAGCGGGATGGGGCTGGGCTCTGGAAGGGGACCAAAACTGTAAAACCATACATAAAATAAGTGATGCCACCAGCGAGGGCCGTGGAGCTTAACCGGGTCTCAATCTAGCGCGCCGAATGGCACGTGCCCAACCTGGCCCAACCCACGTGCCGGGCTCCCCTGTGCCGGGCCACGTGGCCTGACACGTGTGTCAAGATGCCTTCAGTTCCACGACAGCGCGGAACGCTCTGCCCAGTACTCGGCGGCCGGCTGAGCCAACTCTGAGAACAGCGCAGCTACGTCGGAAGCCTGAGGGGGTAGGGGTGCAGCAATGTAGTGTTGGGAAAGCGGCCGCAGTCAGCAGAGCACGTAGGAATAGGGGTATGGAGGGAAGAGAAGCAAGGGTCAGTACGGCTTGTTCCAGCAAGGGGCTGTTCGTTACAGCGAACACGTGCACGGGGCGACAACTGGATCCAAGGGTTGCACCGGGACTGGTAGGTGCGGATGGCGCACACGGCACAGGGCAACATGGCGCCAGGGCGGCGAGATGTGCCACGCACAAGCAAAGTGCGCGCTTATAGATAGGGCGGCACCGTTGGGCGGTGCCTACAGCGCAAGCCCTTTCCTGCCCCACCAACTGAACTGCAGTCCCCAAACACCAAGCAAGCATCTCCGGTTTTTGCGAGCACGGCACACGAGCTCGTAAGCTGCATATTCTTCGTCGTCTGTGGTCTCAATCAGTGAAGGAAGCAGCTAGGAGGATAAACCGACCCACCTCAAGCCTGCCCGCCAGCTCCAGCGCAGCTGCGTTGCTCTGCAACTGCTCCACAGTGGTTGCCCCCGACAGAACCATGGGGCGGAACGGCTGCACGATGACAGCCGCCAAAGCCAGCGCGTCAACCGTCGTGCCGTACTGCGGTACAGCATGGGTAGGATGTACGAAGGAGTTAAAATCGTTGCGATCAGCTGCAATGCGAAGGAGGCGTGTAGGGGCAAGTGCCTTGCTGTGAGAGTCAGCTCAGCAGCGGTGCGGGTGCCTAATGGCCTGTGCGTGCTGTTGCTGTACTGTGGGAGATGGGATTAACGACAAGTGTACGGCGGCATGTGCAACGGCCGTGCTGCCGGCTGCTCCAGGGCAGGCCATGAGGGCACAAGTGGCCATATGGCTTCATAGTGTAGACATGTGGTGCTGGTGCGGTGCGTTTCCGTCCGGGGGTGCTCCCACACTTGGGACACGTGGGGTGCTCCATGTTGGTGCCCTTCGCCGTGCGACTTCCCAGCCAAACCCAAAGCTCAGTGTGGTATTACCTCACCTTGTCTGCGTACTTCTGTAGCGTGGCCAGCTTTGGCGCAAAGGCGGGGCTGGTGTTGCGCGTCGTCAGCCTCCCGTTGGCGAGCCCCTCCTTGACGATGACCGACATGCCCGCATCCGCGGCCTCCTTCAGCGCGGGGCCTGTTGCAGGGGACAATGTACACCACAGCATTTCTGTGTCGCAGGCCTGCCCAGCTGCTTAACCGATGCGGGACCGCGTCCCTTGGCTGGCGTTGGTTGCCGTTGCTTTCACAGCTCGGCCGCACCCGCGCAGGTGTGCGGCGGGCTAGGGGATCCACTGCACGTGGTTTGGTGCAGGTAGCACAAAGACCCGCGCACTGGGGAGTGCGCATCGCAGCTGGGCTTGGGCTAACATAAGAGCCGGCGGCGGGAACGTACGGGGCCATCGCGTGACACTATGGGGCAGCCAAACTCAGTGGACAGCAGCAGCAGCTGAAGGCACTGCGATGCCCAAGCACCCCATCCACATGCCCCCTGCCCCGCCTTCCCTCCTGCATGCCAGCTCCCCAGGAAACCCCCATCGTTGTAGCACCCTGCGCGCAGTGCAACAGGGGATAACTACCTCAGCACCCGCGCAATCCACCCAGCACCCGCTCAACCTGGCCCAATTACACAACACCCGCTCAACCTACACAGCACCCGCTCAGCCAGCCGCCCTCACCTGGTCCCAACATCTACCTATCCACACCACATTCGCTTTCGGCTTTCGTTCAGACCGGACAGCACACATACCACGTGAGTAAGTGAGCCTATACTGACTGTCGGTATGTACGGTACGCAAGGACCTACCTGCAGACGGCTCCAGCAGGTTGAAGGTGGCCTGCACGCAGTCGAACAGGGGAGCCCCGTCCGACATGCGCACCGCCATGGCCTTGCGCAGCACGTCCGGCTGCTGCACGCCTGGTGGGATGTGTATGGCGTGGGTGATTCGTGGGTGCGTGGGTCAAGGCAACCGAGTTGTCAAGGCCTTGCGCAGCACGTCCGGCTGCTGCACGCGTGCGGTGTGATCAGTGCGTTGCGATGATGGGCGCAATAGATGGTTGCCACGTGCTAGTGGAAAAACTAGTGTGGACGGTATCTGGCACTGCGGGTTGTCACAGGTGCGGGGCGGCTCATGACCACGGTTACAAGAGCCGGTGCGGTTTAGGCGTGTTGGTAAGGCAAGGGCAACGGCCTGTGGGCAGCCATGCAGTTTTGAGTCCGCCTGCGACCACCGTATCCAGTTGCTCACCCGACAGAGACAGCCCCATGCGCCACCCGCGGCCCTTCTTGAGGGACTCGAGCTCTGCCAGAACGTCAGCTGCAGGGATTGGGGCGAGACGGATTGTACGACACGATGTGGCTAAATCCGGAGCGACAGCAAGTGCGAACTTACCAGGGCGATTCATGCGGACGAGCTGTTGCTGGTACATAAACTTAGCTACAACGACGCAATCAGTGCGACTGATGCCAGGTGCATTAAAACGTGGTCGCCCTCAAGACGCACAGTGCCCAGCATGCCACCACGTGGCCAACCGCGCCGCTTGGCAGCAGGAGCACAGCAATTACTCGTTTCATGTCCAACATGGACGCATTGCCCCCATCGGACATGTACACAGGAAATACCTCTCCCAGCACCCACCCGCGTCGAGCACACCGCTCTCCAGCGTTGCTGAGTGGATCTGGTACAGGTTGAGGTGGGCGCCCAGGTGGCCCTGAGTCTCCGCCGCTTGCTTGCGCAGGTTGGACGCGGTGTGCTCCTTCACCTCGTGCGGCTGGCCGCCCGTGTCGACCTACATGATATGATTTAGACGCATGTGTAGGGGCAGGCGTGAACCAGTTTTCGGGGCCCCGCGAAGTGTGCAATGAAAGAATGTATGACCAGCTATGTCCTATGTGGGAAGCAAGGCGCTGGGCGAAGATGTGGAGCGGTGTCCTCCTTGGCCTTGTGCGGCTGGCCGCCAGTGTCGATCTTCATGGCATGCGTTCAGAGGCGTATGCAAAAGTGTCCAGCATGCTTGTTGGGGCCCCCTTGTTGTGTGGGAAGGCGCTGGGCAAAGACTGTCAGCTGCGGCTCCTTGACCTCGTGCGGCTGACCGCCAAGCTGTCACCCGGTGTTGTCAGTGCAACATCAGGCTGAGCATGTATCGCTTTCTCGACATACACACGTTGCGACCCCAAGAGAATGCTAAGGTCAAAGTACTATGCTCCTTGGCCTTGTGCGACTGGCCGCACGTGGCCCCCCACTGTCAGCTCATGTGCCTGTAGCTCACTGTACCGCACTCCTCATCCGCTGTGCACCTGCCAGTCCCGCTGCCTGGTCGCAACAGCAGCAGCAGCTGCCCCATCTGCTGCTCACCGCCTGCTATGCTCTGCGTGCAGTAGAAGCAGCCCGATTACACCCGTGATAGTACCAGTTGCCGCCCCACCTGCTAGTCTGCGGTGTATTAGCAGCCCAACTACTTTGCTGCCCAATTGAAAACCTGCCGTACCGTACAGTGCAGTACAGTGCCGTACTGTACCGTTCTGTACCGCACCGTACCGTACCGCTATTGACAACCAACACATGCGTTCCCGTCCGCCGCACCTGCCAGTCCGCGGTGTAGTAGTATCCCCACTTGCTGCCCACCACAGCCCGGTCCAGCTGCTCCCGGCCCAGGCCCCCCAGCCATGAGCCAAGGAACTCCTCCGCCCTCCCGTACGACCGCGCGGCGTCAAAGTACCTGCCGTACAATGGAAGACACGACCATGGCAACAAAGTACCTGTCGTACATGACGCATTGATCAAGCCCGTGTCTTCAGGCTGCAAAGATGCATTGTAAAGGAAATGAGGTGCGGTGCCGAAGCCGTTCTTCGGTGAGGCAAGGCGAGGCAAAACGGGCCCATGGGTATGCCCCGTACAACAAGTCGGGCCCTTGCTCGGGCGTTCTCCAGGGCAAAGGGGCGCGTGTCGGGCCCTGCATCCCCCAGGCTTCCATCCGTCCGTGACCCGGCGCCCGGGTGGTGGCAATACAGCTCGGAGTATGCCGTCGAAGGCTGGTCAAGGTGATTGAGCACAGGCCCGGAAGCAAATGGTGGGTTTAGGCTGGTCAAGGTGAAGAAGCACAGGACGTGGAGGGATTTGTGCCTCTAGGGCTTAAGCATGGTAACGTGGGTGTGGCAGAGACGTTGCGCGCACCTGATCCCCATACCCAGGGCAGCGGACAGCACGTTGGCGCAGTTGGCCTTCATCTCGTCCACGCTCTTCCCTGCAGCATCCGACGTGATTAGGGGGCTTGTGGCTTTGGCTTCGACTGAAACTGCAGCAGGGGCAAGGGAAGGTGACCATACAGTCTTGCCCATTCTATGGGAGACTCCCTTGCCCACTCCTACCTGTGAGGTCTCCGCCATGGCCCAGGTTGATGTACCCCGGCCGGCCCAGCGCCGCCAGCCCCAGCCCCAACAGCGGCATGTCGGGCACACCCAGGAATGTGCCTGGAGGGTGGGCAGGTGTAGCGTCACAGCAGGCAAGCGGTATGCGTAAAGGGTAGCTGGAGCTAGGTAGCGACAAGACTGCCATTCATCGCACGGCAGTCAGGACCCCATGCTTACAATCCGAACGCCCGAGTAGGGGTCTGGAAGAGGGTTCAGTGACGTGTGGATTCGTGTGTGCAGTCATGTGCTGTTGGGCGCTCCGCTCAAAACCGCGCTGCTGCATCACCGACGTCGGTCGGCCCGTCAGCACGGGGCCTGAGGCAGCAGCGCACAAACCCGGACTCCGAGGGGGCAGTCGCCCGAGCGCAGCTTGCCCTGCTGCCGGAGCCGAAGACGCACGTGTCGACCACGTCTCCCAGACCGATGGCGTGGGGACCGCAGGTGGAGATGACATCCTTACAGTGTGACGATGCGTGCAGCACAACGGCACAGCAAACCAGCTGGTCTCGCAGTCCCGACTCACCGGTTGCGGCCTTGCTAATGGGGACCGGCTGCGCCGCCGCCACCGCCATCAGGGAGGAGGTGGAGGTGGGGCCGGAAGTTGATCGTGACTGCGCCACAAAGGTAGGCCGGAAGGGCAGGCGGGAGCGCCGCGGCTGCGCTTGTGGGGTGTGCCTGCAGCATGGTGAGATGGACAGGTGGGGCATGTCGGTTGCAGGAGGGTATGAGGTGGGGCATGTCGGTTGCAGGAGGGTATGAGGTGGGGCATGTCGGTTGCAGGAGGGTATGAGGTGGGGCCGTGGGCAGGTGCGTGGGCTGGGAGGCAGTGAGTTGAGGGCGGGGATGGTGTGAGGGTGCAGGATTGCTGGGTGTGCGCCGTCATCTCTTCGTCGCGGGAGACGCAGGCATGTCCTGCGTGCTGCGGGTCAATTGCGGAAGAGTCATCCTTCTGGCCGGTTGCGTGTAGGTTGCAATGGCGGTGCGCGACTGCGTGCCTGTGACCGAAGGTGTTCGGGCTCCGGCTGCATGTAGGCGTTACCGCCACCCCCATCCTTCTACCCACGCACGCAACCAGTCGACGGCAAGCGCACCTGTAGGCACGCGCGCCCCGTGATATACAAGTTGTTTTTGTGGGTAAGATTGGCGATATCAATGCCGCTGCGTGCATGACGCGTTGCTGCACTTTGCGCCAATCAACGCCCCTCCCGATATGGGCTCCAGTGGCCGAGTTCTGTCTTGATATGTTCCTGGTAGTCAGAGATTACACAAATGAATTCGCACTGCTGTGTAGCTGAACCGAGCGGTTGCTGCATGGGTTCTGGACACGTCAATCCATCAACCTTCTCGTCGTCTTGGGAGCAGGCGGACTGCTTCCCGGTGCATAACACGAGTCATACACGCCATCACACCCTCACTTGCACGGCCTTCTTCATTGCTTTTCTGCTGTCGCTTTTGGCGAAACCCTGTTGTCCTTTTTTCTCCTTGAAACATTGATGAGCTGGCCGACTCTGCAAGCAGGACATTGTGTTTGGCACTTCTATAATATGAGATTAGTGGCGTAGTCTGTCGCTGTGCCAATTTTGCGACCCATGGGTGGCAAGGCAGGAACACCAGCCCCTGTCCTTGCCTCGTCTTGGCCGGCCGGCGCTGATCCCAAGACGCTTGTTTGTGTGCGAGCACAATGCTCAGCGGAGCAGCTCTTCACCACGCTGTTCGCGGAGAGGGATCTGCAGGTATGTCGAGCAGCTCACGCGTAAACAGTGTAATAGCAGTGACCCTGGCTGTTAGGTACCCTGCACTTGTAGCTTGCACATCGCGTGGTAACGACCGCGCTACTGCTTGACGTGACAGTTTCAAATTGCACTTGACATTTATGCGCCCTGCCAACGCGACGTTCGCCGCACTGCAGGTACAACTCCACAAACAGCGTGGCGACATGGGCCTTATCGAAAGCCCTTGGGTAGCGGCACGGGACGAGGTTCCTTTGGAACAATACACGTGGAAAGTGACTGACGAAGCTAACACACCCAGCGATGTCCTGCGGTACCGCAAGGTAACATCGCCCAACTGCATGATCAGTAGCACCGTTGCACACGTCTGGGAACCGCTAACAGCTGAGCCTGCGCTTGGGTCGTCATGGTTGAGCTCAGCGCCGTGGACGCCGCCTGGTCACACTTCCCTACCCCTGTGAACCCAACCCTGCACTCACACACAGGGCCACACTAACCCAACACTCAGCCCTCAACATTTCTGGGTGCTGTCATCTCCAGGTCCGCTTCGACAGCCCCCCGGCTGCCCTGGCCTCCAAGCCCTTTCAGAACGAGGAGATACAGACAATCACAGAAATGGTCCCGGGCCAACTGTACGTGGTGGAAGCTGTGTCCTCAACCTCCGCGCCCTACGGGGACAAATTCAACGTCTTTTTCCGCTACACCGTGCGCTCCGAGGGCGGCAGCGGCGGTAGCAGCGGCAGCAGCACGCTGCACCTGGTCTTCCACGTGGAGTTCCTGCCCTCCATGAACCGCATGATGCGGCCAATGGTCGGCAAGGCCGTTGACTGTGAGTTGCAATATCGAGAATGAATTGAAGTTGCAATATAGAGAATGGAGTGGCTGTTGGGGTAAAGGGGATGAGCTAGGTCAGCGCTGGCGCCGGGCTGTGGGCCCGGCGCCTTTCGTTGGTGTCCAGCATGGGTTCCAGGGCTGGGGCCGTCGCCTCACGGTCACAGAAAGCGTCGACCCCGGATGGACCGCCCAGGGCTGGCGAGTCAGGTGGGGCCGGGCGATGGAATGAAGGACGTAGCACGAATCCCGCTTCAGTGCACCCGTGCTGCACTAACGAATTGCAAAACACCCAGCGGCGGCCGCTTCTTATCGAATTGCGCCATGTTCCCCTTTGCATCCCGCGTTCGCCCAACCCAAATGGGCGCAGCTGGCGTGCGTAGCACGTTCAGGATCTTCCGCTCCGTGCTGGCCACCCTGCATCCCTGCATCGACATCCCGGAGGCGGCACTGCCTAGCGGCCCCGCCGCCGGCTACCCAGCAGCAGGAGAGGTCAGCGAGGAGGGCGAGAGCGGCAGCAGCAGTGAAGAGGAGGGCGAGGGCGCGGCTGAGGGCGCGGCGGCTGGGGAGCGGCATCGGGGGCCGCCGACGCACGTGGTGGCGGGGGCGGCAGCGGTGGCGGCGCAGGGCGGACCCATGGGTCTGTTGTCGCTCATGACGCAGACGCTGGTGTATAAGGACCAGGTGGGTGCGTCTCGAGTGCGAAAAACCAATCAGCTGCTGTGTGGCCTCGTGACTTGGGGTGGGATGGGATGGAACCGGGAAGGGATGAGAGGAGCAATGGCGTCGCGTTGTGTTGTGCATGGATGGTGAGGGAGCCGCGTGGGGAGATGAAGGGAGTCACTGTGGTCAATAGCAGGCAAGCACCTGGCACACACAAGGAGTTGGGGATGTGGCCTGCTGCCCACTTGCCATTCCGCACCTGGCAGCGTTGTTGCTGACGCGTCACACTCTCCGTGTCGCACGCGAAAACACATGGTACATTATGCACCTCGCGCACCACCACCCTCCCTGCACGCCCCCACAGGTGACGCTCCTGTCCGACCTGGTAGGCGCTGGCCTACGCTCTGTGTCGCACTCGGCCGCCGGCGTGCAGCTGCTGGCCGTGCTGCTGACCGTGTGGCTCATCAGCCTGGCGGTGGCGGCCCTGCGCGGCTGGCAGCGGCTGTGCGCCTCGCGCAACGCGCTGCTGCTGGTCAGCGTGTGCTGGCCGCTGCGGACGGGGCTGCTGGACGTGCCCACCAGCACACGACAGGTGCGAATCGTAGCGCCTGGTATGTGGTGCATTGTCGTGGGTGCCTGTTGTGCGGTTGCGATGTCAATATGCTGTTGCTGTGGTCACCGTGTGCGGGCCGGTAAGGATGGGGATGCTGCGAGTGCCCACCGGCACCCGGCAGGCGCAAATTCTTCGGCTGGCTAAGTCCCCCGTTTGGCGTTATCAGCACTCGTCAGAGTGCTAACCTTCGCGCGCTCTGTTACCTTGCTTGCTAGTATGCAACCCGTTGCTGAATGCAACCCGTCACTGAAAGCAGCCCATTTGTGCTGTGTCCTCCCGGCAGGTGCTTGCCTCGCTGGCATTGGTGGCGGTCATCAACTGGTCTGTCATGCGGGTGGGCCAGCTCACGGTGCAGTACCTCAGCCAGCAGCAGCAGCAGCAGCACTTAGCCACGGGAGGGCACAAGCACCACCACCATCACCACCACCACGCGAAGGCGCAGGTGCAGCAGGAGGATGCAGGCGCGGCGGCGCCGGCAGTGGACGGCGAGGGCACGTCCGGCGCGGGGGTGGCGGCGGAGGCTGGGGCAGGAGCTGCGGGCGGGAGCCGGGGGACTACCGGTGGGGCCGTGATGGAGGCGGGGGCAGGGGTGGGCAAGGGGCCGGCGGCGGGCGGGGAGGTCAAGGTCGCGGACGCCAAGCCGGACGTAGGGCTGAGCAAGAAGGAAAAGGAGAAGGCGAAGAAGGAGAAAGAGAGGGAGAGGAAGGAGGCCAAGGCAGCGGCGGCGGCGGCGGCCGCCGCAGCGGCGAGCGCGGCCAAGGCGGCCGCCGCCGCCGCCGCTCCGCCGCCGAAGCCGCTGCGAGCCGCGCCCGCACCTAAACAGTTCACAGCGCAGCAGTTGCGGCAGCTGGAGCTCGGGGTAGTGTCCTCGCCCCCCAAGCTCACCACCTCTCCCCCCAGCGCCTCCGCCCTGTCCACCTCACCCCCCGGCGGGTCCGGCCTCTCTGGTGCAACACCCACTCCCACTGCGGCGGCCAGCACTCCGCATGCGCCCTCCCCCCGTGCTGCGCTACCCGCCCCAGCCATGGCCTCTATGATGGACGCATGGGCAGCGGATTTACCCGCCGGCCTAATGGCCCCTAGCCCCGCTTCTGAGCCGGTCTTGGCCGTTGCCGGAGGACCCGGGGCAGGAGCAGGGCAAAAGCAGGGGCAGGTGACGAGAGGCAGTGCCAGTGGTACGCCGACCCAACGGAGCCCCTCGCCTGGGCAGGTGCCGCCGCTGCGTGCGAGCGTCAGCGGGGGGCCGATTGTTGGGCCCGTGCCGCAGGCACGTGTGGGCAGCAGCACCAGCGGTGCGGCTGGAGGGGTGGTGTCGCCGTCGTCTTCGGTGTCTCTCGGGGCGGGGTTGGGGAACGGCAGCGGCGTCGGCGGCAGCGGGGGTGGGCAGCTGACGGGCTTCGGGTCGGCGCCGGTGGGCACGGGGGCGGGGGTCCCGGCTGGTGGTGCTGCTCCGACCAACAGCTTTGTCAACATGTTCTCCAAGGAGGGCATCGACTCCATGGCGGAGAGCTTTCGATGTAGGTGCAACGGGGAACCAGTCACGTGTAAGGGCCGCTGCATGGATACTTGTTGCCGCACAGTGTGCCTCCGCTGAACTGCGCACCGTGTTCCAGTAAGGGAGCGCCCCTGTATGTAAATGTCGCACCTGTAGCACCTTCCTGCACCTTCAGACCAAGAACTAACACACACTGCCGATGACAACGTCCCGGCTTTGGTCTTAGATTGCCATTGACACGGTGCTCACACGAATCCCCCTTTCCTCACCTGCCCTCCCTGTACGCCTGCGCCGTGCAGCTGCCTTCCGCTGGGACTCCAAGCCCCCGGACTCTGTGGACATTGCCCCGCACCCTGCCACCGCCTCCCGCTCCATCTCCCCGCTCTCCAACACCAACAAAAGCACCACTCAAAGCGAGGCCGGCGGCGGCGGCAGCGGCACCAACGGCCGCGGCCCACTGCCCCCCTCCGCCGCTGCCTCGGGCCGAAGTCTCGGCGGTGTGGGCAGCGGGGACGGCGCCCTCCCCCGCTCCACCAACGCCTCCACCTCTGTCACATCGCTCACAGGCCCAGGTGCCGTACAGAACGGTACGGCAGGATACGCCCACCGTTTGGCGGCGGGCTCGACCCATACGACGTTAGCATCCGGCATGTACAGGTATGGCTGTGGGTGCATGCCAGGGGCGCGTTCGGTTCGGTTCCGTTCGGCAACCGCAAGGCTTGTTTTAGACATTTCACAATGCCAGGGGTCCGGATCACATCACCACCCCTTGCTGCTGAGGCCCTCAAGCGCACAGGGCACATGCGCCTGCTGCCAGTAGTGTGCGTACGGCGTTTACAGTGTTGCCCTGGGGACGTGGCCACATTGTAAGGTGTGTAACGGGAAGTAAGGTGTCCCTTCTCCCCGTTCCGCAGCGCAACGTCCGAGACGTTTCTGCTGCGGGACGATGGCACGGCCATGGGCGACCCCATGGAGCCGCAGGTGGGATGTGGGTGTACCAACACATCGTTGCAGTAGCAATCTCATGTGTGTTGCTGTGTATTAGCATATGTATGTCACCCCCCCGGCACGTTGGCAACCCCATGGAGCTGCAAGCAGGCACGTAGGCTGCGGAGTTTCCTGCGAATGGGATGTTGGAGGTGCATGAATCTGTAGTAGCATTGCCAGGCACCAGTGGCAGCTGGTTGGATCAGCAAGGGCGCAACCCATGAGCTACATGCGCTACCCCTTCAAGCTGCCGGTGATGGCGGAGGCGGTGCGGTGACGCAGGTGCAGGGTAGCAGCAGCATGGAGCCGGGTAAACAGCCACCGGATAAGCAGGGGGACGTTGCTGCGCAGCAGACTGCGATAGCAAGTAGCAGCTAGGATAATGGCATGCAGACTCGGACGGCCCTGAAGCATTTGCCCATGCCGCAGGTGGTGGTGGAGGAGGTGTTTGAGAACGAGCGCTTCCAGCCGTTCCGTGGCTGGGGCCACATGTGGCCGGGCCACTTCCTACCATCAGACCGCGTGGGCCACTGGGGTGACAGACAGGTAGGAGTGGCTGGGTGGATGCGTGCAGTAGGGGAGGCGTCCCTCGAATGTCGTCGCCATTTCTTGGGGCTGGTCCTGGGATAGCAAAAGCAATTGCAGTACCGTTTGTCCAGCCGTGTGTCGAGATGCAGCTGCGGAACTCAGGGGATGCATAACCCGTACAAAGACGAAGTCAGAGTGCCTGCCATTGATTCATGTCGTGAACCTGCCATTAACGCTTACAGGGCAAGCCCGGCGGCAGCGCCAGCATGGTGTTTGAGCAGGTGGAGCCGCAGCTGCCCGAGGGGTGGAGATGGGTGGAGCCGGAGTGGCAGGTGGGCTGGGAGTGGGGCAGCACGTGGCGGGGAGTGCACTGTGGGTTGCGGGAAGGCGTTCCCTGAACTGCCTTGTCCCACTCGCATGAGCCTCACATTCCATCTCCTAGGGTCCTAGGGGAATGAATTGGACGAAGTCGAACACACAATTGGTCTGGGAATCCCTGTGATCGATACGGCTTTTTCGCTGTGCTTGCTGGGCACTCCCAAGTGTTTGCACAGCTCGTACCCATGCGTACGGCACCCCTGTGTACGGCACCCCTGTGTACGGCACCCCCGCAGGTTGACCTGGAGGGCCAGGACCAGGAGGCCGTGGACGCTGACGGCTGGACGTACGCCCTGGACTTCTACCTGCTCAAGTACCCCCCGCCGCCGCAGGTGTGTTGGTGTGCTGAGTTACGGGTCGGGGGCCACTTGCGGGGCGAAATTTGCGCGTGGCTGAGTGTTGCGGGTCAGGGGTCACTGCGGGGCGAAATTTGCGCGTGGCTGAGTGTTGCGGGTCAGGGGTCACTGCGGGGCGGAACTTGCGCAAGTACCCCCCGCCACCGCAGGTGTGTTGGCTGGGGTTGCGGGTCGGGAAGCAGGCAATGCGAGTCCATGATAGGGACATTGAAGCAGGAATAAAGACAGGTTGACAAGGCGGAGCAAGCAGGTGTAAGAATGCATGTCGGTGGTGGAGGTCGCTGCTGCCAATGTTGCGTAGTCGAAGTACTGAAAGCTGAGGAAGAAAGCCGGCTGTGTGGGTTGAGGTTGCGGGTCAGGGGTCAATTGCAACGGCGTCGACCTGCTTGACGTAACACACTCGTCGTCCTGTTCTTGTGACGAGCCCTCTTCATGCAAACTACTCCGGCGCAGGGCGGAAAGTGCTCGCTCAAGCATTTCGTTCGGCGCCGCCGGTACTACAGGTGGGCATGGGGGCTGTAAGAGGGAAGCGGGGGCGCAAGGGTTGGAAGAGGTGCAGGGTCTTTGGGTTGGAGGTGGCCCAGGGGGCAGGTGACCGGCCGCGGCCTGGGCATGACGGGTGGGCGTGACGAGCAACGAATCAGCCACTGACCGATAGCGCGCACGATGCCGGGTGCATGGGGGCTGGAGGAGGGAAGCGGGGGCGTTATCGTACCTTGTCCCTGCGTGCTGCATGTGGGACAGGGATGGGACAAGGGCAACGCGATACGCCGCTCCAGGCGGGCACGGCCTGCAACCAACTAGCCGCTGACCGGTGATGTGCACACGGTGTGGCGGGGGTGCCATGGCCGCTGCTCCCGTGACAACACATTACCGCCTCACCCACCTGATCACTTCCCCTCCACATTAATTGATGGGTATAGATTAACCTCCTTACCCCCACCTGCCTCACCCAGGACACGTGTTCGTGTCCACACCCTGGAGGAGCCCCTCGACACACACGCAGACGCCATGTCCACCGAGCTGGGTACCCTGCTGGAGGAGCTCCCCCAGCGTAAGGACGACGAACCACCGCTCGCATCAGCCAGTGCCCCTGCGGCCGTGGGCGACGGGGAGGGGGAGGGGGAGGCCGGCAGCAGCCCGCAGCAGTCGCAGTCACCCAGCCGCAGGCGCAGCCCCTCCGAGGCACAGTTGAACCAGCAGCAGCAGCAGCAGCACGGGGCCACAGCAGCAGCAGCAGCAGCAGATGCCGCAGCACAGGCCGCAAACATCATCGCCGCAACCACCGTGCTATCCCTGGCCGAGGGGCTTCCAGTGGTGGCGCCGGACGGCCTGGCGGCGGGGGCACCAGGGGAGTCCTCTGGGGTGCAGCTGGGCCTGCGACACAGCGGGGGTGACGTGGAGATGAGGCCCACGAGCACCTCAGGGACTCCGGGGCCGGGGGCGGAGGCGGGAGGAAAGACCCGTGGGTCGGTGAGTGGCAGCGCGCGGAACAGCCCGGACGCGGTGCTGTCGGGGACGAAGGAGGTGGTGAATGAGGGGGCGAAGGGGGCAAGGGCACATGGTGTGCAGCAGGAGGGTGAGGAGCCGCGGCTGCAGCAGCGGCGGCGGGCTGAGGGCGTGCGTGTGGAGACGCCTCCGCCGGACAAGACTGCTGGCGGGGGTGGCGGGGAGGTGCCGGTGGGCAGCGCCGGGAGAGCGGGTGTGCTGGAGGGCGGCGGAGAGGGCTCGGGGAGGCACTCCGGGGAGGACTTTGTGTTGTCTCCGAAGATGGTCGTCACGGAGGCGGACCCGTTGGGGGCGTTCCAAATCGGGGATGGGTCAGTCGGCGGCCTTGGGGTGGCCGGGGCAGCGGAGGCTGGGGACAGCGATGACGAGGGCGGTGGCGGGGGGATGGTAAGGGGTGGCAAGGAGACCGTAGGTGCGGCTGGGGAGGTGTCGGGAGGTGCAGCGGCGGGGGGCACAGAACGGAGTTCAAGCGGTAGCGGGCGAGCGCGGCTGCCGGATCCGCGGCAGCCGCCGGCGGGGGACGACGGCACGCACATTGGGAGCAGCGGAGCAGCGAGCGGCACTGCTGCTGCGCCGCAGGGGTTGCAAGCGGATAGCGGGAGTGCGGCCGTGCTCTCCGGGCAGTCCTCCGCTGACAATACGACTGGTAGTGGTGCTGCGGCCGGCGGCTCCAGCAGCAGCCGGGACAAGGCGGCCACGCCGGCGGCGGCGGTGGCGGCGCGGTCATCCTCAGCATCGGCGGCGGCAGCGGCGCCGTCGCCGTCGTCATCGATGGCGGCGGCTCAGGAGGCGGCGGCGGCGCAGCTGACGCAGGGCGGCGATGACTGGGCGGCATGGGCGGATGATCTGGAGCTAGACCCGGTAGCGGAGGGCTCCGAACCGGTGTCTGCGCCAACAGCGGCAGCGGCCGCAGCCGGCGCTGCTGCCGCTGCTGCTGCAGCCGCTGCTGCTGCTGCCTCTACGCATGACGGCGAGGCAGGTGCAGGCGATGCAGAGAAGGAGCAGGACGAGGAGGAGGAGGCCGAGGCGTCGCCGCCGCGGTTAATGAGCAGCGGGCGGCAGGGGGGCCGGGTGACGGGGCGTGGGGTGCGGACGTTGCATTGAGGTGCAGGCGGCGGGGCTGGGAGGGCGACTCCTGGGGAGTTCCTCGATCGCCCTGTGGTAGCTGTGGAGTGAACAGGGGCTGGGCTGTAGTGGGCACAGTGTTGGCAGTGCGGGCCCCAGCAGGATGGGTTTGGCGTGGAACAGATCTAGGCCATTGGAGGTGAGGGGCGGTAAGACTTGGCAGGTTCTGCAGGAAGGCCACGCAATGTGAGGATAACTCATCTCCGTGGGTTTGGGGTCGGCAGGGGAGGTGCCTGGCGGTTGCGCCGAGTTACGATCGGATGGGATGCGACGGCAGTGGGGGGTGCGGACACCGGCCGGGGTGCGGGAGGGCCCGAGACGCTGAGAGGCAGGTGCACATGCACCGGGCGTGCGACTGTTGGCGTGCGTCATGACGGGTGCTTGGCGGTTGCCTTGCCTACAGGTTGTGAAGTACATAGTCCGGGTGGACTGCAACTGTTGTCGCGCGTTGTGGGTCGAGGACTCGCTGCGGGTCGGTGTTGGGGGTTTGCGCGTGTTTGGGGGACAGGAAGGCGCCCGGCTAGGAGACGAAGTGCTGCGTTTACAATGGGTGTGCACGGTTTGGTCAGCAGTTGGCAGGTTGCTGCGCCGTGGAAGTGCTGGCAGCAAGTTGCTGCCTCTTGCGTGTACGGCTCCGATCGATGACGTTAAGAGGATGAGCCGTAGTAGGGGAGCCTCCCCTGTACTCCCTTGTACGGTACCGTACCTGCCAATGTATGGAGGGCTTCTTGACGGCACTGGATCGCCCCGATGAACTAACTGATGAACTAAAATCCTTTACTGTTAGCAAAGAGCTAGGCTGCATCGAGGCGTCCCAACGTCAGAAGGCTATTTTGGGGCACAAGCAGGGCCTTGGCCCGTTCTTGTAGCTACTATGCGTTAACTACAGTAGACAGATCTACGGAGGCTCTGAGGTGCTGCGCGGGGGACCTAGCGCTTTGGCGAGGGTGGCGTGGCAGGAATGCCGACCCTGAACCTTCCGGGTGAGCGAGGATATAACCATTAGTCGCTGTGTTGCTTACAACAGTCGTGATGTGATGATGGCAAGCGGAGACACCTTGCCCATACGCTTTCTCCCCGCCAAGGCAGTGCACAGCGTTCGCGACAACCGGTGCTTTGCCTGTATGATGCTCTTGATAAAAATGACAAACATCTTAGTTCCAAGCATGCAATCCTGACGCACAGGTTTGTACATTATAACTGGGATCTTTGTTTCCCCGCGCGTGTTCGTCCGCAGGGTTTGGCAACATACCAGTCGTCTCGCTCAATACGTTTGGAGTTGGTGATGGCAGCGTTCCTGGGTTTGGAAGCGATGACGAGGAGCCCATATTCCTTACGCCTGCGCAGCGTATGCAGCGGGAACGGGTGGGTGCCCATGTGGGCCCAGCGTGAAGGACTCATAGCTCCACAAGCGGGAAAGGGACCATGTACGCGAGGGGCACTCCCAGTACATGTAATTCAACAGTAAAGCTTGTGTGGTGCAGCTGCGTGCCTCAGAGCCTCCAGCGGGGCTGATTTAGTGAGCCATGTGGACCTGGCAGCCGTCGCAGTGCCGTTGCCGGAAGTCCACAGCTTATCACTTATCACGCGTCCATGTGCACCCTTCATATCTGACTTGTTCAACTGCAGGAGGGGCTTATGGACCTTGCATTCGGGTCCAGCATAAGCGCCATACCCCCGCCAAGATACCCACAACCCAGCCGGCTGGATCGCGTTGGGGGGCCACCCGATCAGCTGCTACCGCAGCGCCCAGGTAACAAACTGGATAAACTGTAATCCCTTGCTGTTTGCACCTCCTTTTGTTGCAGTTGCAGCAGCTCAGCACGACTTTGCTAGCGGCAATGCAGGCATACGCAAACGCCCTGACGCATGCACACCCGCCCATGGCTTGACGGCTCCAACATTTTTCACGTTTTGAACTGTGTCGTACCACTCTCACTCCACAGCTGCCCCACACACGTTGCCCGCCCGTGCAGCTCAACCCCCCATCCGCAACGCGGGCTTGCAAGACATCCACAACCGCCTAACTGCCGTCACCAGCCCCACCGGAGCCGCCCTTAGCCCACGCCCCCAGCCCAGCCCAGGCCACCCGAACCACCGCCAGGACCAACAGGGGGGCGCTGTTCCTACAGGTGGTGCAGCCTCCGCCTCCGCGGCGGGAGGCACTCGCCATGTGGGTCGGGCGGGCGGCGCCCCCGTTGGCGTTGGCAGGGGTGATGCCGGTAGGGCTAGCACTGGAGGCGGCACAGACGGGGATTGGGATAGGTTCGTAGATGCCCATCAAGTCTTCCTGCAGGCGGGTCCTCGGCTGCTCAGGGGACCGCCGGGAGTTGCCGGGGCCCAGCAGCAGCCCCAGCAGCAGCAGCAGCAGCAGCGGAGTGCTGCGGACGGCAGGGAAGCGGGCGGAGGGGAGGACGAGGAGGAGGAGGGGGAGGCAGATGATGAAGAGCTGTACGAAGAGTCGTACTATTCGTACGTGGACACGGACGAGCAGTCGGGCGCGGGGGACCCGTACGAGTACGGAGATGACTATGAGGACGACTATGAGGAGGAGGAGGACGAGGACGAGGACGAGGAGGGGAGTTACGGGGGCCAGAGCGAGGAGGCAGAGGAGGGCACGGGGACTGCTGCTGCAGGCGGTGGGCGACAGGAAGAGGAGCCTGGGGTGCACGGCGTGCGCGCGGGAGGGGGCGGCGGCCGGCAGCAAGTGGCAGGCGGTGGCATGTCCTCCCCGAGCAATGGCGGCACCTACCGCCACCCTGCTGCTGCTGGTTCAGTCGCGTCCGCAGCTCCGGTCGGAGGCCCATTCACCCCTGCAGCAGTAAGAGCAGCAGCGGCACAGCGGGCCGCCTCTGCCTCCGCGGCTGCCCCTGGGGCTGCTGCCCCCCGCCAGCTACCCCACGGCCTCCCTCCGCTGCAGCCGCGGGCGCTGGCACGTGCTGCGGGGTCCGCCGCTGCGCGCTTCGCTCGGGGGCTGCTGCTGCTGCCATGGCGTTTGCTGCTCCTGCTGCAGCTGCCTGGCGCTGTGTGGGGCCTGCACATGCCCTGGGGGAGGCCCCAGCCGGACACGAGGAGCCCCCGTGCAAGCACGGGTGGCGCTGTGGGAAGCGAGCGCGAGGCGCGACCAGGAGCGGCAACAGCAGTGCAGCAGGGGGCTGAGGGCCGGCGGGCGAGGCGTGGGGTCCAGGTCCGGACCCCGTGGCGTACGGCCGTGGTGCTGCGGACGGGCCAGGGGGAGGTGTGGACCAGCTATGAGCCGTTGGAGGGTCGTGTGGGGCAGCAGGAGGAGCAGGGACAGGGGCAGGGGGTCGGGCAGGCGCCGGGTGCCCTGCTGCCAGAGGTGCCTGGGGTCGCTACTGCTGCTGCTGCTGCTGCTGCTGCTGCTGCCCACGTGGCCAGTGCCGGAGCTGCTGGAGCGTCGACTTCGGCGTTGGCGAGCTTGCCGAGAGCTGGAACAGCGGCTGGGGAGGCAGCAGGTGGTTCCGGAGCCCAGGTGCGGGGTCCTGGTGCGGCGGCAGTGGCGCAGCGGCCCTTTGGACCCGGCATGGGCGCGGGTGCTCACGGTGGTAGCGTTGAGGGTGCGGCGACGATATCCTTGCGACCTGCAGCTGAACCGGGGGGCATTGGCGGCAGCGCTGGTGGTGCAGGCGGCAGCAGCGACTGCGCTGCGGGTAGCAACAGCGGTGGCAGCGGCGGCAGCGGCAGCAGCACCATTGGGCTGGGTGGCGGCGATGGGGTGCAAGGCCGGAGACGCTTGGCATGGCCGGAGCAAGGGCCAGGGCGGGTCGGGGAGCAGCGGCAGGAGCAGCAGCAGCACGAGAGCATGCAGTCTCGACCGCAGCCGGAGCTGCCAGGGCACATCCCTCTCCTGAATATCGCCATGCTCGGCGGAGAGCCAGGGGAGGGCAACCGGGGCTGGGGGAACTTGGATGAGGCCACAGACTCCGCGTCCTCGGTTCCGGAGCTAATACACAGCCCCACTGCCGGCCGCTGCTGCAGCAACAGCAGCCCCCTCGGCCGCCGCGGTGCTAATGGTTCGGCCGTGGGGGCGTGGGGCCGCCCCCTGCCCCGGTGGCCCGTGTCCTCCCCTGGAACCTCGTCCGAGGGGCAGGAGGTGTGGGATGAGGACGTTTGGGAGGAGGCCAGCGGGGCGAGCGAGGAGGGGGATGTGGGTTTGGAGCTGTGCGCAGCTGCCGGCGGTGGCGGTGGGAGCCAGCTGGGTGGTGGGGGCAGGGCCGGGCGGGAAGCGGATGGGGGAGCGGTTGAGGTGGGAGACGGGGTATTGGAGGCGGGAGGCTCGGCAGTCCAGCCGTCGCACCGGCAGGGGACTGATGCTGCAGCTGCAGCTGCTGCGGGCTCCGTACCTGCTGCTCTGGAGTCTGTGCGTTACGCTGCTGCGGGCGGTGCAGTGGCAGCAGCAGCTGCTGCTGCAGCCGGCGAGCAGGTGGATGGCACGGAGAAGGGCGATGGGGCGGAGGCGGATGATGAGGGGAGCAGCGGGGGCGAGAGTGAGAGTGAAGAGGAGGAGGGGCGGCAGATGCAGGGGAGACCGCGCGCCGGGTCGCTGCATGACAGCCCGCTGGCACGGGCGTGCGCTGCTGCGGTGGATGCGGAGCTGCGGCAGGGGGCGGCGGCGGTGCCGGCTAGCAACGGCAGCGGCTCCAGCGGCAGCGGCAGATCCAGTGCAGAGCTGCTGCCATTGCCTCCTCGTCTGCTGCATGGGGACATGCCAATGCCGGTGGATGTGGAGGCTAGTCAGGGGGACGAGGGGACGGGGTCTGACCCCGATGCCTTGCCGGATTTGGTGGATGATGAAGAAGCACGTGGGGAGCGGCGCAGGCGGTGCGCGAGGATGACTCCTGCTGCTGGTCCTGTCCCAACGCCCCACGGGGAGTCTGGCGTTGGTGGTGAGGACTCCACTGACGACAGCAGCGATAGCAGCGATGGCAGCAGTGGGGAGGAGGAAGAGGAGGAGTCGGATCTGTACGACAGTGATGACGAGGACGAGGAGGGGGAGCAGGGCGAGGAAGGGGTGGAACAGGGGGACTGGGATGAAGAGGAGGGGAGCAGTGAGGAGGGGGAGGAGGAGAGCGAGGAGTCGCAGACGGAGTCGGACAGCGGCACAGATGAGGCAGGGGCGGAGGACGGGCTGCCGCCGCTGCTGGCCTCGGAGTCGGATGGTGAGGTGGATGGCAGGGGAGGCCATGGGGCAGCGGGAAGGGACGGGAACGCTGCGCAGGGTAGGGGCGGTCGAGGGGCCCTTCCCGCACCGGGAGGGGCAGATGACGCCATGCCGGAGCTGATGAGCGACGATAGCGATGGCGGGTGGGAGGTTCACCGCGGCACGCCGTCCGGGCGGCGGACCGGGCCGCCGGCGGCGTCGCGCCGCAGGGCTTCAGACGCTGAGCGAGAGCCCGGCTCTGCAGCAGGAGCTGCTGCCGCCGCCGCCGCAACAGCAGCAGCAGGAGCAGCATCGGCGGCGAGGGATGGTTCGGGGGCTAGCGGAGCAGGGAACAGCAGCGGCGGCGACTGGCCGTCGTCGGGTGAGGACTTCTTGGGGGCGTTGGAGTCCGCCATAGAAGCACTGGCGGCTGAGGAAGCGGACGCCGGCCCCGGGTCTGGCGGCGGCGGCGGCGCCGGCGGCGGTGCGAGAGCTGGCGGCGGAACGACGCTGTCGCGGCTGGAGCTAGACGAAGCTGGGGAGGCGATCGTGAACGCGCTGCTGCCTGCGCTGCTGCAGGCGCGCGCCGGCCTGGACCGCCAACCGGGCCACGGCCAGGCGTATGCTGCTGGCACTGCCTTAGCAGCCGCCGCCGCCGCCGCCGCTGCTTCCGGCGGTGCAAACCCCGCTGGCAGCGGCAGCCGCTCGCAGATCTTCTCAGCGGTGGTGCAGCTGCCACCCGAGTTCGCGTCCCTGCTCAGCAACGGCAGCGGCGGCATGCTCACGTTGCCGCTCGGCGGCAGCGCCGCCGCCGGCGGCCGCCAGCCGAATGGCGATGGCGGCGCCGCCGCCGTCACCGTCAGTGCGGTGGCGGCGCCGTCGCTGTCGTGGCGGAGGTACGTGGCGGCGGATGAGGAGGCCCTTCGCGGCCGCCAGCACGCCAACGATGCGCCGGACCTGCCGGGAGTGTACGACAGGCGAGAGATCCCGCCATGGGCGGCGCGATTTGCGCCTGGCGGCGTGGCGGGCGCGTGGGGCGGCGCCTCGGGCCCGCCGTCGCCGCCGCCGGCGTCGTCGAGCGGGCGCGGCCAGAGGCAGCAAGGGCCAGGTGGGTGGTTCATGGTTGGTGCCTTGCGACTGAAAGTCATGGTACGCTCACAACCTGCATGCCAGATGTGTGCTGCGTGCACGGGGCACGGCATATGGCGATATGGGCCTCAGTTGACGGTGGTTTACCGCACGGCGTCTCAGACCGACCTGTTGCGTTCCCCAAAGGTGTAGCGCTCAGCGGCCTACTGAAGCCTTCTGGGCGTACGCCGGTGCAGCATGTTGCAATCCACCCTACCTTAAGCCGCCTAACGCCCTCTCCAGCCAAGGTTCTCCCTTTCCCCTGCCGTCTTACACTCACCCCTCCGCAGGTGCACCCAACATCGGTCCTGCAAACCCCACCGCCGCGGCCGGTGGTCACTCCCACCTGCCCCACCTGCAACGATACAACGCCCATTACCATGGGGATTGGAGCGACGACGAGGGCAATGAGGAGTACGATGACGATGAGGACAGTTACGAGGAGGACGACCTTCCGCCCTTGGTGGCCATGCACGAGGACCCCCCGCCGCCACTCCAGCAGCAGCATCAACAGCGCCAGGTGCAGCACCCACGGCAACAGCAGCAGCAGCAGCAGCAGCAACGGACGACCCCCTCCGCTGCCGCTGGTGCTGCGGCCGGTAACGCGCCTGCTGCCACCGGGCCGCGCCAGCGGCCGGGCGCCGGCGCAGGCGCCGCCGGCAGCGCCAGGGCCCTCCAGGATTACCACAGCGACCCCGACGGCAATGACATGCCGGCGCTCATCGACGACGTCAGCTCAGACGACGACCATTGGGACGTCGTCCGGGCTCGACGGCGCATCCACCAGGCTGCCGCCGCCGCCGCCGCCACAGCCACAGCTGACGCCGCCACCTCTACCGAAACTGCCGCCACTGTTGACGCAGCGACCTCTACAGCGGCGGCGGGCAGCGACGCTTTGCAGACTCCAGCCTTCGCCGCACCGTCAGGGTCCGCTGCCGCCGCCGCCGCTGGCACTGGTGTCGCTGTTGTGTCGGCTAGCGTCGTCGCTGCCGCCCGCCACCTGACTCGCCCGTCGGGCCGCAGCGCCGGACTGGGTCGTAGCGGATGGGTGTACGACAGTCGGGAGGGTAGCTCTTCTGCGTCGTCCTCTTCAGGGGCATGGGAGACGGACAGCGGCGCAGGGGAGAGCGGCGGCGAAGGTGGTGGGGCCGAGAGCGGGAGCGGGGCCAGCGACAGCGGCAGTGGTAGCAGTGGCGAGTGGGAAACGGAGGAAGGGGAGGAGGGGCAGGTGGACAGCTACGGCGGGGGCAGCCACGGCAGACGGGTGCGGCGGCATGTGGAGGGGGTCGCGCACACGGGAGGCTTGGGGGTAACTGCTGCAGGGGCTGGTGCAGGTGTTGCAGCAATGGACACCAGCAGCAGTGAATCGGACACGGACACGGACTCAGACGACGGCAGTTTGCCACCGCTGGAGCCGGACAGCCCTCCGCAGAGCCCTGCCGTCCCGTCGCCTAGGGATACGGCACCAGCGCCCGCACCCCATCGCGCCCCACCGCTTCATGCATCCACGGCGGACGTGCAGGGCGGGAGCAGCGGCGCAGGCCAGGCGATGGCGGACAGTGACGACGATGACTCGGATGGGGGCGCGAGCACGAGCACGAGCAGCAGCATGCCCCCATTGGAGCCAGGCACACCGACGTCGGGGGTGCGTGCAGCACGGGCTGGTGCAGGGGCTGGGGCCGGGGCAGCAATGGGGCCGGGGGCCGTGGCCGGTTCGGAGCCGGGGGCTAGGGGTGAGAAGGCAGTGGGAGAGGCGGCCGGCTGTGCTGGGTCGTCGGGGCACCGTGCGCTGGTTCCTGACAGCGATGACGGCAGCAGCAGCTGCAGCGATGGCGAGGGCAGCTGTCCGGGGCTTGAGGACGAGGAGGAGGAGGAGAGCAGCATGCCAGAGCTTGGCGAGGACGAGGAGGAGGAGGGCGTGGGCATGTTGGGGCTGGAAGCAAGCCAGGAGGAGGAGGAAGAGGAGGGGGGCGAGGAGGAGGAGGAGGAGGAGGAGGAGGACGGCTTGCCGCCCCTGGTAATGCTCCACAGCGACAGCAGCACGTCAGGGGAGGAGGAGGACAGCGATGACGGTGTGCCCGAGCTGCTGCCGCTCAGCCCGCAGAACAGGGCCTGGGGCGGGCACCCGGCGGCTGCCGTGCCTGCTGCTGCTGCGGCGGCAACAGCGGCTGCGGCGGCAACAGCGGTGGCGGCAGCAACAGAGGCAGCGGCGGCGGCGGCAACAGCGGCCCCACCAGCACCAAGCAGCAACGGCGGCAGTGAGGAGGAGGAGGAGGAGGAGGAGGACCTTGACAGCCTGCCTGACCTGATGCCGCCGAGCCCCCGGGCGGCAGACCCGGCCGGACCCTGGGCCACCGCCACCACGGCGGCAGCAGCAGCGGCAGCAGGAGGGATGGAGCATGAGCGGATGGGGGCAGGGGTAGGGGTGGCAGCGGCAGGGGTGGCGGCACCGGCAGCGGCAGCGACGCCGCCGTCCCGGGGACCCGTGCTGCCGCCGCGCCGCAGTGCAGGGCCGCTGCTGCAAGGCGCCACCGCCGCCGCGGCGGAGGCAGCGGCAGCGGCGGCGCAGCAGGCGGCGCGCGGCCGCGGCGTAAGCGCCCCGGCGCAGCTGCCGCTGCCGCCGATGCCGGAGGACTCCCTAGCACCCGTGGGTACGTCCGGCGAGCCGCCGCACGCGGCCGGCAGTGGGCACGCGACACGTGCCCGACGCAATGCCGTACACTACCCGCTGGGGCTGCCGGAGCAGATGCGCCGGGCCATCATCCCGCCGTGGGGCCCCGGGGGCGCTGTGGCCACGGGGGCGGGTGGCAGCGCCAGTGGCAGCAGCGGCAGGTCGGAAGCGCATGATGGGGGACGGGGAGAGCAGGAGTGGCAGGGGGCCGGGAAGGAGGGGGCGTCTGGCGGGCCCGGTGGGTCAGGCCCGGGACCTAGCACAGCTGGCACTGCTGCTGCTGCTGCTTCACATGTAGCTGTCGCGTCACAGCTGCTGGGCGACGTGGGTTACGTGGAGGCGCTGCTGTCCTCTCTGCCGGGGGTGGACCCAGGGGCGCCGCGGCTTGCGGCGCTGGTGGGGTGGCTGGTTTCGGAGGCGTCGTAGGGGATACGCGGGACGCGAGGGAACCGTGTGAGGCGTCAAGAAAGCACGGAAACGCTGGCGGGGATGAGGCACTGCACCTGGTTGGGTTTACACCAAGGAAAGACTGACAGGATAGGAAGTCAGGTCGGACCAGTAACGCAGGGTTGCTAGGTGGTGGCTCCTCGTAGCTACTGCCGATGGGGTGGCGGGGTCATGGCCGCATCACAGCGAGTGGTTGGGAAATGTGTGGGAAATGGTGAGGTAGGCATGTAGATATAGTAGATTGTGTTAGAGGCTTGCGGGTTTGCGTTTTGGGTCCTCTGGGTGGAATTGTGTTAGAGGCTTGCGGGTTTGCGTTTTGGGTCCTCTGGGCGGAATGCATGTCGCTTCATGGCACGCCGTATCACAAATGGCAACTGCATCAAAGCGATGGACCCCAGAGAGCTTAAAAACGCTCAAACCACATAAGTTAAGTTAGTTGTGGTCATTAGTTTGGCTACATACATAAGTTACGGGTAGATGCTAGATGATGGAATAGGGCTCAATAGCAGCTGTGGAGACGAGGACTTGCCCTTCGGATCACCACCCTGAGGCGGTGTGAAGAGCGAGGACTGCGATGTATGGGTGCAACTGTACGCCTAATTGATGGGAAGGCAGCGTGTGCTGTGGGCCCTGGGCCGAATGGTGTGTATAGTAGCAGGCTGCAGCAAGCACTGACGACATGACTCTCCCACGTGCCATATGTCTCAATTCATGGGGCTGGGTGCCGATGCCAGCGTACGGCTGAGTGTAGCTGCGAAGTGGCAGGAGGCATGCTGCTGGATTGGTGCTGCATGCATTCGATGGCTGTGTATGCAGTGTGCCGACGTAGCAATGACAGCTGATGACAGTGTCCACCGGGGCACGTCGACAGCTCATGCCTGCATTTCTTGGATGCACGGTCAGTCGGTCACAAGCTTGGCAAGCCGCGTGTAAGGCGCTTGTGCCAGGAACCCCCCGGCCACCCCTGCCCCCCGGCAGCCCCGCTAGGTATGTAGGTTCGCTCGGCATCGCCTGTTGGGCTTCACGGGCAGCTGGATTGTTAAGTGGAAACACAACAGTGTTTTGGCCACGTCTAAAACGCAGCACCGTGCCGTTGTTGGACGGGACGCCGTGGACACGAAGTGTGTATAATGGTCCAATGTAACACAAAATGCCAAATAATGGTCCAGCCTCAAGCTATCAACTGAATGGGGCTGGGCTCTGGAAGGGGACCAAAACTGTAGAACCATACTTCATCAACTGAAGCCGCATACGAAGGGTGTCACGCAAGCAGCCTCGACAGGCCTCGAGGTACCCACCACAACGGCATGGCACCCGCACTGCATTCATGCGACGTTGATGATCGGATATTACACTAAGCTTGTCGTGCCTGTCGAAGAGTTGTGCCAACGAATGGCCGATCGGTTTGACAGCCGCTAGGCTGAGGTGGAGGCTTCAACTGAAGCTGACCCGCGGAAGTTGGCCGGGAGTGGTGTAAAAGCTCATCGGTACGCCAGGTGGATGGGGCTGCCCTTCATGCCAGGCGAAGAACCTTGTTGGTAGCACATGCGGATGTCGTTATGTGACGGGGCCTGCACCAAACCCTCATGCGGTTTCGGTTAATGTGCTGGGACATTGAGGTCAACCGGCCACAGGGTCGTGAGCGTTGTCGCCAGTTGTCGCCGTACGTGTCGCACTTGTGGTGATGAGCAGGCCGTTCAAGATGAACTGCATGTACTGTGTGAGTGCCCTGCTTACGAGCCCTTTCGAGACCGGTACGAGAGTGATCTCCGGTTTAAGGAGAGCCGCTGGGCTGAGGTGGAGGCTTCAACTGAAGCTGACCCGCGGAAGTTGGCCGGGAGTGGTGTGAAAGCTCATCGGTACGCCAGGTGGATGGGGCTGCCCTTCATGCCAGGCGAAGAACCTTGTTGGTAGCACATGCGGATGTCGTTATGTGACGGGGCCTGCACCAAACCCTCATGCGGTTTCGGTTAATGTGCTGGGACATTGAGGTCAACCGGCCACAGGGTCGTGAGCGTTGTCGCCAGTTGTCGCCGTACGTGTCGCACTTGTGGTGATGAGCAAGCCGTTCAAGATGAACTGCATGTACTGTGTGAGTGCCCTGCTTACGAGCCCTTTCGAGACCGGTACGAGAGTGATCTCCGGTTTAAGGAGAGGGATATCGGATATGCGTTCGATCATGATGGAGGCACCCCCCATAGCCCTTGCTTCATTCCTGGACGAGGTATGGCAAGAAAGGCACCGTATCCTCCAGCGGCGTGCTCGGCCGGCTGTGAGGCGTGTGGGTAGTGGCGAATAAGCCTCGCCACCCCGCACACTAGTTATTATATTGCACTACTCGTCCTTATGGCCCCCTGGCTCTCCGGACGTGCCCCTCTCGGGGTCTGTAACTGTAACTGTAACTGTTAGTGCCAATGTTGCATAGATGCTGATGGCGGCCCCTGCTGTGCTGACCCAAAAGCACAAGGCGTGCTGTTGGTACAGGGAGGAGGATGGCTGGGTGCGAGGCTGAATCTGTGATGCAGGGACGCTGCCATGACTGCCATGCATTCCTAGTGCAGCGCTACAGCCTCCCCTCGCACACTGTATGAACGTGCGCTACTGGCTTGGAGCCCCGTCCGAAAAGAGAAAGTGTGTGTAAGGAATAAAGGCACCAGATGCTATGATGCTCACAGTATTCAAGTCGCGCGACAATGAATCCAACTGCCTTGGGCCAGCGCCTTGACCGCTGGCTCAGCTCCACGGACAGGGTCGTTAAGGCGTACAGCATCGATGCATCGCCATGTACAAATGCAGAGCGTGACAGCGCCTTGATCTTGCTCGGGAAGGCCTCCAATCGCGTGGAGGCCGAAAGTCAAACGCGAAAGGAAAGTCTTGGACAACGCCAAGAGAAAGCTTTGGGCGAAAGCCTGGCTCGAGGCGCTCCTTAACAACGGCATATTCAAAAAGCTAGAGGCACTGTTCTTAGCAGTCCACGAGCGGGCGAAGGTCGCGGCCTCGACCGCTGTCAGCCAAGAAGTCAGGTACGCAATGGAACCTACACCAACATCCCCCAGGCCAGGCAGCTTCCCTGCCTCAGGATGGGCCAATCCAGGCTTAAAACCTCTGCAAGTAAATGCAGACGTTGTTCATGGTCTCTGGACAGGCTCCCTTAACAGCTGCTGGATCAGCACTGCCCCACCGCACGTGTGCAAACGAGTCAGCCCGTGGCCCTTCATGAGCTTCCTTGTGCCTGGCAACATTTGCGCCGCTTTATTGCATTTTCTTGAGCGAGGCCTCTGGCAGAGCTCCAAGGCAAGGCCCGTGCCAGCGCGCAACGGCTCCAGGTCGAAACTGACCCGGAAGTGTCGGAAAGCCGAAACCCTGTTGACGAACGCTCCTCGTGCCCACGGCAACCCTGCAGGTGGTCCGCCTGCCACGCCGCTGTGCACGCCGTTAGCACCTCGTTCACGCTTTTGGGCAACGTCGCCTCATGGTTCGGCGAGCTTACGACCAATGGCAACCGCATGTCCGGCAACCACCTGGCAACCGCCGCCGCCGCGGCCATGGCAGCCACCAGCTTCGTAACCGCCGCGGCGAACGCGGCGCGGAGCGCCGCCGCGGTAGCCGAACAGCTGCGCTCCGAAACCGCCCTACGGAAGCGGCGGCAGCAGAAGCAGCAGCTGTCCCCCGGCCTGCTGGATGAAGGCGAGCTGTGCGCCGTGTGCCAAATGACGTCGGCCTCAGCCGCACGCGCGGTAGGGCTGTACGCAATGGTCTTGGGGCAGATACTGTTCTACAGCGTTGTCGGGGCGAATGGTGGGCTGCAGGCCGCGGTCGAGTCAGTGCGGCTTCCGTCCGCTCCAGCCATGCACATCCCGCCAGAGGCTGTGAAGCTCGTCCAGGCGTGGGAGGACTCGCAGCTGCTGGCAGCTGCCGCGGTTGCCGTCCTGGACAGCCCCCCTTCGTACGAGTCCGACTTGGTGTTTTCGGAGCGCGAGCGTGACCGGGTCTGTGCCAAGGTGCAGGACGCCTCCTTCGAGACCACACGCGCCATGTTTTACCTTCGGGAGGTGGTGGCGGTGGTGCAGGCTGCGGGGCCTGAGGGGCGGCGGCTGGCGGCGAGGGTGCAGGGCTTGACACGGCACGTGGCTGTACGGCGGCTGCAGGTAGGGCGGTTGGCAGTGTTTTTTTTCCGGAATGCATTCCGATTTCCGGAATAGTTTGGAAACGAGGCCCCCAATGCCCGGAATAGATGGGTCCGAAGGGGCCATACCCCATTCTGGAGGCCGCAGGCCCCTGAGGGGCCGAAGGTCCCACCACACCAGAAGCTACAGGCCTACGACTTGAGTAGGTCGTGCAAAGTGCGCATATTGGACTGCAGTGACGGGCAAGGAGGTCCACAATGCCAAAGCGGGCATGAACCAGCTGTCATAACCGGCCACAGCGCACAGAAAGGACGTCACATGGAGCAATGGAGGCACGTGCGGCTATCAGAGAGTGCTGCAACATGCATCGTTTTCCTCATAGAAAATCATGTTTTTTTGTGCCCATCCTGCTATAATTTTTCCCGAGGGCTCCGCCCCTGAACCCCCGGGCGGGGGGAGACCCCCCGCACCCCCCCGGAATGGAAGTTGCCATAACGGGCGGACGTATTCCGGATTTCAGAATGGTTCGGAGGTGTGGTGATTTGAAAAAAGAAACACTGCGCCGGTTGGCGTTCCGCTTGTGTGGGTGCGGCTCTGTGCCCCAATGTGCGGCTGCACCTGGCAAATGGACCATTGCGAATGAATTTAGACCACCGCAAACTCCAGTAATCAAAGTACTTGCACGTATATCACACTGGGGCGCAGCCGCACGAGCTCTGTCTCGCTCTGCTGAGTCTGCAACGGACATGTCAGCACCTCCATCAAGACCAAGTTCCGCTTCCAGAACGGCACGGATTTCTTTTTAGCCTGACCAGTATTACAACGAATCAGTGGCGTTCCCCTGCGTGGCTTCACAGGTGGCGCTGCTGGACCAGCTGGCGGCACACGCGGGGCTGCCTGCGAAGCTGCCAGCAGCTGCAGGCGTGGGGCAGGGCAGCGGCGGGCCGCATGGCGGAACGGCGGCTGCGGCGCAGGAGCAAGGGCAGGGCAACGGGTGGGCGGGCAGCAGCGGGCGGCAAGGGGACACGGCGACTGCGGGGAAGGGCAGGGCGACCGACGGTTGGGAGGGCAGCAGCGGCACGTGGTGGCTTGCAGTGGAGCAGGTGCAGCGGGGGCAGCTGCTGGGGCAGGCCACCGACTGGAAGGACGGGAGGCAGTTTGGGTGCAAGCACAGGGGGGGACAGGGTGGCATGAGTGGTGGGTCGCTGGAGGACCACCACTGGGACATCATGGCCGTGACGGTGGGCGCATGGCTCAGGGAGCAGGAGCAAGAGCAGGCGCAGCTGGCAGTGGAGGGTGTTGCGGGTGGGTTAAGAGGGATCGAGGCGGCGCCGCCACTGCTGGCGGCGCAGATGGCGGCTCGGTCTGCGGAGGCGCTGTGCCGGCTGTGCCGGGGGCAGGGGCTGGGAGGGGCGTACACGCCCGCGCCGGAGTGGGACTGTGCCAACTGCCAGGTATGCGGGCTGGGTTGCGGTAAGGAGGGTAGGTGGGGGAGAGCAGTGGATGTGGCCAGCGTCCCTGCGCCGATTCGAGCACTGGTAAGGACATGATTGGGACTGATGATTGGGACTGATGGGGACGGAAGGAGAGCAGTCAAGCAGTATTACATGTGCTCAAGGTGAATGCCTGCCCCGCTCACAGGGTGGCAAAAATGCGACCGACCAGAGGCACGCGTTCTTGTCCATCCCTTCGCTTGCACACCACACTTTCCACGCGTGTCCGCCACTCGCTGTTGAATGAAAACAGCTGCCCAGTACCGTGCCTCATGTATCGAAAAATATCTGTGAACTGATGCCCCTGAAGGTGCTGTCTATCTGGAGTCGACTGCGCCCCTGTTGACAGGGACCTCATGATCATGCCCGCCCGCCAGCTCTCGCCTTTCGGGTCGTGCTTACCCACGCACGGATGGCAGCAGCAATGCGACCGCTGCCCAACTATATACCCTGAGACAGACACAATACGCCCATCCCTTCCCTGTGCACACCTGTGACGTGTACGGTACTCGCCACTCGCTACTTAAAGGATTAAACCCAACTGCCGGTATCGGTTCCCCATGTATCGCACCCCTGTGAACTGCAGCCACTGATGCTGCTGCCTTTTATTGGCGGCTGGCAGCCTGCGACCGCGACCCGCGCCTGCCTGCCTTACTGGCTGGAGACCGTGGGGTGGCTGGCGGCAATGCTGTCAGACGCAACGGCTGCAGGCATGGGGCGACTGCCCTCCCTCGAGCCGCCGCCCGACGCCCGCAGCCGAGTGAGTACGAAAGAATTAGTAAAAAATATTCTCGAAATCATACAATTCGTTCCTGCTAAACACAGATCATTCGTCCATGCATATTCGCAACAAAACTTACTTTGGTTCAGTTCATGATGCATGCAGTTGTCCTACTAAAATTATCTACTGAGCTGTAAAGATACGACGCTCGCAGCCTGATGAGTGCCGGCATTCGCTGTGTGTTCACCAGGGCCCCATGCCGACGGAAGGACGGCAACGATCAGCCAGTTGCACAACCCTGCCCTGGTGTTCACCCTGAAGCACTGAAGCGATGCATGATGGCTTGGCCTGTATGTTGCGGCTCTTAAGGCCGGTCGTCACACGCGGGCCTGCTGCTGCTGTGCGTCCGGATGGTAGAACTGGCTGTACCTTGTGGCTGTGACAGTCGTGACCAAGCAACCAAATACGTGCACACTTGCAGACGGATGCGGCGGACTCGCCGGCCACATCGCTGTGCCAGGTGCTGCAGGTGATAACACACCACGCCTACGACTACTCGTATGGTAGGTTGTTGTAGTACCGTCTAAGCACATGGGCATGCACTGTTTCCAGCAACTTTTAGTACCTCGTCCAGGTTCGCAGCTTCCTCCCGCACGCAGCACCTGCCCAGCCCTTCCTCTCCTGCCCCCCTACCCTGCCCTCTCGCTTTGGCCATAGCTCAACAGACAGCACTGCTTCTTTCGTTGTCGGCTTACTACTGCACGCCCCACCCCCGTATGCGCCTGCCGTGCTCCGGGTAACAGCTAGCTGCAGGCTAAATCAATCAGGACAGAACTGACCTCTTTACAGCACCGGCTGTTGGCTTACTCTTGCACGTCCTACGCCCGTTTGCGCCCGCCGTGCTTCAGGGAGCAGTACCTGCAGGCTAAGTTAATACACTCAGCCCAGCACCCAACGCTCTTTGTCGTTCTGCTCGCAGGCTTCCAGACCCTGTCAGCCGCCGTCCAAGCCGACGTGCGCCGCCGTCTGTTCCGCTGCGGCTTGGCGGCCACTCTGGACCACATCCTGCGCCTGTCGTACAGCGCACAGGACGCGGGCCAATCGTCAACCGCCAAGACCCTTGGGGATGCGACTAGCATGTGCGGGGCAGCCTTGGAGGCTGGCGTAATGCCCCTGTTCATGCCGCACACGTGCGGCAGCGAGGGCAGCTGCGGTGGGCGTGGGGACGCGGAGGGAGGAACCGCTGGCGGTGGCGGCAACGAGGGCGACGAGGTGTCAGGCGAGCAGCAGCAGCTGGGGTGTCTTCTTACGCTGTCAAAGCGGGCGGCACTGCTGACCCAGGCGCTGGAGGCTGGTCCTGCGCCGGGGGCAGGGGAGCGGCGGCAGGAGGTGGTGGAGTTGGCGGCGGAGGCGCTGACGCTGCTGTTGACTGTGTGTGGCAGCGTGATGGGGAGGTGGAGCAGAGGGTGGCAGCGGCAAGGCGGGAGCAGGGTGAGCAGGGGCCAGGGGCAAACGAGGAGGTGGGGTGTGTGGACGAGGTGCATGAGACGCTGGCGCTGGCGGCGAGGGCGGCGAGCAACCTGGCGGCGGCGCTGGCGTGGCAGCTGGCGGCGGAGATCGGTACGGCGGCCAGGGTGGCGGCGGTGGGCGGGCGGGCGGTGCAGATGTCGGTGGGGCGGGGGCGGGGGTCGCAGGCGGTGTGCGGCGTGCTGCAGTGTGCGATACAGTGGTGGCGCAACTCGCTGCTGCCTCCGGCGCAGCTGCTGGCGTGCCAGCCACACCGGCTGTTGGCGGCGGCGTGTGCGCTTGCGGGCGCGCTGCCGGAAGGGGTGGAGCTCACGAGGCACAAGCACATGCTGTGCGTGCTGGTGCCGGGCCTGGTCGCGGTCATGGCATCGCACGGTGCCCTCAGCGGCAGCGTGCGAGGGTGGCTGGCTAGCGCAGGCAGCAGCAGCAGCACCACCAGCAGCAGTGGCGACGGTGGCGGCGCGGGACCCCGGCACGATGCCTGTACGGGCTGCCTCGTGGAGCCGGTGGCGTCCCTGGTACGGCAGCACACTGTACGGCTGGCTCCGTCGTACGCGGTGCACGCCATGGCGTTGCTCAATCGCGGGGCAGCGGACCACTAGCCCATCCATAGCGGATGGGAAGGAGGCAGGTTGTGGCGTTGGTGGCAGAGGGCAGCAGGTGGGCAGCGGTGCAGGGGAGGTGGACGGGGCCTTCCAGGCTTTCGCAATGGCGGTGGCGGATAAGGTGTGGGAACGGTTCCGTGACCCGCGCGCCGTAAGCAGCTTCAGCTTTAGCGATGTCCTCATGCCCGACGGATCAGCACCAACGCGTGTGTTTATGCGCGAGCTTGCTGCTTCTGGAGGCGGTGAGAAGAGCTCGCCGCAGCCCCCAACGGGCTCGCTGCCGCCGCCGCTGGCACTTCCGCCGAGCCGGCAGGGCGCCCTGCCGCGGCTGCGCGTGTGCGGCAACCCGTGCTGCAGCAACTTTGGGGAGAAGTGCGAGGGGGCGCTGCCGTTCAAGCAGTGCGGCGGCTGCCGGGCGGTGCGGTACTGCGGGGCGGACTGCCAGAGGGCGCACTGGCGGGAGGGGCACAAGGCGGAGTGCAAGGCGCTGGCGGCGGGGGCGTAGGTCGTTGCTGCGTACGTACGTGACGTATACACCGGGGCAGCTGTGGAGCGTGGGTTATGGCATCGCCCGGGCAGTTTTGCTCTGGGTGCGGGCGGTCTGGGGGCGTTTGTCATCAGGTGCTGAGCAGATGGCGTTGCGCCACTGTGCGGTATCCGGTGTGCGTGCAAGTAGGTTGTGGGTGTAGGTAGTGGGTAAGGGTTGTGGTTAGCATAGGTGAAGCTTCAGCCTTCAGGTGATTGGATGTGCGCTACTGAGGCTGTGTAAATTTTGCAACGTACCTATACGGTGTGCACACAAGTACTTTGCACTGTGACTTAGCTGCAGTTGCACCCTGAGCGAGCAGTTAGCTGATGCCTGAATACTGTGAACAGCCTACACGCACCATCATGGCCACACCGGTAGTTGGGCGTTGGAAAGCTTCGGTGTAGTGCGGCAGCCTGAGGAAGGTGCCTTGCAACTGCAAATGCTTTACGGTGGCCACATGCAATGCTCCATCAAGGAGATTGCTTTGCCTGGTGGTCCAGGACTCATCCCCTGTGGCCAGTGTCGGTGGGACCGCCCATTAAGGTTGAGAAAGTAGGGAAACACTTCTGCATGGTGGGCCTCGCAAGGGCCTTAGGCCCTCAGCTGCTGGTGTGCAGGAAGCACTCTATACCCTCCTATGTTTCCCATGCATGTCAGTCAGTCAGTCAGTGTTACACGGCGAGAGTTCTCCTCTCCGCAAGTGCAACGACCCGTATACGAGCCGGAGGCTCAAGGGCCATCAGTCTTCATGCAAGAAGCTTGGTTTTTTTTGTATGTATGGATTTACAGTTTTGGCCACCTTCCAGGGCGCAGCCTCGTCCCCTTGGTTTGTCCTGAACCGAAAAATACAACACCTGCCTTAGGCCCTCAGCTGTTGGTGTTTTTTTTAGGGTTGGTGTGCAGGAAGCACTCTATACCCTGCTATGTTTGCCATGCATGGTTGCCTCGCCGCATCTTGCTTGCGGTGCCTCCTAACTCATGCGTTTGACAACCGTTGTGGGATGTGGTGTGCCTGGCCTGCGTTGCGGCTCTGGACCTGGGCCGTCGGTGGTGGTTTCGCTGTCGTACGGTGCTCCTAGTAACCGTGTAGAGCGCTCCGTGCTCGTTCGTACCTCGGTCGAGGTGCTGGCTGACTGTTGGGCGCGTTTGCAGTTGTTCGCGGGGCATTGCCCCGCATGCGTGGGACGCGGTACCGGGGATTGCCTGCTGGTTGACTGTAGCCTCTGTTGCGTGCTGTCCATCACGTCTAGTGAGGTGTATCGCCATGTGGCCCTTCTAGTGACCTAGTTCGGTGCGTTGGGTTGTCCCGTGCATGGATGCACGGCGCCCTAAGGGGAGGGGATGTTCTGCCCCTAAGGTCTGAGGTGTACATGGACTGTGCATGCCTACACCCTGGCCCTCCTGTGAAAATCTGCAATCTCCCCTGCTCCATGCTAGGTACTGACGTGACGTACTGTGTCTCCCCTCCCTGGCGTCTCGGCACATCAACGTGCCGTGGGCGTGCCGAGGCCGGTGCCGAGGCTAGTACCGTCCATGTGTCCAAATTAGGTGATGCGTGCGCATGTTATTTGATGGTTGCACACAGAAACGAGGAAGCGCGCTGGTCAGCACGGCACACATGTCATGCATGTGAAGGATGCATGTGAACAGGCTGTCCTGCTGTGCAGATGCAGACGGTAACCCGGGTGAGGAACAGGTACAGCCTCCTACAAGAGGGGCCAGAGTGAAGCATGAAGGGTCCATGCACACCGACATGTGGGGCAGATCATCCCTGCCGCCTCAACCCTCTCAACCGAAGCCGTTAGCCACTTTCGCCCAGGACAACATACGTGCCTTGCACTCCGCATCTAATTTTCTTGTTGCAAACGATACTAATTATGGCCTTGCAACTTTAACACAGCGTTGCAAGGTGTGACAGTCCTAACTTTCCGCGTGCCATCCTCATTCTACAACACGTTCCTTGAAGCATCACGAGTGGCTCGGATTCAGCAACTCAAACGGCCTATACCCAGTGTCATTCGTGGCACAGCCAGCTCTCCGGCAAGAAGCAAGCTGTACTACTGGAAGAATATGAGGCCGACGGGACATCGCAGCTTAGCAAATGATGATGATGCTACTGCTCGTATGCTATAGTCGACTTCTAGAGCTGGGATAGGCGAGGCCGTGTTGCCAGTCATGAGCCCCGTGCGGAGCACCAATGAGCTTAAGGAGTCTGAACCGGACGGCAACAGGCCGAATATCATTCATATTACTCCGCAGTGTGCGCCTGTGCAGGTAAGCCTTGGGACTGTACACGTGATTCCCTCGAGTTCCACGAGTTCCGCCCCAGCTCGTGCATTAACACTGGTTGCATGATCTGCACATGTCGCGTCATGGGCTGGGCTTAGCAGGACACCTTGCTGTCGTTCTTGTCTACCCCTCCTGACTCGGCCTACATGCCTGTGCGCTGTGCTTGTAAACCACAATGCTGCCACCATGCATTGGTGTAAAGCAACTATATTGATTTCAACATTCTACAGATCCAAGCATCTGTACTGCTGTCTGACCGCTGTCACCACCTGCAGCTACCCGAACGGAACGGCACAAGCTGTGACTCCCAGCCCAAGGCCTCCAGGGCAGCCGGGGACCTTCAGCCATGTGGGGTCGGTGGGCACGCGATAGCACACCGCTGGCTAGGGAACAAAGCTGGCGGCCAAGGGGAAAGCCCACAGCACGACGTGGCCACGGATGGGTGGCCAACGGACACCACTGCGGCTCTGGTGGACCAGGTGGCCTGCGCACGTACACCCCGCAAAGGAGCGCAACTGGAATTGGGGGATGGTTTGGACAAGGGAGCTGCAAGTGGCCCGGATCATCACCAGGTGGGCGGGCTCGCTCGACTCATTTCGGAGGTAGGGCCCCGCTGCGGCCTTGGCAGGTGGCCAACAGGACGGTACTGGCACTGTGTGGTTGTGCGTCTATGCCGGACCGTGCTGCATGCTGAGTCGGAAACGGAACGTGTCGATGACCCTACTTGCTGCCTGCGAGTTTCTATTACTGCCTCAACCGCCTTAACGGCGGAAGTGCTTACCTGGCTGGATTACAGGGCCATGGATCACTTGGCACATGCAGTCTCCGGCCAGGGCTAACACTTGTTACAAGCCGCCCCGATTGCACACCTACTTGCCATGTGGCGCAGGGCCAGTCGGAGTTGTTATCCACGTCCGACAGCTACAGCATAACGCTGGGCGCGCTGCCCACAATCTCCGCTGCGCCGCCCCTTCCCCCCGGCAACGCACAAACGCACGTGGGGCCCATAAAGGGCGAAGCTGGCGGCTCGCGGGATGAAGTACAGCCGGGCAAAGGCTCTGCAGGGAATGGGGGCCCATTCAAGCTGCCTACGCCGCCAATCGCGTGTCAAGCGCCAAAGGTGAGCGCATGCGGCTTGCGGCTCTCTGTGCCGTGCGATGCCTGGAAGGCAGAGCTACATTCTTTCGTTGCCGCCCTACCATCGCGACGTTGACGAGGCTGTGTTTTAACACTCCTACGGCATGCCAAGCTGAACCATCCACCCATCGACCCATTCCAGTTCGGAGCAGTACGGCACTGCAAGCACTCCGTAACACCTGCCATGACACCCAACACTCCAGCCTCCACTCCCTCCAAACCGAACGTCCTCGTTGCAGAGCGGGCTGAGCGTGCAACGAGACAGCAGCGACCGGGGGCCTCAGAGCGACGGCAGTCATGGGTGGATGGACACCGCGACAATGTGGAGCAACGTGCAGACGCGGGGGGAGGAGCTGCAGCGGCGGCAGCGCCTGCAGCCGGCTTCGTCCAGCTGCAGGGGCGTGGACTGGATGGCGGGGCCGAGACGCCTACACAAGCGTGTGCGGACGCAGGTGCGCGCGGTGGAAGGGGGCCTGAGCAGGTCACCGCGAATCCGCAACGAGGCAAACGAAAATCGTGGGGGTGCTTGGTGGGGTTACCGCAAAGCGGCAAATGATGCGGTTATTCAAATTGGTCGGCCTGCGGAGAGCGAGGTGCTTGGGGTGGGGGGCGGGGGGAGGGCTGTGGTCCGGCGGTGGTCCGGCGGAAGAGGGCATGGCTGGAGGGCAGGGGAAGCCTGCGATGTGTGGAGCGCGCTGCCGGCACAGCGCCTCCAGGGCTGGTTGCCGTTCCGCCACTACAAAGCGCCGCGCACAGGTCGGTCGACATCTGACAGTTGGTTTCCCCATCCCCCCACCAGCCAACCGACAACCGCCAACCGCCCCCCGTAGCTGGTCGCGACGGGGCGGGTGGTGCTAAAGGAACCCACGACGAAGCAACATTGCCTTACCGAACGTAACGCTTACATGGCTACTGCGCCGTTTCCTCCCCGTCCCACCCGCCAACCACCCCCCACGCCCCCAGCTGGTGGTCATGGCACGCGTGGTGACCAAGTACCCCATGACGGCCATCGTGCCGCTGGTGGTGCTGCTGTGCCTGCTGGCGTTCGGGCTGTGGGGCGTGTTCTCAGTGGCATACGCGTTGAGGGACGGCCGCCGCCAGTCGGCAATCAACGCAGCGCAGGACCTCAGCCAGACGCTGACCAGGTGCGAAGTGGTCCTAGGATCCCAGGATCCTCTCTACTCCTGGCTGACTGCGTGCTTGGTGCCTCGGTATCCTGGCTGCCGGCATCGCCAGATGTCAAATGTGTTTATAGACAATGGTGAGGCAGCTACCCCTTCGTGCAGACAATGGTGAGGAAGTAACCCAATCGTGCGTCCTAAATGGAGCAGTATTCCCGACATGCCTCCCCGTGGTTCGCGGTTCACACCACCTAACCCAGCTACCCCCTACCTACACGGCTCAGAGCGCGCACCGGTCACACATTTCAGGCCTCAGCCCCATGGCCCTGGTTCCCTGGTTCCCCGCCCCCTGCCCCCGCAGCCACATCCTTGCAACAGTACCCACCTGCGAGCACCGCCAAGATGATGGTCCTGCCGTCTTCTTGCCGTCCTACCTCCTCCAAACCCAAACCTCCCCCAAACCCCGCATTCCTGCCCCCTGCCCCCACAACCACATCCTGGCAACAGTAGCACCGCCAAGGTGGTGACTCTGCTGTCTTCATGCATCATACCGCCACACCCAAACCTGCCCCTGACCCTTCCCTGGTTTTCCCCCCCCCTGCCCCCGCAGCCACATCCTTGCAACAGTAGCACCTGCGAGCACCGCCAAGATGATGATCCTTCTGGAGCGGCAGGTGCCGGACGTCAACGCCTCGTTCTATCGCCATGCGCCCGACCTGGTGCGCAAGGCAACCACCAACGACGCGGTAATCACCATCATCCTGGCGCCACAGGGCATCGTGGAAAGCATCATACCCGAGCCAGCGCCAGACAACCCGTGGTACCAGGTGGGTTACTAGTGGGAACACGTGTGGCAGCATGTGGGCGCGGGCGTAGGGAAAACGTGTGTAGCAGGCAGAAGGTGGCAGTTGGCGGGGGGGAGCAAAGTACTAGGAACGCGAGTGGTGGTGGGGGGGGGTTGGCAGCAGGTGGACGGCTGGCGGGGAAACGCGATCATCACTATCATCCTGGCGCCACACATCGTGGCAAGCATCATACCTGAGCCCGCGCCAGACAACCCGTGGTACCAGGTGGGCGGTTGGCTTTTTATGTTATGTTGTCCTTTTAATGCTCCATCTTAGGGGTCGTTAATTCCATTAAGTTTTGCATGGCTTGATTAAATCTACGGATGTGCGTTGGGGTAGGATAACTGCACCGTGAGGGAGCAGACGCTGTGCCTATGGGGTCTGAGCGCACCTCGGGGGCGGCGATGTTCATCGGCGTAGGGGCTAACAAGTGTTGGCTTTGCAGCGCGGGTTTAGGGACGCCCTGTTGCGAAATCAGGTGAGTTCTGACCTGCATAATGTCATATCACAAACTAAGGATGGTAAGCAGTGTGCGGTTGAAGCTGCGGACGCCGCCGTGTGTCGTGGTGGACCAAGCGGCGTCTCACGTTTGTAATGAGGACGCGCAACCAACATCGACGTGGAGGAATGTGCGTCTTTTGACGAAGACTGCCTCTGCGTTGAAGTACGTTATAAGTAGGAAGGCTCATCGGTGTGCCATTTTGTGTTCCTCGCTTGCCTCAGGTGTACGGCTACAACCTGCTCAAAGAAACGCGGTGGCGAAACGACGCGCTGAAGACGATACGCAACTACCGGCAAGGAATGGTCATGACGGGGCCATCGACGTGAGTTACAGGACATCAGCCGCTGCAAGGAGACGCCCCACACCCATCCAGCAGCAGCACTTGCGGGGTGGGGCAACGGTTGCTTAGCCACACGCGCCACCAACCCTGCCCCTACACCCCTGTCTTGTCCACACACGCATCAGCTGACAAGCGGTTGTTTCTATTTATAAATTTGCTGCTTTTATGCAATCGTGCATTTTAACAGGCTGCGCGTGGGCACGATGGGCTTGGTGACGAGGTACGCGGTGTTTGTGGGCAACGCGACGGAGGACGAGCTGTTCGGCGGCCCCAGCCCCGCCTACGAGTGCGGGGACCTGTGCTGGGAGCGCACGGGGCAGCTGGACGACGGCACCCCCGTGGGCAACAAGTTCTGGGGCTTTGCGCAGCTCGCGGTGAGGCAGAGGGGTGTAACCGCGGAGCGGCAAAAGTGGAGGGATCGACAGCTAGCAGGACCGCCGGGGGCGGTTCTCTCTCGCATGCGTGCTGGGGCAGTGGTGAGGTAGTAGTGGGGTGGTAGTGGGGCAGTAGCTCCAAGGGGACGGAGTTGGTGTCACACCTTTGACCTTGAAAAAGGGGACACGGCACACTACGCTTTTAGCAACTGGAACGATCTCGTCGTACTTTCTTACGGTGCAGTCAGTTTCCTTTTCCGTGTTGTTGCTACGGGTCAAGTCGAACCCTGTGTTTGCGGCGCCCCTGCAGGTGGACTGGGAGGTGCTGACGCGCAACGTGTCCCGCCTGTACGACCTGTGCGACAGGGACGGGCTGGTGGGTGTGGGTGTCGTACAGTGTACGGGAGGGAAGACATGTGTCGGCCCATCCAGCTGGGCCTTTCCTGATCCGTCTGTCACAGTGCCGTACAGGGGGCCCACTGCTGTGCCGGTGTTGCCCTCTTGGTAGATCTAACCGACCCCATGTACGACTTGTACGGCAGGCGTTCAACATGACGTACATCGACCCTGTGACGGGCGAGAACCGCACCATCGCGCACTCGGAGGGCTGCGGCACGGTTGGGAAGGACCCCGTGTGGGTGCACGTGGACGTCATGTGAGTGGGGCCGGGCGGGAGGAAGCCCAATTCAAGCTCTTACTTTGATGAAATACAACCGCTATGTTTTCATAGGATACCGGGCCGAAGACAGACACGGGGCGCGCAGCGGTGCTGGTGACAGACCCCCCATGATGTAGCACTGCCTAGGTGTGGTTCTTGTGTTGATGCAGCATTCCCGCTCCTCGTCGCGCTATCCACAGGCTGAACCACTGGGTGCTGGCCGTGACGGACCGGCGCGGCTGGACGCCGGAGTGGCTTCCGTTGGTGGTGGCGGTGGTGGTGGTGGTGTCGCTGTGGGTGGCGGTGGCAATGGCAGTCATCATGATCAACCGGCGGGAGCACATGTGGCTGCTGCAGGCCATGCTGCCCAAGAAGGTGCGGGCTGGGTGAACGCGGAAAATGCGAGATGGGTGACCACGGAAAACGCGGGATGGGGTAACGCGTAAAACGCGAGAAACCATGTGAGGCGCGTTAGGGTGTCACAGAAACGCTGGTATCTGCGTGTGGCTGCTGCAGGCCATGCTGCCCACGAAGGTGCGGCTGGGGGAGGGGAGGGCACGACTGTGTTGTTTCGTCGATTGTGAATATCTGGCTGGACTTCTAGCTGGACGAGCCGAGAATATCGAGACAAAGTCTCCGCGGTTTGCGGTCATGCAGCCCCCCGCCCACTCCTTCCCTTGATGATGCCGCTGACCGTGCCCTGCGCCCGGTCCGGCCCCCAGCTGTGCTCCCTGATGCCCCAAGCTGAGCCCCCTGGTGCCCACCGCAACCCTCGCAGGTCATTGCTACACTGCGGCGGGGGGAGGACTATCTGGAGGCATTCGAGAACGTGACGGTGCTGTTCAGCGGTAAGCGTTCCAGCCCTGTCATCTGAGGCGCAGTAATCATATGGCCCTGTCCTTGTGTGTCATTGTCAAAATCACTCGTTGGCTCTCCGCGCCCTAAGGGGCTTGCGCAACAGCAGCCGGTGGGCAAGTCGCGTCGTGCAGTGCGCCGCGCGTCGTGCAGTGCGCCGCGTGAACCATGCTTCCTCGCCGTGCTTGCGCCGCCTGCTGCTTAGGCAGCGGTCACACCACGTTACGTTACTGTCATGTTTAAAATTTGGATAGGCACAACTTCACCGAAACGCTCACACGTGTGTTCGTGACCAGGAAACGTGGACTAGGTAACGTAACGCCGGGGCCCTCCACGGCCACGTTACCAGCCCCTCGTCCGAGTTAACGTGGCGTAACGTAACGTCGTGTGACTGCACTCTTACTGTCCTCTGCCGTGCCGTACTGTCGTGCAGATGTGGTGTCGTACACCACCATGGCGTCGGAAATGGAGCCGCTGCAGGTGGGTGCATCAGGCAGAGCCCAATTTCCTTAGATCCGGACTTTCTTGGGCTACGGCACCCGCACCCGATGATCGACCGCCTTCACTACGGTAGTTGTTGTTCAACTGCCGCACTTCTACCTGGGCACCAGTACCGCATACGCTGATATAAAGCTGGAGCACCAGCACATCTCGCATGGGCTGATGACGGGAATCGACCTGCTGTACAGGTTGTACGGCTGCTGAACCTGATGTACTCCGCATACGACGCACTGGTGGACGACTACGCCTGCTACAAGGTGGAGACCATCGGAGATGGTAAGTCCGTTCTACGCATGAACAGTTGCAGTTACAGTTACAGTACAGGCCCAGACCCATGACAAATGCACCCAGGGGGATCAACCCCTGCATCCCGCAGCCCTCCTGCAACCAAGCCACCCCCGTGCCCTTGGCCCATGCAGACCCCATGGCGGTGTACGACACCCAGGGGAATCAACCCCTGCATCCTGCAGGTCTTTGCAGCTAACCCATCCCTGTGCCCTTGGCCGTCTACCCCCGCAGCCCCCATGGCGGTGTACGACACCCAGGGGGAGGACCCCGTGGCGGCCGCGGCCATGTGCCATTTCATTACGTAACCGTGCCATTCACCCTGTCCCCACGTGCCCCCACAGCCTTCATGGCGGTGTGCGGCATGCAAGGGGAATCAACCCTCGCATCCTGCAGGTCTTTGCAGCTAACCCACCCCTGTGCCCTTAGCCGTCTGCCCCCGCAGCCCCCATGGCGGTGTACGACACCCAGGGGGAGGACCCCGTGCCTAAGACTCCCTGCCTTGCCATTAACTCTGCCCCCACGTGCCCACGTGCCCCAACAGCCTTCATGGCGGTGTGCGGCACCCAAGGGGAGGACCCCGTGGCTGCCGCCGTCAAGGTGGCGCGCCTGGCGCAGGCCATGTTGGCCCGCACGCGCAAGCTGGTGTCGCCGGAGGGGCAGAAGCTGCAGATCCGCATCGGGCTGCACAGCGGCCCCGTGGTGGGCGCAGTGCTGGGCTTCAAGATGCCGCACTTCTGCCTGTGGTGGGTGGCAGGGCTGGGTACTACACTGCGCCTGATGTAATTGATGTGGTGGGTAGCTAGGGCTGTATCACACCGCAGTTGTGATGCGGTGCTGCTGGTAGGTATAGTGGGTGGCTGGAGCATCGGCTCGGTGCGGTCGCTAGGGCCTGCGGCTGTGTCAGTTCCATGGGCTCGTATGGTGGTAAGCTGCGTTGGCTTGTTGTAGCAGTACTTCAGCAGCGACATGTGCCACAGGGCAAGGTTACACCAGTAGCATGAATCGCCGTGCGTGAACAAAACCAGTAGACGGCGCTGCATGTTTGGCAAAGTGGTGCACGTAACCCAATAAGCCAAATCTCAACTTCTGCTCCTGCCCTGACTTCCGCCCCACACAAACCTTTCCCAACCGACCGTGGCGCTAACCCACAGTGGCGATACGGTGAGTCGTTGGGGTTGTGTGATAGGAGCAGCACCACACCTGGGTGTCGCAACAAGGTCTCGGATGTTGTGCAACAGCTGTATCACCACCTACTCCTGCGCCTGCCGACGGCCACTGCTGCCCTGCCAAGCCACCACCACCTCTCACCCATCTTTCCATGCGCCCGTCCGCCCAAGAAACGAACGGCCCCGCACGCCGTGGGCCATGCCAATCCATACCCCGTGCCTGCATTTCTAGGTATCCTTTCAACTCTGTTTCAATGCCTTGTCCAATTGCGCATTCAATTGCGCATTCATTAATGCAATGGTGCAATGCAATTGTGTATTCAGGTCAACACGGCCAACCGCATGGAGTCCAACAGCAAGCCCATGCGCATCCACGTCAGCGACGCCACGCAGCTCCTGCTGGCAATGAGCGGGGAGAATTTCGCCTTTGAGGAGCGAGGACTCATCGAGGTCAAGGGCAAGGTGAGCCGTGGCTCTGGGCCGGCACCTGGTTGGTGACCCCATGGCCCTGGGGTGGGTGAAGGATAGCTGCGGTCCATGGGCAGCAAGGGCACTCCACGATTCTGTGCAACGGTACGCTTGCCCAGGTACCTCCACGTGCCGTTGTATCAACCGTCGCGTCGCACCAACCGTCGTCCCACAGGGCAAGATGCACACGTGGTGGCTGCTACCCGACAACGACCAACGGCCCAGCCCCGCTCCACGCGACGCCAACGCTGCACACGACCGTGCCCTCGCAAGCAACGACGGCACCAACGGCGGCGCTGATGGCATTAATAGCGGCGCTGGCGGGTACGTCACTGGCGGCGACACGTGCCGCCGCGTGTCCTCCTCCCGACTGTCGTCGCAGCCGGGAGACTCCGACACGCCGGCGCCGCTGCAAAAGTCGCCCGTGGCGGCGCCGCTGACGCCACGGCGGCCGTTCCTGTACGGCAGCCGCCGCGGCGATTCGTACGCGAGCATTGGTTCGGACGGGCGGCAGACGGGCGGGTCCGTGCACGGGGGCGCAGGGTCGCCGGGATCGCCTGCCTCGGGGTCTGTGGACCTGATGCCGGCCTTTTTGCGGTCCAAGTCAAAAGCGAGGGTGGACTTGAGGCTGTTCCAGGCGGGACAGGGCAAGGGCCAAGGCTGATTCAGCACGGGGGAAGGGTGTGAGAGGCGCGTGAGGTGCGCTGGGGGACCGGGGCGCGGAGCATTGGCGGCATGTGCGACCGGTAAGACGCCGTGAAAGGCGTGCTATCCTCTTGAGCTGTAATATTATGCAGGGTTGGAGCCGATCAGGCAATCGGGAGTGTGCGTGAGGGTGGGTGCTTCATAGGGCAGGGGAGGGAGCGTTTGGCGGCACGTACGGCTGACGAGTTACCGTGTGTTGTGCTGGTGGGCTTTCCAAATAAAGCAAGATTGGGGTTGGTGATGACACTGCCGTTTACCACCAAAGTTATGGTGGTGTAGCAGTGCGATGTGTACTGCATTTCGGCACTTTGGCAGGTTGATCCTTTGTCAACTGATGAGAAGCTGTTTCCAGGCGCATGATTCAAAGTGTCACCTCTTGCAGGAGGGTACGGCCTACGAGCAGCTTGCTTACTGCACTTCTGTGGCCCCACACCACATGATGCGTGTGCGCGTTGCTGAATAGCGTGGAGCTGCCACGATTGCACGTGAGTCGAACATTGGGCATATGCACAGGTATGTGGGTTCCCCTGTCGATGCTGCAGGATTGCCGCAGTGCAGAGCAGCGGAGTCTTCCCTGTACTGCCATGATAATGAAGCATCACCAGTATCAACACAGCATGGGGATTCATTTCTAATTGGACGCCTGGTCTGGAGGTTAACTTATTGGGTAGACGCAGACTCTTAGTGGCAGCGTTTTTGCGTGCTTGCTTGGGCAACTGACGTGCATACACGGACTGCGAACCAAGCGCATGAGAGGAACTTGAGCTTTACAAATGTGCTGTGTGTGCTGCAGGGCATGCGTGCTAGGGATGCAGGGACTGGTGCTGGTCATGACACGTGTCCTTGTTGTAATATTTTGATTGGTACTGCTGAATCACGCCGGCTGCGCTGTGTGATACGGCGTCGTTTGCTGGGATTGTAGCTCCTAGCAAAGGCAAACAGGCACTCGGTCGAGTGAGCTCGCTGTGCTGTTACCTGGTGTGTTGCATCACCTAGTGGCATCCCAGAGGACGGTTGATTGCACGGCCATCGCCGTGCTGACAGTTAATACTGCACGTGCGGCACGTGCTTCCTGGTGCACTGCTGTGGGCGAGGAAGGATCAACATATGCAGTACGCTGGTGACTGCTGTTGCGGAGTGGGTCCTGCGCTAGACCTGTCAGTTAGCTTCTACATAATGGCAACAACTGAATTAGGGACACCTAGGTCCTGGCAGTGCTGCTTGTCATGCATGACTGGGGCGGTGTGAACCCAGGAGCAACACCTCGGGTGGTCATCCGTCTCGCATCCGAGTGAGTGGTGTTGCGGACACCTGGCCGCCCAAGCATATGCGTCCTCCCATGCGGCGTGTAATACGGTGATACACGTGCGGGGTCAGCCGGCATGGAATGCTGGTGAGCGGTCTCTGCTGAATTGTCATCCAGCGTCATCCCACCGAGGGCTTCATGCCCTTCTCTCGCCAGCGCAAGCGGCCAAGGAGGGCCACTGCTGTACGCAGTGCCGGAGGCCACGCCACCTGGAATGTAGTACACAATGTCAATATGCCCAGGCCACGCCACCTGGATAATGCACTGCAGGCTGCGTTCCGCAGCTGTTGAATAGCAGAGGCTTGATCAGCGTAGGACTGGCAGAGCTGCTGGCATTGGCACTTTGGCACAGCGTATCAGCGTTGAGAGCCAAGAAGGGCTGCCATCGGAAGATTTCACTGTTGCCGAGCCAAGTTGCCGAGCCAAGTTGCCGAGCCAAGTTGCCGAGCCAAGTTGCCGAGCCAAGTTGCCGAGCCAAGTTGCCGAGCCAAGCGTTGTTGCATGGCGGCCCACACCGACATCATCGAAATCAGGCTGGGCCCTGCCTTGCACGACGGAACGTTGGCAACCAAACTTTCCGAAGCGCTCTCTGTTGACGTTGGGCCGCACAAGCAGATTCGCAGATGCACTAATTGCGTCATGGGCACTCGCAGTCCGTGTCTTAATCCTCGCATCGCAAGAACGAGCCTTCCCATACGAGCCTTTACGAGCCCATGCGACCAAGCACACCGTCCACCGTGCAGCTCCCCTTGCACCTGCACCCTCCTGCACGAACAGCCCAGCACACACATACCGCTCGTTTTCGCCACCGGGCAGCGCGGCATTGCTGCTGCCTGAGGATCGCGGCCAGGGGAGACCTCCCCTGTTCGCGGGTACCGGTACCCTCCATCATCATCTTCCAAACACATACTTGCGAACCCGACCAGACAGCTTGCGCCGCAACCACCACCGCCACCACCTACACCTCGCTGCTCCTACGCAAGGAAGCTCCGTCCCGAATTCCTGAGCGCCCATTTCCACGTTCCACACCGTAGGCACGTTACGCCGTCTCCAGGCCCCACATGCCACCAACATGCGCTGTACACAAGTCCACTACCCTGGCACTGTCAATCTACTCATCGCTCAGCCCTTTCCGCCCTCTTAATCGCCCTCTCCCGCCCCAGTGCTCTCCATCTTCTCGTGTTGCCTGCCCGTCCTAACCCTTGTCCGCCATGCTTGCACTGAGCTCACAATTTCTCTCACAATCCTGCTTCCCTGTCGCCTCCCGAGCTACATCCTTTGCAACACGGGTGGCTGCATGCTTCCAAATGACCTGCCCGTTCTACGACCCACGGGTCAGGGCCGCCCTGCCTAGCGTATGCCACAGACCACGTGTTGGGCCACCCAGCCGCCAACTGACCCGGCAGCTCACAGGCCCACGGGTCGGGAAACCCGCCCCCCGGCCCCCGCCCCAATCACTGCTGCCTGAGTCCCGAATGCCCCGTGGGCTAACAAACCCACGCGTCGGGACGACCCTGCCTTTCCCGATGGCCCGCCAGCTCACAGACCCACGGGTCGGGCGGCCTGCGCCTGAATGGCGGCACGTGCCATGGCCCGGTCACTCTCGATCATGGAGTGCAGGAAGAACTCCCCTGCCTTGTACGACGAGCGAACCATGGGTCCGCTGGCCACGTACCGGAACCCGATGACCTCCTGCCCGTACTTGCGCCAGTACTCGAACTTCTCGGGCGTAACGTACTCGACCACCTGCCGTACCAGGGCACAGGAACACGGGGGCACGGGGCACATGTGGTGTGCTGAGAACGCGACACTGTAGGACGTGTATAGGATTTCACAAGTTGGGTCCCTCTCCCGAGCCCAGCCCCGTCCCAACCGGCGATCAGGGAAGAAGGTTGCGAGAGCGCAGGTGTCTCCCACGATGGGCCCTCAAGTACAGGACCTCAGAGTGCAGGTTGCTCCCACAGGCAGCCCCCGAGGAGATAGGACAGGCGAAGGACGCCGGAATGTAACTTTTGCCGCCGCCGGCATCCCGGCTTCTGACGTTAGCCCCCGGGCCCGGGCCCAACTCCCCACGCAGGGCATGCCCCGCCTCCGTCCGCGGCCCCACTCCCCGGCTGCCGTGCTACAATCCGTACGGCAGATGGTGCGGCGTGCCGTAGGTTGCAGGTACTTCCCGCCTTCCCAGCTATGCCCAAACCCGCTGCCCTCCCCCCCCATCACTCGCACTACTAGTACCTGGTTTCCCCCCATCCCGCTCCTACACCGCATGCACCCCAGCCCCTGCCGCCGCCCCCGGCCCCCAAAGTCCCACTCTTCACCTCTACCGGCCCTCCAGGCGCCCCACCCCCCCGCTGCCGTACAGTAACCCGTACGCACAAACCCATCTGCAGGTGGTGCGGTGGCTTAGGCTGCAGGTGTCCGCCGCCTTCCTACCGCAATCCTCGCCCCTTTGCCCACAATCTTTGCCCACACCCCCGTCCACCCCGCCCCGTCACGCCGCGTCCATACCCCCGCCTACAATCCCGGCCTCCGCTCCCGCCGCCGGTCCCTGACCCCCAACGCATCCCGCACATTCCCACACCCCTAACCACCCCTTCAGCGCCCCCCGCTCCCCGCCCTGCCGTACGGTACAACCGTACGGCAAAACCCACCGGCAGGTGGTGCGGTGTGGGCTGCAGGTACTGCCCCAGCGTAAAGATGTCCACGCCGACCGAGCGCAGGTCGCACATGGTGTCGATAATCTCCTCGTCGGTCTCACCCAAACCCAGCATGATGCTGGATTTGGTGTACACGCCGCACTCCTTTGCGGCGCGGAGCACGTCTAGCGTCTGCATGTATCCGGCGCGAGGGTCGCGAACGCGCTTTTGCAGCCGGTCCACCGTCTCCACATTGTGCGCGTAGACATCCAGCCCCGAGCGCGCCAGGTGGCGAACCGCGTCCAGGTCCCCACGGAAGTCGGGCGTCAGGCACTCGACTAGAATGCCCGGCTTTAGCTCTTTGAGCGTGCGGACGGTTTTCGCGAAGTGCTCCGCCCCGCCGTCGGGCATGTCATCGCGGTCCACGGAGGTCAACACGACGTAGCCTACGCCCCAGGAAGCAACTGCGCGCGCGGTGTTTACTGGCTCGTCGGCGTCGGCCGGGGGTGGTGTGCGGGCGGTGTTGACTGCGCAGAAGCGGCAGCCGCGCGTGCAGGTATCGCCAAGGAGCATGATGGTGGCGGTGGCCAGCTCGCCGTTCCAGCACTCGCCGATGTTGGGGCACTGCGCTTCTTCGCACACCGTCGCGAGCTTCAGCTCGCGCATCTGCGACCTGAGACCTTCGTAAATGGTGCCCTGGGGCGCCCGCTGGCGGAGCCATGAGGGCTTGCTGGAGTTGGGCAAGGAGCCCAGCGCAGGGCCGAGCAGGCCCGATGCGTTGGCCGGAGGTGGCGTCGGGGCAGCCTTCTTCTTTAGGTGCTGCTCCGCCAGGGTCGCGAGCGAGGGGTCCTTGGCGACGGCCATGCGCACAAGCTCCTCGAACGCATCGATTTGGGGCGTCATGTCCACGTCGTCATGGTCCCCTTGCTGCTCTGTTACAGGCGCGCTCGCCCGCAGCAACGGGCGGCTCCGCCGGTTGCTGCTGCTGCTGCACTGGCCTAGGCGAGGCCGACCCAGGGAATTCCGCTGCCGCCTGCATACTGGCCAAGCGCCCGCGCGGCTATTGTGGCTATGGATTATCATTATTGGTACTTATGTTAACAATGTATCACAGCAGCAACCTAGGTAGCCATGGCGCAACGCACTTCAAGGTGGAGCAAGCGTTGGGCTATGAACACCCGACCCTCAGCAGCTCACTAGCTACAAAATCATTGTCAGAATATGTATTCGAAAGCAGCCATAGTGGTACATGCGCGCGAACATGTCTTCCCCCCTGGGCGCCATCGTGGCCCCATGCCTCGTGCTTTGCCTGCGCCCTGATTGACGTCAATCCAACGCTGATCGTCTATTCACATATACTTCTGAGAGCTTTTGCTGTGCTCCTTTTCTGCGACTGACGCACCAGGTGCACGACGGCCCCGTCAGAAACATCTCCGCTAACCGCCTGCCGATGATGCTCCTCCAAACTCGTGTTAGCGCGGGCATCGCCCGCCCGCACGCCTCCGTTCAAACCAGGAGAGCTATTGTCACAACGGCAACGCCCGATCGGTCTCTTAACACGGCCCTCGCCGGGGCGTGTGCCTCGCTGCTGCTAGCTGCGCAGCCTGCAACCGCTGCTGGCATCGAGTCCTTTGACCTGCTGCCGGAGAGGATTGAGACCCCCTCTGCCTTCGCGGGGATGGCACAGGAGCAGAAGAGCAAGCTGGATGCCGCTGACGAGGTGTGAGGGGGTGCTCAGCTGGAGCCCGTGCAGCAACCAAAGGTGCACCCTGCGAATACCCACACGCAGGGGGCAGGGTTGCACCAGCGGACCTATAGCTATGCAATGGAAATCCGCAGCGTGCTTGATGCTTTGTTGCCAGAATGGGGGAGGTGCACCTGGGGGCGGCTTCGTGCGCTAATGAGCGATACTGCCGTGCGATGCCGGAACCGAGCATTGTAACCACTGTTTCAGACCTACCCCGCCCATATCCCAACACGTGGCACTCCCGCACCTCCCACCACCCGTTGCCATGCCATCGCTGTCCCACGCGTGGAACGTGGTGTTGGGCTGTTGACCCTCGCCACGCTGCTGCTGCCACACTGCATGGCCGCTGCTTCCACGTGCGACTATCGTATATCGTAGTCATGGGCCATCCTCTGCCCCTTATGCACGTATGGGGTGCTGTATTGCCGGGCTGGCCTAACTGCTGTAGACTACCGTGATGCGGTTTACCATCATCCACGGCGATTAATGTTCTGCTGCTGCTTCCACATGCGGCCTGCAGGCGTTCCAGAACAGCAGCACCCTGAAGGAGCTGCTAGCCCGGAGCGAGGCCAACAAGGCCAAGAACAAGAAGGACATGTGGGTTAAGGAGCAGTAGCAGGGGCAGCAGCAGGGGCAGTCAGCAGCAGGCGCAGCAGCCGGTGCTGCCGGCGTGCGTGGGTGCCACGTGCCATGCAGCTCTTGTCACGTGGCCCTTTGTGTGCCACGTGGCTCGGGCACGCCGCGTGGGTATGCACTGTCAGCCGTAGCATGCCTCGTACGGAAACGAGGCTCTGGCTTTGGGACGCATAACCGCGGCAACGCAGTTGTTGCCCCCAACCCAACGCTGACCCACACCAGTTCCTAACGTACCGCTGCCACCGGTTCCGCAGAAGAAGGATAGTGGATTCAAACGCAATGTGAAGTGAAGTGAAGTACCCACCCCCTTGCCCCTCCCAGCCAGAACAAGTACTGCTACCGGCAGGCGGAGCTGGGCGTGGGCGACTGCGGCGGCCTGCGCTACATCCCCGGCCTCACGGACTCGGGCAAGCAGAAGACGCCGCAGGTGCGAAAGCTTATGGTCAAGCAGCGCGGCAGGTGCAGCTGGTGCGCCAGGCGCAGCGGTCTGGTAAATCCCGAGGCAGCTAATCGAGGGCATCGTCAATTCAAGTGGGCAGACGGCAGCGGTACACACAGTCCCCGCCCTTGGCCCCCACGAGCAGCTCCCCCTGGCACAGCACTTGCCGCCAGCTGCGGAAATCCTCCGCCCTGACGTCGGCGACTGTGCTCGACACCACGGCCTCCAGCACACGCACGTTGATGAGGACTGCGCAGCTGACCTGCGTAGCCCTTTCCAGTGCTTGTACGTGCTGGGGGCCACTGTGTCGAGCACGGTCGCCGAGATCAGGAAGGAGGACCTCAACAGCTGGCGGCAGGCGCTGTTCCAGAGGGTCCAGCGCGTGGAGGCGAAGGGTGGGGACTGCGTGTACCCCTGCCGTCTGCTGGATCGCCGCGGTCGCGAACTGACGATGCCCTTACTTCGCTGCCCGGGGGTTTACCAGCCCGCTGCGCCTGGTACGCTAGCGGCACCTTCCGCCCATGTGTACCAACACCGGGCAACTTGCTGGCCACACGCGCACACTGCACTCAACGCTGCGCAACAGCCCTCGACAGAGCTTCGTACCCCATTGCTCGTACCCTGTACGACCTCCGCAGTCCGTGCCATGCTGACAATCTCTCTCAAAGCGCGCTTGCCGTGCACCGCCTGTATCACCAACGTCGCACTACCCAAGATTTCGTGGCCAGGGGGCCTGCTTAGACTTTGGCACTACACGATAATCGGTGCCCACCGCTCGAGGATAGTTGACCGCAACGTGTCGACATCGTGCAAGGTGCCAAATTCGGTTTCTACATCTGCTCCCAACCATCTGCAGTGGCTTGGCTTGATCTGTTGCAAAGGGTTGAGACCTGCGAGCGTTCTAGTACCGAGGAGATTGCTCAAATGCCCCCATTGCACTCCTCCTCCCTACAGTGGCTGGCGGACCTGCTTGGCGTGGACACGTCGGCCCAGGAGGATATGTCTGGGGGCAAGACCCTCAAGCAGCTCATCGAGGGGGCCGGCAACTAGGGGGCCAGCAGTTGAGGTGCCGCGTGAGGACTCTGGCCTAAGCGGAGGCTGCTGGAGCGGCAGAAAGGCCTGGCTCATTGAAGGGCCCAGCGTTTCAGGTGCTGCGTGAGGTCCCTGGCCTGGGCGGAGGCCTAGGGCTGTCGCTGCGGGAGCAGCAGAGGTGCCAGGGGCTCATCGAGGGGGCCAGCAACCAGGGGGCCAGCAATTGAGGTGCTACCATGGAAGAGGCGCAGGTCTTGGGTGGGTGGGTGCCTGGGGCCGTGGCTGCGGGAGTAGGATGGGGAGCAACGGGGGTGGTAGCACAGCAGAGGGGAGGTCGAGGGCAGGGTGCGTGTGGTGCGGACGAGGCGTCGGCACATGGGGCAGCGTGGTGTGGTGAAGCGTGCAGTAGCTTGTGGACGATCAGGCAGGGCAGGCAGGCAGTTCCTGCACGAGCACAGCGTGTGTGAGGGAGCGCTGGCGTGTGTTATGGCCACCGCCGGGCGTACTAGCAGTGTGTGCGTCTTGGAGTGTTGGCACAAACGAGAGGAGGCGCGCGCGGTAGCTTGCAGCCGGCTGCCACCTGCCGTGAGCGTGTAACGATGCACATGGCGCGCAGCATTGAGCTCGCCGTGCTCGTGGTGCGCGCACGTGCGCCGTATGGAAGCTAATACACGGCGGTCGTTGCTGAAGCGGACGGCACGGAACCCCTGCTGCAGGCAGGCGTTCGTATGTTGAGTGCTGGGACCTCACTTGCGACGCGTCCTCCTGCTCCGTCCTCCAGGATGTCGCTGTGCTGTACCAGCTGCACAACTTGATATTCGACTGGCCGCCGTGCTGGGTGCGTTACACGCACAGGCCGTTGTGGGGTCTATGCCAAGGTGGTGCACCGGCAGCGGTGCCGGCGCCTGCGTCTTGGGTGGCAGTCAACAGGGTAAGGGTGCGCCCGTGGGCGCCCTCATTGTGCTGTGTCCCGGGAGTGACCAGCAGTCTTAGGGTGGCAATGTGGGAACGCTGTTACTGCAGCCAGAGGGGTGAAATGCGAGTGAAGTTTCTACACCTGCTGGGCACAGCGATGTGAAATATTCGAATCGTGCCTTCGCACGATGCAGGTTTTCGAGTCGGCACGATGCGGTTTTGGGGTCGGCACGATGCGGGTTCTAGGCTCGGCACGATGTGGATTCTGCACATCCAGGCCTTGGACGATGCGCATTCTGGGCATCCCAGGTACACTGTGTGGGTAATCAGAATGCCACGTGCCAGACACCAGGGGAGCTCCCTTACCCGAATGGTTCTGGTTGTCATGTTCTTGTCTTGCACTCCTACATCCCTATCCTACATTCCTACATTCCTAATATTGTCCTGGACAAATGATTATCAATACATACCGTCGTTCGCGAACACTGACTATCAATATGCGCGACCGACATCAACGGCCATACGGACAAAAGTTGCTTGGAACATACAAAGCATAATCTGCAGACTAGCGCTACCAGAGTATGGAGACGAGGCGACTGCATGAACCTCCTAGGGTCCTAGGGTTGCTGGCGCCGCAGCAATGTAGCAACAAGCTCAGTACAGTGTATGAGCCATAGAAACTTGCGGCTTCTGGGGCGTTGCTGTTGGCCCGGGGGCCGCACCAGGCCTGGGCCGCACTAGTCCCTGCGCCGGTGTGCGCCATTGGCGCACTTGAAGCGCGTCGAGCCCCGGCATTGGTATGTACGCCCCACGCGCCGGGACTCGACCCCAACAATGTATGTGACTGTTCTTATCATTCAGATGGCAGAGGCTGCGAAAGCCGCACTATATTGGGCGACTTGGGCGAAAGGCGATGGCCCTCGTCTCCGTATCACCAGTGACCACACCACAGCTGACATGCATATATGGCCACAACCTTATTAAGTTGGATGCATGGCGGTGGCAGCACAGCGCACAAGGGGACGCGGCGTTGGGGCTGTTGGGCCTGCAACTTCCCTTGCATGGAATGAAATTACCAGGCAGTTGTGCGTAATAGACCTGTATTTCACTTGTTCGGGTCAGTGGGCTGGCGTGAAGCTGAACCGAGTGCTTCAGTGAACAATGGGGAAGCTGAGAGCGCACGTGGCATGGGGTGTGCATGGGTGGTACCGTGTGTTGTGGAGGGCAGGAGGGGGCAGGGAGACACGTGGCCGGGGGCAGACTCCCGTACACGGAGATGGTTATGAACGTTGCGTTGTAAGCAACGCAGCGTTCACTTCATACAAGTATACACACAGGCACTGGTCAAACATGCCGGCTTGCATGTATGGTACGCGGGCTGCTAATACACACAAGCACCAGCAGGATAGAGGCGGCAACAGGGGTCCCTGGCCGCAGGGCCTTCCCCAGCCACGATGCGGGTTCTCGCCTCGGCACGATGCGGGTTCTGGGCTCGGCACGATGCGGGTTCTGGGGTCGCACGATGCGGGTTCTGTACTTGCACGATGCGGGTTCCAGGCTCGCACGATGCGGTTTTCCAGCGATTTCGTGCCCAGCCCTTTTGGCACGATGCGGATTTTTGACGGTGATTTCAGCCCTCCGCTGCAGCACAGCAGCAGGGGCGGGCACCTCCCGCGCGCGCATGCGGTTGAGGTCCAAGTACGGTACTCCCAGCTGTTGAGGCACGCACGAGGGGCATGCGTGTTGTGCGTCCTCTGTACGTAAGTACGTATGGACCGTACGGCAAGCAACGTGGCCTTCATGCTTCGCATGCCGTGCTGCCGCAGCAAAGCTGATGAGGTCATGAGGATGGACGGATGGTATGCCTGCTGAACGATATCAGTTGGATACGGTACTTCAGGTTGCTGACAGTTGGGAGGGGGGCAGGGGGCCTCATCGCAATCGTGTGGGTTAGTGTGGTTGCCGTTACCGGTACCGTGCGCCACTTTACAATGCCATGGATTGGCTCCTTGCCCAGGAGTCTCGAGTTCGTACGCAAGGTCGTGTTGGTGGACCGTCGATGCGGTGGTGCCCTGAAGTGGTTGTGCTGAGAGTTACAGTTACAGTTACAGACCTCCAGGGGGGCACGTCCGGAGAGCCAGGGTCCGGTCTGTTCAGGTCTGTTACGGACTGAGCTGGTACCTTCGTGGAGTCATTCCGCGCTGTGCCTGCTGTGTGCTGCAGCTGAATGGTGTGGAAGCTCCTGGCCAGGCAGGCCGTCACACTGCCATTTGTGACATGAAAACCGGAACGAGGGGGTGCATGGAAGGTCGTACATGGTCAGGTCGTACTGATGCGGTCTCACCCTGTCACCTTGCACGCCACCACATGCCCCGTTGCCCTCGCGCATGTCTCATGTCATCTTTGAAACAACGTGCTGTGTCCACTCACACGACGCACACGTAACAGAAGGGTGGTTCAAGGCGCAACAGGACAAGGCTGGAACAGGGGAGACCTAAGACTTTGGCCACGCTACACCAAGTCTGATTTATCAAATGCTTTACAAAATCACCAGATCATAGTTGATACAGCAGGTGTTGAGCGTGGACGTGTCAGCCACAGCGGTTCACTCGCGATGGCTTTCGCCAAGCTTCAAAAGGTTTGGCGGGACGCCAAGCCCTGGCAACGCAGAAACATCGTGGCCTCGGGAGCTTTAATGGCCTGGGGCGCTTTCCTGATCGTAAGTTTCAAAGTACGCTTTGGCGGTCACATGAGGCGTCGCAGTGGTGCGCCAGCGGTGTGCCTGTAGTCAGCGCCCATGTGCAAAAGGGCCAGAGATGATAATGCTGCCACTGGCTCCGTCCATGCCCCTTTTTTGCACCTGCACGGGTAGGATGTATGTTGAGACTCGGGAAGCTAGGCGAGTAGGCAGCTGCATGCCTCCTGGTCGGCGTGCACTTTCATCATGCCTGCATGCAGCCACGTGGTTACCTCCGCCCTCAGTACCGCCCCCATGCATCTGTCACACTGTACGGGCAGCACACGTACTAGGGGTCGCTGCCGTGCTCGAAGGGTTATCGGTGGGTTCCCAAGGGGTGACATCGTGCAGGGCGTGTGCTGCGGCGTGCCCACGTCAATGCGCGTACGTCTGAAGCCCTACTGCACGCTGTTTGCTTTCCCTCAGGTAGACATGTACTACCTGAAGAAAGACACAAGGTGGGTTGTGGGCGCTGCTGTGTCGCAAGCCGTGGGGCGTTCACGGCCCCCGGCGGCCAGCAGCTGGATCTCTTTCCAGTAGAGGGCCCTGGCTACCCAACTACGGTTTGTAGCCCATTCCGGACATGAGCACAGGACCTACTCGTGCCCACGTAGCAAGCGCACAGGATCATGTAGTATTGGACCTCGCCGGGTATGTGATGGGTGTTGCAGCTCTCGCCGTTTCATAGCACCTTTTGGGCCCTGTCACCGTGGCGTAACACCACGCTGCGTTCTGCTGGCCTTGTTGTGCTTGTTGCTTCACGTCGCGCTATGTCTGGGCCACCGCTTTTCTGCCGCACTGCTACAAAAGCATCGTTTGGTAGCTCGCAGCCCCGCTGCCTGGGCATGCAAGCTTCCAGCGAGACCTTCACAGCTGCTCCCAGCACCAGGGCTTGTCCAGCACTTACACGGACCACCCCTGCCTGGCAGCTAGCACCCTGCCCCCCTCCCTTGACCTCCACCACTAACCTCTCCGTTCGCCACCCCCAACCACCTGTCCCTACCAGGGTACGGGAGAAGTTCAAGCTGGATGAGAAGCCGGAGCAAGACTACTGAATGAGGGTGGGAAAGAAGGCTTCTGCGATAGCCGGATGACCGGGGTTCTGGCGTGAGGTGTGGGTGTACATGGACGGACTTGGGGTGTGAGTGTACACTTAGGACGGCTCAATAGGCAGCAGCTTGTTGGTGCTTGTTGGTGAGTGGGCACCGGTTGCCCATGTGGTTACTGTGGTGAGTAATCAACCGACCGGGGCCATGTTGATCCGGGATGTGGCGATGGTTGACACGTGGCAGCAGGAACGGAGGGGGCCGGTAAGGGGTAGGCTTGCTGTTGAACGCAAACGTAGCCTGGACGTCGTTGGGTAGGACGGAGGACGCACGTGGTGAAGCGAGCTTGGCAGTGCGTGGCAAGTTAGGTGTTGAGCGCAGCGAGGTGTGGGGAAAAGGCAATTCACCTTTTTTTTCTGTGGAAAGGTTTACCTGACTTCCAGGAGTGCCCCAACCTGTCCCAACTTAGCCGGAATGCGTGTTGAGCGTAGCAGGTCTGTGCCAGTGGGACGGTCAGAAGTGGAACCGAGAGCATGGCCTCGTACGTTGCGTCCAGAAGTGCTTGGACCTGGCCGGAATGAGGTTACGGTAGCAGGTCTGCGCCAGCAGGACCAGGTGGGACCACCATCGTGCAAAACGTACGGCACAAGGGCACATGGGAGCAGGATTTTCCCTACTTTGCTGCTGATTGGCCGCTGTGGGGGCCTGCGGCCTGGCACACGGTGATCCAGGGACTGACAGCCGGCAACCTGTGGTCCATCTAAGCCATCGGGCTGTGGCCTCTGGCCCGCGCATCTACAGGTGCATTGGATAGTTGGATACCTGGAATCAGGGGATGCCCCTGCCTGTAATCAACTCAACTCTGTCGGCAGCTGGTATGTTGATTGCGCTTATGCAGGCGTGTGGTATGGGCAGGGTCAGGCAGGCAGGCTCCTGGTGCACCTAGTGCGGGAAGTCACGTTGTCGAAGGTGACTCCAGTTTCCAGCATTGCGTCTTGTGCCGCTAGGGGTGGCAGTAGCCGCCACGGCAGGCGGCGAGTAGCCGCCACGTGAAGGGGACCTGCAGGCAGGAAAGTGGTCTTGTTCGCGGGATGGGAGGCGAGCCTGGGTTCCACCGTGTAACCGCGCCATAAGTAAAGCGCAGTTAGTGACGGTGGTGTCAGATCTGACCAAAACTCGCGAAGTAACTGGCGCCCAGCGGCGCCCTGACCTATGACCCGGGCCAACCGGCCCATGCAAGCCGTACAGGCCTCCCCCCACCGGGGGAGAGAACCCGCTTCCAAGCCGAACGCAGGAAACCTAGGTTTCCGCTACTCCGCTGCGCTACATGCGGAAACCGTCAGTTTCCAGCATTGCGTCTTGTGCCGCTAGGGGTGGCAGTAGCCGCCACGGCAGGCGGCGAGTAGCCGCCACGTGAAGGGGACCTGCAGGCAGGAAAGTGGTCTTGTTCGCGGGATGGGAGGCGAGCCTGGGTTCCACCGAAACTTCCCAATAATGGTCGGGTGTGTTACAGAGTTAGTAGCCGAGCGACTTGGACACGGCCAGTTTCGTGTCCAGGGGGTCCTCCAGGTACACCATCATGGCCTCCCGCGAGCGCCAACCGCCGTGAGCCTGAAACACCCGCTCGCACACCCCCTCGGCCGCGGCCTTGGTGGCACCGCCCGAGCGTAGACTGTGCAGGCCGAACGCCTTCTGGGTATCGGTCAGCGACCAGCCCAACGCCTTTGCCAAGAACATAGTGATGTAGTGCCGAGCCTGCGTGTACTTGATGGGGGAGCCAGACATTTTCACGTCCCCTGTCCCCTTGCGCGTGGCGTGCCCGTCGAAGCCCTGGAAGAGGGGCTCGTCAGGAGACCAGGCCTTGGCACCCAGCAGGCGCTCCAGCAGGCGGACAGGGCATGCGGCCGAACGTCCTCGGGCAAACACGACCACGTGACCCTCGCGAAACTGGTCATTCTTGCGCTTGGACAGGAACACAGCGGCGTGGTCCGAGAAAATACGCACATCCTTCATCAAAATCCTCGACACATCGTCATAGCGCAAGAACGCCGCAAAGCTAAGGCCTGCCATGGCCGCGAGCGTCAGGGCCCACAGGGGAGCCGGCTCCGGAGCCAGGAGTTCCACCAAAGCAATTAGTGTGTCCACAGACAACGGAGCTTTGCGATTCTTCACCATAGCGCCCAATTTTCGCTTGGCACCCTGCCGCACGCTCTTGCACAGCTGGTGCTTAGTGGGGTTAGGGCCAGCGGCCGCCAATTCATGCTCGGCAAAGATTGCTGCGCTAGCCAACTTCACCGTTGCATAGCTGGTGGCCTTCGAAGTGACAACCGTCAGGAACATCGCCACATGCATGGGGTCGGCTGGGAGGTAACGGTACCTAGCTTGGCGGCACCACGCTACAAACTCCTCCCAGTAATGGTTGTACTTCTTGCGGGTTGTGTCCGCCCTGGAGGCTGCCGCCAGCGCTCGAGTCTGCTGCACGAGGCCCACGTGTTCGGGTGCAACGGGGCACCTGGCGGGCTCCCAAAACGAGCTGGCGAAGGCCCCTGCTGGGGCATGAGACGTACAGGGCGCAACCGCACGTTAGCCCTTACATCTCCGGGTTTGGGATGGGATTGCGCCAGCGCCAACCCTTGACAAACGAGACCCGTAGTGCCCACACGCCCCACTGAGGGGTGCCCACACCATACTCATTGGAGGTAGACTGCCCCGGAAGGAACAGATCCGACTGCTGGTGCGGTAAGACCACCACGCCCACCACAAACTGGGCGAACCTGCCTGGTTGCGGGCACACTGTGGGCCACCACACGGCAGACCGCCACACAGGGATCACGACCGTGCCCTCCGCGCCTTGCTGTTGCATGAAAGCCAAAACGCGTCCCACCAGGGAAAACGGCGGATTGCACCAGTTGTTCTCGCCACGCCAACTCACAGAGAAGGCGTTCACGGCCTCGGACCCCGGGCAGCGAAATAGGGAGTTGAACCTCGACAGGTGGGTGTTCCGATCTGAGGCGAACCTGTCTACAGTGTGGGGGCCCCACTTCTTGTCAAGCGCTCTGAACCACGCTGGGTGAAGCTTCCAATCGGAACCATCGTTGAACTTGCTAAAGAAATCAGCTACTTCGTTCCACTCCCGCGGGACCCACGACAGGCGCAAGCGCACGTCACGCCGGCGGCACCACCAAAAGATACGCAGGGCCCACTCCTGCAAGTATGATTTACGGCTACCCGTCTCAACAATCCGGCGGGCATTCATGCTATCGGTGCAAACATGGACTTCTTTGCCACGTAACTCGTCCCCAAAGGACTCCAGCGAGTAATAAATCGCCGCGAGCTCCCGGTTAGCGGATGACGTGACACGCTGCGCGCGCGACAGGAAACTGCGTGCCACCTCCACAGGCCCCCGAGGGGACCGTAACACCCCAGACCATGCATGGTCGCTCGCATCGGTGCTCAGCTCAAGGACCGACACGTCAACACACAGCCGGATGGGTACCACCAGCTCGTCCTGGGGTAGATGTAGCCAAAACTCCAGCTCACTGCGTGCCTCCGGGGTAATAACCACGCACTCGTGCCACCCGTAACGGTCCGGCAGCAGCTTACCGCACTCCCTGGTGAATAGCCTACCCAGACCCCTAGTGACCAGATACAGGCTAGCGACATGGCCAACAGCACGGGCCAGCGTGCGCGCTGGCACTTTTGGGCCCGCGAGGGCCGCCCCGACCGCGGCTTGCAGCGCCTCCCACCGATCGTTAGGAACACTGAAAGTGCCAGAACCGCTGTTCACCAAGTAACCCAAGCAGCGGGTGGACAGGCAAGGCGAAAGCACGCTCTTTTCTGCGTTCACCGCGACACCCGCTTGCTGAAATGCTCGCACCACAATGTCCCGGAGCTCTGCTGCACGGGCGGGGTTCGACCCCAATAAGAATAAGAAGTCATCTAAATAATTTATGAGGCGCAAGCCGTGGTTCCGTAGGAAGGCAGACAGCCCTCGCATCAGCTCTGAGAAACCCCACGGGGCGGACACCAGGCCAAACGGCAGGACGGTGAACACGTAGTACTGTCCTTCCCACTCAAAACCTAAGTACTCCAACGCATCCTCGCGCATACGCAGTTGCCAATAGGAGTTCGTTAGGTCCAGCGAAATAAGCAGGTCCCCGGTCTGCCAGATTTGATTCAAGTCTCCTACTTTCTCAAATTTGCACTTTGGGCAGTACACGAAATCGTTCACGTAACGGAGATCCATGATGAGGCGGAACTTGCCCGGCTGGCGTGGTTTCGGAACTGCACTCAACGGGTTGACCACCCGGGGCAATGGCTGACTGGCCTAACGGCGCCCGCGTCTACTAGCTGCTTAATGGCAGACCGAACGAACTCACTATGCTCTAGAGCCCCTTTATGGTTCGGCAGGACCTTCGGGGCAGGCTGCAGACGGGGAGTCTTCCACCACAAGGGAAACCCGTTGATGACCCAATCACGGGCCCATTTGCTGTCCAGGATGCTGAGCCACCACTTGGCACTGGCATTTATGTTGCCAGAAGCAGGCTGGGGCGTCGCGCCCTCTTGGAAATCACCTCCCTCGGGCCACTCGTACAGGTCAAACGCATCTGCGTGTTACACCAAACGGCGCCAACGGGGGGCACGTGCCCTTAGAGTTCTCGCGAAGTCCATGCAACCTCTTGCATTACGACGACCTCGGCCCCTTTGGGCAGTTAGCGGCCCAGTGGCCACGCTCTCCGCAATTCTTGCACACATCTCTCGGGACAAAGCCCTGACCACGCCCCGCACCGCGTGTACCGTTCCGCTGACCAACCGCATTGCCGAACGGCATGCTCGCGCCCACCGGCGCCTGAAACATACCCGCACTACCCGCAAACCCACTACCAGGGAAAAACATGCCAGGACCCTGGGAGAAGCTCCCGCCCTGGGAGCTAAATGCGCCCTGCATGCCGCTAAAGCCCTGCCCCCTACCACGGCTACCGCCGCGACCAGGCACTTGCCGGTCCTTGAGCAAACCCTTCTTCACATCTAAGCTCTTGCGCGCTTTCAGCAGCTTCTGCCATTCTTCAGCTGACTCGCAGCAATCGGGGATGTCTAGCGACTCCACCGCGTCCCAACCCGCAAACAAGGCCTTGCGGTTGCGCTTATTGAACTCCTCGCACATTTGCTCACCGGCTTGGAGGGTCTCGTTGGTGGTCTTGGCGAGAGCTTCGCGGACGGGTGTGGGGGCACCGCTGTCCCGAGCGTCGCGCTCCGCTTGGATGGCGCGCCGCTGCTTCTGCTGTTGCTGGTACAAGCTGTTGAGGTTACTGCACTCGCGCTTGAGGCCGGGCCATTCACGCTTAGTAGAAGGACAGACCCAGGCGTCGTCGACGAATGGCAAAGGCCGGAGAGGACGGTCGCTGGGGCCGTTGGGCTGACCGTTGGGAGGAGGCGGGGCGGCAAGCGGACCGGGGGCAGCCGTGAGGGACGCTGGCGCGGTGCCATTGAGGAGAGCAGGATTTAACCAGTGGGAACCTCCTGCAGCTCCTGGGTTGGCTAGGACAGGCGGGGGCGGGGGGTTGAGGATGGACTGCTCGAGCGCTTTGATCTGCGCTTCGAGGCCGTCCACTGCATCGACCAGCGAGTCGTGGGCCGAAAGGATATTGTCGTTGGCCTTACACCAGCCGGTAGTTTTGTAGGGGGCTGTGGGGTCCTGATCCATCTTTGCCCGCACTTGCTTGTAGCCATCGGCGGCCTCGAACTGCTCAAGCTGAGCTCGCGCCCGCGCGAGCCGGCGCTGAAGAACTAACCAGTTGGGATCCCTACTGAACTTTTCAACATCCTGCTCGGTGGGAGTATCGTCGGTGGCTAGGACAGTAGAGAGCAGGATGGCGCCAAAAGCGCAAGCTAAAAGTACGCGTCGCATGGTTCCACCGTGTAACCGCGCCATAAGTAAAGCGCAGTTAGTGACGGTGGTGTCAGATCTGACCAAAACTCGCGAAGTAACTGGCGCCCAGCGGCGCCCTGACCTATGACCCGGGCCAACCGGCCCATGCAAGCCGTACAGGCCTCCCCCCACCGGGGGAGAGAACCCGCTTCCAAGCCGAACGCAGGAAACCTAGGTTTCCGCTACTCCACTGCGCTACATGCGGAAACCGTCAGGCACATGCAATGAGGCAGGCCAGGGCAGGCAGGCGGCTCCCGCTCAATGCCCCCCAGTATGTTGGTAATGTTGCCTTACACCCCTGGTAGTGCCTGAATAACTAAGTTAGTAACGCATATGTGGTTATGATTTTCTGAGCTGTGGGTATCTTCTCGTCCGGCATGTTGTCCAAAATGGCGTGCGCATACGGCAGTAGTCGCCGGCGAACAGACAGCAGCTCTGTAGAAACTGGAAAGCAACGCCATCCGTGATCCTTTCCATCTAATGTTGCAATATATAATGCTTTTAAACAAGGTTCTGACATAGGTTGTCTCTAGGTTCGCCCAACGAACGGCGTTGAGCTTCGCGGGTCCGTGGTTTCCATCCGTCGCCGGCCCCATGGTACGGACTAACTATCAAAGCTCCATACGATTATGCAACCGTTCTTGGGTCCAACGACTGTGCAAGTTGGGGTCATGCCTGCCGGCATGTCAGTGGCAGCGCGCCGGCACAGCCCCCTGCCTTGAACCCAATAGGCAGCAGATATGTTTGTACGCGATGTCACAAACTTTACATTGCCACTCTTCGCACTACGTCGCGATGCTACTCCTTCTGGCCGCAGGTCTCCCTCAACGCCTTTCTGCTGGTCTGCGAGTGCGCCTGGGGGCAGCTGTTGCGGTGCGACCGCCTCGCCATTCGCGCGACCTGCAGGGGAGGTCGCAGCCTGCACGACCGTTCATTAAATGAACTGAAATTATTGGGTGGTGATGCCATCATACCACTCGAGAGCTCGAAGACCAGGCATCAGCCCCCAACACCTGCCGAGCTACACGCCTGCATCACGGGCGTTCTGCAGCGGGGCGGCAAGCTGACGTCCCTCCAGCACCGGTTCCATAGTTCTGACGACAGTGACTCTGCACCATCAAGCTCAGAACACGAAGAGCAGTTGTGAGTATGCCTGAGTCTGTGAATGACATGTTATGGCACAGGTGCTACTCGTGCGCTAAGGTGGTGTGAGTAGCATTTGCCAGGCGTTTCCCCACCCCTGGTATTGCTCATACCAGTGCAGAACACATGGGGACCATCAGCATTGGCTATCTGCTGCCCTTGCTTCGTAACAGGTCATCTGTAATGCCATGTACGCCAACGCACCCGCAGGATCCGAACAATGCACACACCCTGTACATTAGACCCAACTGCCTCCCGCATCGGTCCCCTGGTCGCAGGATGGCTGCTGTGTACGCCTTCGACTCATACCCCCTACCCGCCCTGGGGCTGTACGGCGCTATCCCACACAGCAGGCGCCTCTCTGTTGCGGTGGCGGCTGCATGCCCGCACCTCACCAGCCTGACCCTTAGGTACTGGTGCCTGAAACTCAATGACGACGGCCCGTGCAAACGAGGAAGTGAGGGTATCAGCCCGGAGGGCGGCGAAGCATTGAGGGCGCTCATCTCCCTCAGCGGCCCCAAGCTCAGAGAGCTGACGGTCACTGGCGGGGCGCACCAGTGGCCGGCTGAGTGCTTCGGCGCCCTGGCACTGTGCACGGCCCTTACCAAGCTGGAGCTCCATGCAGGCTCCCGAGACGTGGACAACGTGACTGTGTACGACCCGTACAACCAATTCCTCGGTAAGGATGCGCCCAACGGGCAGGAGCGGAGTCAGAAGGAGTTGGCTGCAACTGCCGTGCGCATGCTGAGGCTGTGTTGCTGCGAATGCGGTGCCCCCCGCATTGTGCACCAGTTGCCTGAGAACCTGGTGGACGTGTGTAAGCGTACCGGCACCGTCCTTGCTGAACACATGTCAACCCTGGCTTACCGTACGGCATGCATTGTACGGCATGCAAGCAGTAGGCGCTTGGCCCGCGGCCCGTTAAGTACCGGTGCCGTACCACACTCATCGAATACACCTCCCACTGTCCCACGCACCAACCAACGTCCCCATGCCGCCCCTCCCCTCCCTGCCCTGTGCCCCAGACTCGGTCGACACCGAAGCGCTCATCTGGTCAACGGTCGCCCAGCTGACGCAGCTGCAATCCTTGGAGCTGCGCACCAACCCGGCACCGGACACGTGCACTCCGGACGCGCTGCTGTGCCACATTCCCGCGCTCGGCAGCCTCGCCGCCCTCACCGCCCTCACCAGCCTCGAGCTGGTGCTCCCCGTGTGCTACATGCCCATCGCCGACAACTATATGCGGCTGCTTGACGGCGGGGACCAATGGCAGGCCTGGGAGTTGGTGCGGCAGCTGCAGCACGGCGCGCTGCTCTCCGCCTTTCGGTGCATGCCCCACCTGCAGCGGTTGGCCTGCCCCACGCTCCACCTGGCAACTTCCGACACGTGCCTCACCAGTCTGACCAAGCTGACCAGTCTTACCCTGGGAGGCCTCCTGCCACCAGCGCCTCCGCCATCGCCGGTACCACACCTGCACGACAGCGGCGGTTCGGCTGCTGCGGCAGCTTCTGCTGTTCTGGCTGCAGCTGCTGCTGCTACTTTCCGCCCTGGTGCTAAGCCACCAGCTGGCAGCAGCCTGCTGCCTCCCATGCTGCAACAGCTGGAGCTGGTGGCAGGAGTGTCCGCAGGCGCGCTGGCAGCGCTGCAGCTTCCGCCCAACCTAATGTGGCTTAGCGTGCCCCGGATCCAGATCGGCATGTCCGACCTGAAGGGTGATGGGAGTATGCGCCCGCAGACTCTGGACGACTTGGGCGCAGCGGTGCAGCTGATCCTGTCGCTCCCTACACCACCCGAGATACCAACTTCAGGCATCGAGCTGGCTGCGGAGGGCTGCCGGCCTCTGTCGGGGCCACGTGGCAATGGGCCTCAGAGCTACGCCCAGTGGATCCCCCAGCTGGCTGGTTTGGATGCCTTTCAGGTGCTCATTCTGAGCGGCGGCATGCGCCTGCAAGAAGGCGACCTGGTGTGCCTGGCGTCCACGCTCCCTGACCTGCAGGTGGGTTACGGTACTGAATGGTACATCTCCACCTGCACTGCGTACGACAGCGCCGTCCCGCAGATGCCGTACATGCCCGTGCTCGTGCTCGCCTGCTGACTTCTCCGTGCTGCCGTGCATGCATTCTTACGTAGCTTGCGTGCCGCTTGTGTTTCTCGATCTGCTGTCGCTGCTGTGGCGCATTCCCCTAAGCCACAGCACACAGCGTCCCGGCATACCTTGTGTCGAATACCTGACGGCCTGCCATGACCTGCGCCACGTGTGTTACCTGTTTGGACCAACAGGAGCTGTCCCTCCAGCACACGGAGGTCCCACTGGCGGCCCTCCATGCACTGACGGGTTTGCAGCAGCTGAGTGCCCTGGAGCTGGACCTCGTGCACCTACACCAGCTGACAACAGAGGAGCTGGCGGACGTGCTGTGCACGCTTTGCGGCGAGCTGGACGACCTCTCCTTCGTCAACGTGGAGGTCGAGTCCCGTCTTCTGGCCGCGGATGCGTGCAAGGAGTTGGTGTGCGCACAGCTGGAGGAGTGGCAGGTTGGGCACGTGGAACTGACAATCAGGCAGAACCACGTGCCTGCCACGGCGGACGGACCGGGCCCGGAAAGAGAAGTTGTAGACGGTGGCGATGGCGATGGTGGTACCGATGGAACGGAGGATGAGGAGGTGGAAAGCCACCAAGGGAGCCCCCCTGAAAGCCAGGGCGACAGCAACAGCGACGTGCGGCTGTTCGACTGGTTCGGTTAGGCGTGCGGTTGCCTATGTGTACGCAGGCGTGACCCTCTTGCAGCGTTGCAGGCCGAGCTTATAGTGTACCAACACCGATTGCTATTGGTGGTGACTGCTTACTGGATGGCTAGACATGGTTCCAAGCAGGTATTGACTTCTGCCATGTTGAGCCGGTTCAGTTAGGCGTGCGGCGCATGCAGAGGTGTGTGGCCGTGATCCGCCTGCAGGCCGAGCCCAATGCCGTGCCAGTAGGATTGTTACTGGTTGTTGCTGCAAACTGGATGGTGCTGACGTTTGCCCCTGATGATGCACTGGCGGCATGTATGGCGTGTGCGTGCCGCTGCAGTTACTATTGCCCACCACGTCCTTGTTTGTTGACTTGTTATCTGTTGGCGTGTTGCGTTAGCTGCTTGCGTGCTGCCACCCTGCCTGCACTTGCCTAGGTGGTATTGACACGGACTCAGGCTTATTAGGGCTTATCAAGTTATGATGCATGTGGACCTTTTTGCGTTGGGCCTCGTTGAGCGGCGCAGTACGTACCGTGGAAACAGGAATGATGAATTGGTTGCACGGACGAAGGGGTTGTTGACAAAAAGGAAGGGGGCCAAAACTGTAAATCCATACAAAAAGGAAAGTCAAATGCCATTGAACCGTTGAGCCACGTTCGCAATGCGCACCTGTAACGCACACCTCGCACACACGTGTTCGTGCTTTGCTCCGAAACTGCCGGGTTTCCGCTCCCTTGCACGTTTTCCCCCAAGGGCACGCTGCACGCCTTTTACCACTCACAGGTTGGATATCACTGACGCTGCGATCCCTACCCCTGGCGTTCTCACTGACGGTTGGCTCCGTGTGTGGCTCGTACTCAAAGACTGGAGGCACAGTGCTACAGTACCTGGCTGCGCCAACTCCCGCTGTGGGCAGGTGCGCGGGCCAACTCCCGCTGTGGGCAGGTGCGCGGGTAGGGGGCCGTAGCGAGCACGGAGGCATGGGTTCCAGCAGGGGAGCTCCCCTGAGTTCTAGTCCCTGCGTGCACTACAGTGCCACCCGCAAATCCGTGCTGTTGAGCTTCAAGTGTCGACGCTTGCGCCGGGCATGGAGGCTGCCTGACTGTTTTATGGCCGCCCGACAGGCCCTGATTCCTGACACGCGTGACACTTGACACGCGCTGCACGGTACATCCTCGCACACAGCTCGCGTGTGCTGCAGCACCCACTACGGTAAGGGCAAGGGCTGCCATGCGCCACGCTAGTCAATTTGGCCCATGTCATCGGCTGCTGTACACGCTTGGTTTGATCCTGGTGTCGTGCAGCCACGTGCTTGCAACGTGTCCCCCCGACGCGTCACGCCACGTGTGCCCGTGCAGCCGTGCGAACCCCGCCTCGACGCCACACCAGACATCGAGTACCGTACGCGCCTGGTACAACCTTGCACCGTGCTGCTACGGGTCTATCATCTGCCCGCCGTCGTCCAGACACGTGTGCTCGTGTAGCCATGTGACCCTCGCCTGGGCGCCACAAACCCTCCAACCAGTGCTCTTGAGCATAAACAAAGGCTGGAAAAAACAACAAGCTGTCAGATGCGCTGGATTGTGCACCGTTGCAACAGGACTGGCGGTAAGCTAATGACAAATGCCGACAATGCACGAACGAGCGCACTGGGGATGCACGGTATATTAACCAGCAGCCTGCATCAGTGCCCAATACCTATCCGTCTCACCTGGATGCGCTCGTGCCAATTCGACTGGCTTGTACGGCACGGACTCCGCTCCCTACTCCCGTGCCACATGCACTCTTCTGTATCAGGGTTAAATTCGCGCTTTCATTATATATTACTATTATATATTTTATGCTCACCTGCCTCAACGCAACCCACACCACCACCAACTCACCATCCCGCGTTCATATAATCTTCCATCACCACTCTCAAGTCCTCCTCCATGTCATCAGCCGAATAGTGGTACCCCTCCTCCCCGCCCTCCTCGCTCCCCACGCCCTCCTCGCTGCCCCCGCCCCCCTGCTCGCTCCCGGCGTCTCCATAGCTGCTGCCCCCATCCGTGTCCACAGTCGCATGGGACACCCCGTCAATTTCAACCACAATGTGCCCCATACCCCATGTAGCAAGCTGCGCCTGAACGACTTGTTTGCACTTGTCGTTCTCCACCACATCGCATCCCGTCTGCACGCTGATGCTCTGCAGGGTGCTGATGTTGAGGCACAGCGTGCACAACCCTGAGCCCAGCTCCTCCGTTGTCGGCTGGTCGCAAAGCTCCAGAATGAGGCTCTCCAGCTGCTGTAGGCCCGTCAGCGCGAGGAGGGCCACCACAGGGACGTCCGCGTTCAGCAGAGACAGCTTCTGCGCGGCCGGAGCAACACACGTTAGTACACGTTAGTAGTTAGTTAGTAGTTAGTTAGTAGTTAGTACACAGCTCCTAGGTGCCTGCTGGCATTCGCATCTGGGGGCTGCACAAAGCTAGGCCGGTTACCGCATGCGTGCATGCGTGAATAGAAGAATGTGGAGTGTGCTTGTGAGAACTGTGCGGGATGAGATGCCCGTCCAGCATGAACGACGTGACAACAAAACCCGTGCCTCTTCGCCTTGACCTGCGCTTGGCGCGTCCAGGGAAATTTTCCCAGTCCCACAACACACGAACAGGCCCCATAGCTTGCATGCTGATGAGAATGGACGGACGTGTTGCCTCACCTTCAACTTGGGAAGCGTGGCCACCAGGCACAGCAAGTCCCCCGCCTGAAGCTGCACCCCGTCCAGGGTGAAGGAACGGAACACATCCAGACCAGCAAGCTGCGAGATCCACTCCGCATGGCCGCCCTGAGGCCCATCCGCACGCGGCTTCATCACAAAGTGGCCCCAGTCCGCTATTACCACCGCCTCAGCGTGAAGTTGCCAGTGCTGTGCCGGAACGCATGACAGCAACTGCCGTACTGCAGGGCCCACCGCCTCCACCGTCTCCGCCAGGATTCTGCCGTCCGGCCCCACGGCTGACATCCCAAACTGGATACGAGGAGGGTAGAAGTGTCTGAGGCTGAGCGGAAGCTGCAGAGATGCCAGCACTTGCGGAGAGACTGCCACCGCTAGCTGAAAGTCGCGGAGGTTGGGCGGCAGCGAGGCCTGGCCATCACCAGCGCCCGCACCGGCACCAGCACCAGTTGTGGCACCACACCCTGGCGGCAACAGGCCTCCCAATTGCAGGCTGGTAAGGTTGGTGAACGAGGCGGCCTCAGCGGCTGTTATCCACAGATTGGGGCACCACAGGCGCCTGAGCTGCGGCATGCAGCGGAAGGCGGCTAGCAACGCTACGTGCTGCGCTTGACGCACCGGCTCCCATGCCTCAGGCACGTCGCCACGCCGGTCGTAGCTGTCAGCGATGGGCGTGTAGCACATAGGCAGCACCAGGTCGAGGCTGGTGAGAGCGGTGAGGGAGGAGAGGCTGCCTAGGGCGGGGATGTGGCGCAGGACGGCCTCGGGGGAGCACGTGTCCGGGTGCGGGTTGGTGACCAGGTAGAGGGACCGCAGCTGCGTCAGAGAGGACACGGAGGATAAGATCGAAGCCTCTGCATCGACAGAGCCTGTAGGGCGTGGGAAGAGCAGGTGGGCAGTGTGGTGAGGAACTGACAGGGAGGGCTGGCATGTGCACGCACTGTGGTGGTTGGAGTAGCTAACGCACAAGCGACAGAGGAGCTCTGCGCCTGGTCGGTGCTACCTGGTGCCACTGTGGTAACCGGCATGCTCGCACCAGTTCAGTGCAGGTTCAGTGTCCCAGGACGTCCTAGTATGGCAAATTGAAGGGCCTTACATGGACCTGGTATGCACGTCGAGCCCGGCGCGCAAGGCACAGTGGAGCAATGCAGCTGTTCCACTTCGCCATGCAGCACCATGCGCTGCTCATGCAACCTACCAACGTGACGCTTAGTACGTAACACTCACACTGCCAATTGCAACTGGAACCCCTACTCGATACACACTACCGATGTATTTGATTACAGCTAGCTCCTGCTCATGCAACCCACCGATTGCGACACATAAGGTACCAGACATAGCGCCTTGTGCGATCCTTGACTCACCGATAAAGCTGTAGCCGTCATCCTGGAATTCCGTGTCCCTGTTGCCCGCGAATAGCTCGAGGCTGGTCAGGGCCGTGCACCGCTGCAGGGCGCTGAAGCAGTCCGTTGGCCAATGGTGGGCGCTGCCCGTCACCGACAGGTCCGTTAGCTGTGACCCGCTGAGAGCCAAGAGCCCTTTGATGCCTTCCCCGTACTCGGTAACAGCTTGCTGCCCGCCCTCTGCGTCTGGGAGGTCGTTGTGCTGGTCGTAATGTATCTGTAGGCGGGTCAGGTGTGGGCAGGTAGCCGCCATGGCGACCGATAGCTGCTTGCTGTGTGGGATGCCGCCGGTCAGGTCCAGGGAGGCCAACGGGTAGCCATCGCAGGCGTACAGGACCGCCATTCTGGGGTTTTAGGGGCGAAATCTCATGTTAGACTCTACCGGTAAATGGAGAAAAGCAGGTTCTTGTCAGTCAGCACTTGTGATTAGGCCTACTTAAGGACGAGGGCGTGCTGGGCTTGGTTCTATGCGCGTGGGTGCTGCGGTTTCCTACAACAATAGCACCTTATCAACACCGATAGCATTGGAACACATGTACAGTAGAGCCTTAAATCCGACAGGTGTTGCATGCAGAACGGCTACCGTATCAGCGGTCACTGTGATCCGCCACAGGAGCCCACCAGTGGACTGAGGTCTCAGAGCCCGTACTTACAGCTGTTCCTCGCGCTGCTTGAAAGGCAAATGGCCAAACCGTTCCGAGCGCTTGAAGTTTAGCGTAAGGTTTGCTAGCCTGGCGCCCCGTTGCAGCACACCGTGCACACACGTGTGCAGCTCAGCGGGGGTAGGGTTGCGAGGGCCGACGTCCAACTGGTCCGACCGCTCCGTGTTGTCGTATCCTAGTTGCAGGTCCAGGGTTGTCATCAAATGGTCATGTAGCAGACGCACACTGCGGCAGACTGCACGTAACGCTCGGCGGGTATCATGGGGCAACTCCGCCCAAGCGCATTCGCAACCCTGGAGGAAGGTGTCAAGCGACACCTGTCGGGTGAGAATCAGGGCACTGAGGGGGTTGAGCACTTGGCAGAACGCCGCGCGGAGCTGCTAATCAAAAAGAGCTTTTATGCTGCTTGTTACACATGCTTACTAAGGATGCTGGCAAGCGCAAAACGGCCAAGTGGTGCCAACCATCGATGCCCGAGGCGCGGGGAGCACGAGACCCAACATTCGGATAAGGCGCGTGCCATTCTGATCTGGTATACACTTACGTATGAGGCACTTGGAAGCATGGGAGGTAATGTCCGGCGACTCCGGGGCTCTGGTCCTGGGTCAGAATGGCGGGCGAACGGCTCCTTGGCAAACTAGAATCATGCTCTATGTATGATACAACGTGGAGCAGTGAGCTTGTTGGTCGACATTGGCTATGACAAGGCGCCTACTCCGTTCGCGGCTGTAGTTCAGTTCGGTACGGACGTACCGGGGTACAAGACCCCGAAAGCCAAGTCAAGGTCGAGACTGGGTCAAGTCCCCTTGGCCGCCCAGTCATGGACCCCCTGAACGACCTATCCTCAGCACCGCTGCCACATTTGCTGGCAACATCAGCTTGTTCAACCGGCACCGACCGTGTCATCGGATGCACCCCTGGATGCACCGTGGTCAGGGGCAGCTCCCATGCTATCTGTTGCAGTGCCCATCAGGTCACAGAAAATGGGAAAGAAGGCGTGTCGCCGTGTCCTCAGCTTTCGGGTTGCAATTTCAACGGCGGCCCACTGAATGGGCTGTTGCAAGTATGTGCATTTCAGGGGTGCATTTATGTGCAGACGGCTCGTGTCCCTGCTGACCCACAGCATGTAAGGTGCGTGTGGGTGGGGCGTGTACGCTACCGTACGCACAGCTCTACCGTAAAGGATCAGCAAGGCAAACAATTGCGGATGGGGTTTCGTGAGCGGTGGGGGCATTGGCTTCATGCCTTGTGGGAAGGCAGGGTGTCCACGTGCCACTTGCCACCTCCCCTGGCCCGTACAGGTCTGAGTGGAGTTCTGAGTAGAAGCTTTGGCAGTGCCATGCCAACGTAAACACCTGAGTGACAAGTGGTTACGTACGTACGGCACAGTTATACTGTGGTCTGCGGGAGGGCACTGTTTTCGGATGCTCACACCGTGGTGTGATGGGTTGCAGTTACAGTTACAGACCCCGAGAGGGGCACGTCCGGAGAGCCAGGGGGCCATAAGGACGAGTAGTGCAATATAATAACTAGTGTGCGGGGTGGCTGGGCTTGATGGGGTGATGGGTGCATATGGCCGCAGATGTACCCTAGATTTTTAGGTTAAGTGCTCCATAGGCAAGCGCCCTGGACAGCTGGACTCCTCTGCGATGTATGGTTGAGTGCAGTGAACGGAGCCAGGGTGCCATGGACTTCGGTAGAAGGCAGAGGCGCAGATGGTGGGGAGCTAGTGGACTCTCCTGGTGCGCCTGGTGCAGTAGCGTAGGACGCGTAAAGCGTAACGGCTGGAGCGCTGGACGTCCCCAATTCAACGACCGACGCTGCCAGCGACAACAACAACAACCCCAATACCTGTATTTTGTCTAACTCTGGTGGTGTTCGCAATTCTCAGCGCGTTGGGTAATGGGTACCCAGCCGTGCGATACGGTGGACAGGAGCAGCGTGCGACGACTAACTGAAAGACGTTGAAAGACAGTCAATACCGCTACACATAGAATACATTGTTCCCATAGCCTTTGCTGTGAAGGTGACTGACAGGCAGGGCATTGGGGCAGGGAGACCGTGCGTCGATACCAAGCGCCACCGCGTTAACACAAGCGTTGCAGACCATTCTTTAAACAGGTGAGTAGCTTGTATTGCTGTCTATGCAATGTGGGTATTGCCAATCATAATACTGCTGGCACCCTTTCGTGCTGGCATGCCGACGCCCCCGCACAGTTTGCCCACTGATCACAAGATGTGTTGACTGTCAGCACTCAAGATTAGCTCGTCTTCATTACTACATCGCTGTCGTGCTGTGCTACTCCCACCCGCCGGACCTCGCAGATGTCTCAAGACCAGGGGAGTTTCCCTACTCTTGGGACCTTCCTCCAGGCCTGCGCGTGCACCTGGGAACAGTTGCCTCCGTCCGCACGCAGGGCAATTCGCGGAACTTGCCAGAGCGGACAACTGCTCCATGACCACCTGTTGACCCTCCTGACCATACAAGCTGGCTGGGAGAACACAGACCGGCCAGCAGTGGGGCCTCGGGCTCCAACGCCCGCCGAGCTGCATGCCTGCGTCCATGGCGTGCTACAGCGAGGCGCCAAACTGGTATGCGTTACAGTGGAATTCGGTTACTCTGAGGACTACGGGCATGTACCGCCAAGGGAGCGCGAGCAACAGCTGTGAGTGCGGTACCAGAGTCTGAGGGACATGGCACGCGGGAGGTGCAGGTCAGATCGGCCTCTCCGTGCTGCTTAGTCACGCAATGGCCGCTACATCAACCAGGCCCAGCGCTAGTCTTCAGTGGACCGATTGCTTGAATGGGCAACTGTATGCACATACCAGTAACCTAAGCGACCTGGTGTTGCGCCTTGCTCCTTCATCTCCAACACCTCCCTACTTGATCCCGCCCTCGTCGCGCAACCTCCCGCACCCCAGATTACCCCCTCATGACCCAGATGTATTCTTTGGATCTACGCCCTTGTGGTAATGCCCTCTCCGCAGGCTGGCAGTGCTGTACGCCTGTGCGTCCTTTCCGCTGCCCGAGCTTGTGCTCCGTGGCTGCATCCCACACAGCAAGCAGCTGACCGCACCTTACCAGCCTAGACCTGAGGTACACGAACATGCGCAACCTGCAAGCCGAAGAGTGTGACCAGCATGATGCTCACAGCTACGGCGAAGCAATCAACGGGCTGTTGGCGTTAAGCGGCCCGCAACTGCTTGAGCTGTCCGTCACCGGCACCGCCCACCGTTGGCCAACGGACTGCTTCAGCGCCCTGCAGCGGTGCACATCCCTAATCAGCCTAGAGCTACACGCGGGCAGTTGGGACCCACTGAGCTCGAGCGAATATCGAAGCTTCTTCGGTGAGTTTGTCTGCTCGTGTCTGTCGTACGGGCTGGATTGGGGGCGGGATGGACGAGCAAAGTCGACGTCAGGGGACGTCCCTTGGGACAGCATGCGCGGCTTACGGGATGCCATATGACGATATGAGCAGCACGCAGCCAGGCATGGAACATCACAACACGACGCTCGCTCCACATCGGGCGACACAGAACTGCTGTTTTCGGATGCTACTAAGATCTAAGATCTGCACATTACACAGCTTGCTCAAGCGCAGGCTCGGTCTCAGTCAGCTTCTCATCTGGTGCCATGTCCGACCCCCAGGCTCCATCGACACGGAGGCGTGCATCCTCTCCTCCGTGGCTACTCTGTCAGGGCTGCGCTCGCTGACCCTCATGACCAACCCGCACCCGGACACCTGCACCCCCGAGGCCCTGCACCGCCACGTCAGCTCCTTGTGGAGCCTCTCCGCCCTGACCGCCCTCACCCACCTGGACCTGGTGCTGCCAAAGTGCTACACGCCCATCGCAGACAGCTACTTCAGGGCCACAAAGGTCAGCGACAGCGACCGTTACGCATGGGAGAGCGTACGGGAGCAGCAGCGCCACGCCATCCTATCTGCCGTACGCTGCATGCCACATCTGGAGGACCTCCGTTGCCCCACGCTGTGGCTCTCAACAGCCGACACAGCCTTACTCACCAGCCTCACCAGCCTTGTCCTGGGAGGCCTGCTGCCGCCGCCGCCGCCGCTTCACCCGCCAAGCCCGTTTGCCGTCGGTGCCGCAGCTCCTGGACCACTGAGTGGCGCAACCGGCGGCACGCTGCCTCCCCTGCTCGAGCATCTCAACCTCAACATTGGGGTCTCCCCGCGCACGCTGGCGGCGCTGCAGCTTCCGCCCAACATGGCCCACCTCTACGTGTATCGCATGGAGATTGGCATGTCTGACGTGGCGCCGGACGGCAGCATATTCCCAGAAACTGTGGATGCCTTTGGTCCAGCGCTTCAGCTTCTGCTGCCGTACCTGGATGGGTGCGATGACGACTCATGCCAGATGCACCTGTTCGTCGAGTGCAGGCACCTGATGCGGCCGCGCGAGGGGTCGCTGGAGGGGCACGCGGAGTGGATTAAGCAGCTAAAAGGCATGGACACCTTCTATTGGGTAGCACTGAAGGGCATTGCGATGCAGGAGGGAGACCTGAAGTGCCTTGCCTCCACCCTACCGGAGCTCAAGGTGGGTCCATGATGACTCGTCGCATCCTTGGTTAGTGTGGTATGGGCCTGAAGATAAGGCTTGCGGCTGACACCCTTTGCACCTGAAGTGGCTGTTGCGTAGGAAGGCCTAGCCTGGAAAGGCTGACAGCCTTCTTCATACAGCTCTTGAGTGCGGAATGCAGTGACAGGCGCACTTGGGCTCACCTGGGCTTTGCGAGTTTGGCACCTACGGCTGCTGCTCTGCATTTGGTGTGCTGTCTGCAGAAGCTGTCGCTGTGGTACGCTGACCTGCCCCTTGGGGCCCTTCCAGCGCTGACGGGCCTGCAGGAGCTGCAACGGCTAGACCTAGACCTCCACCACCTGGACCAGCTGACCACGGAGGAGCTCACACACGTGCTGTGCCTGCTGTGCCGGGAGATCAGCACCCTCGAGGGCATCGAGATATACACGGAATCCAGCGCGGTGGACGTGGGCAAGTGCAAGAAGGCGGTGCGGGCGCAGCTGGAGGCGTGGGGCATGAGCAACTCGACAAAGCTGACTATCACGACTGCGTGCGAGGTGGATGATGACGACATGGACGGCAGCAGCTATGCCGGTGGGGGCAGTGAGCAGGGGGCGGATGGCGGTGAGGGTGAGGGAAGCGAGGAGGAGGAGTACTACGCTAGCGACAGAATGGACGAGGGGGCTGATGAGGAGGGGATCGACAGTTACCTGCTGGACGAATGGTGAAGGCATGCATGCCGTAGCTGCACAACGGCCGGCTAGCTGAACATGTCAAGTGTTCGTGCTGCTGTGGGATGCATGGTTGATAGGATTGAGCCGGCAGTAGGTTTGCTGGCGCACACAGGTCCCACAAAAGGGTCCGTCCGGTGTAGGGACTCTGGAGTACGACTCAACGCGCTGCTGGTCGCTTAACGGGCTCAACGAGCTGGCATGCTGCAATTTGCTGTTTGGAGATTTGAAAGGTTTGCCGTAGTTGCTGGGTTGGCAAGCCACTAGTGTTTTAGACAGATATGCTGCAATAAGTCACGACGTGCCTGACTGCCTGATCGCCGCGCACGCCAGTAGTGCATGACTCATGGCCGCCTGTGCACGACAGCGTTGCATGTACGCAGGTCATATGCCCGACAGACGTGTTGCCTTGTTCGAGCTAATCTGCCACGGGAGCACAGGGGCCGCTGACCCATGGGTCGGCTACTGAGGACGCCGCAGGACTTGCTTACTGTAACATATTGCGGTGAGCGGTAACTAACACAGGGTGTGTGCGAGACCACCACTGTACCGTACCAGATGCCTGCATGAGGCCCCTCGGGGCCAGAAGCCATATTCTAATGAACAGCAATGAAACAGACCTCCGGCGTCCCGAAGCCCGTCTGTGTGCAACAGACCTCCGGCGTTCCGATCATCCGTCCCTCACGTGCCGGCATACCGGTATTCGTGCACTCCATCGCCTGCTTCCAAGCCACAACCTCCTGGCCTGGCCATGCTCTCGGGAGCTAACCAACCAGGGGAGTCTCCCCTGCTTCCAACATGTGCCCCTAATGTGCCGCGTCAAAGCCACGCCGCTGAACGTCACCGTTCATGTCACGGTCCCGGTCACGGTCAAGGTCGCTCTCCTTTTGCCACACGTAATGGCACGTGTAAACGGGGGCGGCACTCCCTTGGAACACGCGCAAAACCCGCCACGCCGCTGACGGCCTTTTACTGCCCCCCCTATGCATCTTGATGTCCTTCGAGATTCCATACGCGTTGCACCATGCAATGCAAGGGATGTCATCCCGCCTGGGGCGAGAAGGCATCACCGCCACACCCCTTGCCATCCATCACCGTCCCTGTCCCTGCTTCCTGATCCCGGATCCCGCTGCCAAACGCCTCCCCACCCTCCACCGCCTTATCTACTGCCCATCTGCCCGCCTCACCACCGGAGTCTTCTGCCCCTCCCCCCCCCTGCTTCCTGATCTCCGCCACGCCACTGCCCGATTCCACCCGCCATCCGCCGCCGGCACTGGGGCCCCTCACGCTGCTCCATAGGCGTGCCACGCACACGGCTGCCCGGCAACCCCCAACTGCGCCTACTGCCCCTCGCCCTGCTTCTTAATCTCCGCCACGTTGAAGACCTCCCCTGCCGTGCCCATGAGCGCCAGCTTGGTCACGCGGGTGGTGTCTTCGCCGCCCTGGTTGTCAGCGATGAACACTGCATGGATGCAAAGGTGGCCAGGGGTGTATAAGCAAATACCGTACACAGTCTCAAGCGCCAAGGCAAACTGTCAAGCAAAGGTGCTGACACGTCTTGTCATGCTCCCAGCACCACCCGACAGCCCAAATGGTTGCAAACCCACTTACAATGAGCAACGCCGCTGCCAGTAATTTTGTAATCCTTACACATAAGCAGCATCGCAAGGAGTGTAACCTTGGGTGTCACGGCCCCCAGCGGACCGCGACCACAGTGCGTCAAATCCATACTTCCCGCACCGCTACTACTATGACTGCCCCCTTGCGTTGCGAGAGCTTTGCTTTCCCCACAGCACCCACCCGACAGCACGTCCACGTTGTTGAACTTGACCAGTTTGAGGGGGATGGGGTCTCCCTTGGCCAGCTGCGCCGCCGTCAGCTCCAGCTCCTGAGCGCACGGCACGGAGGACGTGTCGCTGAACCTGGGGGCAGCGAAAAGTAAACGATTTCAATACACGGAGCGTACGTGCAATAAGCTTTGACGCGGTCTGTTTTGATACGCTATCTTAGTGCACAGGAGTCAAGGTGAAGGAGTATTATCGTAATGCTCTGGGAGCTGGGAGGAGGGTGGAGGGTACGTGGGACGTGTGCACGGCACGGAGGACGTGTCGCTGAACCTGAGTTTGTGAGGCAAGCCGAGGTGAGGGGTTCGTTACGTACCGGTAAGCAGACAAGCACATACAGGCCAAGCATGTGCAGTACAGCTTCCTAGTTTGAACCCTGGGCCCCGTTGTCCGCCCCCGCTGTGGGCCCCGCCGTCTGGCCCCCGCTGTCTACCCCCACGCTAGCTCCCGCTGTCTGCCCCTGCTGAAGCCTCCGCTGCCTGCCCTAGCCCGCCCTCCGCCCCCCCCCCGGTCCCCATGCACGCACGCACCCCATGTGCGGCCGGTTCACGTATAGCTTCACGGACTTGGGCGCATGGCCGTCGTCCTCCGCCTTGACAACGATGGCGTGGATGCGCACACGCTGCTGGAAGCGGATGTTGAGCAGCAGCTGCTCGTCCGTGTCGCTCTCCAGGTACAGACCGTCCTGTGGGAGGACAAAGAGTGAGCAGTCCTTGATCTACACATGGACTATGGGTCAATAAGTAGACACCGTACACAGTCTGGGGTCTCGGGGGGCGCGGTGTTGGTGCTTGTGCCCAAAGTGAGTACCGCTGCCTTACGTGAGCTAGCGGCAGCGTCGGTGTGGTCAAATGCAGGCATGCGTATGGCGGCGTTGGTTACTGAGATGTGTTCGGTGGGGATGTTGAGTCTAGTTTGATGCATGGGCAAGCCTGCCTGGCGCAGTGCCCTGAGGCGCTGGAGGGTGGTGAGTGTGGTGTGGTGCGGTGTGGTGTAGTGTGGTGTGGTGTGGCACAAGGGCCCTTCCATGCACTCAGTCGCAGTGGTCAAGGTCCAAGTCCAGAACGCGTGGAGCCGGCGTTCCGTAGATGATCGCGGGTTGCTGGGTGCGGGGGACTGGCTGTGTGGTCCCCAACGCTGACGCCCTCGCGTAAGGCCCTCGGGCAACCCACCTGCTCGCGGTAGCCCTGCTTCAAAGCTTTATCAACTCCATTGGCTGGCGAGGCGTTCAAGCACTCTAGGGAGCTGAAGTCGATGTGTTCAAGCAAGTCCTTGGCCATCGCCCTGGAGAGAACGCTATGCCGCCAAAAAGGATCTCCGCGTCTGCTGGTCTACCACGTTCAAAGATGCAGAGGTGTGATATGCCGTAAGAGTACTGTAAACAAGTAAAAGGAAAGCCGATGAGGTATTGCATCTAGCTGATTATTCTTGGCGTATCAGCCCTCGCACCCGTCGCTCCGAAGCCGGACACCTGCCGGGCCCAATTGCACCTGAGTCCTCTGCTGCACGCTGCTGGCATCCACTCTGCATCCGATTGCTGAAAATTGTACTGCTTTGCGTTCCTCACGTATCAGCTAATTGTTGCTCCAGACCCTGGCTCCCAGGAAGGCTTCCTCTATCATTACCTTATGGGCTTTAACCATGGAGGTTCTGAAATGCCATAACTGCTCCTCATTGCTGCAATAGAGGCAAAGATATCATCGCACAGCAACACCCAGTTGGGCCACGTCTGCAACGCCGAAACACTCTCGCCGTGCGACATTAGCTGAGCTGGCACATACTGAGATACTTTCATACATTCACAAAATCAATTATTCCCAGGCCTAACTGGATTCCGCGCTGCACCGCGGGAGGGGTTGAGAGCCCCGTTGGAGCCATGGGGCGATGCCGGACGGCCTTCAACGCGTACTCGGTCAAGTTCAGCCCCTTCATACCTAGCCGTATAGCCGTGTCCACCGCCCAAAACTTTGGCATCATTGGCAATGGGAAACAGCACGTCTTTGAGGTGCGTGTGGGCGGGGCACGTGCTGCCTTGTGGAGCGGCGGGTCAGGGGCGCGCGGGGGGGCAAGTAGGGTTTGGAAGCTCTCCATTGCGGCAGCACACATGCTGACAAACATCAATGTCACAGCCTGTCCTGCATCTAGTTCACACTCCCGCGTACCTACTAGGCCCTTGTGGGAGCTGTGCGGCTGAGCACATGGGGTTTGGGTGTGGCGTGCAGTGCCGTCCTGTACCGTACCCAACCACCAGCAGGATTGGTGCGTCCGTTCAAAGTCGAGATGCCTGTTAACGAGTCCCGGCTGGTGTTCAAACCCCGCCCCAAACGACGCTGTAGGAGACGCGACAGTATCATCTGCTGTTGCCGCTGCAATGTGTAACTAGGTTGCTTGTCCCCGATGCTGCAGGTTGCTCCCAACGGCGCGATCGTGGAGGTAGCGCAGTACGACACGCAGGACGGGCTGTACGACTGCGCGTGGAGCGAAGCCAACGAAAACGTGCTGGTGGCGTCGTCGGGGGACGGGTCCATCAAGGTGCGACTCACTACCATAGTGCGAAAGTCGCCCAGGGGAGTTGCACGGAGCGGTAGAGCCGAATGTCCTTACGTTGGCACCGATGCGCCCGCGGGAGACGGAACGGGCTCACGAAACTGCGGTGGGTGGAATTGTGTCTTGCTGTGTTGCATCGGGACCAAGGGGCGTGGCCAGCGAGAATGTGTTGGTGGCGTCGTCGTGGGACGGGTCCATCAAGGTGCAGTGGGGAGGGTTGGGGGCACCTGCTCAGTAGCACGTTTGTTACTCATCGAGCTGCCCGGCGTGCAAGTGCCGCACGCATAATGCGCTTGTTGCCAGTGTTGGCTGCCGGCGTTGGCAGCCTAGCAGCCGTGGTGGCCTCGTTGAAGGTGCGGCGGGTGTGTTGCGGTTGCGCTTGCTCATTAGGAAGTTGGTCTGCGCGGAATTGTGCAGTGATCAGCTGGTGTGGGTGCTGCTGAAGGCGCTCGAAGCAGGTGTGAGACTGTCAGCTGTGAGCGACTGCACTTTTAAGGGCACGGGCTCCTTGAGGTGAACACCCCTGGGCCGCTGCCTCAGTACCCTTGTCAGGAGTCGGGTTCCATTACCGGTACTATGTTGCAATCGCTTGGGGGAGCAACCGCTGCAACTGGTTGCAGCGCGAAGCAACCTTACGCGACCAGCCCGACCATGCGCGCCAGCTAACCCGTTTGCACGATTGTACGGCACGCATGCAGGTGTACGACACTGCGCTGCCGCCCGCCGCCAACCCAGTGAGGGGCTTCAAGGAGCACCGGCATGAGGTGGGTGTCGTACAGCGGTACAGTGGTGTCGTGTGGGCTGTACGGCATGGTTTGGGGTACAAGGGGTGGGTGTGGACCCGGTCAGGCAAGGCACGTAGGCGCAGAGGCGGGTCAGGCCGCAGGCGGAGTTTGCACAGAGCCGGGCAGGGGGCCTTAGGGGGCCTGCGCTTGCTAGGGGGGTCACTAGCACCAGATGGGCCACAGTGGGCACTGGGTAGGGGGTAAGGTGTGTAGGGATGCAGTTGCGGGGACGCAGAAGCATATGACAAAGCTAGTATTAGTTACGGGCTCGAAGCAAGCAGCATGTATAGCGACTAGGCTCAGACATCGGAGCAGGTTCAGGCTGGAGATGGTGTGTGGGTTAGAGCACAGGGGATCCTGATTGTCGTGTCATGAAGTTGGCTTGCATGCATGGGCAGTTAGCGCAACAGAGTGCGCGGCTGTCCCAAAGGTCAGCTTTGCTCCCCGGCCTGAGCCCCACACCCAAATCAACACGTCCCCAAGCCCCGGCGAGCAGCAAGTACGCATTATTGGCACCAAAGTCTGGCTAGCGTTGACAGTTCTTGGCTGGAGCGCATGCGGGCCTGAGCCATAAAGGGCGAGAGAAGGAAGCCTCTCGGGCACAGCAGCAGTTGACATCCCTTTATTTGCCTGCCCCGCCTCTCCCCGCCCCCAGTGCTGCTGGGACGCCACATGGACGCTTTTTACCTGCAACAAGCAGTAGCAGGAGACAAACACGTAGTTGACGCACAAAGCAACGGCTTTGCTCCCTTGTCCCACCCGCCCCCTCCAGTGCTGCTCCCTGGCTTGGAACACCACCCACCGCGACCTGTTCCTGTCGTCCTCTTGGGATGACTCCATCAAGCTGTGGAGTCTGGGGGCGCCGCAGCCCGCCAGCCTGCGCACGTTCACGGGGCACACGTACTGCGTCTACCACGTGGCATGGTGAGTTTAAAATCAATTCGTACAATTATCAAGCCAAGCTTACGTCCCGTGTTTGATGGCGCTGCAGCCCGTCCGCCTGCGCACATTCACGCGGCGCACCTGTTGCGTCTACCACGTGGCATGGTGGGTCGAAGGCCGTACATAATGCAGCTTACGGTCATATCTCAAGACACGAATGCACTGTGGTATTCATACTGTATGGTGGTTATCCGTGGCTATCTTGCCACCTAGTCGTATTGAGGTGCACCACGTTGCGTCGGGGGTCCGGGGCACAGAGCTAGGCTTGGGCCTTCTCGGCGGGCCACACTTGAAATGACGCTTCACACGCTAGGATCAAGGCAGGTGCACAGGGCATCCACGGCGTTCTCACTTCCTACTGCGCCTTCCAAACGGTGTGATGGTTTGGAGTCCGTGCCGACAGCCATGCAGTCCAAAAGGTGGCTGAAATGCACGCGTCCGTGAGTGGCGCCTCCCATTGCTGTCGGGCCACCCACTACGCCATACCATGTCCACCACACCTGAGCACCCCATCCCATGCGGGTACCCATGCTCCAGCAGCAGCCAGACGTGTGCCCCACATAAGCACCGTACCCCGTATACAAACATGCACAGTCACATGCCCTCCTTCCGAAACCCAGTCACATGCCCTCCTTCCGAAACCCAGTCGCGTGCCCGACGCCTGCAGGAACCCCCAGCAGCCGGACGTGTTCCTTTCCGCCTCTGGCGACACGACCGTCAGGGTGTGGGACCTACGGCAGCCGGTGCCAACCCTGGTGCTGCCCGCGCACGCGTACGAGGTGGGTAGTGGGTTACCGGCACAGCGGGGGACTACACGTGGGGGGACTACTACACCTACCCGGGCAGGGGTATGTGACCTGAGGCAACCTCAGGCAGGGGTATGGGACCTTGAGGTGCTTTCGGCCGACAGGTGCAAATACATACGCGCATCGTAAACAGGACGCTCCACAATTATCCTTACTGGGCTTGGCATTACTCAACAATATCTCACGTTTATTCACTTTTCTTCCAGGTCCTTGCGGCCGATTGGTGCAAGTACAACGACTGTGTGATGGCCACGGGCAGTGTGGACAAGAGCATCAAGCTATGGGATGTACGGCAGCCGGGCAGGGAGCTGGCGGTGCTGCACGGACACAGGTGGGTGCGCGGGCGTGTGTATTAAGGGGCGTGTGGGTTAGCAGGCATGGTGCGGATGTGACATGGATAGAGTTGTAGGGCAGCCAGCCAGGCAGGCAGCTGCCGGTGATGCACCGGCAGAGGTACGGGTGGGTTAAGGTCGCCAGGGGGTGCGACGCTGACTGCACATTCCCTCACAGGGCATTACCGTTATAACCAACGTGCATCTCCAATGCAGCCCTGGGCCTGTGCCTGCTCCCTCTTCCCCACGAGGAAGGCTTTTTTTATCAAACACACTGGACACTGCCCTCCTTCCTCCTCCCTTCAACATCATTCCACACCAGCTACGCCGTGCGCCGGGTGCTCTTCTCCCCCCACGCGGAGAGCCTGTTGCTGTCCTGCTCGTACGACATGACGGTCAAACTCTGGGACACGGCCTCGCCGCAGTCAACGCACGGCGTGCCCGTACGGTCGTGGGACCACCACACAGAGTTCGCAGTGGGCATCGACTTCAGTGTGCTGAGGGAGGGGATGGTGGCCAGCGCAGGGTGGGACGAGAGCGTCTGGGTGTGGGACCAGCGGGGCTTCCCCACACCGTGAGTGCTGCTCTAACGTTGGGGGGTGTCGGTGTGCTTGGGTGTGTGTGGGACCAGCGGGGCTTACCCACGCCATGCGTGGTGCCGTAGTGACGTTGTGGCATGGGCGCTTGGGGGGTGTCGGTATGCTTGGGTTGTGTGGGACCAGCGGGGCTTACCCACAAGGTGATGGAGCAGGATGGAGTGGCTTGGTGGTTGTTGGTCGGTTGGTGTTGCAGCATGGGCGCTTGGTGGGTAACGGTGCGCTTGGGCGGATGTGGGACCAGCAGGGCTTCGTTAGGGTTGCTCAGGGTTGCTGCAGTGATGTGCGGAGGGCTGGAGTGTGGCTAGACGGAATCGGGGACCGTAGCCATGAGCAATAGGTTTTGGGAAAGGAGGAGGGCAGCGGCATGGCCGATTAGGCGGTTACGTAGGGCACGGCTTCCTAATGTAGCAGCGTTGGCGGCTGGGTACGGTAGGAGGATTGCATGCAACGTGCTGCTGCTGTTGCTGCTGCTGGTGATGTGCTGTGGTTCGTAAGCCGCGTCTGCATGAAGGGGTGGGCAAGGCAGCTCCGCCGTCAGGGCGAGGTGGTGTTTTGAATGGCGAGGGGTGGTCGGCGGCGACGGCGGGGGCTGGTTGGGGGCGTTGAGCTCGTACCCGGCGGAGGTAGGGTTCGGTGCTTCGTTCAATGGTGGCGGGATCAGCGCCAGGTGTTGGCGGAAAGCACCGGTACGCACGTTGCTGGTAGGGGTGGACGGATGGCAGGTTGGCTGACGTGCCTGCCCGCTCCTCACCCAGGCCGAATCTGACCCCCGCTATAATAGGAGCGGTGCCTGCAGATTGGCCCCAGGGAGGATGGGCGAGCTGCTCTGCAGTCGTACCTATGTAAACGTGGAGAAGACGGGGCATGTGTGGAAACCAGGGGTGAGGCGTGAGGGCCCAACCCTGTGGGCCGTACGCGTGCAGGCTTGCCGCAACGTACGGACTCATGCTTCGCAAGGAGCGGTGCGGTACTGCGTCGCTACCATATACACAGCAACGAGGCGCGAGCAACGGCCCAACCCCACTCCTTGTCGTACGTCGTACCGTCGTACAGGCAGGCGTTACATGTACCACACCTCTCCCACACGGTGCGAACTCCCGGGCCCAAACACCCTCTCTTACTACGGGTATATGGCTATATGCTTCCGAGAACTGCACCGCATCTTACTACACTCTTACACATTTCAGCGCACTGCGTCTGAACACGCTGAATTGGACACAAAAACTGAGGACCCGGTGCAGCACCCATGCATCCGACCATCCGTCCCTTCCTCGCACGAAGTTAGGGGCGAAAGCCATGCAATTAGCAACCACGTCCTGAATCAAACCGCTGGCTACACGCGGACGTGCCCCTGTGTCAACAAAGAGGTGCACAACGATACCATTAATAAGCTGGTGACACGGCCAAACTACTGTGAATGTGGAAGCTGCCGTGTACGGCAGCCCTCTACCACATGCCGGCAGCATACGGAGCCCCGTCGCCTCGGCTGCCCGGAACGTGACAATGTCTCTCGAGCAGTTTACGCATCGCATCCTGCTATCGAATCTCTGTGTCTGTTAGGTTCACAGTCGGAGAACGCATGACCAGATGGGTAATGTCAGGGGTGCAGTGTTCCCCCCAGGGTCCCCCGGACCCCAGCCCATCCTCGTTGTGCAGCCCAGCTGCTTACAGCTGCAACTGGCGCAGCAGTGCCTCCAGTTCAGCCGCCTGTTCCTCGTTCCGTGATCCCCTACAGGCAGGAGGAAAGCGGAGGAATGTATGTGATAGCTGTTGAGGACTCTGTGGGCGCAGCTGTCGCAGTGGGTGAAGACAAACGTCCAAAAGTAGCCCCGTACCCCTTGAGGTTCAGCAGCTCCATCGCCTTGCGCACAACGCGTAGTCGGTGTTTCGCATAAGCGGACTGACGAGGCAATAATGACAAGCGCTGAAGCTCAGACTCGAGCTTTTCCTCAAGCTCGGCCGGGGCTTGTTGGCCTTTCCGGCCATGGCTCAGCCCTGCTTCAAGCGGTCCTCGCTTTTCAATGTTACGCTTTGCAGCGCGTGTAGTCTCCTTCTTTCTCAGCTGGCGAGCACGGCTGACGTCGGCCGCGTCAAACTCGTCAACATCCATGGCTCTTCCAAGCACGTATGTGTGTCACGGTCACGACATGGCTAACAAAATTAAGAGCTTCCTGTGCTTCAACGCAAGTACGTAGCGTAACGCCAATGCTCGTGGCCATGCCCACACGCCACAGCCCAGCAACCCGGTAACCGTACTCCCAAGCACCTTCCCCCGACTGAGGTTCGCGGACGCAGTTCCTGCACTTTGCCGGGACAGGGGCTTTGACCAACGTGTTGAGTGGGGGTATATTTCGATTCAGTGGGGGAGGCCGTGGGCGTGGGGAAGGCCTTCTCTGCGTGGGCGGATGGCCATGGCACGTGTTGCCACGGTGACTTGCAGCAGCTTACAGCGCCAAGGCAGCTTGCACCAAAGGGCGTCTTGTTTTGCAAGCCCTTTATTACTTTTATAATTATTTATAGCAGACTTTTTCTAGACTGTCCTTCGCAAAGACGTCAACAGGGCCGCCACCCGCCAGCTTTTCGCCCAACTTACAGTACATCGCCCAAGCACCAGCCCTGCCGACACTCACAACCAACACCTCACACGGCATCAAGCCTACGGTATGACACGTTGCGCCGGGGTTGCAGGTCGCAGGCTGCGCCAGCCTGCCTAAGAAGCGACCCACCAGTACGTACGATCAATGTTTGTGTATTACGCATCCGGTGCCACGCACCCCAGGTGTGTGCCGTTTGTACGGGCTTTACAGCGTAACCATTTCAGTAAAGCAGGCTAGTGGCCAGATTCCAGCAGCTGGCCCCCCGTCGTACGAAACGATGCACAGGCACAACTCACGCCCAAGTCTCAACCACTTCGCAGCCGACGCCGCATCTGCTATCTGCCTGGGCTTATCGGAGCGACGTGGAGCCACATGAGCACATCAGTACACCAGCACAAGTGCGCTAACCCACATGCTAGTTGGTGCCACTAGCGCTTGCCAACAAAGCCAGAACACTGACAACGCCTGTTCAAACACCTATTCCGTTCCAGTATAGATAAAGATTCTGGTTTACGCCCTGGGCACGAGCCTGCCAAGGCAAACTGCCTCTCGCCGCAGAGCTGCCAGCCTGGTTCATTGTTAGCCGTTGTGTTCTTAAGTCATCGGTATACTTGGGAGCAATAGATACCGGTACGAACCATGCACCCTAAACGCGCCTTGTCATAACGGTCGCAAAGCCATATCGCCCAAACCGTGCCGTACGTGATCGTCCTGCCAGCCGGAACGGAAGGCGCCGCACAGCGCATACACGGGCCGATGACCATCATAAATTCAGGGCACTCCTCCGCACAGCGCCGCAGGCCTACCCTGGCCTACCCAGCTTCAGACCACAGCGTGCATCACCATCTCACAGTCGATCGCCGCATTGACGTGCGCAACCTTTGAGCACGTCGCTCCGATGGACATGGATACGTACCGTACGTACGGCCATTGGCGCACGCCGCTCGTCCCCCGCATGGCCGCAGGCACAGACCAGCCCCCGGGCGTCCCCGTAAGGGTCCTGGTGGTCCCGAGCGTAGCCCTGTGGGCCCCCCAGTGAACCCCAGTGTGCAGACACCCCGACATCCATCTTCCGCACACCCCCAGCACACGGCCCCTCAGCGCACCTCAGTGGAGCCCTCGCCCAACACCACCAGCACACCACCAGCACACTGCCCCTCAGTGCATCTCCGTGGGCCCCTCTTCCGCACACCACCAGCACACCACCAGCACACCACCAGCACACTGCCCCTCAGTGCATCTCCGTGGGCCCCTCTTCCGCACACCACCAGCACACCACACGCACACCACCAGCACATTGTTCCTCAGTGCCGCTGGAGCCGAAGCCGGACATGTCAGCCACTACGCCAGGACAAAGTCCCTTTCGGCAACGGCAAGGCCTGGATGTAGACACATCACGCTGCCCCTCAGTGCACCTCCGTCAACGTGACCAGCTCGCCGTACGCCACCACCTGCACACCACACACACTACCACCCGCACACCACCACCACACCGCCCCCTCAGTGCGCCTCCGTCGACGTGACCAGCTCGCCGTACGCCACCACCTGCACACCACACACACTACCACCCGCACACCACCACCACACCGCCCCCTCAGTGCGCCTCCGTCGACGTGACCAGCTCGCCGTACGCCACCACCTGCACACCACACACACTACACCCGCACACCACCACCACACCGCCCCTCAGTGCACCTCCGTGGACGCGACCAGCTCGCCGTACACGTTGGGCGCCACCTGCCGAATGGTCTCGTAGCACAGCACGTTGGTGCCGCTGCTCTGACCCACGCTGTCTATGACCGCGTTGTTGGTGCTACGCGTGGTGAGGAACATGTTGCTGCTGGACGGCACCCGCAATTCCAGCACCTCCTCCCCTCCCTCACCCTGCTCCCCCAGCCCCACATGTCCATGCCCGTTCATGGGCGATGCGGGCTGCTGTTGCTGCTGCTGCTGGACATCCCCTGCCGCGGCTGCGGCCGCGCTGCCGCGGTGCATGAGCGACAGCACCTGCAGCTTGACGCGTCGGGCCATCGGCACGTGTCCGTGTCCATGCCCCTGACCGTTCGCGTGCTTTGCGCTGCTGCCGCTTCCAGCACCGCCGCCGGCTGCCACCGCCCTCCGTGTCCCACCCTGGCTTGACGCGTGTGTGGAGGACGCGTGTAGCTCAGCGCTTGTGACAGACAGCCCTGGGGACGCCGCTGGCGAGCCTCCCGCGCCAGGCCGCCGGCCCGCTACCGCCGCCGCCGCCGCCAGTGTCGCCGACTGTGCGCTCAAATCGCTAGCCGTCGTCCCGGCCGTGTTGTGCACCTGTTCCTGCTGCTGCTGTTGCTGCTGCAGCAGCTGCTGTTGTTGCTGCAGCTGCTGCTGCAGCTCCAGTAGCTTGCTTGCCGTTGCGCCGCCGGCTGCCCCTGTCTGCAGCCGCCCCGCGCCGCCAGCTGCACCACCCTGCCGCTGCTGCTGCTGCACGTCATCATCCTCCGTGCCGTCCAGATTCCCCACAAACTGCGAGGCCATGCCCCGGTCATGCGCCGTCGCCTGCGTTGCCGCCTGCGCCTGCGCGGCGGGTGCAGGCGCGTTGCTGCCCACGCCAGGCCGCGCGCCGCCTGTGCCCACAGCAGGTGCGCCAGGGCCCACCGCCGCATTGCCCCCGCTGGTGTGGTTCACCGTCACCAGCAGAGACTGCCTGACCGCTCCTCCCGGCAGCACGGCTACACCGCACCTGCAAGAGTGCGTGTTGGAGGACACAAAAGGTCGAGCACATGCTAAAACACCAAACTAGGAGGACTGACAGGCACCGGCAATCCGGCAAATGAAGGGCTCTGCAGGTCAGGTTGCAAGCACGCGGCAACAAGGTGCAGATGCCTACAAGGTAGAGGCGCATCAACACGGTGCTCGGTCCGTGTCCGTGTGGGAGATCACAATGGGTTGACTAAGTGCATCAACGCCTTGCCAGACGGGCTGACACGCACCGGTAGGCTGCAGGCGAGGGTCGGCGCACGCACGTGGCAACAGGGCGCATATGCCTGCAAGCTGCTATTTCACCTCGGACGCAAGAGCACGACACTAGCGCATCACCCTTACAGCGCGCGGGTGCTGCAGCTTCTTCTTCCGCGCACCACACACCGCCCACCTTGACGAGGCGTTCGCAACGCCCATCACGGCACCCACACGCACGCCACCAACCCCCCATCCAACGTCGAGGTTACGCGTACCCCCACCCAACGCACTCCGACGTATCGTGTCCATCCCCGGCCCCAGACCAGCCACCGTATGACAGCAACCCCCACCAGGAACCGCCGCCGCTGCTGTTCTCGCTCAACCCAGTGCACATTCCAACACATGCTACAGCAATTTCAAACCGCAACGTGATGAGCTCCTCCCACGCCCACCTGGACGCGATGTTGGCCACACCCGTCATCGCCACCGCCGCCGCCGCCACCACCTCCTCCGCCGGCCGCAGCGGCCCGCCCGCCGCCGCCACGCCGCCCGCCGCCTGCTGCGGCAGCCCCGGCACCGCCCCGTCCGCAAACAGCTCCGCGTAGTCCTGGCTGGTGTACAGCCCAAAGCACTCCGCCCACGCGCCGCCGCGCTTTTTCCCCCCGGAGCTGCTGCTGCTGCTGCTGCTGGTGGTCGTTCCCTTGGCTTTCCTTTTGCCGCTGGCGCCGGGAACGTCGCCCACAGCCTTTCGCCGCGGACTGGCGCCGATGTCCTGCAGCAGCATTTGCGGACGCATGCCAGCTTTTGTGCGTATTCACCGTAATGTTTGGGTAATGTTAATGAACTACCCTCCGACGCGGTGTGGTGCCATGTCATGCAGCAGAAATCAAATCCTTGTCAGCGTCTCAGCATTCTTTGTTAGCAGCCTTGTCATCATCTCATCGTATCTAAACAACCCAGCCAGCATCTCGGGCCATGCGCATTGCAGAGCCGCACCTCGAGCAGCTGGTCATGGCACTGCTGCTGAATAAGAGTCAGGTGCATCAAGTAAAATGTCTCATGCCTAGGCCTACCAACCCACCTGCAGCAGCCGGTCGTGGTACTGCTGCTGCAGGCCAAATAGTTATTCACATGCATATATGGCTGTAGGTGTCGTAACCTTTGCAGCCCCCCACCTGCACCCGCTGGTCTTGGTGCTGCTGCTGAAAAGAGTCAAGTGCATCAAGAGTAATCTCTCATCCCTAAGCTATGCAAACCCACCCTCAGCAGCTGGTCGTGGTACTGCTGCTGGTACAGCATGATAAAAGCAAATAAGCAAAAACTACGTACCCAATATGAATTCTTAGTACTAGGCCATAGGCCCCACGGTGTCCTCGCAATACACGCGCACCCCCACCAGCAGCGGCTGGTCGTGGTACTGCTGCTGAAGATCAGTATCAAGAATGGATAATCAATGATCAAATTCAATCTCTTACTTCTAGGCCATACGAACCCACCTGCAGCAGCTGGTCGTGGTACTGCTGCTGGTACAGCATGATGACGCTGCTGCTGAAGCGCTGCGACGGCATCACCTCTCGCCGCCAGCGCTGCTGGTCCATCGTGTCCTGATGCGGCGCGGGAGTGTGTGGTTTGACAGTGGCATGGAACATAGCTGCATGAGCAATTACTGGGAGAGGGGAGAGGGGTAGCACCAACAGTACCCTATGGCGCCGAGTGCGTAGCAGGTCGCAAAGTACTGCAGCGCGCAGCAGGTACACCGCAAGTACAGCAGCGTGGGCATGCGTCCGGCAGGACAACGGACCGTACACTGGACGGGAGAGAAAGGGTTTCTCCTGAAGGGCAACTGTGTCCCGCTCGTCATTCCGCGATGCAGTGTTGTGCGGAACCCGCACCTTCAGCCATGCTTCCCATGCCCCAGCGGCGCACACCCTGCGACTCCTCCACCCAACTGGAAGCGCAAACTCGGTTTCAACGCACCTTGAGCATGGTTGCCGGGTTGGGCAGGTGCACGTTGCCCAGCAGGTGGTGCATCATCCACAGGGACTGAAGCCCGCTGGTTAGCAGGTTGTTGAACGTGGACGCCTGCAGGCGGAGAACCAACCAACCAAACAAAAAGCCCAAGTGACGGCCATATGCGGTCATTTGCAAGGCCGAACCAAGCAGCATCACTGTGTAAAAGCTGCTCTGATGATAGCTTTACGACGGAACATACAACGCAACGTGAAGCCGTAAGCCAGGTGCACTCCGCAGAGCGTTTAGTATTAGAGCAAGCCATGCCCCCGTGCGAAGTGTCGTACAACCCGGCACTGCCGTACCTCGCTGCCGATGAAGTACAACCCCGGCACGTGCGGCGACACGATGCTGCGGTACAGGTGCAGGCCGCTGCCGGTGGCCATCAGGCGGTTGGCGGTTGCGCCGTCGAAGATGGAGTAGTCGCGCGTGTAGCCGGTGGCGAAGATGAGCACGTCGCTGTACGGCAAGGGGTGGTACGGCAGTACGACAGCATCAGTGCAAAGCGACCTGTGACAACACACTAACAAGGTCGCTGAGCGTACCCTGCGGTTTACAGGACCAGGCCAAGGGAGACCCGGAACCCACAACCCTACATGATAGGTCCGATCGGGAGCACCGTCATTCATTAGGGCACCCCAATACTTACGGCCGCTCCGCCCGGTAGCACATCGCCCGGAGCGGGTGCAGCAGGTGCACAGGCGCTAACACACACGGGCGCCCATCTTATACACGTGCATCACACTCACCAGTCGATGGCCGTCCCGTCCGCCAGCCGCACGCCCGCCGGCAGCACCTCCGCCAGGCTTCCCTTCACGGCCCGGATGCGCCCCGCGTTGACCCACTCGTTCCACATGCCGTCCTGGATCTGCAGGTGCGCAGAAATGAACGAAACGTACGGTAGGCAAGATCAGTGCAAATAGCAAGGGAACGCAGCCAGTAGCGGCCCGCGTTGTAAACACAAATGTCCATATGCCGTCTTGGATCTGCAAGCGCGGAGCGGAAAACAGTAAACAGTAGGCGCATTAGTGCAGATAGCAAGGGAGGCAGCTGGTGCAGCCCTGCGTCATCGAGTTGGTGTGCCGCAACACCTCGGGGGAAGGATGATACGGCACCTCGTTGACAAACCCCCAGAGAGGGAAGGTCACAAGCAGAACTACCGGACGTGGCCCACCTGGCCGCCAAAGAATACGTCCTCCACGAAGCCCATCTCCGGCTCATAACAATAACAATTATCAACAGTTGATACATTGAAAGTTGAAACACGCGTGCCCCACCTGGCCGCCGAAGAAGACGTCCTCCACGAAGCCCATCTCCGGCTTGAGCGCCTTCTTGAGCTTCATGCGCTTTGCGATATGGCGCTCCAGGCTGGACCACAGCAGCTTGCGGAAGGGGGTCAGCAGCGCGCCCTTGACGCGTGAGCCGCGGCTCTCCTCTGCGCGTGGATAAGGGGAACGGGGGGTGGTATTGACAAGTTTCACGAGATTCGGGGTGTGCGGAAGTGCGTCAGCAGCGCGCCCTTGACGCGAGACCCGCGGCTCTCCTGTGTGCGTGGGACAGGGGTAACAGGAGATGGTATTAAGGGAAACGTATCACGAAATCCGGGGTGTGCGTGGAGGGGCGACGCCAGTGCGCTCTTGGCGCGGGAGCCGCGCCTTTCTTTGTTACGGATGTCAAGGGAGATAGACACGTGATGTGTGAGGACACCGGCGCTGCAACAACTGCCACGTGCCCACGTGCGCGTGCTCCTTCGTGGCGCGAAGCGGCCGGCATGCCGAAGAGGCTCCTGGGACCCATGAGTCTTGATGGGCTCATGCGAGTGTATGCTGCTGAAGCCTCGAGCGCTGCGTGCACGTGGGTGGCACTCCTCACCCGTGTAGTAGTTGGGCAGTACCTGCCTTATACCTGGCTTGTTATGCGGTATGCCACTGTGTCCCCGCAACTGAATCGCTACACAAACGCCACGCAGCACCAGCGCTGCGACCCACCGAACCCTCACCCGTGTAGTAGTTGGGCAGCATCTGCGACAGGAAGCGCGTGTACACGATCTTGTGGAAGGACACGCCCCACAGGTCGCGGGGCAGGGGCCAGTGCGCCTGGGGAAGGGCAAGGCAGGGGAACGTGGCTCCAGCAGTGGTCACCAGGGGACTAACACACGACGTGGGCACCACGGCACGTGTGCCCCCAACGGTCAATCCAGTGGTGGAGGGAGCCCGATGACGTTGGCACCGCAAGCTGCCAGTGGCTGAGACCCATCAGTCTGAAGCGGGCGGTGAGGCTGGCCGGCCCCGCAGCCGGCGCCGTGGACACCACGCTGCATGCTGCCTAGCCCACCTTGTCCATACCATGCGTGTGTTGACTCCCACGTCACGCCCGACCTGGACAGCGTGCTGACACGGTCCGGCCCACAAAAAAGCTTGTCACAAATGCTACCAGTGGCTCAGACCCACCCGTTTGTTCACGCGCACGAGCTCCGCCCCACCACACCAACTTGAGCTCCCGCCCCACCACACCGATTTCAGCTCTGCCCCACCACACCTAGTTTCAGCTCCGCCACACCTGTCTGAACAGTGTTGTCACGCTGGCTGCCCCCGCTTCCCGCACCGCCGCCCCCATGCCGCATGCTATCTCGCGCAAATTACCCACAAACTTGCGAGATTCAAGTCGCAGCAATCCACCTCACCTGTCTGAAGAGGGTCGCGACGCTGGCTGCCCCCGCCGCCGGCGACGCCGCCACCACGCTGCAGCCCATCCGGCTTTTACCCAAGCCATCCCCCATTCAGACGTGTTTCAACACTTCAGTAGCCCCAGCGTCTTCCCACCTGTCGGAACAGCGTCGTGACGCTGGCTGCGCCCGCCTCCGGCGACGCCGCCACCACACTGCAGTCCAGCGCGCTCTTGCCCGCCCCCAGCACCAGCACCCGCTTGCCGCGCAGCAGGTCCCCCGTGAGACGAAAGTCCTTGGCGTGCAGCACCTTGCCCGTGAACGTGCCCAGGCCCTGAAGGGGGGAGCAGAGTGCCGCGCATTGGCGGGTGACGGCGCTCGTTGCCTGCTACTGGAAGCCACAGGTGCCACAAGCTCCAGCGCGTGAGTCATGATCCCTTCCACAGCTGGGCAGCCCCGCTGCGTCTATTGGGTCCCAGAAGCCTGCAAGGCCCGGCCTTACCCCACGCGCCCACTCAGCTGCACCCTGCTGAACCCCACGCCCATCTGTACGAATGGCGCCTACGGGCCTTACCCCACGTCCTGGTTTGCCCGCACCCTGCCTTGTGCAGCACGGTGCAACGCTGTGCACAGCAGCAGATCCCTTACCCACCTGTACGAACGGCACGTACGGACTGTAGTACATTCCCGTGGCCACAACCACCACGTGCGCGTTCATGCTGTACAGCGCGCCCGTGTCAGGGCTCTGCCCCGCCTCCGCACGCCGGAAGCGAACAGACCACCTGTACGGCACGCCGCAGCCCGCCCCCGGCCGCGCCGGCCCGCGTGGCGGCGCCGCCGTTCCTGGCCCTTGCGCTGCCGCCTTCGCCCCCTCCCCTTCAGCATCCCGCTGTGCCCCCTTCTGCTCTTGTTGCTGCTGCTGCTGCTCCTCCCCCTCTGCATCCCCATCGGCAGCCTGGGCTCCGATATCCTGATCGGCCTCGCTCGACCCCAAGCCCTGCACGCCGCGTTCCTTACCCGATCCCGACTTCTCCTCCGCCACCTGCGTCAGTCCCCCCGGCTGCCCAATCTTGCTGCGCCCAGCCAGCTCCGCCTGCAGCTGCTGTACACGTGCCGTAGCAGACATCACCGCCGTACGCCCCGGTGTCGTACGCGCGCCGTCGGTGCCGGCGGGCACGGCTACCGTGGAGGCTTCGGAGGCTGAGTCGGTTGTGGTCGTGCCGCCGCCTTCGCTGGCCGTGCTCGGCAGTACCGCCCCTGCGGGCCCCGTGCCGGACTGCGACGGCATGCTGTACACGGCCGCGGCTTGCACGTGTACGACACGTGAGTTGTACAGGATGTACTGCTCCAGGTTGAAATGGTTGCAGTATGCGGTGATGTAGTCCTGCGGTTTCGGATGGGTGCGCGTGTTGGTGTAAGCTACCCCGATGCGAGTGTTTGGACATAAGTATGTACGCGGGGGTTTTACTCATGACGGCGCGGGGCCTTGAATCCGGTCTTGGCAGGTTGACCACGCCCGCGGCTGTACTCGGACGCAGGCACTCCGATGATGCGCGCGGGCTGGGCACAGCTGACCAAGCTCTTGACCGACACCCACACGCCGCCCGTTATACTCAGAACGAAAGTCATGCGATGCGCCGTTGCCATTGACCATCCGTGGTGGGAGAAGGCGATCCTCTCGCAGACACAGGTCCCCTCACGTATCCACACCACCTGGATTGTAGTAACACGAAATTCCAACAACAAGGCATGCCCCGCTACCTAGGTGCCCCCTGTGCTGACAGCCGAGCGGCCTCCCGCCGGAGTAGCAGCAGCAAAGGGTTGTGCCATTTCCTTTTCCATTTCCTGGACATCCCTCCTTCCGTACCTGCACGCATTCTCCCGAGGGGTACAGCTCATCCTGTGCACGCTTCCGGATGGCCTCGGGAGCCTGGTCGTACGCGTACTCCGGGAAGGTGAAGACGTCGTACGGTACTGCGCAGCAGCAGTACGGCACAGCACGGCAAGGATGGCATGAAAGGAGCGTGTTCAAGGTTGGCAGGGTATGAATCTCGCATGACGAGGGGATGGCACCTCGTGGTCCAGGCGGTTTGGGGGTGGAGGGTCGGGGCCCGTCGGGGCCCGTCGAGGCGGGACACAGTTCTGAGTGCTGCGCTAGGCGTGCCACTGGTTGGAGCAGTGTAACTACACCATGTCAGTGCTGTATGCAGGGTTGTCATGGCAAGAAACGAAAATGACAGTATATGATACCGGTATGATCAGCAGCCGACGGGACCCCAGGTGTGTCAATAAGGCGGGTTCTGCCTGACTGGGGCAGCAAGGCGGAGAAACCCCAGCTTACGGATGTTCCCGATTCCTCCGTATGGTACATATGTAGGATATTCAATTTAACTGGCAGTGCAGCGATGCAGAGCTCCGCAGAATGCGGCCAGGCATGCGCGGCCATCTGAACAACCCCAAGCATGGTAACCCATACGCATAGTAGCACACCTTGACAGGAGAAATTAGAGTAGTTGCGTCGCCAGGTGCCGCCTGGCCCACGACCTTGCTCCAAGACAACTACTTGGTAACCCGACCGAAGCAGGGCCCTTGCTGACTGCAATCCAGCAACACCTGCTCCGATCACTACAGCAAGGGGCCTCTCGGCCATGTCGTTGCCTTGTGCCTAGGCACGCATGGCTCAACCGGCTTGAAAGCGTGCCACCCTCAGTCAAGTCAGTGACACAACAGTTGGCATAAATACAACTTAAATTGGCAAAGCACGTGGCATGCTGACAGAAAGTCTCGGGTTATTGTGAAACGCGCGGAAGGACTGTGGTTGCGCGAACAGAAGCAAGGAGAGCGTATACGTCAGTAGTCACGGTTTGGACGGGTCGTGCTTGCTCTCAAAGGCCCAACGTGTGCTGCAAGGTTTGGTCGCGATCCTTCACACAACACTCTTCGCGATAGGTCGGGCAGGTGGCGCCATGGCACTCCGTGCCTCCAAGCCGGAGCACAGACTAATGGCGCTTGTCAGATAATAAAGCAAATGAAAATTGATACTTATGTGCCGTGCCACGTTTTACCGCAGTTTTTGCGAGTCAGACAGGGTTCTAATACACAGTTCGCGCCGCATTAGGAACGGTGCCACCGCGTGGGCCTGGCACGTAGACCCCTTAACATGCCGGCGGACAAGCAGGACACACCTCCATTTTCACAATGGCACTGTGAATGCACGACACAGTGGGCGGCCCTACACAGGCCTTGTGGACAGCATGAGGCATTCCGGCAGTAACAGTGTAACACCCCTAGCCACGGGCCTTCCGGGCGGGAACGTCCAGTTTGAGTCCCCCGGGCACATGCGTTGCGCGTTGCTAAGCCGTGCGCCACAACCTTTCCATCTGTCCAAGCTGTGTGGTCGGGAGCCCTTAAGCAGTCTCCTGCCGCCTAAAGCCTCCACCACTGTCGGGTACTGTGTCCTCCCACGCTGAGCCTTGTGTTCCACCCTGCCCACACCAACCAGCCTCCTCCTCCTCCTCCTCCTCCTCCTCCTCTACACGTGCACCACCTACTGTATGCAACCCGCGCGAGTCATCAACCAATGCTCCCAGCCCAGCCAGCGCGGCCCTGTCCCTGCATGCACGTCCAACTCCTCTTCCTCCTCCTCAAGCACGTTTTCTGCGCAATCAATGCTCCCAGCCCAGCCAGCGCGGCCCTGTCCCTGCATGCACGTCCAACTCCTCTTCCTCCTCAAGCACGTTTCCTTCGACCAAACTGCCACCAGGCTGCTTCACTCGGCCTCGCCATGCCCTCACCTCCCTAGCCGCCCATCTGTTATGATCACGAAAAGGCATGCATTCAAATCCGAGCGCTTGCCAATGCTTCAGTCAAGTGCATTGCGATCACGCCACACGGCACTGCAGCACACAAGCTCTCCAGCAGACGCACCTGGTCACCCGTCTCACCCGGCGTTCCCCAGCCCAAGCTTCCTGTGCTGCGGCTTCAAGTCCGCAGACGTCTCCACCCCAATCTTGCCGGACGGGCCTCCTCCCAAAGCTGCGCCCCCTTTTAACCCCTGCGCATGACCCTGCAGCACTAACCGGTCGTTGCTACTGCTAGATGACGCCGTCTCACTGCCCTCGGCGCCGCCCACCTTCACCACAGGGCCCGACGGGTCATCCTCGGACGCTGCTGCGCCGCCATCGCCGTCGGCCTGTGGTACGAGGATGAGTGTGTTGGTCCGGGTCAAGGGTACCAAGCCGTGTCCTGCTGTCTGTTCAATTATTTGTCCGCCCGAGCCGCCGGCTCGTTGACGCGTTGACGCTGCAGTAACTTGCACTGTACACCACTGGTAGGCCGATCGACACGACGGAATCTGCCAGAACCCGTCTGGCCGAGTTCGACCCCTTATTGCCTCGCTCTTGACATGTCGCATTCAGGTGCACCAAAGCCTGCTAGTTCTGTCAAAAACAGCAAGCAGGCCGCCTAAATTCGCACCTGCACCAAGTGCCCGGACTCGTCCACCTTCACCACCGGCCCCACGGCGGCCTGGTGCTCTGTATCCACACCGCCTTCGCTGCTGCTGCTGCTACCACCGCTGCTGCCTGCCGACGACACATCTCCCTGCTGCGCCTGTGCTCCCTCCGCTGCGCCTCCGCCCGTCAAAGCGGCTGCCACCACAGCTGCCTCCCCGCCCACACCCACACCCAGGGCAGCATCGCCCAGGCCACCTGCCGTTCCTGTGGTGCCGGAAGCTACCCCTCCTGCGCCAGCCGCCCCGCTGCTGGGGCCCGTCGCCGTGGCTGCAGTGTAGGGATGCAAGTGCGGCAATCGGGATGCACAATCCGTATGCAGACACGGCGAGTTGTGCCAGCGCAAGCAGGTAACTGCAGTGTGGGGATCCTGCAGTGGAGCCGTGTGCAAGCGGCACGTTGGGCGAGGCTCACTACTACCAAGGAAGCCATGCGTAGCCTAGCGTCACCGTTCGCTCATGCGCCTAGTTTCGTGGCGGCTTCCATCCGGCGCGCACCAAGGACTCAAGAGTGCGAGTACTTACCCTTGCTTGCGTCCTTGGCCACCTCGTTGATGAGCACGGTGTCCTTCAGGATGTCCACAACGCGCTCCGCCACCTGTTGGACAGGCGGCAAGGCAGTGCGGTTGTGTCAAACGCCCTTCCCGGACCCGCAATGCCCGTCAGGCCACCATCTGAACTCACGCCCGCACTGCAGCACACGGTGGCACAAGCTCATGTTTCTACCGACACACCAAGGTGACACACACGCACTCCAAGTCGCCCCCAAGTTGCTGCTTTCACGTCCGCTTACTCATCAAGACAGTCGACATTCAAGAATCAGTACACCCCACACCGGTAGACCGCTGCTGGCCCCACCTTGGAGTCCGTCTTTGTCAGGCTGTCCTCAATCTGCTGTAGCGCCTCCTGCTGCTTCTCCTGCGTCAGTGCCACCGCGTCCTGCAGCGCCGCCGCAATGGACGTCACGTTCACGCCAGTGCCCGTGCCGCCGCCCGCTCCGCTGCCCGCAGCCCCAGCCGTGCCGTTCGCCGCCGCCCCCGCTGCCACGCCTCCGGACCCAGCTGCCGAGGTCGATCCTGTAGCCGTGGACTTCGACCCGGATTTCCCAGCAGCCGCACTAGGCCCTTCTGTGCCCTGGTGGGTGCCTGCGCCCTTCTTCCCTGCGTCGGTCGCCCCCTTGCTGCCGCTAGGAGCACCACCGCCAGCGGTCGGGGTGGTGGTGGTGACCACACCGTCAACCGTGACCTTGTGCTCAGCTGCCTTGGCGACCGCCGCGGCCGCAGCCGCCGCAGCTGCCGCGGCAGCCGCGGCCGAGTCGGTGGTGCTGGTGCCCCCCGCCGCCGCCCCGCCTGTGGCGGCTGCAAGCTTGGTGTTCAGGTCGGCAATCACCTTCTCGAGCTGGCCAGCCGTCTCGGCAGCCCGAGCCTCATTCGTAGCCCCGCCTGTAGGTGCTGTGGCGGTGGTGGTGCCCTTGTCGGCTGCGCCACTGGCGGCTGCGTCCTTGCCGGACCCTGCAGCACCACCGGATGCACCGCCGCTGCCGCCTGCGGCACTGCTACCGCCTGCAGTGCCCCCAGCGCCAACAGTTGCACCGGCATCGCTAGCACCTGCGGCACTCGTGCTCCCGTCAGCACTGGCGGCGGCCGTGCCGTTGCTGGCGGTGGTTGTGGTGGTTGTGGCAGTTGAGCCTGCGCCTGCGTCCTCCCGCTTCACACGCACGCTCTTGCTCTTGGCAGCCTTTTCAAGGTCATCAGAGACCTGCACGTTGCAGGAAGCGCGTGCGAGTGAACTACATTATGCAAGACGGTGATGCGTCGATGGTTACAAGGCCCCGGACCCCACAACGTCGTGCCCTACCGGCTGACAGTTGCAGAATTGCCGGACCGCGATCGAGCCCAACCACACTCCGTAACCGGTTACCCTGTCCCCTGCTCCTCTTCTTGCTGCGTTCCCAATGCGCACCTTGACCAGCGTGGCCAGCAGCTCCGCTTTGACACACCCTGTTTGCTAACTGCTTGCCTGTACCCGTATCGGGACTTTGCCTGAATCCCGCACCGCATCCACTACGCTTCTTGACCACAGCTCTGATGCGGCCAAACATCCGGCTTGACACGCCCTGTCCGTACATCACATTCGCACGCTTTTTCTGCCTTGCGAGACATTCGCACCCTTTTTATTCCGTTCCCAGTTCACACCTTGACGAGCACGGCCAGCAGCTTGGCCAAACAGGCACCATGGCATGCCCTCTCCGTACATCATATGTTGATTTCAACACGGCTAAACACAAAGCCCAGTGCGCACCTTGACCAGCATGGCCAGCAGCTCGGCGGCCTCCTCCGTGGCGGAGCGCTGCAGCGCCTCCGAGGTCAGCTGGATGGCCATGGTGGAGCTGGCGGTGGCGTTCAGGGCCAGGTGCATGGCCTGCGGGTAGGGGTGGGGGTAAAAGCAAGGGCATGACGGCTGCTCTTGCGTTCCGTGCATGCCCGCGGTCCTGGGTGCGACAGACAGGCACAGACCCCACGGTTAAGGATACGCGGACTGGACGCTGAGCCCCCTACCCCACCCGTCCGTAAGTGGCATAGTGACGGCAGGTCCGCGTGTTCGTGGCCTGGCTGCTAACCGCCACAGCAATACTAATCCCATCCCGGTCGTGGTGCTTCCTGGCCCTCACCTACTGCGTGCTCGTGCCTGCAGGTTCAAGTACCACTGACAGGCACTCACTCTGGTCATGGTGCTTCCTGGCGGAATGGCAGGGCCAGGGGATGACTACCGGCATCACAGCTTCGCGATCTGCTCACCGCCACTGCCACGCGCTTGATCTCCTCCTGGTCGTGGTGCTTCTTGCTCTTCTTGGCCGCCTCCACGGCGGCGATCACGCGGTCCAGCACCGCCGCCGTCTGGTTGAGCGCCGCCAGCGTGGACAGCGCGGTGGCCCGCACCTGCTCCAGCGACTTGCCTGCGCCTGCGTGGGGGGGAGAACGGACAAGAGGCGACTTGTTAGCACGCGCGTGGAGGGGAACGGTGCGCATGACGCCAGGCCAGGTCCAAGGGCCTGGTCCAGTGACTTGCCGAGGCCTGTGTGGAGGAAAACCCAAAGATGCACAGCACAACGAACGAGCCCAGCATCAGGCACCTGCCCCAGCGAGTGGCCCCTGCCCGCGCTGGCCCTCATCGCGCCACGCCGGGCTGGGGCAACCACACGTCCCAAACCAACCACGCGGCGCTACTGGCCATGCGCCTCAAACAAATAGAGTTCGGCGTCGGACTTGGAGATGACCGGTCCGCTGGTTGCGCTGTGTCTGAGCCGCCCGAAGCGCTCAAAATGCGCCGAGCAACAGATTGATCGTGTGGCTGTTCTTCTCTTTCCCCTCCGCTTGCCCCACCCTGGCCCGCAGGTCGGCCACCCGTCCTTCACAGATCTTTACTGGCGCCGATTCGGCCTGCACGCCAACGCGCCCCTACTGGACCCCCTGGAGCTACTGGCCATGCGCCTGGCTCCCCTGCCTCACCCCTCCGTACTCCCTTGAGCCAACGCAGACCCAGCACAACATTCTCGCCCCGCCATCCGCACTTTCTCTGTGCCCCCTTCCCACCTGCCGTTCCGTTTCCCGCCACGTGATCGTACGCCCCCAGCCCCTTTCCTACCGCACCTGACAAGAAGGCACCTCGCAACGCCAATAATGTAGAATGTCAACGCCACATCCCCTGACCGAGGGCTGTACTGACATAGCCTTGCCGCGGGGGCCGGCACCATCGCCCAGCACACAACTCCCCGTACATTACCCAGCTTCCGTACGCAGTCTAGCCTCACCTGCCGTTGCGTTCCCCGCCACGTCGCTGTATGCCCCCAGCGCCTTCCCCAGCTCCATAGCCAGATCCGCAGCACGGTCCCGGGCGGACGCGCCCGTGGCGGACGGCTTGCCGCCCCCACCGCCACCCGTGCCTCCGCCCGGCCCGCCGCTGGCTCCCGCTGCCCCTCCCCCTCCCCCTCCTCCTCCTCCCGACGCCCCGCCTGCTCCTCCTGAGGACGAGCTGGCTCCCGAGGAGGCGGCCGACGACGTCCCGTTGGAGCCATCCCCGCTCCGCAGGTGTGACAGAGCTGCGTCCAGCTGCGCTATGACGGCCCCCACGCCGGCAGCCGTGCGGCCTATCTCCTCCTTGACGTCGCTGAGCGTCATGGACACGGTCTTGAGCACCTTGGTGTCTGTCACGTGTTGCTTGTGCTCCTGCAGGATGCCGGACAGAGTGGGAATGGGTTCGGCATGTTGCACGAATCCGCTCGCACTGTTCAACAAGGACACGACCAGCATTCCCGCCATTCCCCCGTTCGCACAGAGCGGGCATACGGTAATGCCGGACGTCCAAGTTCCGCGCTACCCACCTTCATTAGCGTGTTGAGCCCCCAGTCGTGGTGCCCCGCGCCGCCAGCGCTGCGGTTGCTAGAAATGGACGTCAGAGCATCCGCGGCCTGCTGCAGTTTTGTGAATGTGCCCGTGCTATTGGCGGTGGCCTGGCCAAGCTCCTTGGCTGCCTGCTCCACGGCGGACACGGCTGTGACCGCCTGCCGCGCCTTCTGCTGCACCTTGGCCGTCTCCGCCACCACCACCTCGTGTGCCACCAGCTGCTGCGCCAGGTGCACCACCGCGGCCTCCTCCTGGACGGCGTTGATGATCTGAGGAACAGAGGGGAAGGTGTATTGCGGTGGGCCGACTGCGCAGAGGGCTCCTGTGGGAAAAGGGGCACCACCGCGGCCTCCTCCTGGACAGCATTGATAATCTGAGGGACAGAGGGCAAGGTGTATTATGGTGGGCCGGCTGAGCGGAAAGCCGAGAGGCCTCCTGTGGAAAAAGGGACACCATCGCGGCCTCCTCTTGGAGGCGTTGATAGTATGTGATCCAGTGTTACACTGTGGGCGAGAGCCAGGGGTCCATAGCCGGACCGAGACACAGCGACGGCCTCTAGGGCCAAAGGCACGAGCCGGGAGGGCTCGAGACACGGGACAACGCCCGACAGCACACGCGGGGGTCTACTCACCAAGGGCGAAACCACGGCCCTGAGACGGCACAGGCAAGGCAGGACCGCACGCGCTCAGCCCGCACACACAACGCCAGGGAGACCAACAGGTCTGTCGTACGTACCAAGGACGGAGTTTGGTCTCGAGGAGCGAATGTACCGAGAAACCGGCAAGACTCATGTGGTAACAATTTTGCCTTGTGTCGATAGCGAGTGATGAGGTGGAGGGACACCGGATAACAGGGGTAGCATGGGAGTGGAACGTGGCACAGGGAATGGTGTTGTGTTCGGTTCCAGCGTGGCGGATGGCACTCACCGCGTCCGTGCACATGATGCAGCTGACGACTCCGAAGCACAGCAACACGATGGCCTTGCGCCGCCGCCACAGCCACTCAGACCTGCACAAACAGCGCGAACCGAGGAAAGCATGCACTCAGCACAGCGCGCCCAGCAAACCGTAACCACAACTTCAATCCGCCCTGGCTTTTCCCTGCTGCCCATTCACTACGGGTACAGTACAGCTGCGGTTCTCGGTGGTTCTGGGTGCTGCAGCTGTGCTGTCCGTACCTTACAAAATTGGGCATGACCTTGAAGTTGCCCCCTCCCAGCAGCTCCGGATTGTAGTCCAGCACTTTGATGAAGGCGAAGGCGGGCAGAATGTACGACAGCAGGACGGAGGCCGTGGCTCCCGTGAGGCCGAAGATGAACTCGATGTTAGGCACCCAGATGGCGGACACCAGGCTCAGGCCTGCGGCCAACGGGTACACCAGTTTGGTTCGGTTTGTTTTTCACAGCAGACCCCCTCCGGTCGGGATGTCGTACCACACGCAACCCCCGTCTGGAGCGAATGTGTGGCACCCAACTGCTCTTGTGGCCGCAGCTGATCCTCATTGACAGCCGTGAAGGCCGCCCCGTACTTGCTAACATTCTTGCCAAGTTCAATCGCAGCCTGCCAAGCCCGTTGTAAACAACCCGTGTACACCCCGCACAAACCCGCGCGGGGTCTGCATGCCTGACCCCCACGGGTGCACGGGGGTGGTCGTGAGCCTCCTCAGGCCCCATCCCCGTGCCCTCCCACACATGCCAAGGGGTGCGGCCCGCCGTACCCTTTTGCATGTGCAGATGCACGTTTAGTTATCGCTTCTCGCGTACCTCCCCTTGTTCACTACCGAGTTTAGTTGCGTTCTTACTCCAGTTCTAGCTGCACACAAGGAGCATTTGCATGCACGGCTGTTCTTTCGCATCTCCCGCCAATGGCTAACGACTGCGCGCCCATGCCCCCTGCCCCACTCGGCCAACTCCGTCGCTATGGCTCTGGCTAGGTGAGTCCATGGGGATCCATGTAGCAGCATGTAGCTCTTCGGGTCGGAGTTACGCCGGGAAAAGGGGCCGGGGCTTCGGGAAATCTAGAGCACGCACGCGCATCTTTCGCAACCCAGCCACCAGCCAGCCAGCTTAGCCCTAGCGCCAAACCCAGCCGCCTTAGACAACGATACATTTGCAACGGAGAGGATACGCTGGCGAGCGGGAACCGGAGAGGAGCTGACGGAGCACGACACCGGCGTCGACACTGCTGTGGGTCCAACTTTTATCGCGACATGTACAGCTATTTCAGTATCGTTTTACTTAGTAACTTCTTTTCCCCCCGAGATTCCCCTTGACCGCTTTGCGGTTACCCCCCCACCCCCTTCGAGAGGGCACTCCCCCGGCATTCCTGTGACCGCCAACATCTTGCTCACCCAGCGCCGTCACCGCTTGTCCGCCTGCACACTGAGTACCATCGGCAAGACCACGTCCCCAACCCCCATAATCAGGGGGGAAGTTATCTGATGGTCACGGACAAGCCCCGACGGCTGCGCCATTGCCCCATGCCCCAGCGCCTCCATGCCCCCTGTGTCCCGTCCTCTTTCCGTGCTCACCCAGCACCGCGACCACCACCACAAGGTGCTGCGAGAAGGGCAGCTGCTCCGCGTCGTGGTCCGGGCCCCCGTGCTGCATCTTGAGGTCCACAACGTCCGTCTCGTGGTGGTGGTGCTGCGACCGCCACGGCCCGCCCCCCGACCCGTGGGACGATAAGCGCGAGCTGCCGACGCCCCCCTTGCCCGGGGACGGCTCGTATTCGGGGAGACCGGGCCCGGCGTCAATGCTGCTCCGGCTTTCCCTCCTGCACGTGACAATACGAAATAACGTGAGTCTAAGCCAGCCGTGAGAAATGATGTAAAGGGGCTCAGCGGTGACACAGCGAAGCAGGTCTGGCATGCCAGGCCCGGGTGTGGATCAGAAAAGGGTCGGTGACGCATGGTGCTCTTGGGTGGCCCCTCCGACACCTCACCGTTTCGCTCGGTCCTCCGAGGAGCCCTTGCGGTACTGTGGCCCGAAGCCGTTCCACGCGCCCGGCTCGATGCCAAGCAGTGGACACAGCACCGTGTAGGTGGGCACAATCACCAGCGGGATGGACCCTAGGACACTCAACCTGAGTAAAGAGGGGTGCGCAGCGTTTCAGTTAGGGCCAGCTCTGAACGCGCAGCGAAGGTGGACCCTGGACGGTGGCCCCACAGAACGTGACGCGCTCTGTATGTTGCTCTTGCGTGCGGAACGTAAGGAGTGGCTTAAGCAGCTGCTCGCCGTTACGCCAGCGGGCAGTGCGCTGAACAGCAGCAGCTCACCCGTAGCACAGCTTCAGGGCCCGCTCGTACGCGCCGCGCAGCCCGTCCACGTGGGCCGCGCCAAAGTTGCGCAGCAGGTCACCCGCCGTGCGGCTGCCGAAGATGATGTATCCGCACACGCCCACAGCCCAGTACAGGAAGCTGCCGAGCGATAGCGCCTGGGAGGGCGGGACGGCAGCAGCGAGCATAAATGTCTTTTATACTGGTACGCTTCCATCCGAGGCATGGTGTCCGTGAATACCACCATGAACACCGCGTCATAGGACAGTAACAGCTTCCACTTTGCTATTGACCATACTTCCAGGTACTCCAGCATCGACACCGCGTTCGGACCCTTGTAGGGTATCCCAGTACCGAAAGCATGCCAAACCCGCATCCCCCACAGCAGGTAACCCCCCACTCCCCAGAGTACATAAAACCGCCAGGCCCTACAGCACGGCAACCCAGACGCACCACGTCTGTCACTTTCTGCATCCGTGGGAAGTTGGCCGACTGCAGCTGGTTGAAGATGCCCAGGAAGTAAGGGTGCACGGTGAAGCTGAACACGATGACGGGCAGCGACACCAGCAGGCCCTCGGGCCGCCACATGGCCAGGCCGCTCACTGCAGCGTGCAGCGTTTGTGTGTACGACGGAGGATTAAGTCAAAGTGCGTTGGCAATGTCAGCGCTTCGCCAGTGTAAGATCCGATGCAACACAATGCTACACACTTCTGTGGCAGATTCACCGCATCATGAGACCTTCCGAAATACACACATGCGCGCACGCGTGTCCAGGACAACACGGGTTTCGTTGGACCGCCCCGAACACAAATGCACGCACATGCACACGCGCACGCACATGTTCCCGCGGGGTCGAAGGCGAAGACCACGATGACGGCCGCGAACAGCACCGTGAAGCCCACGGAGGCCATGGAGAAGGTGGCCATCATCTGGTGGTCGCGCACAAGCAGCGCAACCGGCAGCGCGCCAAAGATGCTCACACCTGAGGGGAGATACGGCACGAAATCTGTTGCGCATCCTGGATTCTTGCTACAGCACGCACACGCGCATGGCTGAAGGTAGATCAGCAGCTTGCACACGTGTTGTGGGCACCCTGGCGGCGCTGCCGTCCCCCAAGCACTGATGCTTTAATTGCATCCCTAGCGCACCCACCCACGATACAGGCGTTACGCGATCACAACGCACATCTTGGCATAACTTGGCGCGCGCGAAGACTGCAACGCTCTGCACCCTGCCGCAGCAGACGTGTATGGCACGCCAGTGTAAAGCCACCCCACCCGCACTGCCGTTCTCCGCTGCTTCCTATTGCAACCTAGCGCACCCACCAACGATGTAGGCGTTACGCGACGGCTCCGCGCCGGGCGGAATGATGGTGCCTGCCACGGACGACAGCACGTCCGCCAGGATGTTGAGGTAGGCCACGATGGAGCCCAGGTTGAGGGCTACCATGCACAGCTCTACAACCTGGGATGGGGGAGAGGAAGAAGGAAGGAAGGCCCCAACGCATTTGGATGGCTGCGCTGACACGTTATGGGGTAGGCCACGATGGAGCCCAGGTTGAGGGCTACCATGCACAGCTCTACAACCTGGGATGGGGGAGAGGAAAAAGGAAGGAAGGCCCCAGGCGAGAGCTTTCAGACAGAGATGTGCCTACGGGAAAGCCCCCAACAGGTTGTGATGACACCAGGCGTACAGCTATGGTCTCTCTGCATAGCCTGTTGCCATCACGGCACCTCCCCGAGCTTCCATTTGACCACCCGCCCGACAATACACAGTTCACAGGCACTGTCCTTTCTCGCTGTCCCTGTCCCGTCCGCGAGCTCGAGAGCAGCTCTGCCCCACCCGATGCGTGCCGGCCCAGTCCTGTGACACTGCAGTGCCAGGCCCCTATGAAGGCACTACGAGTATGTGCCCTCAGCTGTTGGGTGCGCCGCACCTGCCGCCCCGCTTTGCCCATCACGTGCTCCACCAGCTCCTCATAGCTGCGCTTATTGGATATCTGGGACGCCCACAAGAGCAGGTTGCAAGAGAAGCGAGACGCTATGATGGAGACCGCCATGAGTACGGTGGCCAGAACCATGCCGCACGCACGGAAGCAAAAAGGGTAGCCTACACACAGGGCCAGGAGAGTGGTGGTTGTGGTGTTAGCAGACATGCCCTGAACGGTTGACGTTCCACGAGAACGGGATGACCCATTTGCTATTTCCACCGCAGCATCCAACAGGTGGTTTGCGATGTGTACATGGTTGCAGGGCAAGAATGGCAGGGTGACGGCTGTGGGATGGAAGGTGCTGGGGCTGCGCCGACACCGGAGTGGGAGGTGCGCTTAAGCCGCCACAGGGCTCACCCAGGACACCGGCTCCCAAGATGCAGTTGACGAGGTTGAGGATAGATTGGTTGGTAGAGGTGCGGCCCTCAAAACCCCCACTCCGTGTAGGAACCTGGCGTGGGGAGCCAGGAGGTAAGGGCGAGGGACCCCCCAGGAATGGCGTGCGAACTGTTCCGCACCCTACACATCAAGAGCAGGCCATATGCGGTCGATCAGCATACCTTTCCTTTGTTGCTTCCCCCATCGTCAAGTGCAGGGTCTGCATGCAAAAGGCGAGCTTAGCGAAAGCGCTCGTGCGGGTAGCCAACCGGAACCGGTTGCTTCTGGGGCGGCACAAGCGCACCGATGGCTTCAGCGAGTTTGCGCGCAGTCGCTTCATCTAAGCTAGAGGCGTTGGCCATCCCACGCCTCATAGTCAGGTTCGCGACCATGTTCGCTGCTGTTGCCGCCCCATCGTTCATGCCTCTTTGCTAAGGATAAAAATCAAGGACTGTAATTCGATCATGTGTGCTTTGCGCTGCACGCGCGTCGAGGTGTGGGGTATAGGGATGTAGCCTCAACGGCAACGGAAGGAGACGACTGCGAGAGAAATTGCCTGAAGTCCTGGCAGTAAAGCGTTACAAATTGCGACATAGGTATTCTTTGTATAGCCGACTGCTTTACTCCAGGCCGCGAGCATATACAACAGTAGCTCCAAAAGCGAGTCACGGGGGCCTTGACAGCTGGCACCGCACGCGCACTGTGTCTGTCAATTTGGCCCAATATGCATCATGCAGAGAGTAGGATAGCGGTGTAGACGGCTCGGTCTAGTTTAAGCTTTTGTAATTTTGGTCCACAGTTGGTGCGGTCAGCGCGGAAAATTTTGAGAACCTTTGCGCTCTTCTGGACCAGATACAGTAATAAATGGCAGCTCCTGGAGCTAAAAATGGCCAAGCCCTTCAGCTTGAGTCCCAGGTATGGCGCGCCGGGCGACATGGCCATGTCTCCACTGAGGGCTGCCCGGGGCACTCCATGCATAAGCCTCGCCCGCTGCAACTCCTTCAGGTGGAAGACCCCACCCTTGAGCGGTCCTTCCGGGGACACAAGGATGCGGCCACCAGCGTGTGCTTCAACCACAACATGAAGCAGCTTGTGTCCGGGTCCCTGGATGGCTGTGTGATGGTGTGGAACTTCAAGCCGCAGCTGCGAGCCTTTCGCTTCGCTGGGCACAAGGTGGGGCCATATTTGCATCACCACCTGAAACAACAAAGTATGTATGCAGTACATGCAGCCTTCCTATTGAAGGCTGAAACGAACTTGCAGTGGACAGGACGCGGCAGCTTACCAGGCGGTGGAACACTGCTCATGTGCACATGCAGGCCGGGGTGTACTCCGTGGCCTTCTCTCCAACGCATGCGCTGATTGCCTCCGGCTCCAAAGACCGGACAGTGCGCCTATGGCAGCCCACTGTGTAAGTTCATGCGTACAACGGCAACGTCACGGGTGTGTGTGGACGGGTAGAAATCTGTACGGCTGCGGGCATCCAACCGCGGTCGGTTGGGGCAGGAGGAGGAATTGGACCGCGGCACTGAAACTCGTGCAACGCACTGCTCAGCAGTCGTGGCAGGATGGGCTGTTTGGCACCGAGCTATGCAGCCAACCAGGACGGCAGGGCTGCAGCAGCTGCCCTGCTGCACCCCGTCCCAATCAGCCCGCCCATGTGCCTGCACAACGACGACTTTTGAACGGCTTTACCATGCGGCATCCTCCTGAGCAACGGTACACATCCTAACCCTCATGCAGTGAGGGCAAGTCCACGGTGCTTAAGGCGCACACGGGCACGGTGCGCGGCGTGTGCTTCTCCAGCGATGGCCGCATGCTGGCCACCTGCTCGGACGACAAGACAATAAAGGTGGGTCAGGGACTGTATGGGGTGCGTCGGGGTGGTCACCTGCTCGGACGACCAGGCCAAAAATGTGGGATCGGTGTACTGCACTGTGCTAGCATAAAATGACATGGATGCGCCCGCGCGCATGCTGGCCATCTTCCCGGGCGACAAGACCGTGAAGATGGGGCTGCGGGTGCATGGCAGTGCGTCGCTGTGCTCGGATCGGGGTAGGTTGTTACACGCGGGGACAGGGAGAAAAGATGAAGTAGTAAGGGGTGCCGAACGGCAGAACGTTTAGGGGGGCGGGGTGGAAAGGGCCCCGCGCCTACAGTGGCTCAGCCGTGCTCATGCAGGTCACGTTGCCTGCACGACGCGCCGCTCAGCGTTGCACCCGCGCCGTTCTGTGGGACCTCATCAGCACAATGAACCCGCCGCCGCCACCGAACACCCCTCTCCCCACACACGCGCGCGCATTGCTGACCCGTGTGCTGTCCTGGGCATGCCTACATACCCCCAGATCTGGTCCGTGGCCACCCAGAAGTTTGCGTTCACGCTGTCGGGGCACCAGAACTGGGTGCGCTGCTGCCACGTGTCGCCCGACGGGCGGCTGGCCGTGTCGGGCGGGGACGACCGCACGGTCAAGATCTGGGACCTCAACAGCAAAAAGGTGGTGCGATCCTTCGAGGACCAGGTGGGTTGTGGACAGGGGAGACTCCCCTGGTTGTGGGGTCAATGCTTGTGGCAGGGCCCGCCTTCTCACGTCGTACTGCGGGGATAGGGTCCACGCAACGCCAGGTAACCACCGCGACGTTACCTACCTGCACCGAAAGTGTGTCACGGTGTTTAAATACCCTCTTGTCTCGTCCTCCTTTCCCGTCCCGCGCAGTCCGGGCTGGTCAACGCTGTGTCCTTCCACCGCGACGGCACCTGTAGGCTACGCATTATCGCATAACAGCGCGATATGGCATGGCGCTTCGTAACATATCAACACCATTTGTCCCTCGGCCCCGTCCTCACCCACACAGTCCGGGCTGATCAACACGGTGTCCTTCCACCCCGACGGCGTCCACACGACAAACAACTATCAACGACAAGCACCCATGATTTGCCTTGCATACCCTTTCCCTTGCCGCGCAGTCCGGGCTGATCAACACGGTGTCCTTCCACCCCGACGGCACCTGCATCGCCTCCGGCTCCACCGACAACAGCCTCAAGCTGTGGGACCTGCGCAGCAACGTGCTGCTGCAGCACTACAAGGCGCACACGGGGGCCGTGACGCACCTCAGCTTCCACCCCACCGGCAACTTCATCCTTAGCTCCTCGCTCGACACCACGCTCAAGGTATGCAGGGCTTCCTTTGAGTGCCCTTTTTTGCTTAGCAACGCTCAGCAATAGATTGCCCAGCGGAGAGCAAGATGCAGCCGTTTTTTCCGCCCTCGGCTTGCATTCCAAATGCCATTCCCCCCGTGGCCCCTCCCTGCACGCACTGTCTGCAGCAGGTGTGGGACCTGCGCGAGGGGCAGCTGCTCAGCACCCTCACGTTAGCAGTGCCTAGAACTCAACCCCCTGTCATCCGCCTTCTAACCTTTATGATCACCCATCACCACTCACCTTCGTGATCACCCATCATAACCCTTCTTTCCACCTTACTATGTGCCACCCTGCAGGTGTGGGACCTGCGCGAGGGGCAGCTGCTGTACACGCTGCACGGCCACGAGGGCGCCACCAACGGCACCGCGTTCAGCCCGGCGGGTGACTACTTCGCCTCCTGCGGCGCGGACGAGCAGGTGCGGCTTGCACTGCACAGCCATGTTCCAATCAAGTTCCGCTCCGGCAACGGTACGGCTTTGTCTTAGGCGGGTTAGAGTGTACAACCATGCCTGGACGGGTGGGCCACAGGTGGCATGCAGCTCAAAGGGTTGGACTGCAAGGCTTGCGACGCGCTGCGCTTCACCCCTTGCATGCGGGGGTTGACATGGGGGCACGAAAGCCACGTTTCCCAGCAGCCTGCTGGGGTGCGCGGGGCAACCGCGGAGCGGTGTACGCACTGTGGCATGGCGCTGCTGGTCCCCATGACGGCGCGCTGTGCACATATGACATATTACACAAAGCACGACCGCCTTACTCCGATGATATCCGGGTGCCACGTGTGCGTCCTCAGGTCATGGTGTGGAAGACCAACTTCGACCGCTACCTGGAGGACTACACCTCGGTGGGCGTGCAGCGCATGCCCGCACCCGCCGGCCCCCTCATCACCGACAACCCCGCACCAGTCGCCTCCCCGCCAGGGCCCCCCGGGCCTGGCCCCGCCGCCGCCATCATCGCCGGCCCCTCCCGCCACCCCCCGCACCCGCCCTCCGCGCACATCCGCCCCGCGCCGCAGCCGGCGCCCGCGCCCGCCCCGCTACCGCACCAGCAGCACCCGGACGCTGCCTACGCTGCGCCGCAGGCACGTGCCGGCAGGCACGTGTCAGCCGCCGCGTCATCCGCCGCCTCCGCGGCACCTGCCGCGCCGCAGGCGCAGCCCGGGGTGTACGAGGACTACGAAATAGAGGTGCCGCCCCCGCTGAACCTAGCGGACCTTCCGGACTCCTTGGCCGCCACCCTACAGCACATGGTGGGGCAGCTGGATGTGCTAACACAGACCATGGCGCTGCTGGACGAGCGGCTAACGCGGAACGAGGACTTCGCCCAGCGGCTGGACGACAAACTGAGCAGCCTGCTGGTCGGGCAGCAGCAGCAGCAGGGACAGCATCAGGGGCAGAAGGTTGCGGGGTACCAGGGGTTAGGGGCGGGGTTTGGGGTGGAGGTGGGGGGCATGGGGTCGGACGTGGGGCAGCAGGTCAGCGACCAGCTGTGAGGGGAGCGGACTGGGGAAGGGAGGGAGCGTGGGCCCGGGAAGAGCATGGAACGCGGTTAATGAGGGGGGCCGGGGCTGGGGGTATGGGGGCTGCTACGGGTGGGGTTCAACGGGTGCTCGTGATGCCCCAAGCCATGGAGTAAGACTGGAGCGGTGCGGGCTGCTGGAGGGGGGCTAGGGGCGGTTACGGTTGTTGCGTTGAGCCCCGCCTAGGACACGGTACATGCAATTTTCGTTTTTGGTGACCTTTGTAAGCGGGTGTGACCAGAGTATATTAGTAACGAGCAGCGCCAGTCATGCGCCAATGCATGGGGCGGTGGCCGAGTAGGGCACAATTGCGCACCGCCTGCATGGTACAGCACGCCACACATGACACCGTGTGCACATGAGCGTGTTTTATTAGCTGCCCTGGTTGGGGTGCCGATATGGGGACTTACTCGTGATATCTCTCGTGCGTCGCCAAGGAGCTCCCCTGCGTGTGCGTGCACTTCCTAGGTGAATGCTGCACTTCGAACGAATAAGCCCGGAGGTTTGGACACATAGTGCGCACGGTGACGGTTGCCGTACCGTATACTAAGTGTGCGCTTGTCTGGTGCACAGGGTGAAACACTGCCCGGAAGGGACGCGCGCATGAGGCCACGAGTGCACTGACGCCTTGTTTACATCATCTTCCGTTGCTGCACACACGTACCTGAGATTTGGACTTGTGTGATATGGACCCGGTCAGCTGCATCCTGCTGAGCGAACTCCCTCCCGTGTGCACAATAGGGGTGGTGTGCACAGGCCCTGCGTGTGCCGTAATCCTGCCAGGTATTGGGGGAGTGCTGAAAAGCTCACATGACGGTCTGGGCCAGTGCTCTGTAAGAACGCTGGCCTCCCAGCGTCCCAGGCTTGCCGATACGGTGAACCTTACACTGACGGGACATTGGTACGTGTGGCGCAGCAACCAGGGGAGCCCCTTGCAGCCCCCAGGCAGACAAGGAAAAGCAGGGAAAGTACACGTGATCACGTGCATCTTGAGTACAAGGCAGTACCGGTACAGTGCGGGGTACGACTGCAAGACTGGCATTGTCAAGTCCGACCAGAGCCGTCAGACCAGGTCAGACCCAGGGGAGACCTGTCACAGTACGCGCCTTATGCTTAGTCTACCAAAGTACCTTCCTGTATTGCATGCTTGCCGTTGTATGCCTTGCGTGTACCTTGCTTGTACCATTGCATCGCGGTCGCCGCATGCGATGGATCTATACGGCGCTCTGCGCCAGGTGACTTAAGCTGCGCATGCCCATACGAAAGCCCCTTCTTGGATGCCTATTGGCGGTGACGGGCTGTAGTCCGTTAGGCTTGGGCCTAGGACTCTTGCCATTTAGCCATTCTCCGTGGCATCGCTGCTCCTACACGCTCTCCCACTGTGACAAGACCCCCTCCCTTTGTCAGACCACAGGTCCACAGGTCCTCCAGCGCCGCTCAAGGTCATGCTTACAGAGCAGGAGGGTCACCAACAGGCCTGCTTTGCCGCAGGGGCCTGGCACCCTGGCGCATCAGGCAGCATCACGATGTACAGAACTGGGCCCGACAGCGCCACCCCAGCCCACGCAGGGGGCAACACCTTACGCCCCACACGGCAGCTCGGACGTCGGCGCCCCGCGCTGCAGCTAAGTGCGGCAGGCCTGGGCTCAACTCCTCTCACCCATTCAGCCGTCGAGCGCGGAAACACGTCGCCCACGTGGCATCGGCATGAGCTCCTTGCCCGTATGCTGACACACTCAGGCGGACGCACATACACAAGGCCACTGCCCGGTTCTCATGCACCACACCAAGACAAGTTCCCTCCAACAATGGCACGGTTCTGGTCCAGACTTGAACCAGAAAAAACCCCAGCACCAGCCCACAGCCCGGCAGGGCCAACTTGGCCAGCTACTGGGATCCTGACATTGGCATTCTTTCTCTCTCTTTCACTTGCAGCTGGCTCACGCTGACAGCTCCGCTCCCGCTCCCGGACAGCATAGCATACATGCACGCAGGTGCGTGCCGACTGAGCCCCAGCACATGGGCCTCACGCGGCGCCCTGCCTACCAGCCAGTGCCCCTCACTGCGTGTGCTTCAAATACCACAGAACATAGTGTGCCCTAACCCTTACCACGACCGTGCTTCGAATGGCCTCACGGTAGCCATCGGCCACGGGCCGCGCACGCTGCCCAACATCTGCATCACCCTGGACGTCACAAACGCACACTAACCGTCCCACCGCAACCGTCGCTCACTGCCGCACGATACGAAAGCAGACGCTCTGTCGCTCCCCGACCTCCTCTTAACGCAGCAATTTTCGCGTGGCACTCAGGTCACCATAAGCAATGTCCATTGGCATATACACGTAGATAGTAGCACACATTGCAGCTGACCTACGAATCCCACAGCAGCCCTGACGACATCGAGGCTCCATATCAGCAACAGTCCGCTTCCTGTATGTCTTCCACTACTGCCATAACACCCACCTCCTCAGCAAGACCCTAAACCCCTCAACGTCAGCCCCTACTCCCCCAAGCCTGTCGACACGTTAGCCAGGTGGCAGGGACGCAACCTGCCATCAGCTCTTGCATCCGCTCACCCCTGACGGCCCACCCCTGCTCCCTCCCTCGCCGCCGCTGCCGCCCGCTCCCTTGCCTCCCGTCAAGAAGTATTCCTACGTAAGCCTTTTGCCCAGTTGTCGCCTCTTTTGTCGCTCGCCGCTGACCTCGTCTTTTGCAGGCTGACCGTTGCCGGTACGGTTACTTTGGCGCTTTGCGGTTACCCCCTTTGCCCCCCCCGCCGGTCATGCTCTTGATCCAGTCTGGCAGCCACCGCGGGGAAACGAACAGCGCACGCGCGGTGGCGTACACGGTGCTCTTGCCGTTGGTCACTGTGGCGCGCATCCACACCTGCGGGGTGTGTGGGCATCGCGTGAAGAGCGAGGGAGGAGGGGTGCTGTGTCCTCCAGCAAGCAGCTTCATGCTTCGGGCACACGGCAAGCTGCCGGCGACCCACGTGATGTACCAGTACCGTACAGCTAGCTTGGGTGGGATGGGGTACGTTGTATGGGGCCCCCCATGGGCCGGCTGGCTGCGTAGACCATGTGCCAGAGCACGGTTGCTGCAGTCGAGCAATCCAAGCACGCCGCATCTGTCCTCTTCCCCTGCCCCCATCAACAACCCCAGCCCCTACAACACCACCACCACCACCACCACCACCTGGCCTTTCCAGTACTTTGTACCCCCTCCCGCCCCTCACCTTTTTTTCCACCAGCTCCTCCTCCACGAGCAATACAAGCGCACCGCACCCCCTGCCCCCACCACCAACCCCATACCCCAACCCCTCCTCCGTACCTTCCTATCCACCAGCTCCTCCACCACAGTTGCTGCACGAGTAGCTGAAGCTGTTGCACCACCACCACCACCTCCACCACCACCTCGCGTTACAAGTACGTTGTACCCCCTCCCGCCCCTTACCTTCCTGTCCACCAGCTCCTCCACTTCAGTGGTCACCAGGATGACAGATCCGTTGGGGATTTTCTGTTGCCAGGAATGGGGATTCGGGCAGGGGCCACCACATTGTTCCGTGTTGACTGGTGTTGACCAAGAAGGGCGGAGATACAAAACAGCATTGAATGGGAGGGGACATGGCCGCGAGTGCTCTGGGTTGAGCAAGGATGAAGCGCCATCCGAGGTGAGGATTTGGTGCAACAGGTAGGGAGTGTACTGCCCAGCCCAAACGGAAGCCATTTTGCGGGACGGAACTAGGTACTGTAGAATGGGCGCATGTCCTATACAAAAATTCAACCCATCTGAATGTCTCGTACGCCATCTCTTCCGCTGGAATGGGGCGGAGAGGCGCTCATCCAAAGCGACGCGTCCAACCATCGGCTGGCCACTATCGCACACGTAACGCTCAGGCATCGAGACTTCATCTCTTCTTCTGAGTTGAGGAGCTTGTCTGGTTTGAAGAACACAGACAGGTAAGACTAACTATAGAACAGATCCTGTTCGAGTAAAGTCTTGCCCATACAGTCAAAATGCGGCGTACATGTACCTTATAAACAGGGCGATGGTGGGTGCAACGCGAGAGCGTTTTTTGAAGGAGGGAAGGCTATGGTGTGCGGTAGTGATGAAGCAGTAGGGTTTTGGAAGTTGTACATGGGTAATTGGGGGTGAAAAGTTGGTCAGCGGTATCCGCCCCAAGGGCTCTCGTGGCGGCGCTGCCAACAGCTTCCGTTATCGGCGGCAAACCATCCTCACGAACAACATTAAAACAAATAGATATACTATAAGTAAATGAAAAGCATCAACACTGTCTAGCGCGTGGTTGTTTTACGGAATCGCTCCATCGGAGACTCCCCTGCTCGCCCCAGGACTCCCCTGCGCCGACGCCACATTTCATCACTGCTTGAGCGGCAACAACACAGCAGCGCATGACACCCGAACAGACCCGGCGGCCCCCCATGTGTTTGGCAGGTATTCAGTGGACATACCCTGCACCCGCTAGCCAGGGGCAGGGGTGCTTACGGGCTTTGCATGCCCACGTGCCGCCACCAGGGGAGCTCCCCGCGCCACCACCCTGCACTACCGTACGTCCGTACCCAGCCTGGCTGTATCAGCACCCTCGGCTGCGCTAGACGGTCTCGGTAATGACGCGCGCATAACACACGCGCTGTACAAGTGCCCTTACACGCCGTGCTTCGCGCAATTTACTTCCGAGCCCCGCATTGCCGGACCAGCACGACTGCCCTGGACATAAGGACGTTTTCCGAGCGATCTGCTATTTGCCCTTCGTCAGCCTCTGAGCCTGCCCCTCTCTTTCGCAGATTACACATACTACCGGTACGTCACCTGATGCCACGCTCAACTTCAGCCCACGAGATACCACGTTACTCGTGTTCTCTCACACTGCATGGCCCAACCTATAACTCCCTAGCCGTCTATCCCTCACCTTTTTGTAGTCCACCTCAAGTCGGGCTGTGTATGCCGGCGGCCTGAAGCCCAGCGCCCCGCTGCGCCACAGCGCCACCGCCAGGCCCCCCACCGTCTCGTCCACCAGCGCGGCAGTCAGCCCGCCGTGCACCGTCTGGGGGAAGCCGCACACCTCCCTGGGGGTTTTGGTGCAGGGGGTGGTGGCAACATCTGAGCCAGCCAGCTGAGCGGGAAGTTACGAGGTTGTGAGAGCTGAGGTGCCTGCGTCAGCCCAACGTGAACCGTGTGCAGTCTGCGGAAAGCCGCACACGTGCCTATGTCCTAAGCGGTGGGAAAGCATCGCAAGCAAGTGCGAAACCGTGCGGTATGCGTGTGGCAAACTATGAAACCGTAGACGAGGATTGCTGTGTTGAGGGTTGCTGTGTCTGAGTCAGCCGGCCTGGCAACTTCCCCAGCACCGCCTGTCCAGCCCCACCGAGCTGTAGAAAAACCCACCAAGCTTCACGTGTATAAACGTGTTTTAAAGTGACGTGCTGCACCGCACACCCCTGCCTCGCGACCATCCTCCACCCTCCGGGTCGGCGCTCGTCAACCCCTTGCACAGCTGCACCACGTGGTGATGAGCATCCCCGGGTCCTCGCACCACATTGCCATACAAGCGCAACCTTGCGTCCTTCTCTTATCCCCCCAGCCCTAGGGCCTTTTTGTCTGTGCACGCCACTCACTTCTGCAACTTTGCTCTTATCCCCCAGCTCCCCCAGTCCTGCGGCCTTCCTATCCGTGTAAGCCACTCACTTGCCCAGCTTCAACACGCCGGGCTCCTCTCCCCCCCCCCTCACATAGGTGATCGGGATATAATCCTCCGCATGTACAATAACGTTGCGTCCCATCCGTGCCTGCCACTCACTTGCCCAGCTCCACCACACTGTAGAAGACGCGCTTCTGGTTGTCGTAGAAGCAGCGTAGCTCCTTGATCTGCCCCGAAACCACCATGGTCTCAAACTGCGGGCCGAGTGCGCAAGCAAGCGGGGGAAATGGGGTGCGACCATTTTGACGACAGCTTTGTGATGCTGAGGAACCCTCTTGATACGGAGCACAGGGGCGTACGGTGTGGGGGTGGACGCTGGCACGCAGGTCCGTTTCATGAGTCAGGCGTGTGCTCGCCCACCCACGCTTCGAGGTGGGCACGTGTCCATGCGGCATGGGCCATGCCGTGCAGGCTTTGTGTACGGCACTCTCCGCAGGTGTCGGTACGGGACCTTTATGCTAAGCGGGGACAGCCGGGTACAACAGCAATGACTCTGTGGTGCACCGTTGTAAGCGCTGCAACTCCCGCCTCGGAGGTTGGCACTGGGCCATGCCGCGCGTGCTTTGTGTACGGCACTTGTTAAAGATGTCGGCATATCACTTCGGCCAAGCGCACAGGCCCCATCTGCACACCTCCACCTCGGGCACCCGCACACGTGCACTCGCAGGACACCTGCAATCCTGAACACACATTACCCCTGCCCCGCCTCACCAGATGGTCCTGCTCCACAACCAGCTTGCCTACGGGGTGTTTACGTAGTTGCTGTCCGGGCGATAGCACTTCATCGACTCCCTCACGGCTGGCTAGCTCTTTGAGCCACGCTGGTCCGCCGTCCAGTGGGCCGTGGTCAGGGTCATCCTCGCTTGCCCTGTTGCTTTGCGCCAGCGCGTAGGCTGTGCCCGCCAGAAGCGCTGCAGAGCTCCCTAACCGCAAGCTGCCCTTCGCGATGAACTGCAGTACCGGTCCGAGGTGAGACTGTGCTGCGGAGGCTACGCACATGGCGCGATGGCCATGCTGCTGCTGCCGGAGACTGAGCGGCGTTGCAACGGGACGTTGACCTACAAGGCCCCTTAAGGCTTTGTACATCTGGGGGCTGAACATAGCCTGCTGTCTGGTGCCTTCTAGGGAACTTGGGCAAGCACCAGGCCCAAAAACGTGCCAAATATCAGGCGCAAGGCGCGAGTGGCAAGTCGCGTCGTAAGTGCCCACAAGTTGAGCACTACAGACGGGTGCAGCGGAGGTACGCCACAAGCTTGAAAGTTGAAACAGCGTGCGTAACCATACACAACTGACTCGGCCAACGGAAAGCACGACTCCCTGCGTAAGCCGCTTGCTTTCTACGCACTTACACATGGTGCATTGCTACATCCTGATATCCTGGAAGAGGTGATATGCCTGATGGCTGTTGCAGAAACAGACGAAATAGCAAATTAGGCACCCGCAACGTGAACGCTCGTTACCCGCCCTGAGCGACGAGCGCTATGCCGCCTGTGCTCGATTGGGTAGTTAAGGCACCATCATCACACGATGATAGGCCGCTCGTCCTTCTGCTGCCGTGGATGTGGGCTTCCCGGAAAGCCCTCGACAAGCACGTTGCACTGTACGCTGCGCTAGGCTGCGACGTGGCCATCTTCCGTTGGTCGCCTCTCTCCGTATGGCTTCCTTGGATGTCGAGCCGGAATGGCGCGGTGCTCTTCCAGGAGCTCAGCAAGCTGCCGCCCCGGCCCATCGTGCTCGCCTCCTACTCGGGCGCTGCCAAGGGCGTGCTATCAGCGCTCATGACCCACATCGTCCCAGAGTCCTCCCGAGCAGCAAAGCTCGCCACACAGCCTCCACCCTCCACCCCCGCCCAAGCCCCGGCTGCTCCCTCATCCTGGTGGGGCCTCTGGCGACCCTCCAAGGCACCCCCTTCCCCCGCAACCCCTCCCCCACCACCCCCTGCTCCACCGCCCCCACCGCCAAACCCCGTTCGCCCCAACATCGCCGGCCTCATCTTCGACTCCGGACCCGTTGACTTCGAGTCCTCTGTCGGTGTACGGCTGTTGACCAGCTCAGGCAACCCATGGCTGCGCAGCTTCCAACGCCTGGCCCTCGACACAGCAGCAGCTTCCCTCAACTTCCTGCTGTACGAGTTTTTCGAACGGGAGCGGAGGGCCATGTGGGCAACGCTCCGGGGCGCGTGTGCGCTGCTGCACGTGCCCACGCTGTTCCTGTACAGCTGGGCGGGGGACTCCCTTGCCAACCCCTGCCCATACACCAGCTGGCGTCGCAGCTGCGGGTTGACGGCAGCAGCTGCTGCTGCACCGGGTCAAACCAGCAGCGCCCCCACTGCTGTGGGGAGGCGCCTGGGACTGGTGTGGACGTGGGGATAGGAGTTGGAGCAGCAGCAGGAGCAGCAGCAGCGGCGTGGGGTGGTGCAGGAGGGCGATGGGAGGGGCGGCGCGCAGGGCCCGGCGATAGGCAATGCGCACCTGGATTCGCCGGCATGGGCATCGGTGCGGGTGGTGGGTCTGGGGAAGCACGGGCAGGAGGCGCAGGGGAGGGGTCGGAGCTGCTGGCAGCTGCTGCCGTGGCTGCAACGGCGCCTGCCTCCTTGTGGCCGGCTCTCGGGGCGTCTACAGGAAGCAGCAGGGGCTGTTGCGGTGCAGGTGTGGGTGGGGGCGGGGAACCGGGGCCGTTGGCTGTGGAGCAGGCGTGGGCTAACTCGCCGCACGTGGGGCACCTGCGGTGCCATGGTGAGGACTACCGGGCTTCGGTGGGTGCGTTCCTGGGCAGGTGCCGCGTGCACCGGGACTGGAGGCAGCAGCCGGGCGTGTGCTGCCCCTACCACGTGCCGACGGTTGAGCAGCTGTTGTGGGCTACCGGAGGGGGCCATGCAGGTGGAGCGGGGTGTGAATCGGGGCAGGAGGCGCAGGGGCAGGGGGCAGGGTGCTGTGCGCAGGGGGAGGAGGGGCAGGTGGGGTGGCGGGAGGGGCAGGAAAGGGAGCAGCAGCTGGTGCTGTGGAGGGGAATTGGGAGGGAGCAGCAGCGGAGGCAGGGGGAGGCGGCGGGGCGGCAGTGTGGGTGTGGGGAGGAGCGGGTGCGGCAGCCGGGGAGAGCCGGTGCCGGTGCGGCGACATGAGTGAGCGGGCTGTAGGGTGTAAGGAAGACCTGTAGCTGCGCAACAGAGCACCTGGCGTGTGTTTTTATTCCTTACTTACTTTACCGTTATGACAATGACGATGCTTTATGCCACGACCCTGACAGTATGCGCTGCAGTAGTGCCATGCGTGTTGGAACGAGACGCTGTGATGGCGGCACATGGTGGGCGCAGGTTGCCGTACGTTTAGCTTAGCTGGTGCGTGCCCAGAGCTGTGGGCCGTACCACACGCGTGGTACGAACCGGGGTGTAGGGCAGCAGGCTGTGGCACGGGACGCGAGTACTGTGCAAGCGGGTGTGTCACCACAGAGCACATGAGCACCAGCTGCTTGTATGCCGCGCATATGGGCTGTGGGGCGGGGGTGCTGCCGGACCAACAGACGTGCAGCAGGTGTTAAGGCCTCAGACGGTTCTCAGCAGGTTTTGCCCTTCCTGTTGAACTCACAGCATCATTGTGGCCATGTGGGGGCTGGGGGGTGCAGATGCATGCCGGGCATGGGTGTGCAGCGCATGCCCCATGTGGGAAGTGTCAACATGTCCGTCAATACCACGTTGCGGTCGAACACGTTACGGCTTTGATTAGGACGGGTTACAGGGTGGAGAGTGCTTGCCTTGCATGGATGTACAGGTGCGGTGTGACCTGCTGAGACCCATGGTGCGCCGTGGTGCAATACTCGTTAGCGTTGTTGGGGCAAGCAGGGCCTCAGGTGGAGTCGCCTGCGGCGTCTCACGCGAAACGCCGAGCTCTCCTGTCAGCCAGGGGTAACCCCTGCCGTAGGAGGCCGGTTAGCATGCCGCAAACATGCGGCTATGTTTGGGAATTTGCAGACAATGTCAACTGGTAGCGTGTGGCCAGCCTGAACTTCTGCTGCTTCGAAACTGATGGCTCTGCCAGGGACTGGCTGACTCGGATCTAGGAGCCCCTGGCCCCTTGTGCAACCGTCGGTCCCGCGTGGATTACGTGCTTGCGACTTGTACGTGAAGTGCTTTTGGAAGACAAGTTATTGACATGTACTCTTTGAACAATACCGGGCTCAGAAGGCCGCGGGCCCCCAGCAAAAGGCATCACGTGGGCCAGTAGTCAAGCGGGTTTTACTTGACGGGGTCTCGCCTGTGGCTCTGAGTACAGAAAGAAACTGTTCCACCCGGCACCCGACACCTCTAATAACTCAAATGTAATCGATAAGAGGGCCCTGCAGGCTCTCAATCGCGCCATATGTGTTCCGCAGCCCTGACATGCGCCTGCATGTCTCGTCCTGGGTCCCCAATGACCGAGATACTCGGCAACACAATATCAGTGACTATAATTTGCACATATAAAGCACACCGGGAGCCCATCGGAGCCTGTGCAGCGATGTCGCCCGAAAGCATGGCGCGAACTGGCCACCATGAAAACCATCACAAACCAGCCCGGCAAGCGCCATAAACACACTTTAATAGCATCATTATCTGCTGGAACAACTCCTGTGCGAATAGGAGGGGCTCTGAAGGCCTGACGGGCCAATTCGTGCGGGTGGCACGGCAGGTCCCACCACGACACAAACTAGTCCTACCCCACAGCACGATATGCCATCCGTTTTGACCCGGATTTTCGCGTATATGACCTATATATAGTATATTTCTGTAATTTAAAGCGGTAAACTTGGGGTCCAGGGGGCAGGAGGCCCCCATCTAGGCTCTGAGACCCCCTGTACGGCAACCGCCGTACGACTGGACAAATACCAAAAACCAAGGATTTGACACACACAGGCCGGTAGTACACGTCAAGAGCTACGCGGCGGTATGCGTGGTATCCTTGGTTTTTGGTATTTGGAGGGGCTTATTGCACATGGCAGGAGGCCCAATTTTGTGCTCAGGCCAGGCTGGGGAGTGGTACCCGCTTGCCAGTAGTCACCGCACCGAGGGATCCCCCTCACCGTGCTTACAGCCTTTTGCGTCACCGATAATGCGCGCCCCTTTGCTAACCTTTACCCGAGCCTCCGCGCGTATATCATAGGTGATTAACAGCTTGCAACGTACTTTGCGACAGACAGAGCGCCCTGATGTCCTCAGCGGCAGAGCCTGACAGCGGGACCGGCCCCGCAGTGCCGCGAGAGCTCATCTTGCGCGCGCTCGAGCTCCTTCCGCACAATGACATAGCATGTAATGCAAGGCTGGTTTCAAAGGACGCAGAGCAGCGCTTCCGGAAAGCCCGCCTACGAACCGTGTTTCTCAGCCTGCCGCTATCGGAACATGCAGCCGACTGCTGGCTGCAGCACGCGTCGGCCGGCGCGAAGAAGCTTTCATTCAACAGCAAGCTGGGAAGTTTAATCGTCGCGGCGAAGAGCGGCAGCCAGGAAAACCTGCGAGCGGCGTGGCAGCTCCTGCAACGATCCATTTTCCCCGAGCTCACGCCCGAGTTCTACACAGACAAGTACAGCGAACGGCTAGGCGGCACCTGCCCTGGCATTGCCGCCGCCCGCGCCTGCAACGCGCCTCTCCTCCCCTGGCTCCTCGCCAACCGCTGCCCCACCGACCCCGTGTCAACCGTGGAGGCCATTGCGGAGTGCTGCGACCTGGCCACGCTGCAGTTCTCCCTGCAGCAGCTACAGCCACGCCTGCAGTTTCGTGCAGCTTCCAGGCACCCGCCCGAGGGCTTCCCGACCCTGAGTCAGCCCGCCGCCATCCCGCCCCGCCCCGACCTGTGCGCCGCCGCCGCCCGCTCCCGCACCCACGACTCAATCGCCAAGATGGAGTGGGTCACCGGGCTAACCCACCTCCCCGCCGGTCTAACCCACACCAACACCAACGATACTGACCCCTTTCTGGCGTCCTCCTGCTGCACTCTTCGCCCCGAGCACGCTGTCGAAGCCGCCAAGGCAGGCAATGCACAGCTGGTCCTGTGGATCACCCAACACACCACACTTTCCGGCGACCTAATACACAACCCCTCAACGTCCAGCCTCAGCGGAGCCATGACGAACGCGCAGCTCCTTAGCGAGGTATTCCACCACTGCTCCCTACCCGACCTGGAGATGCTGCTGCGCGAGGGAGCCCTCACCCTCCCCGCACCCGCCGACAACGTCGGCTGGCTCTTCGCCTGCTGCGGCGCCGCCGCCAGCGGCTCCGAAACCAAGCTACGCTGGCTCCGGAACCGCTGCCGCGGGCGGCCGCTGCACCGGGGCGTTCTGCAGGAGGCGGCAGCTTCCGGCAACCTCCCTGCCGTACGGTACCTGTACGACGAGTGCGGGCAGCCGCTGGGGGAGGAGACGTTCGCAGCGGCGGTGCGGTCCGGCAGCGTGCCGCTTGCCACGTGGCTGTTGGAGCGCGGGTGTCCCACGGGTCATTCGTGGCCGCTGGTGTTGGGGGCGCTGCGGTGTGCGGAGCGAGACGGGGGGGCCATGCTGAGGTGGCTGGTGGGGCAGGGGAGCAGGGTGCCGCGGGATGCGTTGGTGGGGCACGATGTGGTGGTGGCCTTGCCTGCGCGCTTCCGGGGCGGTGAGGACGCGACGGCAGCAGCAGCAGCAGAGTCGCTTCCTGGGCCTGCGTCGGCTTCAGCTGGGTCGTCCGGCCGCTGCGGCAGCAGCAACAGCAGCAGCGCCGCGTCAGGTGCTTTTGACAGCATCGGAACGGAGGACGGGGCAGCAGAGGGGCGACAGCCTGAGGAAACGGACGTGCGGCAGGAGGCGCAGCAGCAGGAGGAGCAGGAAGAGGAGCAGGAGGAGGAGGGGAGCTGGTTCGACCAGGGGCGTGTGGGCGCTCTGCGGCTGCTGGAGGCGGGCGGCTGGCGGGTGGCGGCCGACGCGGCGCTGGAGGCGGCGTGCCTGCTGGGGGACCTGCAGCTGCTGCGCTACCTGCACCAGGTGGGTTCCCAAGTGGTGCCTGGATGTTCGCTCGTTGGGCTGTGTTCATCTTTCAAATTGTCAGGATGCCAGCGGAGGGACTTCCACTACCGCAGTCACTGCACTAGGTTGTTCAAGGACGTGTATTAAGGACGTGGGCCGGGTGCAGGGACAGCTTGACACACGGGCGGAGTCCACCGTAATGCGCATGGGCGTACCTGTCCGTTGTGATTCCCCTCGGGTGTCCATGCGCGGTGGTTTACGAGTGCGGCAAGCACGCATCGCAACATTAACCGTCACCCAATGTCCTGTGGTGCCCATGCGCTCGGCGTCCGTGCGCGTTGGCTTTCGAGGTCGTTTGAGCACACAGTAGAACATCGATGCAACGTCAGCCCATGTGCTGCAATGCCCCCGCAACGCTCCTGCACCAGGTGCGGGGCTTTCCACTCAATCCTGCCGCGCTGCTGCGGCCGGCGGCGTCTGGCGGCTGCGAGGCTCTGGTGGAGTGGCTGGTGCGGCGGCAGCGACACAACAACAGCAGCAGCAACAGCAACGTAAGCAGCAGGCGGGTCAGCAACAGCAGCAGGAGCAGCAGCAGCACTTGTCGTGCCAACAAGGCCAGGAGCAGCAGCAACAGCAGCATCGTTACCAGCTGCAGCGGTAGTAGTATCGCTCGAAGCAGCGCTAGCAGCAGCAGCGGCGGTGGCGCCGAGGGCGGCGGCGGCGGCGGCAGCGTCAGCAACGACGGCACGTCTGGAAGTGCCTCGGCCGCCGCTGGTGCTGCTGTTGCCGCCGCTGGTGCTCATGGCGACGCACAAGCAGCGCCTGCCGAAGGCGGCGGCGGCGGCGCAGCTCATCACATCGGCAGCATTAGGAGCAGCAGCGGCAGCAGCGGCGGTTTCGGTGGTGGCACCAAGTCCATTTACGATGACGCTGAGGCGGGCGCCGAGGCCTACCTGGCCGCTGGGGCCAACGGGGACCTGGCAACACTGGAGTGCCTCCGGCGGCTGGGGTTGCCGTGTGACATGGGTGTCGTGCTTCGGGCCATGGGGTCGGGGGTGCTGGGGCTGGAGGGGCCGGTGGCGGCGTGGCTGGCCCGGGCGGTGGGGGAGGACATGGCAGCGAGGGTGGGCCGGCTGAGCCTGGAGGGGCCAGAAGAGGCCTGATGGTGGAGGGTGGGCAGGGCAAAGAGGCCTGATGGTGGAGGGTGGGCAGGGCAGCGGCGGGGGGCCGGAAGAGGCCTGATGGTGGAACGGTGGCGGCACCATGGTGGTTCGGGCGCGGCGGTGGGTGAGGAGGACGTGGCTTAGCGGAGGTCGAGATGAGGATGGTGGGGCTGGAGGAGGGTGGAGAGGGTCGGACCTGCTTGCAGGAGGTTTTAGAAGTGTGTGGTTTAGAGGTGTGGGAATGCGTAGAGCCGTAGACTGTGGATGGTGAGGGGCAGGCGGCTGCATGGCTGGCCCGGCTGTGGCCGGAATCGAACACGGCGGCGCTAGCTGAGTGGGTGGGACTGGAGGGACTCATTGGTGTGCTGGTGTTGACGTGTGCAGGCGTGATGAGTTGTTGGATAAGAGTACTGTGGTGGATTTGCAAAGTGGCGTTGTGGAGGGTGCGGGCACTGCGAGAGGTCCTTTCAGCGGCTGCGGGTGAAATTATGGAGTGGATGGCAGCTGGCCACTGGCTGCGACGGGTGTCTGACGGGGCCCGGGGGTGTGGAGACCATGCGCGTGCAGCTCGTAACGGGGTCATGCAACGTGCAGTGCAAAGCATCTTGTGCAGTCTGGGGTGTCTTGTGCAGTCTGGGGTGCATTGTACATCCTGCAGTCGTTCACTGAAAACGTATTGGTCCACCTTGGATGCTACCCCGCGGAGATAGGTCGAGTTGTACGCGTCATGTAACAAAAAATGAGGTAAGGAACGTAAGAAGGTAAGAAAAAAGTTGAGGTCTTTTGGCGTTTTGTGTTACATTGCGTCTGTCTCGTTGAAATTTGCACATGTCTTCCTTGCACGGAACTGAGTTCACAGACAGTTGTGATCATGGAAACTAAGCACCCTCCCCTGATTGACATTGTCATGTTGCATTGGGCAGGCAAAGGGCATTGAACACGTACCCCGGTGTGTTGCGTAGCCAAGGCGACATTGCCGTATGGTATGGTGTCGCGAGGGGTGTAAGCAGCTACACGCATCCTCAATTCCTGCTCCATCTCACTGGCAGTGCCATGGGTCAGCGCACAACGGTTAGGTTAGGTTAGGTTTTTACAGGGGACCTCTTCGGTCGGGGTGTATGTATGGATTTACAGTTTTGGCCCCCTTCCAGGGCGCAGCCTCGTCCCAAAACGGGGCAGGGCTGGCTCCGGCAATCAGGGACACGGGGTTTCCCACCCCTCTCGCTGTACGGTTAGGAGCCAAACAGCTCCAACAGGTTGGTAGGCCGCAATTAGAACGGGCCTCAAGTTTCACCATATCTCAGCCTGGCCCCGCCCCCACGCAGCTTCCGGTGGACGCACACCCACAGAACAAACAGCGTCTCTATCCGTGGCCCCCACCTACCCTCCTACCAGGGAGGAAACCGGACACGAGGCAGCTGTACGGGGGAATTAGCCATAAGCGGCCCCCCGGATGCTTTCGCTCCGCCCCCTTTTAATAAACACGTGAGCCTGCCACCAAACAAAGGCCCCACTAGCCCCACAGACGCACGCCGCACGGAAGCACCCTCCCCTCTGGCAGGCAGCCCAGACAGGACAGGCAACGTACAAGTACTCAGTTTTTGGGCAGTATCCGCCCTTCAGTTCGTTTTATGGGCATCCGGCCAGTTGCACATAAGGCGGCCGTCCACCACCCGAAGCCAGGGGTGGTCTGCGTCAACCCCGTCCCACCCCGTGCGTGGCACCCCTAGAGCTGCAAAGGCCCGCAGATGCGCCCACATGCTAGCCACCGCCCTGCGAGAGGCCTGCGATGCCAGGGACTGCCACTGGGGGACCGCCGCGCTGCCCCGCAGCTCCCTCATGCGTGCGTGCATAAACTGCCTCCCCACCTCCATGGCTTCCAGTGCCGCCAGAGCCACCACCTCCCACACGCACTGCTGTGCCCCCGAGGGTGCCCTAACCAACCACATCTGCTCCCTCCGGATGCCCTCCCCTGCTGGCCATCCCTCCTGCACGCTCCCCACTACCGCCCGCGCCACCGGGCATTCCCAGAAGTGGTGCTGCCTGGGGTGCCGGCCCAAGTCTTCCGGCCCGCCAAAGCCCCCACACCCACATACCTCGGGTGCTAGGCCCCTAATGTGCGAGTTCCCGAGCAAGGGGACGCCGTCTACCGTTAGCCGCCAAAACGTCTCCTTACGCTGGTTTTCCCATCGAACCCCCCACAACCTGTTGAGCGCGCCCTGCAAGTGCTTCAGGGCCGCCTCCTTCGCTGGTGGGTGCAGCGGCGCCTCCAGCGCTGCTTCCACAAATGCGGCATGCTGCTCGCTCCGGGCTGCGGCTACCTCCGTCAGTTGCAGCAACGTCGCCAGCCGGACCGTCAACCGCCTAAGTCCCATCTTCCCCAATCGGCCCATCCCCGGCACCTGCCAGCCCAACCGCGGGAGGAGCACCAGCAGCGCGTGTCGTACCACACCCACCACCCAACGGTGTTGCAAAGAAGTTTCACGGTGGCTGGTCTCCTGGACCAATTCTGCTCGTTGTTGTGGCATCTGGAGTTTGCGTACAGTAATTGGCGGTGCCTGGCGGTGCTTTAGGTCCCCGAGTACGTAATGACGTGCGTTACGATGTGTGTTGCCTACGCACGCGCCCAGTATCTATGACCCAAACTTGCTCCAAAAGCGTGGCCTAAGGCACTGCTGCCCAGAGGACCGGCTCTTATACTGCAGCTACATTATTGTGGCCACTCGCTTTAGTCGTTCTTGCAGGTTCTTGGTACACAGGCCTCACCTCACCGGAATGTGCCCGTATGCGTGCCCGTGAGCGCTGTGTGTTGTGGATGCGGTGCGGGAGTAGGCGAAAAAGCCTTAAGCAGTAACAAGCAAGCAAGAAAACATGCAAGCAGGTTGACAGAGTGCGTGCCCGTGAGCACTGTGTGTGTGTGTGTTCAAATGCAAAATGTCCACCAGCTCGACCCAACGCGACTACTGACTCCATGGTGTTATTCATCACACCCTCACACACAATACTATGTGCCAAACGCGCGCCCACGAGGTACGTGCACACGGTGAGTGCACAGAAGTACTCCGGACGTGGCTTCCGCCCCAGCGCAAGCATCCAAGCAGCGCGCTGTCACAACGATGCAGCAGGCGCGTTCTTACCACCATGCTGTCAAACAGCAGCACCCAGTTTGCTGGTCTGGCTGTGGCAAGCAAACGGTCACGCCAAGGGCCCCACGCACACCCACACGACACAATGGGGGGCAGGGTGTTCAGCCCTCAACACACATGGTAAGAGCATGAACATACAACACTTCCGGCAAGACCAGCTTCCGCCCGATAACGGCACGGCCTTTGTCTAGACTGGCCAAATAACGGTGCTGGCCTTGCAGCGTCAATACGGTGCTGGCCTTGCAACGTCAATAGAGGGCCGCACTAGCGTGCTGCCTGGGTGCCCCCTGGCTCGCGAGCCGTCCAGCAGCATGCGCCAGCCCCCACATCGCACCTTCCTGCAGCCCGCACACCGCACGCATCCTCTCACCAAGGCCTGCACGCTGTGTCATACGGCCCACGCATCACACCAGATCACACCGCTAGCTCGTCATGATCGGCCGCTCCTCAGACACCACCGGCACCTGGGCATCCCATCCCTGCAGTTCCCTCCCGTGCGCCCCCGCTTCCTTTCCTGCCCCTGCCGCCGCCGCCACCGTCGCTGCCCCGCCCACAGTTCGGCTCTGCCCTACAGCTCCTCCTCCTCCTCCTCGTGCTGGAACACCTCGTGCTGGAACACCTCGGCAACAAACCCCACACCTACAGCTTGCTCCTGGGTAACCCCGCGCCTGTTATCGTTCCTGCTGCTGCAGCACTTACGGCTCGGCTCTGCCCCTGCTCCTCCTCCTTGTGCTGGAACATCGGGCGACAAACACCATACCTGAAGCTTGCCCCTAAGAGGCCCCTGGCCGTTTCCCGCCGCCGCCACGCCCACGGCTCGACCCTGCCCCTCCTCCTCCGCCTCCTCCTCCTCCTCCGCCTGTACCACCGAGGCAACAAACTCCACACCCTTAGTTCGCCAGGACCAGTTTTCCTTCTACAACATCACGGCTTTGGTGTTATACTGGTACATATATACCTAAAGCTTGCTCCGGGGTGCCCCCGCGCCCTTTCCCGCCCCTGCCGCCGCCACGCCCACTGCGCGGCTCTGCCCCTCCACTCCGCGTGACGCCTTGGACACCATGGCCCGCTGCACCAGCTGCGGCTTCCACATCCAGTTGGCGCCGTCCACCACCAGCGTGTGGCCTGTGGGTTAACACGGGCGGTGGGGGCAACGAGGGTAAGTCTGGTTAACCACAACCTGCGTGTGGTCTGTGCGTGGGAACGCGCAAGGCAGGGTGAGCATTCGCGTGCCGTGCATACGGTACTTCCACACATGGCTGCTGGGACAGACTGTAGCAGCGAGCGTTCAGGAGCAGCTACTTGCCTACAAGCTGCACGACCCCTCACGCGGAGCCGCCACTCGTGCTAACCCACCCGACACGAAGGCTGCTGCTGTGGAGGCCAGGTACACGCACGCCAGCGCAATGTCGGCCTTGGTGCCGAACGCGTGGCGCAGCGGGATGGTCTCCGACACGAAGTCCTTGGCCCCCGGGGCAAGCTTGGCCATGCCTGTGCGTGGGGCAGCACGAGTAGACCACAAGCAGCGTGTTCATTCCGCAACTCTTCATGTAGACCTACAACGCGCAGTGAACGACCCGAGGAGGCGCATCTTGGCGCTACGCCTGCACCAGGAACCAGGAACCAGCAACCAGGAATAGCAGCATCGTCTATGGAGGTAAAGAAAAGTATTCGAACGACCCACACACCCACTCAGCCAACCTGCCCACCTGCCGTCCCAATGGGCCCCGGCGCCACGCCGTGCACATGGCTAGTACCACGCTGCATGTGAGTTGTATAATAGCAACACCACGCCACATCACACACGTCCACAACATCCACAAACGCCCTCGGCCCACCTGCCGTCCCTTCAATGGGCCCCGGCGCCACACCGTTGACCCGAATGCCGTACTCTCCCCACTCGAGGGCCAGCGAGCGCGTGAGGGAGTCCACGGCGGCCTTGGCTGCGGACGCGTGGGCCTGGGGGTGGAGGCCGCAACGACGACAACCGATGAAGTGTTGAGCACATACAAGCCCTTGAAATATGCTACTGAGTCGCCCCATCCCTGCATCTCTACATACAAGCCCTTGTGCCTCCCGTCCAACGAGCACTCTGCCAAGTCCATCTGCCAACTCCTGGGCCAAAGGCTTTGCTGCAATGCAGCTTCATCCGGTCCCCCTGCTGCCCGCTGCCCGAATCCACTGCCCGTACACACACACGTGCACGCCTCCCGAACTTGTTCACTTGTACCTGTATCACGCTTATTTTGCCTACATCCCGCACCGCATCCACTACACACGTACATGCCCCTGTGTAAACAGCAGAGCCTTGCGCGCGTTTAGTTCTGGTTTGTACCGCCAGTCCATGTACAAGACAGAATCTAGACGCCGGCCGTACTCCCACCTGCCACCACGTGGCGCCGTACTGCAGTGTGGCGCTGATGGACACCACGGACGGACCCCCGGGCAGCGAGGAGCGGCGCAGCGCCGGAAAGGCGGCGCGGGACATCGTGAAGGTGCCCACCGCATCAATCTCCATCACTGTGTGGGGTGATGGGGAAGCAAAAGAGCAGCAGCAGAACGCTCTCAAAGGTTCCAGGGAGTCGCATTTGACCTGGGTACGTGGGGATTTTAAGCACCGCCAGAGGGCGGCACGGGGCATGTGCTGTACGTGCGCGGGGCCCCACACGTACTAGAACGGGCCGGCTGTCACCCCACCGTCCCCCTGCGGCCCCCAGCCGCCGCCGCGCCCTGGTCACACCCTCCGCCTTACCGTAATCCTTGTAAGGCCGATACCCCCGACGCACACGCACCTGTTTTGAAGCCGTTCTGCGACAGCTCCTCGGCCGTGGCCAGGAAGTTGCCCGCTGCGCAGTTGATGAGCACATCCAGGACGGCAACACGCTGGCCGCCAGCGGAGGGGTCCGCGGCGCCCCACCGCTCCGCCAGCGCCGCCACCCAGCCCTCGCACGAGGCAGAGCTGCGCACGTCGCCCTGGATGGATGGGGCATTTATGGCATGTACCAGTCTAAGACCAAAGCCGTGACGTTGTAGAACGGATTCGTGGTTATCCCCGAGACAGCTTAACACAGCACAAAGCACAGCATACAACGGGGTGTCCCGCATTCCTCGCTGCCCAGCCCTCGCAGGAGGCCGGGCTGCGCACGGTGCCGAGGGCCAGGCTTGGAAGCTTGGGGAGCCTTTCCTATGCAACAAATCTACAAATGAAAGGATTACTTATTGGCCCTAACCAAAATCTATAGGTCCAGGAAAAGAAAAGCTTGCTATGAATCCACAAGGTATGGAACTATAGCCATAGCCCACTACCCAGGCAGGCAGGAGGTGTGGGCTGCAGTGTGGTGCGCGCGCGGGCTGCACAGGCTCCTGCTGCTGGCCAGCAGCCCTGCCGGAGCCACAGACATTGAATTCCGTGATGGGAGTGCGCAATAGTCGCTGGGGCAGAAAGGCACTGCGCTGTACGACACTGCTCTTCGCTTGTCAGCTGCGTCATGTACAGGTACGGCGTGTACGGCGCCCACCTGCAGGCCAACGGCTTCGACGCCGTCCTTCTTAAGCGCCTCCACTGCAGCGGCCAGCACGTCCGCGCGCCGCCCTGTGACGGCCACACGTGCGCCGTGTAGGCCTGCATGGCACGTGTGCGTAGCGATGCGTTCGCGGGGACAAATTTCATGATGTTAAGCAGGTAATAAGGGAGGGCAAGGCACGTGTGCCGTACACGTGGCATGGCGAGCGAGGGGAATGAGAAGAATGCGGCTTGGGGCTCATATTGATGCCGTCGCCCAGGTGGTTTTGCAGGGAGATGCATTGCACTTCGCCATTGGGTAACCGCACCCAGGGGCCGCTGGGAGGTGGCCCCACCGCAAACGCGCACGGGAGTTGGCAACCACCACCACCACCACCACCACCTCCTCAGAACCAATACACGTGCACGTGTGTTTGAATGCAGTCGCTGTTGCTGCGTGCGGTGTCTTACCCAGTTGTCGGGCTATTTCAAAGCCAATGCCTGAGCTGCCCCCTGTGACCAGCGCCACCTGCGGTATGGGCGCCGTCCTCAAGTCAGGACAGAGTTGCTCTCGGGCGTTTGCATGTGGCGCTTTGTGCCGTGCGGAATGTTGGTCAACTGCAAGGCTACTTGTAACCAAAGGAAACAGCGTGGCTGGGCTGCAGACGCTGGGCATGACGGGTGTCACACCAGACGAGCACCATGCCGGACCAAGCGTGACGTCCCGGTGTGGGGCCCGCACGATGCTGCACCAGGTGACGACGCTTACCCGGCCCTTCAGGATATCGCCTTTGAAAGGAGATTCCATATTTGCTCTGAGGCCCGCCTCTAACGCCGGTTCAGGCGAAACGTCAGAGAGCACGTCAGCAAACCACCGAAAACGACGAGCTGTGCGCAATAAACGCCTATTACTTACAGTCCACCGTGTGCGTATATAATCCCAAGTGTGCACCGTGGGCAAATGCTGCGCTGAGTGAGGCAATAGGGCAACTCCCAATGTGCGCCCAGCACGGCAACGCATGGGAGCCCCCCACTTCCAAACAGAGTCCGGGGGCCCCGGAAGACATGCAATACACCTTAGACCGACTCCCCAAACAGCTAATCTTATAATATAACTGCTGCTTTCTTTTGCTGTATCTGACTGCCAAAACTCTGTCACCAGCTTGGCCGGCAAACGAGTTCTTGACACAGGGATGTCGCTGCGCTGCGGCAAGAAGCGCAAGCTCGTTGTCGATCACGAAGCTGAGAAGACCTTGTATAGCAGCTTCGTCTCCGCGGCGAACGCGGTCTCTCAGCTTTACTCGCAAGCAGTCTCACAACAGCGAAAAGCCTCTGCGCAAGCATCCCGCCAGGCCCTGGTAAGATATTATGTATGGTGCCTATTCGCAAGCCACACAGTGTGGTGGGGCGTCTGGCTGCGTGTGGGGGCTCCCTGGGTCTGCGCTCAACAGGTGAAAGCCCGTAATGCAGTCAGTCTATTCATTAGACAACAATTGTTCGCCGCAGGAACGGGTTGTGGCATGGCTGGTGGCGCAGAACCCGGGCTCGGATTTCGTCTCCAAAACAGCTATGCTGCACTTCTTGCAGCAGGAGTATGAGGTAAGGCATCAGCCTTCAGCACGGGCTGTGTTGGCTCCCTGGACCACTGCTAGATGGTGAACCTGCTCGCTTGACACCCCCTGCGCAGAGCATCGAGGGCGGTGAGAACCTGCCGCACCAGTTCCCCGCTCCCCAGCTGTCTGTCGTTGCGCCAGGTAAGGACTGGAGTCCATCCGGGACTGTTGCCATGGCCCCCGGGCGCAGCCGACTCTCGCAATTGCCACGCCCCTGCACAGCACCTGCCCGCTCCAGGCCGCCGTCCGGACAAACCTGTCTACCCCAGAACACCCATTCCCCATCCCAGCACACAACGCCAAGCATCTCTTCCTTTCTCCTGCCTGTAACGTAGGTGCTCCCGGCAGCGACACGGACTCGCAGCAAGGCATCCCGGGCAAGTCGGCCCGCACAGGGGGCTGCTACGGGCCGTCCGGCGTGAGCCCCATGCGGCGACAGCACAGCGGCGGGTTAGACGGAATGATGGATTCGAGCGATGCAGCACTGCCCACGCAGCCCCAAACCCAGCACCAACAACAGCAGCAGCAGCACCAACCGGGTGCCATGCCGCACGGTGTGGGCGCCTACCCGGGGGCAATGATGCAGGGCTTTGTGCCGCACATGGGGCAGCCGCACCCGGCGTGAGGGGCAGAGAAGGGGACGTGCCGATGGCTCCAGGTGCCATGGCTTGTGAAGGACGCAGGGGGTGAGCTGGGCCGGCGGTGCTTGTGGACGGGCCTCATGGCTGCTGTAGGCCCGGCCGTCGTGGTTTCATGCGCTGGCTGAAGCGTGGCAACAAGGAGCAAGCCAAGGGCTTGCCATGGGCGGCCTGTTGACAGCACTACGATAGCTACGAGGGGGCAGAGCGGTGGCAGGGATTATTTTGCACTTGACGCCTCCGCGTCCAGGTAGAGCAGGTGCAAAGGCCATGACTCCTGTTAGGTGGCATAGGTAGATGTTTAACGACGTGCGTGTTGAGAGCAGAGGTAGGGAGAGGCTCACCCGATCAGTCTGTTGTCTGCTGCGAGGTTCCGACACGCATACGCCCCTGAGTATGAGGGGTTTTAGGGGATGAGGCGAGTCCCCTTGTCATGGCCGGGTGTGTTGCTGTTGACGCACTTGACACCATGCGACTGTTACCGACCTTGAACGTAGGACATGTTTGCTGTTGACGCCTCCCTGCACGCCGTGACATGCGGATATGGAGTTTTGGCGTGGGTGGAAGCCCGGTACTGGTGTTTCGGCGCGGGTTGGCACTGACACGTGCATCTCTAGGCACCTGATAGAGGAGCGCGGTCAGCGCCGCCGAGAGAGAGCACATCCAAGCGATGCATAGGGTACCGTATGCACCGAGGTAGTTAGGGACGTGACGTTTGGACTAACCGTCAGACATGAGCAATACTGCGCCGTGTTGAGAGGCCTCCGATATACGGTAGGCCCCACCATCGTGTGCAAGGGGCTGCTCGTTCCGCTCTGCTCCTTGTCGGGCTACTTCGACTGAAGCGCTGACAGGGTGGCGTGTACAATATTAGAGGTTGCGTGGAGTACGGCACGGCTTTTTGCGTGGACGGACCGGGTGTGCCACGTGCGATCAGGGAGCTGGACGCGCTGTAACAGGTGTGCCCGTATGCAAACGGCGCGGCGCCCAACGTTTCTTGCGCTCCTTTCTTTGAGAGGCGCGGAAAGTGGGAGCTGGGGACATTGTAAGCGGCTCTCTGAGCCTCCTACTGTATTGCGTTGCGCTGGCTCGTGCCCTGCTGGCTCGCTACACACTGTCAAGTCCTGGCTGGGCCCCAGGGGAGCTCCCCTAAGGGGCCCTGCACCCCTGCTGTGCACACACAAGCTCACGTGGTTCTCCCCTCCGTCTCCACAGTCTTGCATCAGCAAGTTCGCAGGTTACAGGCCCAGTTACTGCCTGGCGCCTTTACGATCACTTTATACCAGGATCAGCGAACAGGTCCTGTCTCCTACGTGACCCACCTTGTCAGGAACACACCGCAGCGTCAGCGCTCCCGACCTCCCCCCGCCGCACCGCCGCAGGAGCCCGTGGCAAGCCCCTGAAACGTTATGGTGCATGCTGTGCTGACGTGCTGCGCTGCTATTTGAAAGCCATCACCATGAGTATGAGTGTCCAGGCTTAGGGAGCAGGTGGAAGTTCTGGAGCTGCAAAAGTGGAGTGGTGCGGAGCCCAGGGGAGAGCCAGACACCAACACGTGCCACTGTCATGGCCTGTGCCAGGGCGACTTGATCGGAGAGTTTCTGCAACATTGTGTCAATCGTTTTTTGCACACGTTGAAGAGGAGCATGTGCTGTGCCGACCAATGCAGACGCCGTACAACGCGATTCTGCCCGAGTCTTTTCTCTCCGTCCTCCTGGCCCAGCAATCACAACTTTCACCACTTCCTTTGCTGGTTCCCGTAAGAGACCTGTAAGCTTATACTGCTGCAGCCAGGATTACGCTCTTGGCGAAAAGTCTCGGAAATCATCTTGGCTTCCGTGTTGCGTACAGGACAAGATGTCGTCGCAGAAGGCTGTTCAGCTGTCTCTTGGGGCCGTGCGCTCTCTGAGCGCGGGCATGGCGAGGCTGCAGGCGGCGTCTGCCCAGGGTGGGTGGGCAAAGTCTTGATGGAACGCGGCACCGTGACACAGGATGCTGCAGGCCCCGGATCACTTTGCAACTGCACTTAACGTGCTGGTTTGGTGACAATGTGCACATGCAGGCATGCTGTCCAGCTCCGGCGTTGCCCAGGTGAGCGTCGCAACCATCTTGCCGAAATGGCTCCGGCGGGGAAGGGCCCGACTCGCGTTGATCATACCTCGTGTGACTTCCTGACAACCGCATGTCGCATACTGACACCCTACGTACGCAGGGCATTGAGCGGCCAGTGATGTCGATGCAGGTGGGTGCGTCGGAAGCGCAAACAGCGCATGGCATGCACAATCGAGCTCATGTACTTTCTGCTAAGTCAACTTGTTCGCTTCTACGCAGGCCCCCATCCTTTGCAGCAGCCCCAGCGCCATCTCCAGCGGCATCCGTGCACAGGTCGCTGCCAGCCCGCTGGCTATGCACAAGCAGGCGTCCTTCCCCGTCCAGGAGCGCGCCATGAGCGTGCTGGCTGCCTCCAAGATGGTTGGCGCCGGCTGCGCCACCATTGCCCTGGCGGGTGTCGGTGCTGGCCTGGTGAGTCCCGGTCGCTGAGGCACGACTAGCTGCCAGCCATGCTAGGCGCAAGGGCCTCAACAGCACCACACCACTGTCCGGCGTCACAGATACTGGACACATGATGCCGGAGGCGTGCATGCAGATAACACTTTGGACGTGCCTGTGTGCTAGCCGAGCACTTCTGCACGACATACATGATATTGCATCGTGCTGACTCCCCCTGCCTCGTCCCTGTCTGTTCGCCGAACCGTGTGGTGCCGCGATCAACATCAGGGTAAGATGTAATGCCCATTGCCGTACCTCGCGTGCATGGGGTTAAGCGGCTGCTCAGCGCACACACTAGCCAGCAGCATGCGGGTCTCGTTTACCCTGCTGAACACGGCCCGGAGCCGCCCTGCTGCTGTATCCTTGATAGAGCACGTCTGAGGATGCCTATGCCGGGACGGAGTGTCGCTGTTCGGACACGTACTATTTCGACCCCGTTCCTGACCCGCCTTGCACCCTTTGCCCCCTGGCCCCCGGCCCCGTCCGTCCTCGTTCCGTCCTCCCCACGTGGTCAACGGTCACGTCCACCGTCACCAACAGGGTAGGTCACTGCCTAGTAAGCTTAGCTTTGAGATAAAGGCAGCTCGTATTCCCAAACCAGCTGGGACACTAGCTCTGCCGACATGTTGGTGCCTGGCGCCAACATTCTCATAGCTACAAGGGTCCGGCGCGTCGACTCCTTCAACACCTGTAACTTACCTCTGGTTTGAACTCCGTGTACCTGCCGTGCTTGCACTTGCGAGAATGCCTTGCCTTGTTCATCATGGGCCCCCCACCTCACTAAGCAGCTTGCCCAACCGCCCCTGCCCCTCCACCTCCCCGCAGTGTCATGTTCGGCAGCCTGATCAACGGCGCCGCCCGCAACCCCAACATTGCCAAGCAGCTGGTCGGTTACGCCCTGCTGGGCTTCGCCCTGACGGAGTCCATTGCGCTGTTCTCCCTGCTGGTGGTCTTCCTCATCCTGTTCGCCTGAACGCACACCGCCGCCGCTACCTGCACAGCCATCGCGCAGAGAAGCCGCAGCTGCGCTCTTCAACGGCTGCTGCTGCGTGTTGCGTAGCCATCTTGCAGCGAGCGCTGTTGCCAGGTTCATCTGCCCGCTATTGGGGTGGCGTGCTTAGGCGTGTGCCGGGGTTCGGAGCGGAGCAGGACAGGGCGGGTCGCGTTGGCTGCATGCTGGGTGCCCACTGACGATGAGGGCCGTGGAAGGGTGTGTGCACCAACCGGCGTTGCAGCGTTGCGGGGCGGTTTCCTGGGTCTGTGGCATCAGCAGCTTAACAACCTCGGTCGACGGGGAACGAGGCGTTCAGGGAGGGTAGGTAGGGCCTAGGCGGGCGTTGCTGAACTCCTTGGCGCTGGCATTGTGTGCGGGTGTGTGGGTTAACAGCAAAGGCGCGTGGACAGTGTCCGTACGGGGTAGGTGTTAGCAGTTCCGGATAGGGCAAGCGTGCAAAGTAGGAATCGGCGGGGTGTTGAATTGTGTTTGTGTAAGGAACGCCTCTGCCTTGCCTGGCGTACCCGCTTCCCGACCGCATGCGCGCTACTCCGATGCTTACCATTCGCCAGGCCGCTGAGTCCGTACGTACGCATTTTGATCAGTCTCAGTCCGTATGCATGTCTGGCACGGACCAGCAGCGTAGAAACGAAGCCGCAGACAACCTCCAGCTAGCTACGCTCTCCAGGCCTGGCCAACCTCATCCATGTCCCACACACATTGCAGACGGCATCCTGCAACACATTGCAGCGAGAAACCCAAGAATTTGCTTAGGAGCCAGGCCACCATGGTTCAGAGGACATGTCAGCCAGCATGACTTGAGATGTTAGAGTCGCCAGCATGAGTCTGGAATTTGTAAACACAACCGGGGAGGACCCAGAGGACGGAGCACTGCCACCTGGCGGAACGGCGAATCGTTGCCCAGGGGCGCTGAAGGGACCATTTTTTTCAATGCACTCATTGCTTCGCCCTGCTCCTCCCCGGCGCATGCGCAGCCATGCAGGTCCTTTAACGAAGCTCATTGTACCTGGCTGTGTGTAACGGGGGGCGAGGGGGGCGAGGGGGCGGGGAGGAGCGGCAGGGTTGTCGGCGGAAGCCGGGAAGGGGGCAGGGTAGTCTCACTGAGATGTACACGCCGGGCTGGTGCAATCATGGCCAATGGGCAGGTGCCATGACGCCTACGTACCCTTAATGTAGAGACTATCTGGCTCGTGTATGAAAAACTTTTGTGGGTAATTTGGGTGTCGTTCTGGGCACAGTCCTTTCGTGCTCTACCGTTTACCGGTTTACGACCATTGTGGGACAAGTCACAACAGCAACGACGCCACACCCAAAAGACTTCGTATCAATTGATGGATCGAATTGTTTGATTGATTTGTTGTACAAAGTAATAACGTGCTACAAGGCTTACTACTGTTGGCGAGTTGGGTAATGGCTGGGCCGCTTCGGCCGGGCTGCTAATGACCCAGTCCGGGCCAGGTTTTCGAGCTTGGCGTGGCACGATTCACTCCCGGCATCCACGCAAGTAAGATCACACTGCATAGCGCGATTACGATGGTAGACCGTCCTGCTGCGGGCTGCGGAGCGACTGGCGGGCGATTCGCAAGCGGAACGCAAGCGAGCTGCTGCACCTGCTGCACATGACCAAGCTCTGTAGTATTTATTATAACACTTTCGCTTCAATCAAGCTTCAACCACTGTTAACTGACACCGGCGCGCTACTCCCCCTACCTTTGCAGGTGCAGCTCGATCAGGGGAGCTACCCTGCTCTTGGTACCTTCCTGCTAGCCTGCGAGTGCGCCTGGGACAAGCTCTACATTTTGGACCACCGCTCCATCCGTGTCACCTGCAGAGGCGGCAGGCTCCTGCACGACCGCCTCCTCACACGATTACGGATACAGCTTTGCAAGCCCCCTATATGGTCCGGGCCCCAGGAGGAGGAGGAAGGGGAGGAGGAGGCGGAGGGGCACTTGCCCCCAACCCCAGCTGAGCTCCATCAATGCATCCAGGGTGTGCTGAAGCGGGGCAGTAAGCTGGCGTCCCTCCAGCTGCGCTGCCCTTCGGGTACGTATGGCCCTCAGCGCCCTCAGCCCCTGAAGGAGCGTGAGGAACAACTGTGAGTAACACAGGTGTGCAGGAGTGAAGCATCAGGCATCAGGGGAGAATGCAGAATTACATAGGAGGGCCAGGGTGTAGGCGTGCGTAGTCCATCCCCTGTGAAGCATTGGGTATCGCGTGCTATGCCATGAGTTCACAGCCCTGCTGTTGTGGGTAGGGCACAGACTACCACCAAGGGGCAGCACGCCGTTTCCTGCAGATAGGGACCCTCTGGTGCTGCTAGCCATATAGCGTGGGCGTTGCGAACCAGGCAACTTCTGGCAGGGGTCTCCCCTGGACTCCTAGCCTGACCTGGCATAACCCACCAAACCCTGCGCGACTGGATGCAGTGCCATGTGCGACATGGCCCGGTGTAGCGAGCCGCGCAAACCGCCGGCGTTGTATCCTATGTATCGCGGCTACATTCGATTAAAGCGCCGCGCTGCGCTGGATTACATTTGCTCCACTGACTTGCGGCTTCCGACTCCGTCCCCCATCTGATCCACTGACTGCAGGATGGCTGCCCTGTACGCCTGCGACTCTTATCCCCTGCCTGCCCTGGAGCTGTACGGCGCCATTCTTCACAGCAGGCAGCTGTCTGTCGCGATCGCTGCCGCGTGCCCGAATCTGGTCAGCCTGGAGCTGTCGTACGGGCTGTACAACGGCCTGCCGTACAAGGAGGGCGGGCGGGAGGCTGTACAGCGGTACGGCGAGGCGGTCAAGGCGGTGCTGGCGCTGACCGGCCCACAGCTCAGAGCGCTGACGCTTCACAGCGAGCAGCATTGGCCTGTGGAGTGCATCGGTGCCCTGACAATGTGCACAGCCCTGACCACCCTCCACCTGTCTGCGGGCGTGCGAGATGCGCACGGCGTGGTGCCTGATGAAGACGATGCGTGCCTAGGTAAGGGGCGTCGTCAGCAGGGATTGGGATAGCGCGGAAAGGGGCTCGTGAGTGTGGCACCTGCCTTAACGCGCGCCCTGTATGTAGGTCGTCCCGATAGGACATGATATGGGCGTGTTGTTTTGCCGATGCCGAGGCAAGCACCTGGCGTTCCCGCACGAGCTTTCTTTCCTTGTTGCCAGCGGCTTACGACGCCTGATGAAGGCTTGCACGATGCCTGACCTGGTCATTTGACCCGCCCTGGAACACCTAGGCCACGCCTGGTCACGACACTGCTCACAGCTTGCCTTGCTCCTGCACAGGAGAGTCTCCCCTGCTCCTGCATGAGCAACGTCCGGTGCCAGCCCATGGATATCAACTCCGACCCGCCCCAACTCCACCACACCCTGCAGACTCGGTCCAAACTGAGGCGCTCGTCTGGTCAACGGTCGCCCAGCTCACGCACCTGCGTTCACTGTACCTCATGACCAACCCGGACCCGGACATGGGCGCACCAGAGGCGCTGCTGCCCCACATCCCCGCTCTAGGCAGCCTCTCCTCCTCACCGCCCTCACCAGCCTGGACCTGGTGCTGCCTGTGTGCTACACGCCCATCGCTGACAGCCACGGTCGGCATTGCCGCAGCGGCGCCATGCGGGCGGATTGGGAGGTGGTCCGCCAGGCGCAGCACAGCGCCATCCTGTCCGCCCTGCAGTGCATGCCGCACCTCCAGCACCTGGGTTGCCCTACGCTGTGCGTGCCAAGCACGGACCCAGCAGCCCTCGCCGGGCTAACCAACCTGACTAGGCTCATCTTGGGAGGGCTGCTGCTACCGTCGCCGCCGCCGCCGTGTGCAGAACACAGCAGCTACGCCGCGTGTCGCGGCACAGCACACTCGCTTGGCAACAGCTGCATATTTCCTCCTCGGCTGCAGCAGCTAGAGCTGGTGGTGGGCGTGTCACCGCGGGTGCTGGCAACACTGCAGCTGCCCCCTGGCTTCCGACACCTGTACGTCTGCCGGATCCAGATCGGCATGTCCGATGTCGGCCCCAACAGCCGGATCCTGCAGGAGACAGTGGATGCCATGGGGCCGGCAATGCAGATCATCCGGTCGTACCCGCCATTGGATGATGAGTACAGCGAGCACGTGGGCGTGGATGCGGACTGCCTGGGGTGCATGTTGGGCCCAGGCGGCGGCGGGGACCAGCAGCTAAGCCACACGGGTTGGATCCGGCATCTGGCTGGTTTGGGGGCCTTTCAGGCACTCACTCTGTACGGGATGCAGCTGCAAGAGCAGGACCTGGCGTGCGTGGCGGCTGCGCTGCCGGAGCTGCAGGTAAGGAACGAAATGGGGCTTGGGCAATCGAACTGGGGCTTGGGCAGTGGAACAATCCTCGAAGGTTGTGTCAACCGACGGTGTCTGTCCCGCTGGTACCGGTACCCTGCAATGCATGAAGGCACGCACAGCATGCTGTGCGTTACGGCCAACTCGCTCGCCTTGGATGGGAAACCTGCTTGCCACGTTGGCTTTTCGGCTTGCGTGCTCGTGCCTGTTGGCCCTGGGCCACGACGGCTCTCAATGCCGCACGTACGGCCCCCTTTGTACCGGTACCAGTATGCCGTACAGTATGGCATGCCGTACAGCTCATGCCCTATTGGCCCTGGGCCAGAACGGCTCCCAAAAGTAACGGTTTCTGGGGCTGCACGTTGCACGTTGTTGCACTGGTTCCTCGTGTGGCCGTCACCGCATGCAGCCAACAGCTTTACACTGTTCCGCACAGCATCTCCTTTTTCTTTCCTTATTGCAAACTTTGTTCTACGCACACACAGATTAACCCTGCTGAACACAAAGCCGTGACGTGGTAGTGCGGAACTTGGTCTTGACGCTGTGTCGCCTGTCGCGTCGCATGTGCCGTAACAATCACCGGCGCCGCCAGGCACACCCAGTGCCTCAGACCTTTGCACTTGACCGGCTTGCTGCTGCTTGCAACACTTGTGCAGGTGCTGTCCCTGTGGTGCACGGACGTACCTGTGGCGGCCCTCCATGCGTTGACTGGCCTGAAGGAGCTGGCTACACTCAAGCTGGATTTGTTGCACTGCGACCAGCTGACGACGGAGGAGCTGGCGTCGGTGCTGTGCACGCTGTGCTACGAGATCGGTGGCATTGTGAACCTGGGCGTCGTGACCGACTCCAGGCTGCTGGATGTGGAAGAGTGCGAGGAGTTGGTGCTGGAGCAGGTCGACCAGTGGTATCCGGCAGGGTTCGTCCAGTTGGAGATAGAGGGGCCGTACAGTGCTGGGAAGGGGGAAGGGGAGGACATGGCCGAGGAGACGGAGGAGGACGAGGAGGGGGGAGGACGAGGCGGAGGACAAAAAGGGGCAGGACGAGGAGGGGGAGGAGGGAATGGACGAGGTTGGCTTTGGCGACAGTGACTTTAATGTTCCGTACGGTTGGGAGGACACAATGAGCGGCGATGACGTAATGATGTACTTTGCGTGAGGTAGTGGCGTGAGGATGCACTTTGCATGACGGCGATGCGTCCCGCTGTGGACGCTTGGGATGTACGTGTACGGCAGCAACGGTAGCGGACACTGGCTTAGGTTCGAGGGTATCAGGGTAAGAGCAATACAGGGAGTACAACCTATGCCTGTAGCCAGCCTGTCGATAGAGTTTCCTGTGGTAGTGGTGTTTTTTTTCAGCAGCAGGAGGCCGTTTTTTCGTGAGAAGGTTACAGGAATCGGAATTCGGTGCTTGGCAAGCACAGAGGCCGTTGAGTTGTGCACGTGCGCACACAGCCACGTGTGCGTACGGCAAGGCATGGCACTGTCCTGCGCTCTGCTGCTGCAGGCGGCTCGCGCCTGCTCGCACGCATGTGCAGTAAGGCGTGGTGCTGAGTAAGAAAGCATGTACGGTATCCGTCGCGACAAGTGGACAGCGAGGCATGGGAACAGTAGCGACGTTGACATGGCGCTGAATACTGATCGGCGCTTGCATGGGCCGTGCTGCAGTTGCGGAGTAGTAATAGAATACCGTATCGGCGCATGCATGTGCGTGTGCACGACCCTGGCGCCTGGCACGCGGAGTGCTCCACCTGCTGCTGCTTAGCGCACAAGCTTTTGGCCTTGGCCTGGTGCGCGCAAGCTTTTGACTGGGTCCCGCCTACTTGTTGGTTGGAGTTGCTGAGCACTGAGCTGCTGGTGCCATTGGTGCGTGGTGGTGGTGATGGTTGTGGTGAATGGGGAAGTGGTCTCGCCAGGGGACCTCCGCTGGTCGTACTTGGGTCATTCAACTGCATACAGGCGGCCGGAGGGCCTCTGCGCCCCGTTAATCCCTCAGGTACGCCCAGCCGTTGTAAGTCTCACGATGGAAGTGCAACTTTGTAGAGCTGGCAACACACAGCTGCATGATCACGCTCAAGCTCCTTGCCATAGAAGCCATCGTAGCTGAGGCAAGCCCTTCCACAACCAAATCGACTTGCCTGGGACTACAACAGATGCAATGCCCTGCTCTGCTGCCTGTAGACTGACACGCACAGACAAGATCCGCACGACAATGTCACAGCCTCTCCTACAGTCTGGCCCTTCAACACCTCGTTTATGCGCCATAACGCCTCCATGCCAGCGCCTCCTTCATGCTGTGCACGCGCCAGGCCCTCCAGGCTGCACTCTGTCCCAACGTCCCTAGCAGCTCCCAGTGTTCAATGGACACCCCCGAAACACACTATGGTACTCCGTGCGCCATAGTCTATGTGTCTGAAGCGTTAGCGCCGCCAGCTAGTCACCATCCCGGGCTGACCCCTGGCATGCCTAAACCCTGCGCGCCCTTACGCGAGGGCCCGCGTGACGCCGTCCGTAACAGCTCCCGGTTGCCTGGTGACGTCCCGCCTACGCCTCGCACGTCATGGGGACGTCCCTCCTACGCCTGGCATGCCTTGGGGGATGCCGTGGGGACGTCCCTCCTAGGGGCTGGGCTTGCCACCGGACGGCGGCCTGCGGACATTCAGTTTATAATGACACAGGGTCAAGGGAGTCTCCTGTGCGCAGGTTGGCACCGTACGGCAAGCTGCTACGACACGCACAAGCTTAGCGTCTGGCTGCAGCAGCCTGCACACAGTGTGCAGGGGCGCAGGGCGTTATATCACCCAGTCAGTGCTTTGCGGTGAGGGCTCCTTAACCCTCCGTTGACGTAACGATCCATGTTGCCGTGTACGAGCCGGGGGGCTCAAGGGTCAGGGTTTACACATGGAGCCAGCACCTGAGCCCAACAACCAACGGTATGCACTACAGGTTGCCGGGACGAAGCCCCAACGTGCACACATACACCGCTCAGCAAAGACCAAGTTCCGTCCAAGACCCACGCGGCCTTTGTCATTAGCTTGGCAAACTACATATGGACCGCCTTCCGGAGCTGTGATACAAGCGCCTGCCCTGACCCTGGACCCTGGACCGCCTCCGTACCTCTCGACCTCCCCTGACCGACAGCCGGCACCTCCCCTGATACCCTCGCAAGTCGCCGCGCCTGCTTGCTGATGCCGTTCGTGTCGTAGGACATGTGTGAAGCGTTCCGTGCAACACGTATACCATGGTGCTCGGTCCACTTGGCACCACCGCACCGCACATGGTATCATCCTGTGCAGTGCGCACTCACGTGCACGTTGCTACGCCCTAACGCCCAGCACCACCGCCGACGAGGGGCCCTCCCCTGACCGACCGCCGGGGACCTCACCTGACGTACAGCGGCGGGAGCTCGTCCATCTCCTTCAGCAGGTCGCCGTACATCCGCCCCCGCAGGTCCTCCGGAACCTGCAGTACAGGACGGCAGCAAGTGTAACAGTTTAGCAGCACGGCAGCACGTGGAGCGTGCGGCTGCGACCGGCACCACCATTGGGCCGGCGCGCATGCAACTTTGCATTGTATTTATGCATTTTCCTGCCATACAACGTATAATACTAGCGTATATGAGCAGGGGGGAGCGTATGTCACAACCCTGCATGCACGGGGTCCTGCTGCGGCGGCGGAGGTGCCTGCAGCAGCTGGCCCTGCAGCTGCAGATACGTCCGCAGCTGCAGCAGGTCGTACGGCTGCGGGTACGCCAGCGGCACCCCGCCCGGGAATGCCAGCGGCACCCTGCCCGGGAAACGCCAGCGGGTGCGGTGGCGGCACCTCGTCCTGCCGCTGCTGCTGCTGCACTGCCTGGGCACCGCCTGGGCCTCCGCCCGCCTCTTCCCGACGTGCACGTGCACCTGCTGGTTGGCCGTTACCATGGCCTGCCAGTACTCCAGGTCGTCATCTCCACCTCACCCCTGCGCAGGCACTCCGTGATCACCTCGACCGCCCTGTAAGCGAGCCGTTCTGTGGTGAGGCGGTTCTGCTGCCCCGCCATGGCCGCACTCAGGTCGGCCCGCGGGTGGTCAGGTGCACGTGCACGTCAAGGAGAAGCGGGCCGCCAACGTACACCACCCACGACCACTGGGTGCTGCTGCTGCTGCTGCTGCTGCTGCCGCTGCGCCGCCTGGGCCTGGTACGGCTGCGGCGCCAGCGGCGCACCTATGCCCCACAGCTGCTCCCAACCCTGCTGCTGCTGCTGCTGCACCGTCTGGGCCTGGTTCGTGCCTTGCTCGAATAGTGCGGGTTTGTGGCTCTTCTGTCTTCGGCGTCCTGCGTTTTGCGGCTACCGCTTGTGCTACATTACAGCTTCAAACGTCACTACAGCAATGCATATGAGCCCGGTTATTTATTCAAATATGGACCGGGGCAAAGCAGATCAATGAACGTAAGCGCCAATCAGTGTGGCCCCACCTGACTGGCCCGCGGGCAGTCTTTACATTCTATCAACCTTTACACACGAATTCTTCAATCCAACAGTGGTTGGACAGGCTTTTAAGGCTACGCTTGCAAGAAGGTAACACACACACACACGTTCCTTCGTACGGGGACCGCACGTGGCTGGCCCGCGAGCCCTTGGTAAACTACTACAACATTGGGCCGCGCCCAAGCAGAGCAAGGAGCGCAAGCGCACGTCCCACCTGGCTGGCCCGTGGGCGGTGCGACGCAGCGAACGCCTCCGCAGCCTTCCTTGCGACCTCCGTCCCCAACCTGTCGCCCGCTAGCCTCTGAAAGAGCGGGCCGCACACCTCGGGCTGGAAAGCGCGCTCGTATCTGCATCGAAGAGGTGAAACAACAAGCAACTGCGAATTCAGGTAGGATGCGAACGCGCGCTCGTACATACTCGTACTCGTACTGGTCATTAGTTCGGCTACATACTCGTACTCGTACACTAGCTTGGCAAAATACCCGTACGGGTACCTAAGAGGAACGGGGCACGGCGTCGAGCTAGGTGGTGGATTAGCAGGTGGTGCTGGCGGTACGGGTACGGAAAGCAGTCTCCAAGCAGGTCTTGCCGCAACGCTTGGCGCATCGTGCTTTCGCCGCTTCTTTTTGTGGATTCGACAGCTCACCTGACCATGATGACTGGGTAGTCTGTGGGCGTGTGCAGCCATCCATGAAAGTGCGCCTCCAGACCGAACAGGTCCTCACCCTGCGGGGCGGTCGACGGAAATTTCAGGTTGCACAAGGCTCTCCACACTACCTTCCAGCATAGCGAAATAAGAGCCTCAAGGCATAGAAGAGGTACCACGTTAGTGGTTAAATTGCGGCGGCTACCAACAGGGGACCATGTGTGTCGAGGCCGGCACCACCGAGGCCGGCGGCCGACACGTGCCTCCTCGGCACTCTCTCCGGCCACCCGTGCATCTCATGTCGGGCAATTCAGTATGATTGTGACCGGACCATGAACCAGTACAGGCACGCGCTAATACAAGCTGCCCAGACCCAGGCCACACAGCTACCCACCCCTCCACGTATGCCTCCAGTGTGGGCGGGAAGGTGGCTTCGGACAAGCGCGTTGGGTTGCCAGAAGTCTTCTGCGCCTGTGGCCAGCGGCACAGTGTGATGCGTGGGTGTCAACAAGGGATTGGTGCGGCCAGCGTCGGAGAGATACGGCACCGGAGCACGTGGCAGTCGAGGGCCCAAGTGGTCGAGATCATGCCGGGACGTAAAGGCGGGGCACGACCATGCGTACGGTCAAGGCACCAAAGGGAGTGCAGACCCCATGGCTGAGTGAGGCCTGCGGCATGACCGACAGATTTCATAAGCTTTGCAGCTGCCGGAGGGCACTGCCAGCCGCCGCTATCGTGCAGTGCCGTACAGCGCACGAAAGATCATGAAGGAGGCCCCACTGACGTACCTGGTGGCACGCGTGCCCCCTGCGGTAGTGGCTGGCCACGGCCGCCAGTGGGTCGCCGTACAGGTACACCACGTGGCGGGGGCGGGCGGGGCGGGGCAGGGAGGGGCAGGACGGGCCGGCAGGGCACGTGCCGGTTGTGTTGCTGGCAGCTGCAGCAGCGCTGGCACCACCAGCTCCGTCCGGGGAATCAGCTGGACCTGTGTGGGTTAGCGCGGTGTGCGGTGCTAACCCACGGCCCGTGCTGCTGCTTGTAGTAGTAGTGGTTGTGGTTGTGCTGCTGCTGCTGCATTCGGTTGGCGGTTGGGCGGTTGGGGTTGACGTGAGGTGGGTTGGTGGTTGTGAGGACCCCGCCGGGGCGGCGAACACTGGAGGTCTGTGGCAGCGCTGCAGCGTGAGCAGTTAATGAGGGTGTGGTAGACATGGGTATTTGCAGCGGTTTGGAACTATGGGCGATGCAGCAATAACCAGTAGATAGGGCTGGAAGGGATCCCGTTTCTTTGCAATGGGGGTGGACCAGCAAAACGAAACAGAAACCCAGCGCGTAGGAGCAGTAGGTTCCAGGGGCGGTTACGCACCTGGGCACGTGGCGCAGGTTGTCTGCGTCAGTTAGGAGGTTGGTGGTTTGTCCGTAGGCGTTGAGGTGGTTGGACAGTTGGGTGCTGCCGACGCCCCCTGCGTACGGGACGGACGAGGGGAACCGGGCATGGGATGGCACCAGCAACGCATGTGGCGTTGGTATGGGGATGCTGCATGCGTGTAAACCACGATCCTTTAAGAGAATCAGTTGCATGTGCAACAAGGGGGTTGCATCTCCCATGTAACCCTAACACAACGCTCCGCACTGAAGCCGCGCTGTGATGGGGATGGTACATGGTAGTAGTGGTGGTAGTGGGGCTAGGTGGGGCGAGGCCCATCGTTGGTTCTTCCGCCACAGTACGTGCCACACCGGCCGCGCAGCTCACCGAATGAACATATTAGGACGTCCATGGTGGTAACGTCGGGTCCGGCGCGCTCCAACTCAGCCAGGAGAGCGGCCACGGCTGGCGATGCATTGTCATGACGTGCAGCGAGCGCAGCGTGGAGAGCGTGCATGTCTCAAGCCGAGACAGTCAGGTATTTGTATGAGTCATTGTGGCATCCACGCAAGTAAGATCACACTGCATAGCGCGATTACGATGGTAGACCGTCCTGCTGCGGGCTGCGGAGCGACTGGCGGGCGATTCGCAAGCGGAACGCAAGCGAGCTGCTGCACCTGCTGCACATGACCAAGCTCTGTAGTATTTATTATAACACTTTCGCTTCAATCAAGCTTCAACCACTGTTAACTGACACCGGCGCGCTACTCCCCCTACCTTTGCAGGTGCAGCTCGATCAGGGGAGCTACCCTGCTCTTGGTACCTTCCTGCTAGCCTGCGAGTGCGCCTGGGACAAGCTCTACATTTTGGACCACCGCTCCATCCGTGTCACCTGCAGAGGCGGCAGGCTCCTGCACGACCGCCTCCTCACACGATTACGGATACAGCTTTGCAAGCCCCCTATATGGTCCGGGCCCCAGGAGGAGGAGGAAGGGGAGGAGGAGGCGGAGGGGCACTTGCCCCCAACCCCAGCTGAGCTCCATCAATGCATCCAGGGTGTGCTGAAGCGGGGCAGTAAGCTGGCGTCCCTCCAGCTGCGCTGCCCTTCGGGTACGTATGGCCCTCAGCGCCCTCAGCCCCTGAAGGAGCGTGAGGAACAACTGTGAGTAACACAGGTGTGCAGGAGTGAAGCATCAGGCATCAGGGGAGAATGCAGAATTACATAGGAGGGCCAGGGTGTAGGCGTGCGTAGTCCATCCCCTGTGAAGCATTGGGTATCGCGTGCTATGCCATGAGTTCACAGCCCTGCTGTTGTGGGTAGGGCACAGACTACCACCAAGGGGGCAGCACGCCGTTTCCTGCAGATAGGGACCCTCTGGTGCTGCTAGCCATATAGCGTGGGCGTTGCGAACCAGGCAACTTCTGGCAGGGGTCTCCCCTGGACTCCTAGCCTGACCTGGCATAACCCACCAAACCCTGCGCGACTGGATGCAGTGCCATGTGCGACATGGCCCGGTGTAGCGAGCCGCGCAAACCGCCGGCGTTGTATCCTATGTATCGCGGCTACATTCGATTAAAGCGCCGCGCTGCGCTGGATTACATTTGCTCCACTGACTTGCGGCTTCCCACTCCGTCCCCCCATCTGATCCACTGACTGCAGGATGGCTGCCCTGTACGCCTGCGACTCTTATCCCCTGCCTGCCCTGGAGCTGTACGGCGCCATTCTTCACAGCAGGCAGCTGTCTGTCGCGATCGCTGCCGCGTGCCCGAATCTGGTCAGCCTGGAGCTGTCGTACGGGCTGTACAACGGCCTGCCGTACAAGGAGGGCGGGCGGGAGGCTGTACAGCGGTACGGCGAGGCGGTCAAGGCGGTGCTGGCGCTGACCGGCCCACAGCTCAGAGCGCTGACGCTTCACAGCGAGCAGCATTGGCCTGTGGAGTGCATCGGTGCCCTGACAATGTGCACAGCCCTGACCACCCTCCACCTGTCTGCGGGCGTGCGAGATGCGCACGGCGTGGTGCCTGATGAAGACGATGCGTGCCTAGGTAAGGGGCGTCGTCAGCAGGGATTGGGATAGCGCGGGAAAGGGGCTCGTGAGTGTGGCACCTGCCTTAACGCGCGCCCTGTATGTAGGTCGTCCCGATAGGACATGATATGGGCGTGTTGTTTTGCCGATGCCGAGGCAAGCACCTGGCGTTCCCGTACGAGCTTTCTTTCCTTGTTGCCAGCGGCTTACGACGCCTGATGAAGGCTTGCACGATGCCTGACCTGGTCATTTGACCCGCCCTGGAACACCTAGGCCACGCCTGGTCACGACACTGCTCACAGCTTGCCTTGCTCCTGCACAGGGGAGAGTCTCCCCTGCTCCTGCATGAGCAACGTCCGGTGCCAGCCCATGGATATCAACTCCGACCCGCCCCCAACTCCACCACACCCTGCAGACTCGGTCCAAACTGAGGCGCTCGTCTGGTCAACGGTCGCCCAGCTCACGCACCTGCGTTCACTGTACCTCATGACCAACCCGGACCCGGACATGGGCGCACCAGAGGCGCTGCTGCCCCACATCCCCGCTCTAGGCAGCCTCTCCTCCCTCACCGCCCTCACCAGCCTGGACCTGGTGCTGCCTGTGTGCTACACGCCCATCGCTGACAGCCACGGTCGGCATTGCCGCAGCGGCGCCATGCGGGCGGATTGGGAGGTGGTCCGCCAGGCGCAGCACAGCGCCATCCTGTCCGCCCTGCAGTGCATGCCGCACCTCCAGCACCTGGGTTGCCCTACGCTGTGCGTGCCAAGCACGGACCCAGCAGCCCTCGCCGGGCTAACCAACCTGACTAGGCTCATCTTGGGAGGGCTGCTGCTACCGTCGCCGCCGCCGCCGTGTGCAGAACACAGCAGCTACGCCGCGTGTCGCGGCACAGCACACTCGCTTGGCAACAGCTGCATATTTCCTCCTCGGCTGCAGCAGCTAGAGCTGGTGGTGGGCGTGTCACCGCGGGTGCTGGCAACACTGCAGCTGCCCCCTGGCTTCCGACACCTGTACGTCTGCCGGATCCAGATCGGCATGTCCGATGTCGGCCCCAACAGCCGGATCCTGCAGGAGACAGTGGATGCCATGGGGCCGGCAATGCAGATCATCCGGTCGTACCCGCCATTGGATGATGAGTACAGCGAGCACGTGGGCGTGGATGCGGACTGCCTGGGGTGCATGTTGGGCCCAGGCGGCGGCGGGGACCAGCAGCTAAGCCACACGGGTTGGATCCGGCATCTGGCTGGTTTGGGGGCCTTTCAGGCACTCACTCTGTACGGGATGCAGCTGCAAGAGCAGGACCTGGCGTGCGTGGCGGCTGCGCTGCCGGAGCTGCAGGTAAGGAACGAAATGGGGCTTGGGCAATCGAACTGGGGCTTGGGCAGTGGAACAATCCTCGAAGGTTGTGTCAACCGACGGTGTCTGTCCCGCTGGTACCGGTACCCTGCAATGCATGAAGGCACGCACAGCATGCTGTGCGTTACGGCCAACTCGCTCGCCTTGGATGGGAAACCTGCTTGCCACGTTGGCTTTTCGGCTTGCGTGCTCGTGCCTGTTGGCCCTGGGCCACGACGGCTCTCAATGCCGCACGTACGGCCCCCTTTGTACCGGTACCAGTATGCCGTACAGTATGGCATGCCGTACAGCTCATGCCCTATTGGCCCTGGGCCAGAACGGCTCCCAAAAGTAACGGTTTCTGGGGCTGCACGTTGCACGTTGTTGCACTGGTTCCTCGTGTGGCCGTCACCGCATGCAGCCAACAGCTTTACACTGTTCCGCACAGCATCTCCTTTTTCTTTCCTTATTGCAAACTTTGTTCTACGCACACACAGATTAACCCTGCTGAACACAAAGCCGTGACGTGGTAGTGCGGAACTTGGTCTTGACGCTGTGTCGCCTGTCGCGTCGCATGTGCCGTAACAATCACCGGCGCCGCCAGGCACACCCAGTGCCTCAGACCTTTGCACTTGACCGGCTTGCTGCTGCTTGCAACACTTGTGCAGGTGCTGTCCCTGTGGTGCACGGACGTACCTGTGGCGGCCCTCCATGCGTTGACTGGCCTGAAGGAGCTGGCTACACTCAAGCTGGATTTGTTGCACTGCGACCAGCTGACGACGGAGGAGCTGGCGTCGGTGCTGTGCACGCTGTGCTACGAGATCGGTGGCATTGTGAACCTGGGCGTCGTGACCGACTCCAGGCTGCTGGATGTGGAAGAGTGCGAGGAGTTGGTGCTGGAGCAGGTCGACCAGTGGTATCCGGCAGGGTTCGTCCAGTTGGAGATAGAGGGGCCGTACAGTGCTGGGAAGGGGGAAGGGGAGGACATGGCCGAGGAGACGGAGGAGGACGAGGAGGGGGAGGACGAGGCGGAGGACAAAAAGGGGCAGGACGAGGAGGGGGAGGAGGGAATGGACGAGGTTGGCTTTGGCGACAGTGACTTTAATGTTCCGTACGGTTGGGAGGACACAATGAGCGGCGATGACGTAATGATGTACTTTGCGTGAGGTAGTGGCGTGAGGATGCACTTTGCATGACGGCGATGCGTCCCGCTGTGGACGCTTGGGATGTACGTGTACGGCAGCAACGGTAGCGGACACTGGCTTAGGTTCGAGGGTATCAGGGTAAGAGCAATACAGGGAGTACAACCTATGCCTGTAGCCAGCCTGTCGATAGAGTTTCCTGTGGTAGTGGTGTTTTTTTTCAGCAGCAGGAGGCCGTTTTTTTTTCGTGAGAAGGTTACAGGGAATCGGAATTCGGTGCTTGGCAAGCACAGAGGCCGTTGAGTTGTGCACGTGCGCACACAGCCACGTGTGCGTACGGCAAGGCATGGCACTGTCCTGCGCTCTGCTGCTGCAGGCGGCTCGCGCCTGCTCGCACGCATGTGCAGTAAGGCGTGGTGCTGAGTAAGAAAGCATGTACGGTATCCGTCGCGACAAGTGGACAGCGAGGCATGGGAACAGTAGCGACGTTGACATGGCGCTGAATACTGATCGGCGCTTGCATGGGCCGTGCTGCAGTTGCGGAGTAGTAATAGAATACCGTATCGGCGCATGCATGTGCGTGTGCACGACCCTGGCGCCTGGCACGCGGAGTGCTCCACCTGCTGCTGCTTAGCGCACAAGCTTTTGGCCTTGGCCTGGTGCGCGCAAGCTTTTGACTGGGTCCCGCCTACTTGTTGGTTGGAGTTGCTGAGCACTGAGCTGCTGGTGCCATTGGTGCGTGGTGGTGGTGATGGTTGTGGTGAATGGGGAAGTGGTCTCGCCAGGGGACCTCCGCTGGTCGTACTTGGGTCATTCAACTGCATACAGGCGGCCGGAGGGCCTCTGCGCCCCGTTAATCCCTCAGGTACGCCCAGCCGTTGTAAGTCTCACGATGGAAGTGCAACTTTGTAGAGCTGGCAACACACAGCTGCATGATCACGCTCAAGCTCCTTGCCATAGAAGCCATCGTAGCTGAGGCAAGCCCTTCCACAACCAAATCGACTTGCCTGGGACTACAACAGATGCAATGCCCTGCTCTGCTGCCTGTAGACTGACACGCACAGACAAGATCCGCACGACAATGTCACAGCCTCTCCTACAGTCTGGCCCTTCAACACCTCGTTTATGCGCCATAACGCCTCCATGCCAGCGCCTCCTTCATGCTGTGCACGCGCCAGGCCCTCCAGGCTGCACTCTGTCCCAACGTCCCTAGCAGCTCCCAGTGTTCAATGGACACCCCCGAAACACACTATGGTACTCCGTGCGCCATAGTCTATGTGTCTGAAGCGTTAGCGCCGCCAGCTAGTCACCATCCCGGGCTGACCCCTGGCATGCCTAAACCCTGCGCGCCCTTACGCGAGGGCCCGCGTGACGCCGTCCGTAACAGCTCCCGGTTGCCTGGTGACGTCCCGCCTACGCCTCGCACGTCATGGGGACGTCCCTCCTACGCCTGGCATGCCTTGGGGATGCCGTGGGGACGTCCCTCCTAGGGGCTGGGCTTGCCACCGGACGGCGGCCTGCGGACATTCAGTTTATAATGACACAGGGTCAAGGGAGTCTCCTGTGCGCAGGTTGGCACCGTACGGCAAGCTGCTACGACACGCACAAGCTTAGCGTCTGGCTGCAGCAGCCTGCACACAGTGTGCAGGGGCGCAGGGCGTTATATCACCCAGTCAGTGCTTTGCGGTGAGGGCTCCTTAACCCTCCGTTGACGTAACGATCCATGTTGCCGTGTACGAGCCGGGGGCTCAAGGGTCAGGGTTTACACATGGAGCCAGCACCTGAGCCCAACAACCAACGGTATGCACTACAGGTTGCCGGGACGAAGCCCCAACGTGCACACATACACCGCTCAGCAAAGACCAAGTTCCGTCCAAGACCCACGCGGCCTTTGTCATTAGCTTGGCAAACTACATATGGACCGCCTTCCGGAGCTGTGATACAAGCGCCTGACCCTGGACCCTGGACCGCCTCCGTACCTCTCGACCTCCCCTGACCGACAGCCGGCACCTCCCCTGATACCCTCGCAAGTCGCCGCGCCTGCTTGCTGATGCCGTTCGTGTCGTAGGACATGTGTGAAGCGTTCCGTGCAACACGTATACCATGGTGCTCGGTCCACTTGGCACCACCGCACCGCACATGGTATCATCCTGTGCAGTGCGCACTCACGTGCACGTTGCTACGCCCTAACGCCCAGCACCACCGCCGACGAGGGGCCCTCCCCTGACCGACCGCCGGGGACCTCACCTGACGTACAGCGGCGGGAGCTCGTCCATCTCCTTCAGCAGGTCGCCGTACATCCGCCCCCGCAGGTCCTCCGGAACCTGCAGTACAGGACGGCAGCAAGTGTAACAGTTTAGCAGCACGGCAGCACGTGGAGCGTGCGGCTGCGACCGGCACCACCATTGGGCCGGCGCGCATGCAACTTTGCATTGTATTTATGCATTTTCCTGCCATACAACGTATAATACTAGCGTATATGAGCAGGGGGGAGCGTATGTCACAACCCTGCATGCACGGGGTCCTGCTGCGGCGGCGGAGGTGCCTGCAGCAGCTGGCCCTGCAGCTGCAGATACGTCCGCAGCTGCAGCAGGTCGTACGGCTGCGGGTACGCCAGCGGCACCCCGCCCGGGAATGCCAGCGGCACCCTGCCCGGGAAACGCCAGCGGGTGCGGTGGCGGCACCTCGTCCTGCCGCTGCTGCTGCTGCACTGCCTGGGCACCGCCTGGGCCTCCGCCCGCCTCTTCCCGACGTGCACGTGCACCTGCTGGTTGGCCGTTACCATGGCCTGCCAGTACTCCAGGTCGTCATCTCCACCTCACCCCTGCGCAGGCACTCCGTGATCACCTCGACCGCCCTGTAAGCGAGCCGTTCTGTGGTGAGGCGGTTCTGCTGCCCGCCATGGCCGCACTCAGGTCGGCCCGCGGGTGGTCAGGTGCACGTGCACGTCAAGGAGAAGCGGGCCGCCAACGTACACCACCCACGACCACTGGGTGCTGCTGCTGCTGCTGCTGCTGCTGCCGCTGCGCCGCCTGGGCCTGGTACGGCTGCGGCGCCAGCGGCGCACCTATGCCCCACAGCTGCTCCCAACCCTGCTGCTGCTGCTGCTGCACCGTCTGGGCCTGGTTCGTGCCTTGCTCGAATAGTGCGGGTTTGTGGCTCTTCTGTCTTCGGCGTCCTGCGTTTTGCGGCTACCGCTTGTGCTACATTACAGCTTCAAACGTCACTACAGCAATGCATATGAGCCCGGTTATTTATTCAAATATGGACCGGGGCAAAGCAGATCAATGAACGTAAGCGCCAATCAGTGTGGCCCCACCTGACTGGCCCGCGGGCAGTCTTTACATTCTATCAACCTTTTACACACGAATTCTTCAATCCAACAGTGGTTGGACAGGCTTTTAAGGCTACGCTTGCAAGAAGGTAACACACACACACACGTTCCTTCGTACGGGGACCGCACGTGGCTGGCCCGCGAGCCCTTGGTAAACTACTACAACATTGGGCCGCGCCCAAGCAGAGCAAGGAGCGCAAGCGCACGTCCCACCTGGCTGGCCCGTGGGCGGTGCGACGCAGCGAACGCCTCCGCAGCCTTCCTTGCGACCTCCGTCCCCAACCTGTCGCCCGCTAGCCTCTGAAAGAGCGGGCCGCACACCTCGGGCTGGAAAGCGCGCTCGTATCTGCATCGAAGAGGTGAAACAACAAGCAACTGCGAATTCAGGTAGGATGCGAACGCGCGCTCGTACATACTCGTACTCGTACTGGTCATTAGTTCGGCTACATACTCGTACTCGTACACTAGCTTGGCAAAATACCCGTACGGGTACCTAAGAGGAACGGGGCACGGCGTCGAGCTAGGTGGTGGATTAGCAGGTGGTGCTGGCGGTACGGGTACGGAAAGCAGTCTCCAAGCAGGTCTTGCCGCAACGCTTGGCGCATCGTGCTTTCGCCGCTTCTTTTTGTGGATTCGACAGCTCACCTGACCATGATGACTGGGTAGTCTGTGGGCGTGTGCAGCCATCCATGAAAGTGCGCCTCCAGACCGAACAGGTCCTCACCCCTGCGGGGTGGTCGACGGAAATTTCAGGTTGCACAAGGCTCTCCACACTACCTTCCAGCATAGCGAAATAAGAGCCTCAAGGCATAGAAGAGGTACCACGTTAGTGGTTAAATTGCGGCGGCTACCAACAGGGGACCATGTGTGTACCGAGGCCGGCACCACCGAGGCCGGCGGCCGACACGTGCCTCCTCGGCACTCTCTCCGGCCACCCGTGCATCTCATGTCGGGCAATTCAGTATGATTGTGACCGGACCATGAACCAGTACAGGCACGCGCTAATACAAGCTGCCCAGACCCAGGCCACACAGCTACCCACCCCTCCACGTATGCCTCCAGTGTGGGCGGGAAGGTGGCTTCGGACAAGCGCGTTGGGTTGCCAGAAGTCTTCTGCGCCTGTGGCCAGCGGCACAGTGTGATGCGTGGGTGTCAACAAGGGATTGGTGCGGCCAGCGTCGGAGAGATACGGCACCGGAGCACGTGGCAGTCGAGGGCCCAAGTGGTCGAGATCATGCCGGGACGTAAAGGCGGGGCACGACCATGCGTACGGTCAAGGCACCAAAGGGAGTGCAGACCCCATGGCTGAGTGAGGCCTGCGGCATGACCGACAGATTTCATAAGCTTTGCAGCTGCCGGAGGGCACTGCCAGCCGCCGCTATCGTGCAGTGCCGTACAGCGCACGAAAGATCATGAAGGAGGCCCCACTGACGTACCTGGTGGCACGCGTGCCCCCTGCGGTAGTGGCTGGCCACGGCCGCCAGTGGGTCGCCGTACAGGTACACCACGTGGCGGGGGGGGGGGGGGGGGGGGCAGGGAGGGGCAGGACGGGCCGGCAGGGCACGTGCCGGTTGTGTTGCTGGCAGCTGCAGCAGCGCTGGCACCACCAGCTCCGTCCGGGGAATCAGCTGGACCTGTGTGGGTTAGCGCGGTGTGCGGTGCTAACCCACGGCCCGTGCTGCTGCTTGTAGTAGTAGTGGTTGTGGTTGTGCTGCTGCTGCTGCATTCGGTTGGCGGTTGGGCGGTTGGGGTTGACGTGAGGTGGGTTGGTGGTTGTGAGGACCCCGCCGGGGCGGCGAACACTGGAGGTCTGTGGCAGCGCTGCAGCGTGAGCAGTTAATGAGGGTGTGGTAGACATGGGTATTTGCAGCGGTTTGGAACTATGGGCGATGCAGCAATAACCAGTAGATAGGGCTGGAAGGGATCCCGTTTCTTTGCAATGGGGGGTGGACCAGCAAAACGAAACAGAAACCCAGCGCGTAGGAGCAGTAGGTTCCAGGGGCGGTTACGCACCTGGGCACGTGGCGCAGGTTGTCTGCGTCAGTTAGGAGGTTGGTGGTTTGTCCGTAGGCGTTGAGGTGGTTGGACAGTTGGGTGCTGCCGACGCCCCCTGCGTACGGGACGGACGAGGGGAACCGGGCATGGGATGGCACCAGCAACGCATGTGGCGTTGGTATGGGGATGCTGCATGCGTGTAAACCACGATCCTTTAAGAGAATCAGTTGCATGTGCAACAAGGGGGTTGCATCTCCCATGTAACCCTAACACAACGCTCCGCACTGAAGCCGCGCTGTGATGGGGATGGTACATGGTAGTAGTGGTGGTAGTGGGGCTAGGTGGGGCGAGGCCCATCGTTGGTTCTTCCGCCACAGTACGTGCCACACCGGCCGCGCAGCTCACCGAATGAACATATTAGGACGTCCATGGTGGTAACGTCGGGTCCGGCGCGCTCCAACTCAGCCAGGAGAGCGGCCACGGCTGGCGATGCATTGTCATGACGTGCAGCGAGCGCAGCGTGGAGAGCGTGCATGTCTCAAGCCGAGACAGTCAGGTATTTGTATGAGTCATTGTGGTTGCTTCGGTTGTGGGGTGCTCGAACACGAGGACCGTTTCGGAGCGACGGTTGTCCCGGTGTTGATGGCGGGAATGCTCGCAAGCGGATGCCGGGGTAGTAGTTCTTACAGTGAACATTGTGCCAGGAATGTCCAGATGCTGCAACAGCTCTTGAAGCCCAGGTCGCAAGGCTTCAGTACAGCGCGACTGCCATCGACCGCTCACTCCTACCCTACCCGCGTAATCTACTGCTGCACTACATTATATATAAGAAGTGCTTGCTTTCAGTGGAACAGCGGGCCTGGTCCTGGCTGCGTTTCCTTGGGCACCCCAGTCCGTGGACTCTCCCCTCACCACACACATACGTGCGTGGGCCCCACCAGCTGGTCATCCGGGCACCCCGCCTTCTCCGCTGCTCAGCTGCATTTCACAACGCGTCTCACACCCCTTGTGGCATCAGCGATGCCGCGCGGCAAGCGCAAAGCAGCTGATGCGGGCCTGGACTCCTTCCCATCACCAGACGGGGAGCAACAGAACGATGACCACCGTCAGCAGCAGCAGGACGGTGTTGCCTTTCAGGAAACCACGACAGATGCACAGGTGGTAGGGGCAGCTGCGCAAGTGCTGGCGGAAGCTCCGGAACCGGTGGCTGCTGCTGCCGTACCGGCAGCGCGGCGGATGACACGTGCCTCTCTGGCCGCCGCCGTGGCTGCGGCCAAGGCAGCAGCTGCCGTTACAACAGCAGCAGAAGCAGAAGCAGAAGCAACCGCAGCGTCAATAGCATCGGAAGCGCCAGCGGCAGGTGCAGCGGGCGCCAAAGCAACGGCCGCTAAGAAGACAGGGCCTCGGTCAAAGGCTACTACCAAGGCAACGGTAGCAATCGTGGCGTCGGCCACGACAGCCGCAGAAGCAGGTGCACAGGCGACGGCCGCCGCCGCAGCAGGGGCAGTTGTCTTAACCGCACAAGCCACCGCAACCGCCGCCGCGCCGACTTCGCCCCCGCCCGCCGCCAACGGCGCCCCCGACAGCCCCTCCGCCGTCGCCAGCGGCAGCGCACATAAGAAGAAGAAGCTGCGCCCCCTGCCCTCAACACCCAGCTTCATGACCTCCCTCGCTGCAGCAGCTGCTGTTGCCGCTAAGCCCTCCTCGCCGACGCCTGCAACTAAGCGCCAGCGCACCGCCACTGCCGTCACCACTGTCGCTGCCGCGTCGCTAGCTGTGGTGATGGAGGAGGAGGTGGATGGGGGCGGACAGGGACCGCAGCGGGAGGGGGAGGACGGAAGAAGTGCGGAGCTCGCTGATGAGAGAGCAGACGAAGGAGAGCCCGGCCCCAAGGGCCGTGTTCGCAAGGCGGGCGCAGTGAAAGCAAGAGCCGGGAAAGCGGCGAAGGCAGCGGCGGCTGGAGGGGAAGTAGAAGCGGATGGGGATGCAGATGCAGCAGCGGGGGCGGGTGAGGCGTTGCAGCGGGCACTGGAGGCTGACCCACGGGTCAGGGAGCTGAGGGCCAAGGCGGAGCGCATCCTGGAGCAGCTGCAGCAGCTGTACCCCGACCCGCCCATCCCGCTAACCCACGCGTCGCCCTACCAGCTGCTGGTGGCGTGCATGCTGTCGGCGCAGTCCACGGACGCCAAGGTGGGTGTGTGCGGGTTAGCGGGCGCGTGGGTAAACACGCGTGTGGGTTGAAGCGTGTGGTTCTACCAGCTGCTGGTGGAGTGCATGCTGTCGGCGCAGTCCACGGACGCCAACGTGGGTGGGTGTGGGTCAGCGGACGCGTGGGTTAACGCGCGCGTGTGTTGAAGCACTTGATCTTACCAGCTGCTGGTGGCGTGCATGCTGTCGCGCCTGTCGGCGCTCTCCACAGACGAAACGTAGGTGTGTAGCGAATGCGGTGCGGGATGGAGGCAATATGGTCCTGTACAGGAACAGGCAAATAGGATTACGAGACCGGGTGTGGCAGGGCAAGGCAAGTGGGTGGCAGGTGGGACGGCAAGGTACGGTAGGTGTGGGGCACTCCGCGGACGTGTTGGTTAGCACTCGTTCGTTAGCGGGCGCGAGGGTACCTTGCAGGTGGGGTCAGACCGCTGCTGTCTGTGAAGTCCACGGACGCCCTGGTTGGTGTGCGGGTTAGCGGACGCGTGAGTTAATGCGCGCGTGGCGTAGGGGTGGTACTCGGTGTGCCCAGCCTTGGGCAGCAGTGAGGGGTTCGTCCGCATTCTCCATGCACGCCAAGGTGAGATGGTAGGCTACCGGGCTTGTGAGCCAGCGTGCGTGTGGGTTACGCTCCAGCCGTGGGGCTCCTTTGCTCCACTACTCGCACAGCAGCTGCCTTGTGCACCCCTGCTCACTGCACTGCGTGCACCTACTTTTGTCCCGTGCCATCGTCTGCTCCTGCCTCACATCCGCGCGCCCCGATGCTCCGATGCCCGCTGCTGCTCTGGTTCATGCACTTTGACGCTGCAGAACACAAAGCCGTGACGTGGTTAAGCGGAACTTGAAATTGGCGGAGTTGTTGACATTTCCAGGGACTGGTCCATGCGTGACCGCAGGTCAACACGGTCACGCCGGAGCTCTTCACCAAAGGGCCTGATGCTGCGGCCATGGCGCAGCTGACGGTGAGGGACAGGTGACGGTGGCGGGAAACTGCTTTGACGAAACCTACGTGTCGGCCGAACGCGGGCCAGCGTCCTGGTGCGTGTCATCTGCCAATCTGTCGTATGTCAAGGCCAATGGGAGCTTTACTCCGCATATGGGCATTTGCCGTACGTGCCAGGTCACGCTATGACCACTGTGACCGTGTAAATGATTTCGTACGTCCGTGGCGGGCGGGACGGGGCGCACAGCTCCTTCGACACTCATGGCTCACTTCCGACAACGCCGAGAGCAGCACAAGTAACCCGCAGCAGCAGCACAAGTAATGCCGTTCTTTTGCATCGCAGGTGGCGGAGATCGAGCGCATCATCCGTGTGTTAGGTCTGGCGCCCACCAAGGCCAGGAACGTGCACAAGATGAGCCAGGTGGGACTCAGTCAGTCAGTCAGTCAGTCAGTTGTTGCACTTGGCATGAGTAACTTCCCATACGAGCCGTAGGGCCCAAGGGACTGTAGGTGGGACTGTAGCCCCCTGAATGAACCAGGTGTAGATGGTTGCACCTAAGCGGACCAAGTTCCGCCCTACTACGTCAAGGCTTTGTGTTTAGCAGGGTGTAAATGAGCGGGACTGGGCGTTGGCGCATCCGGCCGTGGATTATGGAGTGATTCGCTGCTCCGTTGTAGTGTGCCTGTCGAGTCTGGCATACGGGCCCTGCCAGCTCACCGTGCAGGCCCTGGTGTGCGCCATAGCTGTTGTAGTCGTGCGCCACATACCGACTTCTCCTCCAGGCCCTTGCGCTATACTGCGCGCCACGTCTTTCACTGAACCCATGCGGCGGCTGTCCACAAAGCTTACCAGCAAGCGCGGTGTCCTCGCTCCCTTCACGTCGTACACTGAAGCCATGTGACGGTTGTACACAAAGCTTAATAAAAATAGCAGTAGTTAAGTAAGCGCGGTGTCCTCGCTCCCTTGCAGATCTTGGTGGCTGAGCACGGGGGCCAGGTGCCCTCCACCTTCGATGAGCTGGAGGCCCTGCCGGGTGTGGGGCACAAGACGGCCAGCGTCGTGATGAGCCAGGCGTTCGGGTAGGTGTCCTCCGCACTTGCCTTCGTTCCTTGACTTCATTATGGTCCATATAGCATGTGTGCCGGCTGCACAGCTCGTGCGAGTTTATGCAAATGTGCAATGTAGTGTGGCACAACGCGGTCAGCGTTGCTGGATGTTGGTGAGCCAGGTGTTTGAAGGGCCACGCACGCTTGCCCTGACGCGCTGCCATGCAACTTCCTTGTAGCGCTCTGCACACGTGGCACCTGGGACGATAATCAGATACATATGTAGCCCTCTGCCCCTGGTTCCACAGTCCGCAAACTAGCGGCTGGGAACCGACCTCGCCCCTCCACACCCTCTGACCGTTACGCGTCTCTCCGGTGCTAAGGCTTTTGAAATGGCACCTACACCCAACCACCTGCCGCCAAGCACGTGGAGATGCAATGAAAATGAACGAACTAGCCGTAGCTCATATTCACATTCATGTACCGTTACCGTAACTCAGTTTGCGTTCGTCCTTCCCCGTTTGCAGGTACCCCGCGTTCCCCGTGGACACCCACATCCACCGATTGGCGGAGCGCTGGGGCCTCAGCAACGGCAAGAGCGTTGAGCAGACGGTGGGGACGGGGTTGAAGGGGTCGGAACACGGGGGCAGGTGCTTCCGTGGGGGTGCCAGGTTGTGTTGTACATCGCTGACGCGGTAGTGATGTGCTGTGCTTGTGGTAGAGCAATGGCAAGAGCGTGGAGCAGATAGACGGTGGGGGATAGAGACAGGAACGGCATGGGCGTGGAGCAGACGGTGGGGGCGGGGCAAGGGAGGGTGTGACGATGTGCTGCCATGTCCGCTGAAGAGTACACCCATAAGCCACCACGCCGTGCTCAGTTTCGGGTGACCATGTGTCAAACGCATGCTACCCCACCGGCGTTGCACCGCAGGAGGTGGACCTCAAGACCCTGTTCCCGGAGCACACGTGGTGAGTGCCAACAACCATGCACGTGGCACGCGTGGTGCCTCGTTTGCCCCACCACATGGTGCGACATGCAAGTTGTGACGGGCAACCTTGTACGTCTCAACCAACCGTCTCACACCTGGCGCTTACCTGCGCCGTTACCACAATCCCACTGCCCCCTCCACTCTTCCCTTCCTGCCCAAACGCCACCACACGCCTCGCCCCCACCCCTGGACCGAGCGCAGCGAGACGCCCAAAGGGCCCCTTCGGGCCCCCTTTGGGCATATATTGCCCAGAGGGGCCCGAAGGGGTAACTGAAAGAGGAAGTCCCCAACAACCTTCCTCCGTCGCCCATCTTAGTCCGCGCGGCGCGCACTTTCCCAAACGTCACGCCCACGCCCAACGCCCACGCTAGCCCACTTTCTTTATCCCTTGCCTGACGCCTTGAACCCTTTTGGACCTTTCCACATGATGCAACTGCCCCCAGGCGCGACGCCCACCAATGATGGCTTGTCATTCGCTCCTTCATCCCTCCATGAACTATTTACCCTTGCTCCCCGCGGCACCACCGCGTGCGCACAGGCGCGACGCCAACCTCTAATTGCCTCGATATAACCGCTCCTTACACCCTTCCACGAACTGTTTCCCCTCGCTCCCCGTGACACCCTTGCCCACAGGCGCGACGCCCACCTTCAGATCATCTTCTTCGGCAGGGAGCACTGCCCCGCACTGCGCCACGACGCAGGGACATGCCCCATATGCAGCTGGGCGGCACCCGGCAGGGTGAGCAGGGGCAGAGGAATGTCACCTACGGTAATACACAGGGGCCAAAGTGTATACCGTGTGGGACGACGTGCACGAAGGCCTGGCCCGCGCGAGCCGTGTCTTCATTGTGGGCGGTGTTGACCGTGTCTCCGTGTGCCTCGCTGAGCACCAGCGCTTGGCGATGGTAGCGGCGGTGGCTGCTGTGCTGGTGGTGATGGTGTGTGGTGGCGGTGGCGGCTGTGGTGGTGGTGATGGTGGTGTGGGGTGGTGGTGGTGGTGATGGTGTGACGTTCGCTGTTGCCGTTGTGCGTCTGATCATCTTTTTCTCGTGCCGACTGCATTCCTTGGCACTTGTGCGCGGGTGCGGCACAGCGTGCACCACACCTCCGCTCACCAGCAACCATGCCACTCCAGCTCACATGCACCTCAACACCTCAACATCATCACTGTATTAGTCGCTGTCCTGCTCTGTCCTATCCTTGCTGCGTGTCAACGTGGTGGCACGTGTCCGCTGCCTCTGCAGGCGGCCAAGGCCAAGGGCAAGGCGGCGGGCGGCGAGGGGCCCGCCAAAAAGGCAGCTGCCGCCAAGACAGCAACAAAGGGATGACTGGCAGGATTGTACGTCAGGTTGCACGCAGCAGCCAAGGGTTGAGCGAGCGAGGGCCCTGCCAATGGCCCGGCGCACTGCCAGCTGAGACGAAGGAGAGGGTACAGGGGAGTTCTCCGGCACACCAGGCGCGACATACCGTGGCGACATACGGTAGTAATAGTCAGGTCATTAGGTCCGCAGCGGCACTGCCATGGCCAGTTTGCCACTGACAGCTATGTGTGTGTAGGGGGGGTCTAATCGCTCTGCAGTTCAGGCAAGGCGGAGCCAGAGGCAGCAGCGGAGGAGTGAGTTCGCACTGCGACCGCCGGCTGGGGTAACGCCGCGAGTACAGGACCAGGGAGGCTCTGGCAACCCACTACCGTATTGCAACGGAACGGGGCCAAGTGCGTGCACTGCTGCATCGAGAGCGTGTGCATCGTGTGCTATAAGGGGTAGACAGGTGGTAAGGGCCGTGTTTGGTGCGGTTGGTTGGCGGTGCTCTTGAGGGTTTGCAGGTACAGGGGCCCAGATGCGCAGGTGCCGAGGTTGGACCGGTTCAACCATGCGAGATTCTATATGTATGTACCACGTCACGGCTTTGCGTTTAGCAGGGTTAATATGTATGTACCACGACCCACGTCACGGCTTTATATTTAGCAGGGTCAATATGTATGTTGTAGTTGCGACCCACTGCACCGCATATGTCCCTAACAACTAAGCTACCTGTTGGTGCGAGGCGTGCGGGGGCTGTCCATGTCCAGGGGGCGCAACATGGGTACATGGCCTTGTGGGGTGCATTAAAGTGCGCTGTGCACACAAAGTGCATGCTGCATACGTACTTATCAGCATCAGCAGCTCGCTGGATTGAGGATGCTGTTCCTGTGGAAGTTGGACTGCGAGCGAGTAGTTGGTTCTGTTGGTGGGCATGCAGCAGTCTGGTATGGGGCTGTGCACGGTGCTTTGCTGTGAAGCAAGTAGTAAGACCAGGCAGCATTTCGGTTTCCTTTCGTCCTGCATACCGTACCGGTATTGTATCTACCTATCCTGATAGTGCACACGGCAGCAGCTGCCTTTACTTCTCGTTAACGAGTGCGCGTGTGCCGGCCAGTGCAAGTGCACACATTCAGAGGGGAAGCTATCATGACAGTACCGTTCGAGACCACAATCAGGGACAGCTGCTGACAAACCGCCAGTGTGGATACGGCGCTTGGCGAAGCTGCGCACACACAGTCACATGCCCTACCTGGCATGTATCGCAGGACGCAAAATGCCGGTACCAGCGAAGGTTCCCTGCCGCAAAAAGCCACAAAATGAATCCTGTAGTTCACACCGATCCCCTTCCCGCTACTGGCACTAGATTGCTTGCATACGGCCAGATGGCTGCAAAGCGCAGCACGCATCCTAAGCCAAACGCAAATTGCCCTGCAAGTGATGCTTGTGTACTGTCAGGTGGATGCAGAGCACAGAGGTATCCTCAGGAGATTGCCAAATGCCCCGGCAGGTGATGTACAAACTGCCTTGCGTGCCACGCGGACCTTCCACACCAGTACAAAACGAGCCTCCCTGCGCAGTCAAAGAATCACCCTGCTAGCCGCCCACCGCTCACGCTGCGACACACTCCGCGTTGGCAGGTGCAAACGGCGTTCAACACCGCACCCTCCCTCCCTCCCTCCCTCACCGCATGCAGCCGTGCTCACGTCCATGTGTCCAAGCAAGCCACTCACAACAAAGGGAAAGAGGTGTTCGCCACCTCGCAGCCTCGCAGCCTGCTGGTGTGCGTGTCCCAGTGCATTTCTCCGCGCTGCTCCGCGACACCATGAAACCACGATATCATCAGCAATAGTGCGGACTCCTTGCACGTAGACATAGTTTGCTTCCAACCGCAAGTGCCGTGAACTGCAACAGCCCTGGCAACAGCCGTACACGGTGCTAGTGCGGTAACTGGTGCGGTATTGTCACTCCCTTGCCCGTACCGCAATCACAAAACCACGGCACTGTATAACTTTCCTTGGTTCAATGCACTCTGAGTAGCCGCCGGTATGCATGACCGTGCATGGCCTGCCGGTCCTGAAGCCACGTCTATAAAGCCACATCATGACATCTTGTTTGCCACAACCCCGTAATCATCATCAACTGTTCTTACTGCAGCCTCTGTCGCTAACCCCAGACTTGCCCTTCACCGAGCAGCCAGCCCATCCCTGCCGAAAACGACGGACCCGTACACCTCAACGTTCTCTTGCACCATGACCTAAGAGCCGGACACCGTGCCAGGCAAACCATCCCAAATAATCCTGTGCCCCTTCGGTCTCCTCGCCAAGCAGAGCATGGACTTCTCCCCGGTCCCCTCCTCCCACCCCCTCTCCGGACCTTGGCTATCCTGATGTCTTTGGCTTAAAGATGGTTAGCGACACCTGTATCTTCCCCTCCGGCCCCAGCAGCTTGGCCCAGGGGGCCAGCAGCGCGGCGTCGGAGTCCTCACCAGCGGCACCGCCTGCCTGTCCGCCCTCCTGGCCGGCGCCCGACTCAGCAGCTGCGCCACCACCGCCGCCTGCTGCCTGCATGCCCTGCTGGTCTGCTTTGCCCAGCTGGACAGCAGCCTCATGGGGCAGGCGGTCGGGCCAACCGCATGGCCCTACAAATGCCAAGGGCATGCCCACCCAGCTGAAGTCATTTCCTGCTGCACAGCTGTTCACCCGCGCAGCCGCAGCCACAGTGCCCGACCCCTGCAGTGGGCCCGTCTGCGCCGTGATGAATCCGGGCACACTGCAGGAAAGGAACAGGCCGGCGTGGGGCTGCCCCGGCTTGTACTGAATGGACAAATCCCACATAAGCCCTGCGGCTATGAAAGTACCCCAAGTCAGACCGGTGTTGCTGCCGAACAGCCGCAGTTTGCCACAAACAAACTTCACCTCGCCCTCCCTCCGCAGCCCCGCCAGCAGGTCCTTGCAGCTGACCTCCCAACTGTACGACACCCCCTCCTCCGGTACGGACTGCGGCCGCGGCTTGCCGTACCCGGGGCCGGTGGTGTCGTACCCGCCAAGCTGCGCCCCAAGCAGCTGCCACGCCAGTCTGTCTGTCTGCCGGCAGCGGGCGAGGAACGAGGCCTGCTTGGCGGGGTCAGGCCCCAGCCAGGGCAGCTTGGGCAGCACGTCGAACAGGTAGGACGTGCTGCAGTTGACCAGCCGCAGCTGCCGCCGCACGCGCGCCTTGTCCGCCTCCGTCACCCCACTGCCCTTGGCTGCCACCCACCTCTCCACCAGACACACCACCGTTGCCTCGTCGTCCGTGCTGAGGTGGTCGGACTGCAGCAGCTCCTCCAGGGCCCCCACGGGCAGCTTCGCCCACAGCCGCATCATCTGCGGGTCGTTGGCGATGCGCAGTGCGTCCGTGCTGCCCAGAAGCCACACAAGGAGGTCTATCTTTTTGGGCGGCGCCGTACCCTCCGGCACCTGCACGTCCCTTGGCAGCTGCGCCTCCCAGTGCCGCAGAAGACGCGCGCGGCACGCGGCCAATACTGGCCCCACCCCCGGGTGGTGATCGGGGCTGGGAAGCAGGTGCCGGAAGCTGTACAGCTCCAGGACGGGGGCTAGGGAAGACCCAGCGGGGCTGCTGCTGCTGCAGCAGCTCCTGGTGCTGCCTCCGTCCGAGGTCTCCTGGAAGCACGCCACCAGAGCTTCGTCGCATGCATCGGCACAGTCCGCAATGTCCAGCGCGTCCGCAATGTGCCGAATGACCACCAGCTCCCCCACGCTGTGGGTTCTGTCACCGCCTGCAACGCCAAGCCTTCTGCCTCCCTGCTGCAGCTGCCCCTCGGCCCCCTGCCAGCCCTGCTGCTCCGGTGCCTGCTGCTGTCCCCGCCCGTGCGGGCCCCGCTGCTGTTGCTGCACCGCCAAGCTACCCGTGTACAGGAAACGAATGGCAGCCAGAGCGGGCTCTAGCTCGTCCTCCTGGCCAAGCTGCGCTTTGAGTTCAGGCAGAACCTGACCGTTGGAGTGGAGAGCCAATGTAGCGCTGGCCTGGTCCTCCGCGGATGGATGTATGCGCTCTGCCAGCTCGTAGGGCTCGGGCCGCTTCCTCTTGACGCCCTTGCTCGTATCGGCATTGACGTGCGCATTTGCACGTTGCCAGTCGCTGATGAGGAGGCGCAGGCGTCCAGAGCCGGTGCGCAGGACGAGCAGGTGCGCAGGCAGGAGCTCTCCGATGAAGCGCAGCCCCAAACGCCATGCTGCTGCTCAGTGGGCTGAACATAGAACCGAAGGACGCAATCTGCACCGTCCTGGCTGCCGAACAAATGGCTCAAGGAGTTCCGGACACGATGGCTCATTGCACTCACCGCAAACTCGGCTACAAGTTTCCTACATGCCCGTCTACCATTCCTCAATCTAGCAGTCCGATTGTAACCACCTTTGCAGCTGTGACACTCTGAAGAAAACGTTGCAGGCCAGCTGTTGGCTTGAACTTAAGCATGCCACCTGAGAGTTTCCCGCGCGAAAGTGCTGAACAGTATATGGAGCTCTAGAACATAGGATCAAAAGGTACACCAATTTGCAAGTGTCGCCGCTTGTGCCACGTCCCTGGATATGATGTGATGTAGCTGTGAACGGCCGTCCGGCCCCAACGGACTTCATTGTGACGGGTGTCAGGAATGCCGGCAGGTAAAAGCTGCCATAGGTTGCTGCATGCTACTGCAGCCGCAGCAAGGAGACGCAACTTGCACAAATAGCCTTTTACATGCATCCCAAGGAAGGTCGGGAGTGCTTTCGGTGATGCAGTCCCGAGTGCCGGTGGGTGACCGCCCTGGTGCACCTGCTGCGTCACCAACTCCATAACCTGCGGTACCAGGTGCGCCCTTACAGCCTCACCGGCGACCATACACACCCGCAATTCTCCAACCGCTAGGGCAGCCAAGCGTGTCAAAATCTGCCCTTTGCCTGGATTGGGAGTGGTGAACACAGCTCCGCCGCAACAAGCACCCCACCAGCGACCGCCAGGCGACGCACTGCAACTCACGGAAAACGCGTCCGCAAGAACCCGCCACGTTACTTCACGCCGCCGCTGACGCTGCTTATAATTCGCTCCCGCCTGCCATTTATAGCAGACGCATCCTTCCATGTGGCCACCCGATACCTACTGATACCACACCGCAGGCCCGTGCTGCCTACAATCCTCACAGCCTCTGCAGCCCCGCCGAGGCCCCAAACCCGCTATCCCTCCACGCCGCCAATCTGCGATTCCCCAAACAACCCGGCGCCAATGGCGCAACCCACGTCCAGGCCGCCGCTGGGCGCGCGCCACCACCGTGCGCCGCTGCCAGGCCGCTTGCGCAGCTAGTGCAGCTGCTGCTCAGCTGCTCTTTGGCAGCCGATACCGCCGCTACCACAACCGCTCCTGCTGCTGCTGTGCTCCAGCTGTTTACCAGTTGACACCGACCAGCTTGGCGGGGGTGATCTCCACCACGGTGCCGGGCTTGCCGGGCACGCTGCCCTTCACCAGCAGCGCACGGCGCTCGGTGTCAACCTGGGGACGAGAGGGAAACGGTTGCCATGATTCCTATGTTTCCTGGGCACTTGTGCAACACTGGGAACTAGTGCCTTCAAGCTGTGTACATGGCGAAATTCCATGTCAAGCGAGACAAGGTTCGGCATCTTGGCCCAGATGCCGAACCTTGTCTGCAGAGCCCGGAGTACGTCAAGACCCCTTATCCCCTGTCCAGTGCGATAGTTCTGCAGACACCGAAGCTCGACTCGCCCCAGACTAAGCCAACATGCTGCCCGCCCGGCAAACCCCAGCATAGCAATGCCGACGAACCACGTCCTGCACGAGCAGTATCCCACCTTCAGCAGAGTCTGGTTCTTGACGGTGGCGCGCACGTTGCCCATCTGGCCCGCCATCTTGAGGCCGGGGAACACGCGCGAGGGGGTGGTGGCGGAACCGATGGAACCGTGCTCACGGTGCGACTTGGAACCGTGGGTCATGGCACCGCGCTTGTGGTGCCAGCGCTTGATGGTACCTGGGAGAGTGCGATGAGGGAGAAGAGAGGGGCGGGTGCAGTGAGAGCAGTGCGTGTCTCCTTTTTGTGCTTGCAGAGCGCTGCACATGTGTACGAGTGCAGCGCTGCAAATGTATGGCTATGCCCGGATGAGTTCTGCAGGGTGCGGGTCTGCTGGGCAGAGGACGGCGGGCCTGCACCAGCGTTCTGGCCGATACGGCTCGCCGGAGCAAACAATGTAGAGGCTTCCCGGCACCGATGCGAGCCCCTCGCTGGGGCGCTGCCAGTGCTGCCGTCTTCGGAACGGCCCCATGGCTTGAGTTGATGGCGCGGCCACGAGCTGGGCCCCAAGCGAACTCCCGCCGCCAGCCCTGCCTTTGCTCCGTTGCGAGCGGGACCCAAAATGCCACCTGCTGCAGCTCCTGCTGCCTTGTGCTCCCGCTGCCTCGCGACTGGCCCCCACCATGCACTCTCACATCCGCCGGATTACACAACGCAGACTTCCGAGTTGGACCAGCGCCGTGGGCCCTGGAGCCACGCCCAGCCCTCCCCACCAAGGGAAGGGCCAGCACTCAGGGAAGGGCCAGCTCTCCCCACCCCGGGCATGGCCGTCGCCTCCCCCTCATGATGGCCGCCTAGCTGCCTACCTTGGAAGCCCTTGCCCACGGTGACGCCAGCCACGTCCACAGTCTCGCCCTCCTTCAGCAGGGCAGCCACGTCCAGGGCCTGGCCGGGCTGGTAGGACTCCACGGTCTTGCGGTCCTTCAGCTGTGGGGACCAAGGCCCACCGGAAAGTGCTTGTTGAGCCGATGCACGACGGAAGTGCATAAGGCAATACTACGTATGGAAGCGCGTCCTTCCGCTACAATTTTGCGTGCAACACGAGGACCAGCGAAAGGCCCCCGACGGAGTGGCACAGCAGAACTGACGCGGTTGTTTCATACATATGGTCCACCGAAGCGCCTAAAATACTAGGGCAAAAGCTAGCGGCGCCGCTCGTGCCCGAGACACCGCTGGCCGCCGCAGAAGACCCTGTGTTGCGACATGGCCACAAAGTAGCTCCACGCGACCAGGACACCCTTTTTATTCTTTTCAATTTTAGTTCGCGCAGTTAAGAATACATTTTCTGCATTTGCTCCCGTCCCCCGGTATGAGTGGACGCAAGCTTGCGCACCTTGAACTCCACCAGGTGGCGCATAGGAGGCACGCCGGCCTTCTTCAGGTGGCCCAGCTCAGGCTTAGTGACCTTCTTCTCAGCCACAGCCTGGTAGCCGACCTGAAGGGCGTTGTAGCCATCGGTGTCCTCCGTCTTAACCTGGGTGACCACGTTCCCCTCCTCCAGAGCGATCACAGTAGCCGGCACAGCCAGGCCCTCGTTGGTGAAGTAGGTCATCATGCCAGCCTTGGTCCCCATGACGCCCAGGGCCTTCCTGAACTGACGCGCCTCCACCACAACCGTCCGGGCGCGGCTGAACTTAGCCACGCGCACCGGGGCGGCAGAAGACTTAACAGCCGAGCGGAAAGCCCGGGTCTGCTGAAGGGCCATCTTTCTGGTTGTGCTAGCCGAAGCGAATTGAGGTGCGGCTGGAGTGCTCCCCTGTATTGCGTCGCCCCCTGGCGCGCTAGGCTAACACAAGAGGTACCAAGGAAAAAGGCAAAACCTAAATGAAAGAAGCGGCACCCTATCGCGGCCTTCGGCGGAGCGATTCCGGCCCCCAATTGCAGCCCCAGAACGCCGTACGCGCTGTGCTCCTAATTGCACTCCCCGTTTGAAGTAAGTACATACAAAATTATTCTCTTGTAATAGCAAATGATGCGCAAGGTATTGTCCCGTACTGTGGTGCTGTCCCCGCGTGTCGCTTGGCACGTGTAGGGTACACAGCCTTCAGCCATGGCTGATCAGTGCCCACTTCCCGAGGACGATATCGGACAAGACAGCTAATGCCATGAGACTAGCTGCCTGACTTGCCGGTCTACTTCAAGCACGAGTGGGTGTGGAGGTGGTCACATCAGTGTTCCGGTCTTATTTGGCGGAAAATTCTGACCGTTCATAATTTCGTACCCTTCGGGTCTGAAAATCCTGACAATCGTACACCTTCCAGGATTTCTAGGCCAATCCTGGAGGCAAAACCTCTTGAAAATCCTGATTCGGTCAGAATTCTGCCTCAAATAATCCTGACAGGCAGCCACAATGGCCGTCAAAATCATGATAATCCTGAAGACCGGGACACTGGGTCACATCACGCCTTCGGCAACACCAAACGTCGCATGCGGTACAGGCGCACAAGCGAAGCCTTTGCCACCCTGTTCGACTTCCCGCCGCGTGCAGAGTCATACCCCTGCCCCTGTTGCTTCACCAATCAGCACAAGTGAATGGAACAAACGGCCAGGCCCAATTCAGCCGACGCACAACGCGATCCCTCCCCGCCTGCGTCACGCCTTCATGGGCCCACGGCTGTCGGCTGTCTACCCCTCTCGCACGCCGATCAGCCAGGCCTGGCCAGGCCCCAACCTAACCTCCATCATGCAGCAGCCTGCAGCATCAGCGAACGTTCCACAACTCCCGCTACTGCAAGCATACATCCAACCAGCCATCCTACCCAGTAAGCGCAGCAGCTTCCTTGCCGGTTGCCCTCACGCCCAAACCCGTTCACGCCTGAACTGACGCACTGCGGCCAGCCGCACGTACTGACATGGCATGCAAGACGGTAAGCAGCTTTCCGGTTTTCCGCCTTGCCTGCCCCACAACCGCCATCGCTCCTTGCGCATTCCCATGTTTGGCTCCCCCAACCTCCCGTCCCATGCACTGCGTGGCAGCACGTGTGAAGGGCCACGTCCACGCCTCCTCCACGACCATTGTCAGCCTGCACTGAGGCTGCCGTACACCACGCACGCACGCAGGCCTACTTAAGGGCCTTCGGGATCCGTCACCGTGGTCGACCTGCAGCCCAAGGACTGCAGCACAGCGTCCCGCGTACAACGTTCTACAACGTCACGGCTTTGGTATTAGACAGGTGCATACAACGTCCCGCCCAGCAGGGGCTGTCCTGTGCGGCCCCTATCTAAGCTCTGGAATCTAGTCGCCTATCAATCCTTGGCTGTGCAGTAGCCAGCCTGGCCCTGCCTCGCATGCACATGAAAACTTGTGTGGCGTACGCCCTCATGGCTCGTGCACCACGTGACACGTGTCGATGGTCACGTCCGGCACTGGCCGCTCGTTCTGGTAGGTGGGCAGGTTCTGGAAGGACCGGATCACGTCCATGCCTGTGGGCCACACACGGGAACACGCAACGACACGATGTCATTGGGTAACCACATGTTGTGAACATGCGTAACTCAGATGGCCATGCCATTGAGCCAAGCGGGTGGCACACTGGTGCAGTTGCAGCTTTGTTTGAATGCCACTTTCCGCCGGCGGACTTATGGCTTTGCGCAGTCATTCACCATCAAGCTAAGAGCTGTGTTATCTGGGTCAGTCTCGTTCGGCCGGGCCCCTCCGGCCTGCTGGTGCACCCCTGCCCTGTCGCCTGCCCCCAGCCTGCACCCACCCACCCAATCCGGCCGAGCACCCTTACCGTACCCTACTCCGGCAGCAGGGCCTTTCCAGACCGCCCACGGATAGCCCCTACATGCGCTCCCAGAACCCACACGATGTAGCAGCACCTCAGGCCCAGCGGCAACTGCTGCACCACCACTCCACCCGCACACACGCACCCTGCTTGGTGAGCACTCTCCCGAACGCCACGCGCTTCCCGTCCAGGAAGGGCAGCGGCGACAGCGTGATGTAGAACTGGGTGGCCCCCGTGTGCGGTTGGCCGTTGTTGGCCATCCCCAGGATGCCCTCCACGTCATGCTTGACGGCAAAGGTCTGTGCAAGCGAGGACAGGAGTATTTTGAAGTTGCGGGGAGCAGCGCACGGCGGCCAGAAGTCAGGCATGCGCTGATGGCGAGTGTGCAAGTAGCACTAGCAGGTGGGGAAGGGCAGGGCAACAAAGCACGCCATCAGGCATGGCCCCGTAATGAGATTCTGGAACGTGGAACCTCCCACCTCATCCGGCAGGTTGAATCCAGGGTCTCCTTTCCCAGAGCCGTCCACCACATCGCCGCCTTGCACCCAGCCGTTCCTCACGACACGGTGCAGGGGACTCCCCTGTGTCCGGGTGGAGGCAGCGCGGCAGGGTGGGGCAAGGACAAGGCGTGCGATCGGGTTGTCTGATGCAAGTCAGCCGAAGACATGAGAGCCGTGACATGGGACTGTGTGAAGTCAGGAGGAGCCACAAGGCACAGCCACGTGCGCATGCGCGGGCCAGGGAAGGGGTTACCCTTGCCGGCACGCGGCTGCAGTAAGAGGGGATAAGCAGGGATTGGCCCTCATGGCCATTGACTCCTATTGGCGGTCCGGGATGTGACCGGGTTTGCTTGTGCTCGGGCGACCGCTCCTGCTGAGCCCACGCGGTGGCGCGGCATGTGCAAGGACCCGAACAGGGGCCCTCGTTTCAGCGCCTACCTTGTAGCCACGCGATGTTGCTTTAACATGTTTGAGGAAGTTTGCACATGTTGCTGGCGCAATGTCTGTGAACAGTTCGAGGACGACAGAGCCCATGTCCCTGCCAGCTTGCTTGAAGCTGAAGGAGACGTAAGCTCTACCTGAAGAGCTACAGTACTGAAGCATATCATCATTGCTTGTGAAGTCCATTTGTAACTGGCAGTTTGTGAAAGGCAGTGTCAAGATACCAGTGATAGGACGGAAGTCGAAGCTAATATGTGTCGATTTTTGACAAACAGCGTTCTCCACGCTTCGGCGCCCCTAAAATGCATGAATAAGGTTTGGCCGTTGTGTCATGAACCACCACTCTGCCATCACTCTCAGGCATCGCTTGCCCTTGATCATACATGACGCCCTAAGTGCAAACAAAATATGCGATCGCTCCTCGTTCGACTGGCACAACGGGCTGTAGTTCTTGTTACGCGCCGACTTCATTCCGTAGGATAGGTCCTACCTCGACCCTTGTGGGCGGGCCCTCGCTCTCTCAGCCACTATATACAGCTGCTTGTATGATTGAAGGATTTTGCACCTCATAGAGCCTTTTCGCGGAGCTATGGCTGGCACCAACGATGGCTGGGGTGCAGCCGACCCCATACAGCGGGAACAACAGCAGCGGGACCTTTCTGATGCTCTGGACTGGCGGTGCCTTCATTGGAAGGATGGATGCATGTAAGCACGGCGCGCAGGCGGGTACGCAGCTGCCCGGTTAGACATGCGGGATAACACAGCACCTGTCACGCTGCACCCAGGAGCTTTCACGCCTAGCCCTCACTCTAAACAAACAGCAGCACCCCAACACGGACAGTTCATTAAGTCAACTTCATGCTTTGGTAACTTCGCGATCAACAGGCCATGAGCACATACAGGCAAACAGCCCTTCCACAGCAAGCACTTCAGCCCTGACACCCCAGTCAGTAACTCCCCTGCATGCCCATATCCAGCCCTGCGGCCCCACCCTCCGGAACTGCTGAGCCCGCGCACTGTGCACGCAGCATCATCATCTAAGCACAGGCACTTTTACGACGGGACTTACTGCTTTGGGATTCAGGGCGATCAGCTTGCCACGGCATGTACAGGCACTGGTCCCTCTCACAGCAAGCTCCTGACGCTGACACCCAGCAAGCAGCATTATCTCCCAATGGCCACGATCGCCCTGCGGCCCGGCCCTCCGGATACACCCCGAGACCCCATTTCCGCACCTCGCACTGTGCACCAAGCTGCCCACCGAAAGGGCGTGCCGTGTCCCTGGGGGGGGCTCCCTGGAGTCTCACACCATTCCCCCTTCCAATTCATCTCTCCTCCACAATCAAACCGTTATATTACCCCCACTCACATTCTAATCAGGTACCACGGCCTGGAGGCGGGCGGCGCCCTGGAGTCTCACACCATTCCCCCTTCAAATTCCATCTTTGCCACAGTGAACCCCTTATATTACCCCACTCACATCTCAATCAGGTACCAGGGCCTGGAGGCGGGCGGCGCCCTGGAGTCCCACGGCGTGGTGTCGTGGCCCGCCCGCCGAGAGCGGTACGAGGGGCAGCTGTGGCGCGGCGCACCACACGGAGCAGGGGTGTACCGCTGGAGGGACGGAACGTGAGCGGGGGGGTGTACGGCAGCGGGGTGTACGGCAAGGGGTGTGTTTGAAAGGGACCGAGGATTTGGGTGCATTTGGCCGCACGGTGCCGGGGTGTACCGCTGATGGGCGGTGATGTCACCAGCGGGTGTACGGCAACGGGTGTACAGCAACGGGGTGTGAGGCAGCAGGTGTTACTGGTGTAGGGGCAGGAATCTCTGAACGGAGTGGGCCGCACGGAGCGGGGGTGTACCGCTGGGGGGTGGAATGTGAGTCACGCGATGTACGGCAACGGGACGTGTGTTTGTGGGGGCCGGGACTGAGGGAGTGGATCCACATGCGCCACTTGGCACTACAGTGTACCGCTGGTGGGACGGAACGTGAGCAGCGGGCAGTGCGGCACGGGGTCACTGCACCGTGTCTTAAGCTGTCAAGGCAGGGACTGATGGGTAGAATGCCGTAGGGCCGCACTGCGTGCGCTCGGCGTCGGGATGTACCGCTGGGGGTACGGAGCGTGAGGAGCAGGTTGCATGTCAGGGATTTGCTGGATCCGTCGTCAGTAGGCCAATAGCAAACATGTGCAGTTGAGGCAGTGGAGATGCAGGGAAGGAAAGGGGCGAGAGACCTACATTGCTTGGCACGTGCGGAAGGAATGGCTTTCGAACCGTGCAGCTTCCTCCCTCATACTCAGACACCCCCGCCATCCATTGGCCGTACAGGCTGTACCGCGGCGAGTGGTACGACGGCCACATGCACGGCTGCGGGGTGCTGATCTGGATGGACGAGCACGGGGACATACAGGCGCAGGTGGGGGCCAAGGCACGGAAAAAGAGCGTGCAGGTGCAGGGCTCATCCTTATCCTCTGCGACCGCGGGGTGCTTGTACGGAGGGACGAGCATGGGGACATACAGGCGCAGGTGGGGTTTGGGGCACGGAAGCTTTTGCAGGCGCAGGTGGGGGTTGGGGCACGAAAGGTTTGCAGGCGGAGGTGGGGGTACGCGTAAACGCGAGGACACAGTGGAAAGCGTCAGGGGATCACGAAGGCGCAGATGGGGTACGCGTAAAGCGCAGATGGGGTCGGGGCACGGAAAACAAGGTGTGCATGTGCCGGGCTCCCACTTACCCTCGTCAGCCGCAGGGTGCTTACATGGATGGGCGAGCAAGGGTGCAGCCGGGCGCAAAACGTTCAGCGGACAATGGTTGTCAAGCTGTGATGATTTGATAAGATGCGATCAGACGGTGTTGGTGTGACGGTATGATCTGATCTGATGTGAAGATTTGGTTTTCCTCCGTACGCAGGCTGGCAAGTTCTTTGATGATGAGTACGTTGGTCCGGTGGGCTCCTGCTCCAGCGCTGCGGCGCACGAGGCAGCGCTGGAGGCGGACGTCGCGGCGGCACGGGCCAGGACCTTCGAGGTGGGTAAGGGAAGGGCAGCAACATCTTGTTGGCATATATGATCTTATTGTTGTAAATGTTTTTAGGTTGGGCGTGGCATGGGCGGGGGCGAGCGAGGCGGACGTGGCGGCGGCACGGGCCAGGAGCTTCGAGGTATGGGAGGGGGCTGTGGGAACGCGTAAAGGCTTTCAGGGTTTCCAGCTGACGCGGGGGTGGGCGGGCGTGGGCGCTGGGGCCTGACGCCGGTGGGCTGCAAGGGCGTGCAAGTGAGAGGTGGTGGAGCGTAGGTGCAGGAACTCCCGCAATCGCAGCGTAACGCCTAACCAGGAGGTGCTCCTGCTTCAAGGTGGTTGGGTGCACAACGCCAGACTTGTAAGCGCACGTGCCAGCTGTATGGGGTTGACCTCGTCGGGAAGCCGTGACGCGGCCACAACGGGACCAGCCCTGTTTTCCGGCTGGGCGGGGCTGGACCTGGAAGGGGGCCAAAGCCGCAAGAGCATACGTGCATACTGTCGGGACGCGGACCCCCTGGCTGAACGAGCTGTGCTGAAGGGCCGCCGCGGCGCGGGTAAAGCAGCTCTTGAGGTGGTTCAGTGCTCGACGCCAGACGGTCAGCGCACGTGCCATCTACGTGAAGCCGACCTAGTTGGGAAGCCGTGACGTGGCTCCTATCGCGCGCGTTGGCGTGCGCTGGGGCATGAGCGCTAGGGCTTGGATCCCGGCTCCGCAGTTCACCGTGCGGAAATGCCCAGGTGCCCTTTACCTTGAAACACCACCCTGCTGCATGCTCTTGTTGCACCCGCAGACCACCCTGGGCCGACAGCAGCGCGGGGCGGGCGCGGGGCAACCAGCCAGCTCGTCCACATCCTCATGGTCTGGCAATGCAGCCCTGCCAGGCAGCAGCTTAGCAGCAGGGAGCAATAGCAAGGGCACAGCAGCAGGGAGAGGGGCTGGTGGCAGCTGGTGGCCGTGGCTACCCCGGGGTAGCCCTCCTGCGGGAACTCGGCCTGCGGGTGTGCCTGCTGGAGCGTCGGGGGCGACACCTGCCGCTGTGACGGGAAGCAGCGCAGAGGATGGGCGGTGGCTGTGGGCGGCACGGGCCCATCGATTGGGTAATGGAGGAGCAAGAGGAGGGGCAGGGGGGGTGCAATCCGCGTTTACGGAGGGGATCGGTCCGGGGGCGGCGAGTGGGGGGCGGTTGGGAGTGGTTGCGGCGCCGTACGGGACGGGTGCGTCAGGGGCGAGCGGCAGCAAAAGCAGCAGCAGCGGGAGTGGAAGTAGTGGCGGGGGTTCAGGCGGCGGGCTAAGGTGGGGCTCCATAGCACGTTGGCAGCAACAGCAGCAGCGACAGCTTTTGACGGTGCCGGCGGGGCAGGGGCTTGGGGACAGGCACAGTGGGGTCGCGTTGGCTGGTGGGGCCGGTAACACACAGGCTCAAGGGCAGGCCCAGGGACAGGGGCAGCAGCTGCTGCCGGAGCAGCAGCGGCAGCTGGAGGCGTTACTGGCCGGCAGCATCCTGTCTGGGCTGGTGGGGCAGGGGGGAAGCCCGCCCGGCCGGCGAGGGGATCGGGGTTGAGGCAGATGGGAGGTGGTAAGGTGCCCGCCTGTGGGCCGGTCAGACGGGAGAGGCCAACCAGCTAGCAGCTAGGTTGCGGACGTGGGGTGGCCTGAGTGCTCGTTTGCCTGGGTCCCATATCGATGGCCAATGTGTCCTGAACTTCCTATGCTCCTGTGGATAGGGGCCCATTCATAGGGGCATTGTTGGCCAACCGCGCCCTGCGTGCACGCACTGGCGGTACGCGCAAACACGAGAAACCGTGTAAGGCGGCAGGGAAACATGGTGCACTGGTGGTGCAGGCGGCGGGGAGGGAGCGGGCGGATGACGCCGTCGGCTTGACGGCAGTATGCGCTCCGTTGGCTTTTGTGGTGGTGCTGGCACGCCTGGCTGCGTGGGGCCTGGACCAGATCCGGTGGTGAGACACAGCGGATTGCTGTGCTGACATGCACTCATGTTGTGCACGTGTGCCGTCGGTGCGTCCCGTCCTGTAATCTCAAACTGGTCTTACCAACGGCGGGATGGTACGGAGTGGTGGATGCTCATTGTTGCTAGCTAGGAGGCAAGGTCGGCTGCGAGCACAGGGACACACCAGGACACACAACCTTGGCTGTGCCGGTTGTGGGCGTCCGTTGCTGCTGGGCCGCAGCGTGAGGAATGAACTGGGACGTCAGGGTGTTGACAGTGTGTCACGCAGTTGGGTCATCCGTCTATAATATTGGGGGTCTAGCGGGCATCGGAACTCGTCTCGGTGGCCGCGCACCTGCGCGGGTCCACATTATAATGCAAAATGACTAGTGGCTGAGCCAGGGGAGCTCCCCTCGTCTGACCTATCAGTGGACATGCCGTTGACATATCTGCGTCAGTCAGCACCACTGCGCACCACCGCAGACGTTCATCTCAACTGAGGCCAGATGGCCTAATCATGCCACTTCCAGTAACGACGTCCAAAGGTAAAGACTGTCCTCCGTCTCTGATCACTCCGCAGGCCTTACATAGCTTAGGTGCCGCAATGCCAAGGCGGACAAGTGTTTGACAGCCCACCGGATATCGCGTTCATGCACTCCGGCTGTTGGGGGTCATTCGTGCTGCACCAAGCATGTAGCGTAGCATGACAGGACACAAGATGGCAACCACACGAACCCGTGTCATAGCGTGGCGACCAACGGTCCTTCCAAGATCACAACCGACTCCAACACCAACACCGCTGCCGCACCTCAGTCCCTCATCCCTGCCCTTGCCGCCCCTACCTCCCCCATGCCTGGTCCCTGCCCTTGCCGCCCCTACCTCCCCCATGCCTGGTCCCGACCCCGCCGCCCCTACCTCCCACATGCCTTGTCCCGACCCCGCCGCCCCTACCTCCCACATGCCTGGTCCCGACCCCGCCGCCCCTACCTCCCACATGCCTGGTCCCGCCCCCGCCGCCCCTACCTCCCACATGCCTGGTCCCGACCCCGCCGCCCCTACCTCCCACATGCCTGGTCCCGCCGCTCCCGCTTCATCCACCTCCATCTCCCTCCCCTGCCCCGTCCCCGTGAGTGTCCCCACCGCCCGTTCTGCTTAACCCTGCCCAGCCCCTGCCCCCGGCCCCGCCACCTCGCCCAGCCCCTTCGCCGTAAGCTCCCCCGCCGCCTTTGCCGCCTACCCCTTCCCGGCCTCCTCCCCAGCCTCCGACGCCAGCGCAAGGAACTGTAACGTGCCCGAGATCATCCCGTCTGGGCCCAGGAGCTTGGACCAGGGCGCCAGCAACTCAGCCTCCGTGTCCCGCGCAACGGCCTCGGCCGCTTGCCCCTGCCGCCCCTGCTGCCCGTGCCGCTCCTGCTGCCCCTGCTGCGCTGCGCCTGGTTCGCTGACCTCAAGGCACATGGCATCGGGCCATCCCATGCTGTCGCCGTACTTCACGTGCACGTCCCTCAGGTGCCTTGTGCACGTGCCTCCGGCCCCATCCGGCATCCCGACGTCAGCGGACAAGCAGCACGCGCCCGTTGGATATTCGGCCTGCCACTCAATGGCAAAAGGAACACTGCAGCGAACGTGTAGGGCGGCGTGGGCGCTACCGCACACGTGCTCGAGGGACAGGCCCCATTCAAACCCAAAGGCGGTCACGCAATCAGTGCCGCCGCCACAGCTGCCCGGCTGCTTCAGCTGGGCATGCACGGTGACGCGAGGCTGCGCTTTTTGCAGCGCTGAGAGAAGGTCTTCCTTGCTGACCTCCCAACTGTAGCTGTGATGATGTACTGCCCCCTGCACGGGTCGCTGCGGCCGCGGCATGCCGTACAACGGACTATCCGTGTCGTACCCGTGTATCTGCTGCCCCATGTGCTTCCACGCCGACCTGTTCATCATCCGGCAGCGAGCGAGAAACGTGGCCTCTTCGGGCCCCAGCCAGTCCATCTTGGGCAGCACGTCGAACATGTAGGACGTGCTGCAGTTGACCAGCCGCAGCTGCCGCCATACACGGGCCTTGTCTGCATCCGACAGCTCATAGTGTTGTGCCTGCCTCCACTTTGCCACCAGCAGCACCAACGTCGCCTCGTCGTCCGTGGTTAGGTGGTCGGACTGCAGCAACTCCTCCAGGGCCCCCACAGGAAGCTCCTCCCACGGTCGCAGCAGCTGCGGGTCGTTGGCGATGCGCACTGCGTCCGTGCTGCCCAGAAGCCACACAAGCAGATGCACCTTAGTGGGCTGTGTAGCACCGCTGGGTGCCGCTGGCGGCAGTTGCGCATCCCAGTGCTGCAGCAGGCGCTCACGGCATGCGACCACGACGGGTCCAACCCGCGGGTGGTGTTCAGGACTGGGCAGCAGATGGCGCAAATTGTACAGCTCCAGGACGGGGGCCAGGGGAGACTGATCCGGGCTGCTGCTGCTGCTGCTGCTTTGTTTTGAAGCGTCCTGAAAGTGCTTAGCCAAGGCCGCGTAGCACGCTTCAGCACAGTCAGCGATCTCCAAGGACTCCGCCATGTGCCCAATTACCACCAGCTCTCCCACGCTGGGGCCGCTACTTCCACCCGATGTACGGACGCTGCCCTGCACCTGATCCTGGTCCTGCATCCGCTGCTCCTGCTGCTGCCCCTGGCCCAAACGTCCCTGCTGCCCCTGCCCCTGCTCATCCTGCTGCCCCACCAGGCTGCCCGTGTACAGGTAGCGGATGGCAGCCAAAGCAGGCTCCAGCTCCTCCTCCCTGTCCAGGGTAACCCGCAGCTCGGGCAAGGACAGTGAGACGGGATGCTGAGGCTGGGCGGTGCTGCCACTGCCGCCGAAAGCTGGCTTGTCGTGCGCGTTGCTGGCTTGCGTGTCGCAAGCTGCCGGCTCGACACGCCTCCGCTTCGCGCTTGGCTCCTTTACTTCATCGTTGTTTGTATCATGCTGGTTCCAGCCTTCAATCATGACGCGGAAGCGCTTGGAGCCGCTCCACAAGACAAGGCGATGGGCGGGAAGCGGTTCTCCGACAACGCGCAACCCCGAGCTCTCATTCTGGGCTTGTTCGTCAGCCACGCAGAACACTATCACGCAGTCTGCGCAAGTCGCGCTGCCAAAGAAGAAAGGTAGCGAAGCCCGGACGTCCCGGCTCATTTGCCTCTTAGATCGCGACTACAGTGCAATCCATACATGACTTACGTATGATTTAGCTACACTAGCAGCGTGTTATGTGTGCGGTGGGTTCGCGCAAGCTGTTAGCTCTCGAATCCTCACAGTACGACCAGGTACGACGAAGGTACCTACCCCGTACCCCGTACCTACCCCACCCTACCCCCTGTGCCAACAACATTGTTAGCCAACAGATCACGTATTCGGAAACCAAGAAATGGTAAGACCGCTGCACACACCAGCGTACGCGCTCGCACACGCTCATGGCATATGCCCTATGGCTATGTGCTCCCCCACTCTGCTGGGGCGCGGAAAACGCCGTGAGAATCGTCACCAAGCCGCAGTGTGGCGGGAGCTGCCCGCTGTGGCCGCGGAGGAGCTGCTGCAGTCCGAGCACCTCAGCGTGGACGACTAGGCGACGGTGGTGGCGCTGGTGGCAAAGGGGTGGCAGCAGGTGGCAGCCCAGGGCGGTGCTGTACCGGAGGCAGACGCGCGTGCGGCGGCAGCTGCAGCTGTCCAACTGCAGCACGTGCTACGTATTTGCACAAGCTGCCCTGGCTGGGCCAGAGAGTCAGACGTCGTTCATCAGCCGCTGCCGAGTGTACGGCAGACCTTTGTGGGGGCACCTCGGGCGCATATGGTTGCTTACTTGGCGGGCGGGTACGACACCAGCAGCCTGTGGTGCAGCGGCAAGCCACGACCGCAATCCATGCAGCAGCGGTGTGTGCTGTTCACGTGCGTGGGACGTCAGCTGTGAGCGAGGACCTGGTGGCGGGGCTGAGAAAAGATGGGGCAGCCAAGTACGTGTTGGGCTGTTGGCCAAGTACGTGTTGACCGCGCACCACTACGTGATGGCCGGTCTCCGCCGTGCATGTCCAGGGCAGCTGCGGTGGTGGCGGCGGTGGCAGCAGCCCCGCAAGGAGGGCAGGGGGAACCAACGCCCAGTCGCCCATGCCAACAAAACCTTTACTTACTTCGTCACTTGGCAACCTAGGAGCTTGAGACAGCTTGAGATCGTGCACACGCCTTACCTAGGGGCTGTAGCCCATGCAGAGGTGGTGACCCCACTCTGCAGCGTTCCAGAAGTCAGTTGAGAAGAAGCCTACATACGGGGTGGAAGGTGCGGTCCGCACGAGCGAGTGCGTGTAGGTGCCGTATGCACGGTGGCAACACAGTACAGGTACGAAGGCTTAGATATATGGGACGCCTTCCGGCCTTCGTGAAATACGGAGACCAGCTGCTGCTTTCCGGTGTCGCTTGCTGTCCGTAGGCCCCACCACTGCTCACAGTCGCAGGACCGGCCGCTGCAGGGCAAGAGGCGGGCGGTGGTTGGGTTCGGTGTCTGTTTCAGCCAGACCGAGGGGGCGCCGGAGAGGGTGGCAGTAGCAGGTGTTGGACGTCTGGACGATGCAGGGGGCATTACCGGGAAACGTGCATCGGCGACGGTGTGAGAGTGTGCCCCGCTTGACACGAGGGTACTTGCGTGGGTACTGCGTCGTGAACTGGGCTGTCCGCTTTTCCTCTCGCGAGCAGGTAAAACACTTCAAACATGTACACATATAAGCTATACAAACTTTACCGGGTTCAATGAAGGATGAGCAAGCGGGTGCTGTCCCTATTGTCCGACCAGTTTGGGCGCGCTGACTGTGCGGACTGCGTCGTGGTCTTTTACACAAAACAAAAAGAGTCTGCAAGCAACAATGAAGAGCCGCGCATCATCGGCACCCTTCCGGCGCACCGCCTGATACTTTGGGCCTCGGGGCGCCTGCGATGCGAAAGCGAAGGTTGGAACCGCTACGAGCCCTCCAGCCAGTGCGGCAGCAGAAGCCGGCAGGTGGCCGGCGGTGCGGAAGCAGGCGGCCCGTGGTCCAGCGGCAGCAGGGCAAAGCGGAGGCGTTTCGCCCCCCAGGACAACAGCAAGCAGGGCAAGCCTGCGGCTGACGACAGCAAACCATCTGCGCAGAGCCCCCACCCTGGGCCAAGCAACGCGTGGAGCTTGCCCGAACTTCGCGTTACCCTCGAAAGGGAGGAAGAGCTGGAACCCGCGCGTACCGCCATCCGCTACCTGTACACCAAGAGCTTGTTGGGGCAGCAGGAGCAGCAGCAGCAGCAGGGAGCAGCGCCAGGGGGTTGCTCCGGTGCCCATCCAGGCAGCGGATTGGGCGTGGGGGAGCTGGTGGTCGTTGCAAAGGTGGCGGAATCCCTTGAAATTGTCGACTGCGCTGAAGCGTGTTACGAGGCCCTAGTCGCGTGCTTCAAGGGCGCGTCCAGCGGCGGCAGCAGCAGCAGCAGCTCCTCCCCTGCTGCTCCCCTGGCCCCCGTTCTGGAGCTGTACAGCTTGCGTCACCTGCTGCCCAGCCCAGACCACCACCCGGGGTTGGGGCCCGTGCTGGCCGCGTGCCGCGCGCGCCTGCTGCGGCACTGGAATGCGCAGCTGCCAGGGGGCGTGCAGGGGCCGGAGGGTGCGGCGCCACCCACCAAGGTAGACCTGCTCGTATGGCTGCTGGGCTGCACGGACGCATTGCGCATCGCCAACGACCCGCAGCTGCTGCAGCTGTGGAAGGAGCTGCCTCTTATGCCCCTGGAGGAGCTTCTGCGGTCCGACCACCTCAGCACGGACGACGAGGCGACGGTGGTGCTGCTGGTGGAGGAGTGGGTGGTAGCCAAGGGCAGTGAGGTTACGGAGGCGGACAAGGAGCGCGTGCGGCGGCAGCTGCGGCTGGTCAACTGCAGCACGCCCTACCTGTTCGACGTGCTGCCCAAGCTGCCCTGGCTAGGGTCTGACCCCGCACGGCAGGCCGCATTCATAGCGCGCATCCAGCGGACAGACAGTTCAGAGTGGAAGGATATGGCCAGTGGGTTGGGAGGGTACGACATCACCACCCCCTGGTACGGCAAGCAGCGGCTGCGGTCCGTACCGGCGCAAGGCGTGTCGTACAAGTGGGAGATCAGCCGTGAGGACCTGCTGGCTGGTCTGCGGAAGGAGGGAAGGAAAAGTCGGTTAAGGCTGTTCTGCAGCAGCATGGCCGCAAGACCAGAGCTAACAGCCAACGCGTCGCCGCGCTTGGGTATGAGTGGGAGCTGGAGGTTGCCTATGACCAAGAAGAGTCCCACGCTGGCCTCTTCATCGCGTGCTTTATCCCAGCCGCCATCGAGGCGCAGACGGGCAAGCTGGACGGCGCAGCGCGCGTTTATTTCGAAATGCAGGTGTCAACGGGGGCATCTGGCACATTCGAAAGTACGGAGCATGTACCTTACGGGTGGGGCATCGGCCGTCCGAAGTTCCTGCGCCTGCTCGACAGCGCAGGTCCAGCAGCCGCGCGGCAGGGGCAGGAGGAGAGCGCTGCAGACTCCGACGCCGCGCTGCTAGCCCCCTGGGCCGATCTGCTGGGGCCGGAGGGGAAGATACGGGGCGTGCTCACGTTTTACAGGCTGAAAAGATAAGGGCGGCGGTGCGGGACGCGTTGGGGAGTGATATGCAGTGGGGCGGTGGGGTTGGACCAGGCCCGACCAGTGGTCGCAGAGAGGCGCGGGTGTGGGTGTTGAGGCGCAGAGGTGCAGTGGGGCGCATTGGGAACGGCGGGCATGTGTCCACAGGCTGACCCAGTAGCTGCCGAGCGGTGTGGGACGAGTTGGGCAGTGATACGCAGAGGGCGGTGGGGCTGGATCAGGGACCAGTAGCTGCCGGGCGAGCGTGGAGTGGCACGCGTTGGGGCGGTTGAGACGCACAGGGCCGGTGGGACCTGTACGGCGCGGTTTGTGTGAGTATTTGCCATGCAGCATCCATTGCATCGATGGCGGCCAGCCAACCAAGCTGGAACCATGGCAACAGAGCCACCGCATGACTCTGTGATACGCATACTGAGGCGGGACTGTTCTGAGACCGCGCGGGCACCTGATATCGGCATCTGTGGCCCCTGCCTGCCGTAGGTCGATCTGCTGGTTGCAGGGCCAGCATGCGTAGGGTGGCTTGGCACGGCCGTTTTCCCTTTGTGGTCGTTAGTTGGTGGAGACTGCACGGCTGCGGCAGACAAGCTTCTCAGCAGGGCAACATACTTGCCGCGCTGCTGCATGTGTCTTTGTACATCATGCGTTTTGCAAATTGTGTGGTGGAACGGGCTACATTGATGCTTGGGATTGGGGTCTGGTGTGCTAGACACGGTTGCTGTTGCTGTTGTGTTATGCGGTGATTGCACGCTTTTCAGCAACGTGGGGATGCATGGCCAGGCGAGGTGGTGCTGGGGCGTGGTACGGCGCACAGGTATGAAGTTGTGCTTTGAAGCGCTACGGTGCTGGCGAACACAGTTTCTCACCCCCGCTGACCAGTGTGCCATGCTGCTAGACCCCTCCATGATCGGCTCCAGGATTGCGCTAGCAATACTTGCGCAGTTGGTGAAAATTGGTGCGACAGGTGCTGTGGGTTAGCGCACGCAGGTTGCACGACTGCGGGGGCTCATCCGTCGTCCTTTGTCAGTTGGAGGGTGTGTGGCAAGCTATTGCCACAGGTGAACATACATGCTGCACAGCGCGAGACACGTGACAGACCCATGTAGCTCAAGGGGGCCCAGCGGTCAAGGTAGGAGGACGCCCCAACGTGCAAGAGATTTGGCCGGTGCTAACGCCCTGGCGAATGGCCAGTGGCTGCAGGATGCTGTGCTGTTGAATATGGAAGCATGTGATGAGCTTGCATTGCCACTGGGGTAGTGCCGGCAAGGAACTTCACATGTGGCTTGCTCTCAGTAGGACTGGTTGCATGATTGGGAAGCGACACACGGTACTGTACGTGGCAGGGGGGTGCATGGTGTGCTCATGTGCGTAGGGTAAATGGTAGGAGGGCCAGGGAGGGCCCTTCTCTGTTCAGCTTCTGTTACATGCGAACCCCGGTACTTGGCGAGCTCTTTGTTGACGGGCGCAAGGACCAGAGGAGAGGCTTGCAAGTAGTAGAGTAGTACCGGCTGCTGCGCCCGTGTCCACCCGCCTGTGTCTCAGACCCGATAGGTAACAGGGGAGCGCCCTTGATGGGTAGCGTCCATTCGTCCGTCTACATTGGACCAGGATAGACCGGGGACAGGACGGCAGCTCCCATGATCGGGACAGCTGGGTTACAGCTGGTTACTGCCAGCGTGTGCCCACCACTTCCCACTTTGTTATCAACGTAGGCTGTCGACATGTCTGGTGTCTTCTCGCCCTTGCGTTGGTGGCACAGGGGAGATCCCCTGCTGCGGAGTACTCAAACACTCTTACCATCTCCAGCACTGTTGCACAACACAGCCTCTTGCCGCCCCTCAGTCACAGTCTAACAAGGCCGTTGACCAACAGTGCAGCAAAGTGCGGTGCGCAAACCGACACAGCTCACCGTACCAACAGGTCACAACGGCCTGGTTCACAGGCACCATAACACACCTACACCAGATACCGGTATGAGACTGAAACGTCAAGAAAAGGAGGTCCCGCCGTGCACGCATCTACGGTACGCCGCCACAGCTGAGAAAAACAGCTGCACCCCCCAGTGTTACCTCTCCCACACTCGCTCGCATGCCTGCCTTTCACGTCACCGTGGGCCAGCGCCACTGCTGCACTGCCCCTGCCCCTGCTCATGCACATACAGCCAAGCCGCCACAGTGCAGGCGGGTGCAGGCGCAGCTCCTTGACACCGGCCTCATTTGCCACAGGACCGGTGTATTAGCCTGAAGCACGCGTGCCTTGCTCCCCGTTGAGTTCTGTGTAACAGCAAAGAGCAACAGCAGTAGAACGCCACGGGCGCTAGGTCTCCTCGGCGGGCTCTTGAGCTTGGAGCTCGAGAGTGGCAGCAACAGCAACAGAGCGCCACCGGCCCAACACCTCCTCATGGCAGGCGCTTGAACTTGGAGAAGTCCGGCGCCCGCTTCTCCACGTAGGCGTTACGGCCCTGGGGTGGGGATGCGTGCGGGGAAGAGGACCGGAATGTCACATAAAATGTCACAACGGCAGGGGGCCTCATGGGACACGGTCCAATGCGCAGATACCGTGCGCTGCGCAACGCACGTGGCATGTGGCACGTGGCATCCGGACAGCGGTGCGAGACGTGACGGCCCTGAGGAGTTGAGTTCCGAGGGCGGCTAGTCGGGGACAGTAGCGGTGCCACAGGAGGCCAGCGCGAAGTTTGCGAGGCGGGCGGCCGCAGATGGCTTCAAAGCGAGCCGCACGCATGACGCCTGGTAAGACTCCTTTGTGTCATTACCCTTGTCTAGTACTTTTGACAGCATGCATTGCCTGTGCTTGTTGCATAACACGTAGCACCCCACCTCGTTGCCCTCCTCAGAGTGGTAGAACAGCAGGGTAGCGTTGCCGCCCAGCTCCTACGGAGACGAAGAATACCCAGCAGCAGGAAGCAATGGAGTCGTGCACAATCAAAGTAAACAAGCTTCTGAGGACGCAGAGTGCGGAAGGATGTGGGCTGATGGAGTGGTTTGCCGGTAACGGCGCCGCACCGCTGCAGCTCCTGGGGTACCTAAAACACAGCTTGGCCAACGCAACCGCCGTCGAGCAACATTGGAACAGACACAGTCGCGTGCCCGCCCGTCCACCTGAAGCCTCGCCCCCGCCATCCTTCACACCATCCCAAAGCCCAAAGTCCAGAAAGCGCCCAGGCTCGTAGCCATCGTTTTGCCGTACACACACGAGTAGCCCAGCTGTTTCCATGCACAAACCGTTAGGTGCCATCTCCACCCCTCCCACATCCACTTGCTGCGCCTTGTCGCCCTGTCTCCTAATCATGCTTTCCTGTCCGTGTAACAGGCTTACATTGCCTGCTTCCTGCACCGCATCCGCTACACACCGTAAGATGGCCCCACCTGGATGCCCGCCTGGCCGTCCTCCGCTGCGTTCATGGCCGCCTTGAGCACACGCAGCGCCGTGGGCGAGTTGCGCAGCATCTCGCGGCACCTGGGATGGGGAATCAAGGTACCGTGTGATGTCGGTAGGGCAACAGGGCAGGGGGAGAAGGGCCAGCGAGAACGAAACACAACTTGCTGCGGGTGGCGCAGCGAAATGGCCCGCATCCAGTCCATGTCCCTACACAATTGCCCACTACCAGTCCCCCCCTACACAACTACCCACAGTCCGCCCCACCCGCAACCCCACGCCCACCCCAACGCACCATGCGAGTGTCTCCTCCTCCAGCTTGTCCAGCGGAACCACCTGCGGAGCAGCAGCATCATTACCAGCAGCAGAGATAGGTCATGAACACAACACACCTGTCACAACAGACGTGCTCCCGCCCCCCCGTCGCCCAGCGCACATACCCTCACGTAGAATCTCGCCACCCACACGTGTTAAGGAGGCCCGTGTGCTACGCCTGCTTCAGCCGGGCCAACGACGCACTACTCGGCCACCTGTGCCCCAAATCCACACACCGTACCCCGTGTAAATAGCGCTGTGCATACCACCCGCCATCGCGCGGACAACTCCGCGGTGCGCAAACACCGATTGCACTCTCCCCTCAATCCCGCAGCTGCTAGACGCCAGCTCGTCACAGCGGCAGGCCAACCCGTGCCTGGCCACCGTACCCACCGTGTTACCGGTAACTAGGCCCATGCGGTGCGCCTCCTGCGCGTCGTACAGGCGAGCCACGAATCCTGCCCTTGACCCAAACCCACGACCAACCACCATGCAGCACACCCTACAACCCAACACACAGCAAGAGATGTGCATGTTGCACTCCTTCTGCAACTGCTGAGCATCTATTTGGGACCCACCGTGTTGACCAGGCCCATGCGGTGCGCCTCCTGCGCGTCGTACAGCCTCGCCAGGAACCACATCTCCCTCGCCTTCTTCTGGCCCACCAGCCGAACCATGTGGGTGGAGCCGTAGCCGGCGTCGAAAGAGCCAACCTTGGGGCCCGTCTGCCCAAACACAGCGTTGTCGGCTGCAATCTGCAGCACAATTAGCAGGGACAGAGCACGGCCGTGGATCGTGTTTGCTGAACACTACAACCAAGCACCTTGGGGCCCGTCTGCCCAAACACGGCGTTGTCGGCGGCGATGTGCGGCACAACAGCCAAGGAGCGTGCATGGCAATGCGTTGGCACACGTCCCCGACAGCGGGCACAAAGCTCTGCTTCTTCCGACATTCCCACAGCTCCCTTGTCACCCTCGCCGTGAGGTCGCACACCATGTTCTGGATGCAACGCCCCTGCTGCTCCCCACGACACACAACTACCTCCATCCCTTGGATGTGCCGTACAAATAGCCAATTCCCGAGCCAATTCAGTTGCTGTTCTCCTGACCGTGAGGTCGCACACCGTGTGCAGGATGTGCCCCCTTCTGCTCCCCACAACTCGCACTTGGCTCTGCCCCGTAACACCACCACAACCGACATGCCCAGTTATGGACCTCCGTCACCCCTCACCGTGAGGTCGCACACCATGTGCAGAATGTGGCCCCCACCCACGGCGTAGCCAGCCACCATGGCCACCACGGGCTTGGGCAGCCGACGGATCTGGACCTGGGGGCCGGCAGGGGGAGGAGGGCGACTACATGTCAGTCGGCTTTTCGAATTCAAACATTGCACGTGTAGCGTACGGCACAGAGGTACACTGAGGTCTCGGGCTGGTGCCGAACACGACGAACCAAGACTGTGCCCAGCCACATGCACAACGTGCTGCGGTGAGCAGCCCGATTCCACATGATACATGCTTTACATGGTTCCAAGTAGCACCATGAACAGCATTGGATGAATGTGTGCAGGATTTGCTACTTGTGATGCCCCCACCTGCAGGTCCAGCACGTTGAGTCGTGGGATGCCGTCCGCCCCCACGTAGCCACCCTTGCCGCGGACCTCTTGATCGCCGCCGCTGCAGAACGCCAGCGTACCGGCACCTGTTCGTGTTGAAACATGAATCAGAAAGTGGTAACAATGGTGAGATGGGTTGGGAAATTCGTGCGTGCGCAGAAGCAGGTGTACGGACGCTACGCTGCACGAGTGCCTACGCCGCCGATGCTGCAAAACGCCTTGCTCCGCATTATATTCCACGGCCCCGGCCATAAGCATGTTGCCTCATGTCATACGTTCTGCGTACCGGTAGATTGCGAATTTTCACCGACCATGTACCGGGAGATTGCGAATTTTCACCGACCATGTACCGGTACCCCTCCAGAGCGACTACCTAAACAGGGGCTGGGTTCCAAGCCCGAGAACCGAAACGGTTACAAACCCATCAGTGATGCCTGATGTGCTGTATGGTGCCTAATGTCCCTACACTGCTCACCCGTCAGCACGATGACGCCCACTTCCGGGTCGTCCCGCGCGTCGCCAAAGCACAGCGACAGCTCGTGCACTGAGTGGGGGCACGGCAGGGGCAGGGGCACAAGCGGTTGGTTACGGTACCAGCAGGAGAGTGTGAAAGCAAAGCAAGGCAAAGCACAGCGACAGCTCATGCATTGAGCAGGAGCAGGGGGAGGGGCAGGGGCACAGGCGGCAAGGGCGAGGGCGAATGACGTTGGGAGGTAGCGTGCTTGACGCTAGCGCACGGAGGGCACTGAGCGGGGGCAGGGGCACAGGTGGCAGGGGCACTGGCGGCAAGGGCGCAGGCGATTGGCGATTAGAGGTAGCGCCACTCTGGGTGCTTGACGCTAGATCATAGAGGCTGCTTGCGGACTGTTAGGTGGGCGGGCATATGGTGTGGGCAGGGCCACAGGTGGCAGGGGCACGGGCTGTTGGTTACCAGCAGGCTACACGCTGCGCATGGACATGCTGTGCAGAGGATTGGCACCAGCCGATGGCTTGCAAACCAGTGCCTTACAACAGTTCCGAACGGCATGACACACGCTTTGCAGCGAGCACACGCACACACGCTTCTGAGCACAGGCTCCGCGCAACTCCCAATAGCTCTCTTCAACTGCCTTGCGTACCGGCATTGCCTCCTGTTGATACCCAATGGGCCAAAACCGGGGACCTACCGGTGCGCGGCCTGAAGGCGTTGCGCCGCTCCGGGCGGTTGATGGTGATCTGGGCGATAAACACGTTGGCGGCAGGTGGCACCAGGGATGAGAGGTCGGCGATGGAGGGTCAAGCTGTGTGGGATTTGCTTACTGCTGCGGTACATGCCATGGGATATACAGGTGTCTTGATGTGATTATATGCAATGGCGCATCAGGTGTACGGAGCCGGAAGAGCCAACAGGGCCACACGTGCACCGTTAGAGCAGCAGCCATGCAAGTGCTGCAGAATGACCGCGTGCCACAGCAGTTACGTAATGGCTGAGTATGGCAGGGCATGATGGAGCGTTCGGCAAACCAAAGATACAGGTGCAAGGAGCACGTGGGCGGAGGTGCAAGCAACAGGGAGTCACGGGGTTACGGCCAGCACCCCACAGGTGCTTCAAGCCTCGCGCGTGTTGACTCCACCCTGCGCCCCGCTTGCCTTAGCGATGCCCTCCCCAATGGCCTTCTCGTAGATGACATCTGTAAGCTCCTCGCGTGCTACAGACGGGACTTTCCGCCATTGCGCGGGCTCCCGGCTGACGGGGCCGTGGATGCGGGCGTAGGAATTCGGCTTTCCATCAACCGAGGCGTAAGGCGTGCCAGTGCTAGTCGACGCCGCTGTATCTTGTCTGAATAGTAGTTCGTCATTTTGTTGGTTGTGGACGGCGCGCTGGCTGGCGTGGCCAGCGGCAAGGTGGTTGCCGAGGACTTGCAGCCTTCGCTGCGCGCTGTCCGCCATTTATAGCTGGTATTGACTACAACGATCTATGAATTGATTGCGGAATCTCCAATAGCTGTCAAGTCTGGCCAAATTGTAGTGTTGCCCTTACGCTTGCGTAAGGGCGCGTTGCGAAAAGGCGCAATGGTCTTGCAAACAAAAATCCGCTGTGCTTAGTGTATTTATGGCAGCATAATTAAGTGTCGGCGTGGCGTATGTGACCCACGGATCATGTCCCATTCCGTTCCCCAAGTTAGATCTGCGCCCTCACAGCAGCTGACGTGCTGAGGAAGCGTTTAGTTAATGACCTAGTCATCTCATCTGCACTGCTAGCTCGCAAGTTACAATGGCCGAAAGGGCACGGCGCACTGAGCAGGCACCGGCAGCCACCACGCAACAGGGGTATCCCCTGCCACGCCAGCCACGGCGCTTGTCCACCCACCAACCTCACCGCCCTCCTTCCCGAAGCGTTCCCTACTTGGGATGAGATGCAACAAAACGGCGCCATGCTCGAGGGGAATGCAGCATCAACGCTCCGCAACCCCACACCGGCAACAGGGTCCCAGCCCGTCGTCTCTCAGGATTGCCCCACACCCCCCCCTGCAACCATGCAACCTCGCTTCCCACAACCCCTCATCCAGCTCCACACACCTGTACCCATTCGCTGAGCCCAACTCCACTCCACTTCACTCCATTCCACCTCCCTCCCCTTCACCACCGCCCTACCTCCCCCCAAACATGCCCCCCATCCCGCCCATTCCCCCCATCCCAGCCGGCCCCATCGCCCCGCCCCCTCCCCCCATCCCGCCCGCCCCTCCCCCCTGTGCCTGCGCCATCAACGCCATCAATGCTGCGTGCGCCTGCGGGTCCGCCTGGGCCATGTTCCGCATATCGAATCCCGGCGGAAGTGAGGAGGGGTCGAAGTCGGGCGGGAGGAAGCCCGGCGGCAGGCCCCCGGGCAGCTGCTGTGTATTAGCACCGCCAGCTGCGCCCGGTGGTGCAGGGCCACCGCCCGCCAGGAGGCGTTGCTGCTGGAAGTCTTGCACCATGCGCTGTTGGGCTGCTTGCATGTCCGCCTTCATCTGCTGCAGGTGCTGTGGAGCGGAATAGGAGGGGAAGGCAAGGGCAAGGGCCGGAGAGGATAAGAACTGCAGGATGCAGGTGGTCGGCGGGGGAGGGTCGATGTGGGTCGGGGCTGAGGTAGCAGAGATCACATGCCCCACGCCACTGTGCGCTCGCACCGCAGCCACGCAGCACCATGCACAGCGTCGCACCGCACAGCACAAAATGGACTTTACCTGAGCGAATGGGGCCCTCACAAGGCCATGAGCACTCCTGATGCCATAATCACAGCCCCTGCCGTGAGTGCTGAGCATGGTGCGGGGGAGGCTCGGACATACCGTATGGCACCCAGTACCCGCACACGTGTGACGCAAAGATTGCGACTGTAGACGCGTGTAGGCAGGCAAAACCCTAAAAGCGGATTCCAGACGCGCCTGTTGCACAAAGGAGCACGTGTGGCGAACAGTTTAAGGAGCTGTGTGCCGTACTCACGTGCAGGTCCTCCCGCGCCTGCCGGTTGTTGGGCTCCACCGCCAGCACCTGTTGGAATAGGGATGTGGGGACAGGGAAAGCAGGTCAATGGACAAGGTTGATAAAGCAAAAGGGTACCAAAGCGGTTTTCCCTCACAACCGCTACCCCACGCAGCCCTAAGCATGTGCTGCCCGTACACTGGCCACCCCACGCCCCCTCGCCCGCGCCTACCTGCCGCAGGTCCTTTTCCGCCCCACAGCCCGCACGACGATACCCTCGCAACCGCTACACCACGCAGCCGTAAGCATGTGCTGCCCTTACATTCGCACCCCCCCCACCCCCTCGCCCCTGCCCACCTGCCGCAGGTCCTTCTCCGCCTCCGTGTACTTCTGCAGCGCAGTGCGGGCCGTCGCGCGACGCAGCAGCGCCTTGGCCTGCAGTCGGGTGCGGGTATGTGTGAGAATTTAGTGATACTTACCGGTACATTTTCACTATTCATCAACATTTTTCACTATGGTCTGGGGACTGTGGCCGTCAACCCTAAAGCCTCTTCCGCGCGCACCTTGACCGCCTCCTTCAGGTCGAACCTCAGCGCCCAGATTGGAGGAGGAGAGACACACACGGAGACACACAGGCACACACACTCGTGCCTGCTGCACGGTGCCTGCTGCACGGTGCAGCATGCATTGCACACAGGTTACTGCTGCACGCACCTTGTCCGCCTCCTTCAGGTCGAACCTCAGCGCCCTGTTGCAGTCCTCCTCCGCCTGCTCGAAGCGGAAGATCTTGAGGCACGCCATGGCCCTGCACAGGGAGGAGCGGTAAGGCGGCGCGTTGGGCTATGGCCCTGCACAGGGAGGAGCGGTAAGGCGGCGCGTTGGGCTATGGCGCCATGGCCCTGCACAGGGAGGAGCGGTAAGGCGGCGCGTTGGGCTATGGCCCTGCACAGGGAGGAGCGGTAAGGCGGCGTTGGGCTATGGCGCCATGGCCCTGCACAGGGAGGAGCGGTAAGGCGGCGCGTTGGGCTATGGCCCTGCACAGGGAGGAGCGGTAAGGCGACGCGTTGGGCTATGGCCCTGCACAGGGAGGAGCGGTAAGGCGGCGCGTTGGGCCATGGCCCTGCACAGGGAGGAGCGGTAAGGCGGCGCGTTGGGCCATGGCCCTGCACAGGGAGGAGCGGTAAGGCGGCGCGTTGGGCCATGGCCCTGCACAGGGAGGAGCGGTAAGGCGGCGCGTTGGGCCATGGCCCTGCACAGGAGGAGCGGTAAGGCGGCGCGTTGGGCCATGGCCCTGCACAGGGAGGAGCGGTAAGGCGGCGCGTTGGGCCATGGCCCTGCACAGGAGGAGCGGTAAGGCGGCGCGTTGGGCTATGGCCCTGCACAGGGAGGAGCGGTAAGGCGGCGCGTTGGGCTATGGCCCTGCACAGGGAGGAGCGGTAAGGCGGCGCGTTGGGCTATGGCCCTGCACAGGGAGGAGCGGTAAGGCGGCGCGGTGGGCTATGGCGAAGACAGACGCAGGTGGCCCGTAAGGTGGCAATCGGGATGCAGAAAAGGGCTCCATGAAGGACGCCTCTTCAAGTGTTTGAGGCCCGCTGTGGCCCACGAACGACAGCGGGGGCATCCTGTGCGAGTAAACATCCGCGCTCTGCCGTGTATGGCTATGGTTCGGCTTCATCGCCTTCCGCAGTCATCCCCACCTGTTGGTTGTGGCAACGGGGTTCACCAAACGTGTAACTCGCTTGTCATGCGGAGCCCCGCCAAGCACATGCTTCATCGTGACCCCATCCGCCCTGAGCTTTCTCCTCAGTCTTACTCCCAGCTATCGAGCAACATCACGCGGTTACCCCCACGGAAACCCCAACTCTTCCTCCACCAGCACCCACCTGTTGTTGTAGTACACGGGGTTCTCTGGGTGCTCCTGGATGGCCTTCGAGTACTCCGCCAGCGCCTCCGCATGCTTCCCCGCCTTAAACAGCTCATTCCCCTTTGCCTTGTACCGCTCCGCACGCTCCGCCTTGCGCGGATCCACCGCCGCCGCCGCCGGCCCACCGCCGGCCGCTCCCCCTCCCCCGCTCGAGCCCCTTGCCGCCGCCGCCGCCGTCGCCCCTTGGCTCCCAACCCCCTGCTGTTGCTGCTGTTGCTGCCCGCTAGCACCACCTCCACCGCCCCGCTCCTCCTGCTCCTGCTGCTTCCGCACCGCCTCCGCCAGCCCATCCTTGACCGCCTGGAACATCTCCTGCATCACCGGCCCTATCTTCGACGCCACCGCCAGCAGTCTGGCGTCAAACTTGGAGCAGCCCATCAGCGCCGCCGACAGGTGCGTGCCGTCGGCGACGGAGCCCAACGGTACGACAACCACCGGGCACTGCGCCAGCGTCGCCAGGGAGCAGAACGCCGTCGACAGGCCGGCCCAGGCGGCGGCCTCGATGGAGCCCGCGGCGCCGGCGGCGCTGCCGCCGACAGCGGCGCGGCGCTTCAGCGGTGCCGCCGGCACCACCGGCATGACGATGATGGTGTCGGGCTTGACGGTGTGCCGCAGCGTGTCGTACAGCTGCGCCGCCGCCTCGCGCGCCGCCGCCAGGCGCTCCGGCGTCGGCGCCGGCGGCAGCAGCAGCCGCGGCTTCGCCTCCGCCGCCGCCTCCACCCCCGGCCCCGCCTCCGCCACGTGCCCATTCCCCTCCGCCTCCCCCACACCTCCCTGCGCCTCCTTCCCGCTGCCCACATCCGTGCCTTCCGCGGAAGCTCCAGCGGCGGCGGCGGCGGCTTTCTCTGCCGCCGCCGCCTGCTCCTCCGCCTCCGCTAGCGCCGGCAGTGCGTTGCGCAGGTGTGCGTCGCGGAGGGTACGGCCGGCGGTGGCCCATGCGGCCAGGCCGGGGGGGAGGGTGCCCATGGAGGCGTAGTCGGGGTCGATGGTCAACTGCTGCCAGCCCCCGGAGTTGTCCGCCATGAACCTGCGGAGAAGCGGAATGCATTGGTGGCAGGCGCGCGCAGGGTCGGGTTCGGGACCGGGTTCACAACGGTGCAAGGATAGGCAATGGTTTGTCTGGCCCTACCCCGCCCCAACCCCCCCTCACAGCCCCCGTTGCACGTACACCCTGTGAGTCCCTTCGAGGAGCCACAAGTGGGCACCGACTAAGCATCTTTCCAGCAGCATGTCGCCCCTACCTACTGCTGAACAAGATCCCCATCCTTCCAGCCCACCCCTCCAGAACCCCTGATGCTGCGTCCACCATCCTCTTGCAGAGCTGTAGGGCAACCACCTGCCCTGCGCCCGCCCTCCACCCATTCCCCCGCCCGCCACTCACTTGCACAGCTGTACGGCGCCCGCCTGCTCCGCGCCCGCCCACTTGAGGATGGCCCGCTTGATGGCCAGGCCGGCGGGCTGGTACTCCACAGCACACGTGCCGAACAGGTCCTCCGCCACCACGAAGCGGATCAGCTCGCCGCGCAGGTTAAATGAGCCTGAAGGCAAGGACGTAAAAGATGTAGATGAAAGAGGGGAAAAGGAGGCCGCGCAGGTTGAAGGAGCCTGGGTGGACGGCAGTGAAGCAGCCGGACCACAGGCGGCTTGACAGAAGGCACACAACCTCTTCCCCAACACCCGCTGGCCCGTTATTCGTCCCGCGAACGCCCGGCTAGCAGCGAATCTGCGCCCCAAACGTACCACCCCAACATCCTCCCAACCTCTAAGACCCCACGTCTATTAGCCTTTCCCTGCGCCTTGTTGCCGACGGACCCAGGACTCACCTGGCGCCCCCAGCGCCTGCCCTCCCTTGAGCAGCACCCCCGGGTCCGAAGCCACCATCGCCCCAGTTCCCGTCCCCCACACTTCCTTTCGGCGTAACAAGTGCCCCACGACCTTTCGCACGACGGCTAACCCATATTAATGCCAGTCACACACACCCACCTGGCGCCCCCAGCGCCTGTCCCCTATTTGCTTGTAAACTGTAGACTTGCTGGTAAATTCAATGCTCCGAGGGTCGTAATTTCGTACCAACCGAACGCTCAACCCACCTGGCGCTTCCAGCGCCTGCCCTCCCTTGAGCAGCACCCCCGGATCCGCCGTCATCAGCGCAACCGACTCGATGCCCTCAGGGCTGCTGTCGCTGGCCGCAGCGTTGGCGTGCCCCACAGCCCCCGGCGTAGCGCGGTAGGCGTACACGCCGCAGCAGGCGGCAGGCACACGTGCCGAGCCGAGCACGTCGGTGCACAGCGCGGCGGAGGCCATGCCCGTGGACACCGCCAGCGCGGCGCCTGGTGGGGTGACAGAGGGACAATGGAGAGGAATGATTGTTACAAGGTCCCATACTATAAGAGTACGGAGGCAGAGAGGCCGGTGGACACGGCTAGGGCGGCGCATGGCGGGGTAATGGTGGGCACATGCCGTGTTGGGAAGGAGGAGGGTTACAACCCGCAAGGGACAGGAGGAGGGAGCTGAATGTGGTTTTGGGGCCTGGGCCAGCGTCAGGCCGACACGGTCAGGTCGGCCACCGGTGGGGTCATCGGGAACCGGAATCGGGTGGCAGAAGGGGTAGGTATGGCATTCACATGCAACGACTGCAGACGCACACGACATGCAGCTCTGACAGGCCCACCGACCAGTACGGTGCCTGTCAGTCCACTCTTACTGCACTCCCACACCCAGACGCCGCTGCACCTTCATCAAAGGCCACACGCACACTGCCTTTCGGCCCACGGCCCCTCTCACCAGTCTGGCCGCCACCAGAGATGCTGGCCTTGTTGTACGGGTTGCCGTACGACGCACCCAGCACGTCCAGCCCCAGCGGCTGCATGGCGCTCTTGCCCACGCACACCGCGCCAGCTGCCTGCAGCTTCTGCACGGCGGAGCTGGAGGAAGCTGCTGCCTCCGCCAGCACCGCGGAGGGCACGCCCAGGGTGGTGGACGTGCCTGTAAGGTCCACATCCTCCGAAACCACAAAGGTGACCCCCTGGAGGGGCTGGGGCAGGCTGCCTGTTGCTGAGGCTGTAGCAGCGGCCGCAGGCTGCTCGAGAGGGACTGCGATGATGGAGAATGTATCTGGCTCGATGGGCTCGGGTTCGGGCTGGGGAGGCGCGGCTTCCGCGGCTGCGGCATTGCCGCCGCGGGAGCGATTCCGACGCTGCGAGTGGCGGTTGCCGCGCTTCATGCGGCGGTAGAGCAGCGCGGCGATGAAGGTCCATGCGACGAGCGCAATGGGCCGCAGCGGGAAGCCCGAGCGCTTGCGCGTGGCTGGCGTGAGCGCCTTGGGCGCGGGCGGAGGTGGCATGACGCCCGGTAGCAGCTGATCGCGGCGAGCGGTAAGGGTCCCAGACGAGGTCGAAGGCTCCGCATCCTGAGCTTCTGATTCCGATGGAACACTGGTTTCTTGTTTTTCACTGTCTTGGCGAGCCTCGCTCACGCGAGGCTCCTCGTCAGCGATATCCTTCACGGCAGGCAAACGCCCAACAACGCTCTCGCCATCCAAATGCTTCGTCGCTTCCTCCTGTGCTTTTGCTGCAGTAAACACATCCCCAACAGCCTCTGTAGGAGGCCTTGGGGGCGACATCTCTAGAAGGGACGATGCCCTGCCGAAAAGGCCAGGGAGCTATGACAACATGAAAGATTCTGCAGAGTTATGAAGAATAAGCAACCAGTGAATCTGGAAAGTGAAGTGTGAGGATGCGTACGCTGCGCAAGAATGGATCTGCCAAGCCGCCAAAAGAATGGGTCGGGCCAGGCGCGGGGCTCCCCAGCACGTGCCCTTACCTGCCTCTACCGTTGCAGCCTACAGAAGTTTCCACAGCCCACGCGCATAACAAAGTGTGCAGATTTCTTTTTCCCCCGTGGCGCCGTGAGCGCCACGTATCACCCTTTGCCAGGGGGCAGGTCAACCAGGCCGCGTTGTTCCCAGGGCCCCCGTACCCACAGGCCACAGCCCGCACGTTCTGTTCTGCCATGTGCCATCCCGCTCAGCGGCGCGACCCGCGTGACCGAGCAGCTAGCACCCTACCCGACATAAGCCTCACTAGCCCCTTAGAAGCGTGTTATGATCTTATGAACCTTTGGCGAATGTACCTGTGTGGCTGGGGCAGGCTGGGGCACGCCGTTTCGGTTGCCCCAGGCTCGCTGCTTGAGCCTTGGGGCATGCACGAGTGGTGGGTGGCCCGTGGGTTGAAAGCCCACGGGGTGAAAGCTGCGTGTGAGTCCACACTGGTCCACAGGCACAGTGACCGAGGTGCTATACACCTCTATAAGTGTTGCATGCATACGGTAGATGCCGTCGGAGACCTTGCTGACGGCGTTGCACGATCAAACTCCGCTTGTGCGCACTTCACTAGCTCACGAACTGAAAAGACCAGCTTTGCTGGCGCATGGCCCCCGCAGCGGCTACATTCAACCTCCATCTTAAAAAAAACGTGCCTCAACGAGTGCTGCCACTCCACATTCCTTCAGATGTGCTCCTCGTGGCATAAGGGCCATCATATGCTGCAAATACCGCCCCCCCTCATTATTATATGCTGCAGAGTGTACATCCATGTTGCCACAAGGACTGCGGTTGCAAAGCTGCGAACGCGATGCATGGATGCAGCCGCAGCAGCTACCGACAGCACCTTAAGCCTACAGCGTGTAAACCTCGCCCAACGCGGGCACCCCGGCACTGCAACCATGGGGCATGCGTGCCACTACACGTGGATCATGCATGTCACTACATGGGGACAACTACACGTAAGACACCCACTGGTGCCTCGTGCGCGCAGCTCATCCATTATGGCATGCAAGGCAATGGCACAGGTCACCACCATTCGCCCTGCTTGCCTTGTGCACGACAGCACGCCCCCGAGCCGACAGGACAGCCAGCAACTTCTCCGATGCAACATCTGACGAGTAAACGACGCAGCCCGCAAGCAACTTGCCTGGTCACTATGTCAGGACAAAAGTGACACGCGACAGTGCACATGGCATACCGATATGTGCGGCCAGTACCAAGCGTTGCAATGCTCCGTTGCTATGTGACCGTTGTCGCCGCACATGCACGCCTTGCTACCACATGCGCCTTGTACACATGCACAACAGACACAGCAGCTATGCTCATGTACCTAAGCTGGTTACAGGTAACCCACACTGCGTGCCCATCAGCTTTCAGTTCAAACAACCCACCCCCCTGCGTGCGAGGTACTTCAGTGAAAACAGCCAAGCGGCCGCCACCTGCGTTGCTCCGACTCATACCGTCTCCACACTCCAGACGGCCCCTGCAACACGCAACCCACTCCAGAGCCTGACTACTAACGCACAACACACCTTGATCTTCCCCGTCGGCCCCATCAGCTTGGACCAGCGAGCGAACCAGCAAGGTACTATACTGCAGGCGCTACCTCCCCTCGTTATCACTGCATCTGCCCCCTCTGTTTACACACACCGGACCACCTGCCTACGCCGCCTACCTCCACTGAAGGGCATCCGGGCTGCGCGGGCTACTTCGCACATCCCACACCACGTGCCTACAGGTCCAGCTTGCGCAAGGTGAGCGTGCCCCGTACCGTGCCCTCCGGCCCCAGCAGCTTGGCCCAGGGGGCCAGCAGCGCGGCGTCAGAGTCCACAGCTGCAGCCTCCCCTGCCGCAGTGCCCTGGCCCTGCTGGTGTGCAGTTGGCTCCGCAATGTCGAGCGGCATAGTTGTGTGTAAGGCGAGAGCCGCGGGGCCGCATTGGATGCTCTTGTCGATAAGCTGCAACTCGTGCGTTCCGTTGACCTCGTCGGCCACTTTGAGCCGCGCAGAGACGCTGCATGCGCCCTGCACGAAGCCCACGTGTTTCCCAACGGCGTCCGGAAGCTCGCAACCAATGGTTACGGACGCGTGCGCTTCCATCGCCGGGCAGACCACCAGCAGGATCCATTCGTATCCAAACGCAGTTAGGAAGATCCGGCCGTTGCTGCTACCATGCAGAAACGTCGGAACGACGTGGTTATTCACCTTCTCCGCCCGCAGCGCCTCCAGCAGGGCCTCACGGCTGACCTCCCACCTGTACGACACGCCCTCCTGCCGTACGGACTGCGGCCGTGGCTGGCCATACCAAGGGCTATTTGTGTCGTACTCTCCGAGCTGCCTGCCGAGGGCATCCCACCCTGACCGGTCGAGCGATCGGCAGCGGGCTAGGAACATGGCTTCACCTGAGTCCAGCCACGGCAGCTTAGGAAGCACGTCAAATATGTAGGAGGTGTTGCAGTTGACCAGCCGCAGCTGCCGCCGTACGCGGGCCTTGTCCGCCTCCGTCACCCCACTGCCCTGGGCCGCCACCCACATCTCCACCAGCACAACCACCGTCGCCTCGTCGTCGGTGCTGAGGTGGTCGGACTGCAGCAGCTCCTCTACGGCACTCGCCGGCAGCGCCTTCCAGAAGCCCAACAGGTTTGGAACATTGGCGATGCGCACGGCGTCACCGCCGCCCAGCAGCCACAAGAGCACATCTGCCTTGGTTGGTGCTGCTATGCCCCCGCGCCCAGTAGACGGGAGCTGCGCACTCCAATGCCGCAGCAGGCGCGCACGGCATGCGGCCAGCACATACCCCATCCGTGGGTGGTAGTCGGGACTGGGCAGCAAGTGCCGGAAGCTGTACAGCTCAGGACGAGGGCCAGGGGAGAAGCAAGGGAGGAGCTGCTGCTGCTGCTGCCGTTGCTGCTGTTGCTGCTACTGGTTGCGCCCCTGAAGCTCTCCACCAGGGCATCGTAGCACGCCGCGGCACAGTCAACAACCTCCAGGGATTCCGCCACCTTCGCAAGCACCACCAGCTCCCCCACGCCCAACCCGATGCCTCGGCCTGCATCCCCCGGCGCTCCATGCCACTGCACCTGCCCACCCATTCCACGCGCATTCCCCTGCTGCTGAGCCTGCATCCCCTGCTCCAGCGCCTGCTGCTGTCCCTGCCCCTGGGGGCTCTGCTGCCCCTGTGGCTGCTGCTGGTCCCGCCCCTGCGGCCCCTGCTGCTCCTGCTGCACCGCCAAGCTGCCCGTGTACATGTAGCGGATGGCGGCCAACGCAGCCTCTAGCTCCTCCTCCCGATCGAGAGTAACCCGCAGCTCGGGCAAAGACAGGAGGTCGGGACGCCACGGTAGCGCTGCGCGGCCGTGCTCATCACCAGTTGGCCCGCACACAGCGCCGCTGCCTCCAGCAGGGCTTCCTTGCGGTTCGACACGCCGTCGCTTCGCCCTTGTCCCTGCAGTGTCATCGTTGTGGTGGTTCTGCTGGTTCCAGCCTTCAGTCAGCAGCCGGAGGCGTCGGGAGCCACCCCCAAGGACAAGTCGGTGCGCGGGAAGGGGGTCTCCGACTGAGCGCGGCTTCGCAACCCGGCCATCGGTGTCCGTGTCTTGGACGCAAAACTGCAGGACACAGTCTGCGTAGTCAACGCTGCCATACAAGCTCCCTAGGGAGGCTCGAACATTTTGGCTCATTACTCCGCCAGTTGTGGCAGGATTGGGTTGTCGCACAGTCAGGCAATCCTAACTCTGACACCTGTACTATGCAATGCTATAACATGTGTACATTCTACTGCATTGCAGGGGAAGGCAGAACGATCGGTTTAGGTGGTTGCCACCTTGAGCAGTGTCCGTACGCCAACCCCCGGGTACGCGATGTTTATTGCATGTCCGCTGACTTGTTAGAGTCCAAAAACAGTACTCACTCCGCAAACACCGGCAAACCTCGTCTGCTTCCTCGAGCCTCGGCCGATAGTTGGAATACAAAAAGTTAGTTATCCCCTCTAGACTCCGGCCATGGCTGAGGGAATCCAGCACCTATGGCCGCGGCGTTTGCCGCGGGAGCTGTCGGAGTACATATTGGCCCTGGCTCAACCTCAGGACGTTGCCTGCAACCTGCGGCTGTCTTGCAAGGAGGCAGCGCACCAATTCTGCAACACAGACGCCAGGAAGACAGCCTCGCTGTCAGAGGCGGTCCCTGTCCACCTGTTCGCTCCTTGTTGGGGCACTCCAGCGGCCGTGCATCGCCTTCCGGTCGCGCGACGCAAGAGGCTGCTGGCCATGACCGCGGGAACTGGCGTAACCGACAACGTCAAGCGCCTGATTGAAGACGCGGGCCTGCCTGCTTCTGCGGAGAGCATGGCTGCCGCAGCCGCTGCGGGCGACTTGCAGACGTGCCAGCTGCTCCACGGGTACGGCTGCCCCTGGCGAGACCCCCCGGGCGCCGAGGAGCCATCCATAGTAGACAGCATGACAGACATATTGCACACGATACGCTACAGCGAAGACGATGCGCAAGGCTACCCGGCGATGCGCGCCGCTGCGCAGGGCGGACACCTTGACCTGTGCCAGTGGCTCCGCGGCGCGGGGTGCCCCGCAACGCCCGCGCAGATCCTGCGATGGGGCGCGCGTGGTGGCCACCGGCCAATCGTGGAGTGGGTCCTATCCTTGGGCTTCTCATGGCAGCCGCAACAGCCGCACCACGAGCAGCAGCAGGCAGCTGGGCCGGCCCAGGACCCTGACGACGACCTCGACGGCCTCCACAAGGACACACCTTCCGCCGGCTTCCACGACGCCATCCTGGGCGGCCACCGGCACTTGTGCGAGTACATGCTGCAGCGGGGTTGCAAATACCTTCCCATCGGGCCCGCGGTGGCGCTGGCGGGGGGGCACACGGAGCTGCACGACTGGCTCATGCAGGTACATGCGGAGAACCCGGAGACCTGCCGCGTGGATTGGGCGTCCATACCCGGTGCCGCAGCCTTAGGCGCCGACCTGGCCACCCTCCAACGGGAGGTGGCACGTTTAGATGAGATGATAGGACCCACATGGCGAGCAGAGAAGATGGGGACCCTGGTGGGCATGCAGGCCGCGTGCAGCGAGACCCCAGATGCGGCGGACAAGCTGCGCTGGCTGTACTACACCGCCGGGGTGCTGCGGCCGGGCATGTCGCACATGTGTGTTATGGGCACGGTCGGACGGACGGAGATGGTGGAGGCGTTGGTGGAGGTCCTGGGGCGGGAGGAGGGCAGGGCGTGCGAGGAGGCCACAGCCGCGGCAGCGGCGCTGCCGCAAGTGCAGGTGCAGGGCGAGGCAGAGCAGCAGCAGCAGCAGCAACGCTTGGTGGCGGGTGTCGTACGCAAGTACAGGAACATTTACAACAGGTTTGGGCTGATGGCTGCCGCGTCGGGGCACGTCGGGGCCCTGGAGGTTCTGGAGCGCGTCAGGGGGTGGCGGCTGGGCTCCGCACACGCGGCGCTAGTGGCCTATGGAGGCAACCCGAGGGCGGTTGCGTGGGTTATGCAGCGGATGGGGCCGTCGGTCGCGAGCAGCGCGACGATGGTGGATTTTGCTGCCCTGGCGGGCAACACGCCGCTGGTGAGGAAGCTGGCGGAAGCTGGGTACGCCCTGAGCGCGGAGGTGCTGGCCGCCGCGGCGAAGACGGGGAATGGAGAGCTGGTGGAGTGGCTGGTGCAGCGGGGGTGTCCGCAGGGGGTGAGTGCGCGGGGCTGTGAGGAGCGCGGGATCTGGGTCATGATGTAGCGGTCAAGGCACTCGGAGGCATGGTGCTTTATGATTTGGGTTATGTGTACGGCGGACGAGCGGGTATGGTGGGCATGGGCGCTGGGTGTGTTGGGCCGCAAGGGGCGGGCTAGCTTGGAGCAAAGACAAGGGCAGCGGGGTGCACAGGGGAAAGCGGTGACGTTTGGTAGCGATGGGCACGCGCAGCTGATGTGTTCCGGTGGCACGTCCGCACAGTCTGCCAGTGCATGTGTCAAGCCCCATGACACGCATGCGTTGCAAACGGTCGGCGTGCCCTTGCTTCCTCGCCCATGTGCTCACCTCTTGCCTCTCGCGAGTCTGCCCACCCCCACCCCCACAACATCGCGCGGGTTATGAGTACTTCATCCCACAGCACTACTGCTACTACCACCACCACTAAATTCTCACGTTGCCAGTACTTTGTTTCTCCACCCCAGGAACCTGGGGACCCCAACGTCCATGCAGCCCGGATGGGTGACGCGCACTACTGCTGCTGCAGCATTACTGCTACTACCACCACCACTTTATTCTCACGTTACTGGTGCTTCATCTCCCCTGCCCTCCAGGAGCCTGGGGACCCTTACGTCCATGCAGCCCACAGCGGCGACCTGCCCACCCTGGAGCTGCTGCGCCGCCTTGGCTGCCCCCTGCCACCCCCTGGCAGCACAGAGCCCTTCACCAGGGCGGTCTACGGGAGCAGCAGGGGAATCATGGACACCAAGCCAGGCCAAGCCAGCGAGCCTGCGCTGGAGTGGCTGCTGGATGCGGGCTTTCCCGTGGACTGGGGAGAGGCGTTGGAGGCGGCGGCCGAGCGGGACGATGAGCAGGACGCTACTCGCGTGTGCGCGTGGCTGGCTGCGCAACAGGAGGAGAGGGAGGGACGCGGGGAGTGGAAGGAACGCAGGGCGGAGAGGGGCAGGGAGAGGGAGGAGGCGGGGGGCGAAGGGGAGGAGCGGGAGCGGGAGGGGCTGAGGCGGGTGCGCGCCCGGCGGTAGCTAGCGGGGCCTTGGCCTTGGCGCGTGGGTTAACGCAGGGCGCCGAGGCTGTATGGGCGCAGCCGTTTTGTGCTTACAGTGTGTTACGGGCAAGGGTACTGGTGCTTCCGCTGACCTAAGCCTCGTTTCTAATTACCGGGAAATGGGCGGTTGACATGTGCTTAGCTTGTCTGTGGGGACAATAGAAGGGTGCGTGTCGCAGGCTGGTAGCATAGTGCATGGGCGGCATACTGCGAATCATGGACTCCCTGCAAGCAAGCGGTATGCAGGGTGCGTGTGGGGCAGGCTGTACTGTACACGAACGTCCGCGTTGCATGGGTTGCACAGCGCGCGCCTGTAGATGAGCGGTGTGCACAGCTTGGCATCTGCCGGCCATCGATCCGTGTTGGAGCACACTGTTAGGCAGTTGATGATGTCCTGGCCAGACATGGGCAGCGGCCGCCTATGCCGTATCCCGGGGCTCGCAGGCTGCTATTTTTACCGTACCCGTGTCTGGGCGTTGTCGTGTGTCTTTCCAGGCAGGATGGGGTGAGACGTGAGGATGGTGGCGTAAAACTGGGCCCATGGAGACTCTATCTGGGCCATTGCGTGGAGCAACTGCCTGGCCTGCGGTTGTGGAGTGCATCTGGATGCATGCAAGCCTACGGTACGGGTATTGTCAGTGCGTGCTTCTCTCCAATCCATGCCCACCGCTATCCCACAGTAACATGGCGTATTTGCGCTGGTCTCACACTCACGTCCTATACGGTAGTGCAGGGTAGTGTAGGCCAGTGGAACTCCCCTCTTGTAAACCAGCTGCCCAGAGCCCCGGGCCAGAGCCAGGGGGCAGAGAAACCCCTGCGCACACGAGGCCCATTAGTATCCGCCCATGCCATAGCACTCAGGTGCCTTAAGCGGTTTAGGAATGCCCTGAGACAACGTATGCTTTGTGCATCCCCGCACTGCATCCTGCTGCACACTGCGCCTGCCAGGACTAGGCAGGGGAGCTCCCCTGCACAAGTTGCTTTCCACCATTTCCTGAGCGTACGTTTGTGGTCAGGGAAGGACACCGGTTTCGCTTGGCAGTGTCCCTGAGGCGCAGCGGCAGGTGGGCAGGGCTGCTAAGGTACCTTCGTGGTACATTCCGTCTGTCCGCCTGGGCGGCTTAACTGACCCAGGATCGACGCACCGTCGATCCCGCGGTCTGGGAAGAACCGGCCTTTCAACCGGCGATGCGAGGTACTACCTAAAAACACAAAAATATTGGTTCCGTATTATTGCAACATGTAGTTTCTAGGATGCGACCACTGTGCAGGCCTTCGCGCTGCCCCTTCTTCTTAGCGCTCGCGCTGCTTTGCGCGGCTTCCACAGGCTTCAGTCAGCGAGACCATACACCTATACCATTTTGCTCATCAGTACGTCAAGCGCTTGCGAAGGAAAATAAGGACGACGCTAGGGACGCTATCCAGTCTGTCCAGTCGGTTGACTCTTTTATTTGGCATACGCGCTACGGACGGCCCCAGCCAACATCTTCTGAAGTCGGTGCTGTACCGAATGAGCAGAAACTGTTAGAGTACATTCGAGGCAATGACACAGCCCTGCAAGAGCACCTTCGCGTGGCGTATTCGGGCCAAACCCTCGACGGGTAAGGACACCTGCGCGCCAACGACGATCTTAATTTCAAACCAAGACCTTGCACCAGCTACCGAGAGCCGTTCACTAGTGCTGTAGGAAGCGATTTCGCTACGAGCACGCGCTGCGGTTTCCCGCAAACACAAGCCCAGAGACCCGCTCTCCCGCCCTCCGCTCCTGCCGTTCCTCCCATCCCGCCCTACCCTTACCCCTCCACACCCGTCCCCCACCTGACCCTTTCCCCTCCCGCACCACCACCTTCCCTCGCCGTCGGCCTCCACGCACCCTAACCCACACTCCCTCCTAATGCACTTGCTCCTCCCGCAGCTCCGCCGCCCGCTGGTACGCCTCCCACTGCCTTGGACCCCGCCTCAACCCAGGGGCATATGCCGGCCGACCCACCGTGTCCGTGCTACTCGAATACTTCAAGCGGCCACACACTCTGGGCCCAATCGTGGCCAACCTCAAACAGTCCTGCTCCTCCGCCCGCGTGCCCTGTGAGCTGGTGGTCAACGTGGATAACCCACACGAGGCGGGGGAGTGGGCGAGGGTGGCGGCGCAGCACGCTGGCTTCGTAGTGCCGGTGTTCAGCGCCAACGTGCACGAGGTGGGTGAGGCCCCATGGGTTAGGCCATGTGGGTTAAGACTGTGTGTTAAGCCGTGAACCAGGCTGTGTGCACGATCTGGGTTGGGTTAAGGCTGTGTGCGAAGCCGTGGACCAAGCCGTGTGCACGAGAAGGGTTAGGCGGTGTGGGTCAAGGCTGTGTGCGAAGCCGTGGACCAAGCCGTGTGCACGAGGCGGGTAAGGCCATGTGGATGCCACGTGGGTTAAGGATGTGAGATAAGCTATGTGTGGATTGAGCACCAGCTGTGGGTGGGTGGGCTACCGGACGCATGTAAGGCAGCTGGATGAGGCCGAGCGCTGCACCGAGTGAAGCGAAAGGGGTGCTGTACTGTGCGTTGGCATTTCCCGGCTGGTGCATGGGACCAGGTGGTCAGGGACTAACCCCCGCCCCCCTCGGTAAGCTCTTTTGCCCCGTTGTCGTCTGTTCTGCCGCTCGCCGCTAACCTCGTCCTTTGCAGGCTGACCGTTGCCGATATAGTTACTTTGCCCGCTTTGCGGTTACCCCCTCATTAAATCTGCTGCTGCACCTAACCTCCGGCCGTTGCCACATGCTCAGTCGTGGGCTGACCGCTGTCCCTGTCTCTGCACCTGCTGCTCCAGGCGCGGGGCTACAACAGGGCAGCTGCGGTGGCCCGGGGCCGGTACCTGGTGATCTGGCAGGTGTGTTAGGGCGGGCAGGGACGGGTACAAATGGGTAGGGCAACCTGCCTTCCTGCTGTGCATTGCTGCAATGCATGAGCGCGGGTACCTGGTGACCTGGCAGGTGTGCTCGACTAAGGGCGGGCAGGGAAGGGCAAAAATGGACAGGGCAGCTTGCCCACCTGCTGTGCATCGCGTACATCGCATGTGCGCCGATACCTTGCCACTCTGTTGCTGGTCTCGTGGGTGTTGGTGGAGGGCTGGCAGGTGTGGGCAGAAGGGTACGGTATGCATGAGGTGATTGGGGTAAGGTACCGTAAGTGGGACACTGCGAAATGCCTACGGTAGTAGGAAGCGCCGTTCCGGTGGTGGCGCAGGACCCACCCCACCCCGCCACACGCATGTTCCCACCGTCAGGTTCCGTTCTGCAGCGTCAGCGTCACGGCCTTGATTTTGGAACTGGTACATTCCTGCCGTCAGCTGCAGTGCGAAGGACAGCCGCCATCGGCTAAGACACGCCTCCCTTCAGGTCACTCAACAACTGTCATATCCACGTCCTGCAAAGGACGACCAGTTGCCCCCCGCTGACGCCCTATACCCCACAAGCCCACATCCGTAATACACACGCCCCACCCTTAACAACCACTGCAGGACGACCAGCTGCCTCCCACCGACGGCTCCTGCTTGCTGCACAACCGTGCGCTCTCTCGACGCCATGCCCCACACCCAGTACCCTTAATACACACGCCCCATGCCTTAATACACACCCTCTGTGCACAGGACGACCAGCTGCCCCCCACCGACGGCTCCTGGCTCCTGCACACCATGCGGCTGTTCGACGCAGTACCTCAGCTGGGCATAATAGGCATGAACACCTACCGCCTGTGCAGACTGAAGGAGGTCACGGTGGGTGGTCGTGGTGGTTTGGGGTGAAGGGGCAGGGGGGGAGGGGGTCGGGTGGAGTGGGTTAAGATGGGGAATGGGTTGGTGAAGTGGGTTAGGGTGGGTTAACACAGGGTTGCGGCACCACCGTCTGCACCACCGTCTGCACCACCGTCTGCAGGCCTGATGAGGTCACAGTGGGTGGAGCAAGGGCGGGTGAGGCGGGCTGGAGCGGACAGGGATAAGGGCCTGTAGGGAGGGCTCGTGGGCTTGTGTATGTAGCCAAACTAATGACCACAGCCGAATGGTTCTTGGACAGAACGTGGGCTTGTGTGTTCAGGCCAGGGAGGGCCAGGTGAGACGAGGGGACTGAGGAGCTGCCCTGGTGGCAATGTGTACGGGGCAGGGGCAGGCAGGGCAGGGCAGGGCGGGGCTCCCCGCCCCTGTAGCAGCACCTGTGGCGTCTTACCTCGGGTTGCTTGGAGCTTGGCTTACGTGCACGCGGCCAGTCAGTGCCCGCGCCCCGACCAACTCTTCCCATGCCCAACGCCGTGTCGTGCTGTGCTGTTAAAATGCTGCTGTGTTGCAGAACATCTTTGGCGAGATCGCGTGGAAGGGCGACCCGCGGGTCGGTGACCTGCGGTGGACGTTTGCGCAGTACGTGGACTTCGCGCCCATGGTGAGGCGTGGACTATGAACGTAGTGCGTGGTGCACGTTGGGAACCGATACGCTTCAGGCAGGTGGCACGTGTCAGAGGCACAACCTGCATGAGGGCTAGGACGCTTGTGGGGCGAGCATCAGAGCAACCAGCTATAAAACAATACGACGCATACCTACAAAACGACCATATGGAGTTGCGAGGCTGCCATGGCCTAGGAACCATGGTGCGGGTCGGTGCGCCCATGGTGAGGGGTGGACCGTCAAACGGGGTGCAGGGTTCGTGCCGTACGCTTCAGCGTTGGCGAGGTCTTCCAGTTACTTAAGCAGCTCGCCCTGTGGGTTAACCCTCGTATCCACTTTGTATGCACCACGGCATGTAACGCCCGCCTGCACCAAAACCCTTGCCTTTCGCCAGGCCATTCGTGCCCATGCGCTGCGTGAGATGATTCCCTGGCTCTCAAGCGCTGCTAACCTCCTGCATTGCATGGCCCTGCGACCATCCTCATGTAATCCCCTTACGTAGGCCATCCGTGCCCATGCGCTGCGTGAGATGATTCCCTGGCTCTCAAGCGCTGCTAACCTCCTGCATTGCATGGCCCTGCGACCATCCTCATGTAATCCCCTTACGTAGGCCATCCGTGCCCATGCGCTGCGTGAGATGATTCCCTGGCTCTCAAGCGCTGCTAACCTCCTGCATTGCATGGCCCTGCGACCATCCTCATGTAATCCCCTTACGTAGGCCATCCGTGCCCATGCGCTGCGTCAGATGGGCGGTCTGGAGGAGGGCTGGTCAGCTCCTGTACTGCATGGCCATTTCATACATATATGTATGTGTCTTGACAAGGTGTTCATGTATGTAATCCCCTCCGCAGGCCATCCGCGCCCATGCGCTGCGTCAGATGGGCGGCCTGGAGGAGGGCTGGTCGGCCAAGGGGGACTGCGGCATCACGGGAGACTGGGTGAGCAGGGTGACCGCAGGGCAGGGTGGGGGGGAGGAATAGCGATGAAGCAAGGACCTGGAAAAGGGTTGGTCAAACAAGGGAGAAGGGGGCGGCTGGGTGAGAAGGGTGTCCGCGGTGTGTGGTCGAGGGCTAGCTGTGTGTTCCTGGAGGAGGGCTGGTCCAACAGGGGGGCCTTCGGGAACGTGGCAGCGACTGGGGGCGCTGCGTGCGCCGTTGGGAGAGCGGACGGTGCTGTGTGTATGGGAGGGTGTGAAGAGGGGGTGCGGCATGGGGGCACTGGATGGAAAGGGGGACTTTCTCGTGTTCCCACGCACCCCCCGCCTCCTGCCTGCGCGTTCCGTCACATGACCATACATCCAACGCTCCCCGCTCGCTGGTCCTCCTCCTTATCTGTTTCCCTGACCTTGACCCCTCTCCTTCCTTTTGCTGTTCCCCCCTTGCCCAGGAGCTGTGCGCACGAGCCATGACCAACGGATGGCTGGTGGGTCGAACGGAGAGGTGGTAACGGAAGGAGGGCAACTGGTTGGCTTCCTGTGCTCTGGTGCTCCTTCGCCCGTACGCAGCGGGCCTGCACCGCATTCTACGCTATCCTTCTCTGTGCACAGGCCATTAGACCCCCTAGTTCCTCCCCCACACACACCCCGCAGCCATACGTTGACCACAGCACCACCACACCACGCCGCAACCGCATGCACCCCCAGGTCGGCTTCCTGGCCATTTTACCGACCTGCAGCGCGACCCCCAGCCGGGGGCCACTCTCATGCTAACATGCGAAGCCCTGTATGGCAGACCATGCTTGGAGGTGGTTGTATCATGTTGTAGCTGTTTCCCCGCCCGTCCCTCAACCCCCAGGTCGGCTTCCTAGCCATCAGCGGGCTGCAGCGCGACTCCCAGCCGGGGGGCACACACGTGTCCAGCTCTGTGGAGAAGTGCTGGGGCCGCCAGATGCACGTGGGCGGCAGCACGCTGGGCAAGAGGTGGGGCGAGGGATGGGCCGGGGCGGGGGAGAGGTATGGGCAAGAGATGGGACAGGACCCTGGGGGTTGAGTGCTAGCACGGTGGTGGGCAGCAGCACGCTGGGTAAGTGGTGGGGCGGGGGATGGTCCAGGGCTGGGCAGGAGCTGGGCGGGTGGGACGTGGGGAGCAGCGCGCTGGGCAAGAGGTGGGGCGGGGTACGGGGATGCGAGTGAAGAAGGGTTCGAAGCGGTGCGGGGTTGGACGTGGGCAGCGACGCGCTGGGCAAGAGGTGGGGTGAGGGACGGGGTGCAGCTGGGTTGGGAGCCCATGGGAGCTGGGATACGGGCTGGCGGGGCAATTTAGGGGGTGAGGGCGATTGGCCGTCGGCGCAACCACCCCCAACCCCCTTCAGCGACGCTGCCGCCGCGGAAGCGCAGGCTGCCTTCGCCTCCTACCGTCCGCTCTGCCTATCTCCCGGGCCACAAAACACCTTTCCTCCCTCCTCACCATGCATCATCAGAGTGGGCCTCGCACCGCTCCCCCTAGCTCACAGTGCACAGCGCTCGTGCTGTGTGTGGGTAGCCCTCCGCCGCAACAGCTCCCTCTCTCTCGCCAACTGTTTCTGCAGCTCCGACCTTTCCGCCTCCGCCGCCTCCGCCCACTCCCTTACCCCCTGCGTCAACTCACTGTCTTTCTAGCACCAGCGTTTCAGTGCCTCCCTGACGCCTCACCCGGTTTCTCGGATTTCTTAGCGTACCACTTCCCCACCTTGTGCTCCCTGCCCCCACGTGCCCCTTCAAGGTACATGGGCCCCGGCGCGCTGATGGACGAGCAGTGCGAGCGCGTGTGGCTGCTCAACGCACTCAATTTCGAGCTGGCGCCTGGAGCCCACTGTCTGGTGGGGGGGGCGGGGGGGAGCAGGCGGGGGGTAAGGGAGGGCTAAGCAGGTGGATATCAGTTGCTGGCATCCCTGCTTCTGCGGTGTCGAAGCAATGGTAACGGGTAATGATTTGACATGCCGCGCGCATAGCAACCAGCTCCAGGCCTGGCCCCTGAGCTCAGGTCGTATTTATGGTACCGGGCCGTACGCTTCCGTGCCCACGCAGTACGGCAACTGGAACACCAAGTACGGCAATTGTACGCGGCCGTCCGCCGAGGCGGCGCGGGCTGCCGTACAGCAGTTGCAGCTGGAGGAGCTGCTGCGGTACAGGGGAGGGAGCTCGGCGGGGGCGGAGGTGGGGGTCAAGACGCTGCAGCTGTGGAGGAAATAATGACGCCATGATGGTGGACCACGAGGGTTGGAGGAAGGGGAGGAGGAGGAGGAGGAGGGCCCTTGGTCGCCCAAATGAAGGGCTGGCGCAAACAGGGGAGCGTCGCTCAGGTGCGGATGCTCGAGGGGAGGGGAGGGGAGGGGGTGGGTGTGGAGCAGTTTTGAGGCAGCTGGGCGGGCGCAGCAGGGGGGCGGCAGGGGGGGAAGCCAACCGGAGGTGGGCATCAAGACAGGGCAGCTGTGGAAACGATATCATGTGTGAGGAGTCGTGCCTAGCGGCTGTGGGGGCAAGAGGGGGCTGCTCGGTGGGTTCGGAGGTGGGGTCGGTGGGTTGGTTGCCGCCATGTCATCCTGCAGCGCTTGCGGTGCTGTGGTTCGACTGCTTGGCGATCAGGGACCCTCGTGCATCATTGCTTGCTTATTCATGAGCATTGAAGCAGTCCAAGGTGATTGGCAGCAGCCTATTTGACGCATTCGTATTATTGAAGCAGCGACAGTGTACGGCAGTTGTACGGCAGGTGAGAGGTGACACCTTTTGACCGCCGTTCGACGTATTGACAGAGGGCGCACAGGGCCTGCGCAACACTGCAGCACCAACGTGCTCATTTGCCGTGGACGAGTCACGTGACTTGCATGAATGGCGTCGTGAGTTTCCTTGCGGAATGCTTTTGAGGACAGGCTGTGCGGCAAAGTAGAGAGCGTTTCGAATGTGAACTGTGACGGTCAAGTGCGGGCCTACTGAAGGACGGTCGTACGCGAGGGGTGAGTGAGACGGGTGTCTTTGTCTGCCAGTTGGTTACAGGTTCGGTAACAATCTTGCACGAGCTGTGTTGAGAGGATACTGGAAACAAGGGGAGGACGACGGACCCCAATCTATTCACGCCTTAATGTTGTTATGTCCGGGCAGCGATGGTTACTTTGGTTACAGCTGTAGGTACCTTGGCTAGGTAAACGCAGTAGCATAACCTCCTGGCATTCGTTTGTGCTAATGCGTGGCTGTGTTGCATGGCGCGTGCTCAGCACCCCTGCGCCTGGGCTGCACAGTACGTTGTACGCGTACAAATACGGAATACGTACATGTACGGATGTACGGAATACGGTCATTTTCTTCCGTACATGAGAGAAATACGGTCTGCGGTCCAGGCCTGGCAGGGCACGTGGCAGTGTCACGCGCACCAGAAGCGTCCCAGGGAGGTCCCAGGGAGATCAGGCGCCAGCAAAACCACATCACAACGAGTGCATACGCATATGCGAGACACTTCTCATGCCTCAATACCTTGTGGCTTAGTTGCCGCGGTGCCTTGCAGGGAGCTCCCCTGGTGTCTGGCAGCACACGGGAGGGGACCTCCCTTGCTCCAAGGGGGTGGACTGGCACGACCGTACTTTTAGCGTATTTGAGCGTATTTTGCGAACAGACCCCCGTATTTTACGTATTTCTAAAAGTGCGCTCATTTTGGAACGTACAGTGCAGCCCAGCCCTGCGCTGGTCGTGCCTGCGGTGTGCTGTTCGGAGGGTGCATGCCAGGCGGTGCACAGTGCCCCCGTGGCTTGAGGATTGTAAAGCAGGTACCGAACCTTGCAGTCAGGTCAGGCATGCGGAGATGCGGTGGGTGAGCATCTGCTAGCTTTGCTGGCACACAAGGGAATAGCAGCACCAGCTGTGGACCATGAGTATGGACGGATGCGGTCGAACACGCTGCATTTGATGCCATGCTGACAGCTCGCTCCTTGCCGGCTGCCACCTGTTCCTCTTCTTCCCTAGGTGTTCCCTCCTTACCGTTCGTGGTGCGCTGGTTTTGGACGTTGGTGTTGGTGCTTGCCTGTGCTGGTCGGGTTTTGAGCTCCCGCTGGCCTGTCCCTTCCCGTCTCTTTACCTGTAAACCTTTCCACAAAAGAAAAAGCCTGTGACGGCTACTACTTGCCTCAATGTATCACCATGCCTGACCCGGGAGAAGAGGGCACTTGCTTGCTGCACATTAACCGGGGTACCCGACATATGCGCGATGTGCTGCACAGCGCTTGGAACACTCAGCAAAAGCTGCCTGGCAGGGGAGCATCCGACCGCCATACTCATAGTACAGGTTCCATCATCCATCAGAAGGGCAAACCCTGTGAGATCAGCATCAGGCCACCGCACTGCAAGCCGCTGCCAGGCGCCCAACGGTACGGCATGTCCCGATCCGGATCCCGATCACGTATGGACACAACGGTCGTACAACCAGCTCACTGCTTACGCTCCTGTGCCCCGATCTGGTCATGTTTGCAGACCAAGAGGTGTGTTGCCGCGTTCTTACCTAAGCAGGTCAGCGCGCGCCAACAGCCGCCTCGAGGCTCCACCGTATGCTCGGCCGGCTATCGACCCCGTGCGCTTTTGGAACATACCGGTAACACAAATCGCCAAGACGCAATTCACACATCCCCCGGCGCACCTCCCTGCGTCACTCCTGCGTCCCGTCAGCCCCCATCCCCATACTGACGCCGTGCGGCCTGATGAGGCAGGTACCTAGCATAAGTGCTGAATCTTCATGAGCAGCTTGCTACACCGCTTCCATACATGTGTCCAGTCTGGTCTAGTTACAGTCAAGGTTTTCGGCCAGGACGCGCACATCCAGGGGAGGTGCCACGTGCATCGAGGGGAAGTCTCCCCTGTATGCATCCAGGAGGTGGTTTGCCCTGCGTGCATCAAATCTGACCTAACGCACGCATTTGTGAAGACACAACCGCTTGCACACACCGCCAGCAGGCGCACACACCGCCAGCTGGTGCTCACAGCCGCACACGTGTGTCACCAGGCCACCCGCCCGGGCTCCTGCTCATCTATTGCGCCGGAACATTTCACGTGTCAGTGCGCATTCAGGCACACATGCAACAACTATTTGCCCAGGCACTTGCTTGCGACAAGAGCAAGTCCGTTCGGCTGCGCCTCCATTGCAGCGCGCACGCCCAAAGTTCTCCGCTGTGGGACTCCACAAGAACACAGCCCTCCAGCGTTGAAGACTGCCACATGCAAGCGCAGGTAGACTATTACTTGATCCGACTAACCAGCTGTCCCGAAATATGCGGCAAGCAAGCATGAGATAGCAGCACCAGCGTCACATTTGCGTGGCTATCAATCGTTCCAGCGGCATTACTTGATGCAAGGCCTATGCACGCGCCCGTACGGTCCCGTAACTGCTCCGCCACGCATGAACGGTAAGGTCCAAGTGTCCCCGAATAAAACACGGTCTTGCGTTGCATCAACCTCCTGTTTCCGTTTGCAATTGTGTGTGCAGGCCACAAGACACCGTGCCTCGTGGACGAGGCTGTTACCTACTGCTAATGCTGTAGCCTATGGGTTTATGGCAACCCAGATGCGCGGGGTTAGCCGTGTGCACTGCTTATACCCAGCAGCCCGCCAAGCTTCAGCCAAACACTCCTACCGTGGCATGCCTTGCCATACAGCATGATAAAATTCGAGCAAGACACACCGCTGATAGATTACTGCGTACCGTACGACTACCACCCAAACCAATCATACTACAAACCACCCACCACCACCACCACCACCACCACCGCCGCCGCCACCAACCAGTAAGCCTCCGCACACACACCGACACACCCTACCGCTCCGAACCCTCTCGCCTCGGCCGCACCTGCTGCCCCTGCCCATCCCTGCCCGCCCTGATCCCCAGCACCTTGCCCCAGCTGCTATGCTGCTGCTGCCCCTGCTGCCTCCTCTGCGCCGCTACCACTTCACTCCTCTCCTCTCCGGCCCGCCCCTCCCACATCCCTCCCTAATCCTGAGCGGGCTGCCCCAAGTACTCCTGCTACCCCAGCCCCTGCTGCTCCAGCTGCAGCTGCTGCCCCTGCTGCCTCCTCTGCGTCGCCACCATTCATGTCCTCTCCAGGCCCTCTCCTCCCTCCTTCCCCACTCCCGAGCTGCATGCCCCTGCCCCTACTGCTCCACCTGCCCCTGCTGCTGCAGCTGCTGCCTCCTCTGCGCCGCCACCTCCTCCTTGTGCCTCCGCTCCTGTTCCTGCCACAGCGCCCGCTGCTGCTGCTTCAGCGCCTGCCGCTGCTGCCACTGCTGCTGCACGCTAAGCATGCCCCCCGCACCTGCACCTGCCCCTCCGCCGCCTGCAGCCTTGGGGCTGCCGGGCAGGGACCGAACGCCGCCGCTGGGGCGACCGCCGTTGATGGACAGCCTGCCGCTGACCTGTGTATTAACAGACCAGTAGTGGGAGGCAGTCAAGGCCAGGATGTTTAGAAACGAAGTAGGTCCGGATAGCAAAGCACCCGAAAGCGGCCAGTGATGCTGGGAAAGGCATGTGTACTACCAATAGCGTCGTATAGCTTTGTAGACAAGCCAAGCTCCCTACCTGGCTCCCTTGGCCTGCAACAACCCAAACACAAGGCCACCACATCAACACAGGTAGCTTGACCCCCAAATATTATAATTATCAACACAGGTGGCTAAGACACGCGCATCGGACTAGTAAAGCGTCGGGCCCTGGGGGCTGGACCTGCCCCTGAAGCCAGCCCTTGTCCGCCTCCAGGTTGGTCAGCCCTTTCTCCTATAGCACCTACATTACTGGACGGCACTGGTACAGCCAAACCAATCCTAGCGCCCCCACGCCCCCACGCCCTTCCTCCCCATGCCCGCATTCTGTCCCAACAATTGGTCGTTGAGGTTTGAGAACAGACACTGCTTGACGTTGCATATTTGAACCCGCTGTTTTGCATATTTCATGACACGTTCCCGCTTTCCCGCCCCCTTGCCCCCCATCCCCACTCCCTCGCCCCTACACACCTGCAAGTGCTGCGGCAGAGAGACCCCCAGCGCCACCTGCCGCGCCGCCTCCACCGCCGCCGGCCCCGAGCGCGCACCCCGCCCCGCCCCCCTTTCACCCTCCTCCCCATCCTCCGCCTCCTCCACTTGCCACTCCTGCACACCCAGCCTCCCCCGACCCTCGCCCAGGTACCCGCCTTCTACCAGGCCGTGACCCCTGCCCGAGGAGGGCCCTCCCCCTCCCCCTGGTGGCGTTGCCGGCGGCAGCGGAGACGCCCCGCCGCTACCACCCTCGAACAGGCTTTGAGCCTGGACAGCTCCACCGCCGCTGGTACCACCGCCGCCGCTGCGACTGCTGCTCCTTATACCCCTGTGCGCGCTGCGCCGCACGTCCTCCCCCACCTCCGTGACCTCCGTCACGTCCGCCGCGCCGCCGCCGCCGCCGCCGCCATCGCCCGACACAGGCAACGTGAGGCTCTGAGCGCGCACCTCCGGCGGCGGCGCCGACGGTCCCGCCCCCAAGTTCGGCGCGCTCCCCCGCCGCATGCCCCACGCCTCGCTGTCTCCGATGCCCTCCGGCATACCGCCCCCCTCTGACGCCGCCACCGCCGCCGCCGCCGCCTCCCTTCCCGCCGCCGAGAGCGCCGCCACCCCCATGGTCTTCCGCGAGCTCCCTCTTCCAGGGCCCACAAGCGCCCCCGCCGGCCCCGCCGCCGCCATCCCCGCCCCACTCCGCTTTCTGCTCAGCTGCAGCATCCCCTCCTCGGTATGATAACTACGCCCCCTCTGCAACCCTCCTCTCCCTCCCTCTTCCCCGTCCTCCTGCTCCCCTCCCCCCCTCCTGCTCCCCCCGCCACCCTCCTCCATCCCGCTTACACTCTCCAACCTGAACCTCGTGCTCTGCCCGAACCTGCTGCTCCGCCCCCCCACCCCCCACCCTCCTCCCCTGGCTCACGCTGCCACACCCGCTCCCCTTCCTCGCTAACCCACACCCACTCACCCTCCCCTCCATCCCCTCCCCATCCTCCACCAAATCATCATCTCCCCCCGGCCCCTGCGCCGCCGCCCGGCATGCCGACGCCGCCGCCCCGCCGCCAGAGCACTGTACGACAGACGCGTCGGACACGTTGCTGCCCTCGGACCTTAGCCGTACGGTTTTGGAGCGGGTTACAGAGCGCATGATGCCCTTCTTGACCTTGGCTGTGGCCTTTGCGAGGGCCGTGTTGCCACTGAGGAAATGGAGGGTGATGGGGGAGTATGTGGGGCGGGGTGGGTTAAGAGTAGAAAGCAAGGTGAGGGGCAGGGTGCGTTAATTAGAGGCGTGACAGGCGGAATGATGCCCTTCGTTGCTAGGGCCATGTTGTTGCTGTCACGGTGAGCATCATTGCTTCATTTTAGCAATGATTTTTGTGGACACAGGCTTTCCACAAGGCGTGGCGAAGCTCGTAGTCCGTCCATCCCCGAGCACGATGCCACTCTTGGTAGCGGCACCTTTGCGCAGCTGCGAAAGCTTCCCTCTCAACCTTCCTCCGCACTATGCCGCAGAGCTCCGCGCAGTCAAGGGTGTGACAGGGGGTGTGGGTTAGGGTGTGCTGGTACTCACCTCCATACCATGCCACCAAACTTCTCGTAGTTCAGGGTGTGACAGAGGTTGTGAGTTAAGGGGGTGTGGGTTAGGAAGCGCCGGTACCCACCTCCTCATCATGTCGCAGAACTCCTCGTAGTCTATCCGGCCGTCCCCGCTGGTGTCCGCCCCGCGCATGAGGCGGTCGATCTCCTCGGGGGGACACAACGGCCGTAGCGCGGCGTGCAGGTCGTCGCGTGTGATGTACCCACTGCCCTCTGCACAGGGAAAACGGCGGCGGCAGGGATGGAGCAGGTCGTAAACAAGGGAGGGACGGACACAGCGGCCGTAGCGCAGCGTGAAGGTCGTCGCGGGTGATATACCCACTGCCCTCTGCACAGGGAAAACGGCGGCGGCAGGGATAGAAGGATGGAGCAGGTATAAGTGAGGGAGGGACGGACACAGTGGCCGTTGTGCTGCGTGGAGGTCGTCGCGGGTGATGTACCCACTGCCCTCTGCGGAGAGGGGTTGGGTAGAGTGGATTAGGGCCACGTGTGGAGGGGTTCAGGCCTGCCGTGCAGAGTGTAACGTGACGGGAATGCGTAGCGGCCCCCCGCTATACGCAGCCGCTGCCCTGTGCACAGGGCAGGGGCAACGGCGATGCCAGGTCAGCTGGGATGGGGCAGAGGTCGAATATGGGGGAGGGGATGGGGGCTCAGCGGCAGCAGTGCAGTGCAGTGTAACCGTCGCACGTGACGTAGCCACTGCCCTCTGCACAGGGGGAAGGCAGGGGAAGGGAGATGACGGGAAAAGTCCTGCAGGAGGTACTGCCCTCCGCAGGAAGGCACTGCCCTCTGCAGGAAGGCACGATACGGCGCACAGAAGCGGTGGCCGCAGCCGCAGAGGGACTGTGCCTCTCGCCGATCGATCTCGTTGAGCCCGTCAGTGCAACACTGGGTTACTGTGAGCGCCGAGACGTTGGCTGGAGACCAAGGCACAGATGCAGGTAGAAGGGAAGGGGGAAAACGGGGCTGTTTGGGGCCGATTGCTCCTTAAGCCATTCCGCCGCATGACCAAGACGTTTGCTGTCGCGCTTTGCTGCCGTGCTTCTCCGAGGCACTGCTCACGGGGGCCGGGATACCCTTTATTAAGCTCCCCAAGCATGAACGCTGCTGCGCTCTTCACATGTAGTGTATCGAGGCGGCAAGGTTCGCCGCACGGCAGCGGTGGCTGCTGCTGTGGAAGGACTGGGGCTCGGGAATCTCGTCCAGCGCATCCATGCGCAGCGGAGTCTAGGATGCACGTCTGTGCTGCAAGCTGCATCTGAAGCTGCTGACGAAGGAGGAGCGCGCCTTGCTCCACCGTGTGTGCTTTTACTTGCTCGGCAAGGCGCGATCCACCTGCGACAGCAGCTTCAGAGCCAGCCTGCAGCACAGATGTGGGTCACAGACTCGGCTGCGCACGGATGCGCACGGCGAGAACCCCGAGCCCCAGTCCTTCCACGGCATCGGCCGCCGCTGCTGTGCTGCGAACCTGGCCGTCACGGTACAGTGCACTTCAGGTGGAGCGCAGCAGCGGAGGAGCTGCTTGGAAAAGCATGGCAGCGAAGCGCAACAGCTGGTTCCTTTGTCGTGCTTCAGTTATTTGTGTTCTTCAGCTATTCAGTAGCGTGCGATGGAGTGCAGCAGCGACTGTGTGGCGGAAGAAGCCAGTTTGATGGCGCTCCGGTGAGGCGTTGCAGCATCATGGTTGTGCTGCATTGAGCGTGCTTTGTCATGTGGTTAGGCGTTCTCACCCTTGCCAAAGGCGCTGAAGGCCCTGCACAGGTGCTCCTCCTGCTAGGCGGTACCATCCAGCATCGTGACCCAGCACAACGAGTCAAACCCATCCGGCATCCCTCCGCCTTTTATGCTTATCGAAGAAGCTGAACGAAGGCCATGCACGGTAGAAGTGGCCCCTTCTGTTCTGCTTTGAAATACGTCCTGCTTACAGGTGTGATACAGCATCGTGACCGAGAGGAAAAAGTTCCACCCAATCGCCCCTTACCCTTGTCGAAGAAGCTGAAGGCCATGTAGAAGTGTTCCTCCTGCTCCAGCTTGGACAGGTTCATGGTGGCTGCCAGGAACTCCTGCGGCGCCATATGCGTGGAGGAGAGGGGAATGTCAGTCAGAGCCCCCCTGATCTCCACACCCACTCCACACCCTGCCAGCCAGTGCACCGCGCACACTGGTGCTGGCATGTGCCATGATTCGCACAGCTCCTCCGCCCTGACATCCACATACCTTGTTAACACCCCCCCCCCTGGGTGCATTCGTACACACACACCAGGTGCGTAAACCCACGTGCCCCTGTCCCCACCTGGTAGTCCAGCATGTTCCTGCCGCTGATGCTGGCGTGCGCCATGATGCGGTGCAGCTCCTCCTCCGGGATGCGGGTGCCCTTCTTGCGGAGGGCCTGGGAGTTGCAAGATGGAACGACATTCGGCTGCCATAGGGACAGGCACAATCTTAATCATTGTACTGCGTGCAAGCAAACGCAGCTCAAACCATCATACACATCCCCTCCCCTCCCACCTCCGCCAGCTTGTCTATGCTGATGCTGCCGCTCCGGTCGCTGTCCATGTCCTCGAAGAGGGACTTGAGGCCCATTATCTCAGTTTCAGGCAGGTGCGTGGCGATGACCTGTGAGGGACAGGTGTGCGCACCATGCGTTACGGCAGTACGGTGTGTACAGCAGTACGGTACCAAGACCACACGTATTACGTAAGCAGTACGGCAATCAGTGAAGAGGTGTCGGGGTGGCCGTCCCGTTGCTCACGCACGCAACCTGGCAGCTCACGTTCTCCCATGCACCACGCACTTCGCTAAGCCACCACACCACATCACCACTATTCCAGGTCCTCCCCCGCTCCCTGCTCCACCAACACCGGCACTAAGCACCCAAGCACCCACACCCACCCAGCCCCCTCCGACCGGACAAACTCACCGCCCACATATGCCCTGATTTCCCACACCCACTCCGTCCTGACCATGTCGCACCACTAACCCACGCACCGTTAACCCACGCACCTTGAGTGCCTCCTGTTGAAACTTGTTCAGCGCTGCAAACTCCCGCATGCGCCGCAGCACTTCATGCTGCTGCCCTCCGCCCCCTGCTCCTGCCCCTGCACCCCCTGCCCCGCACAGGCTGCCAGCCCGCGAGGGAGGCAGCCCCTGGGCGCCCAGGGCCCCGCCGTGTGCTGTGGAAGCGGCGGAGGTGGTGTTGGTGTTGGTTGCGTGTGTGTGCAGCCCGTTGTCGCAGTCGGGCGCGCATCCGTCCTCCCTAACCCACACGTGGCACAGCACCTCCTGGGCTGTCGCCCGCTGGGCGGGGTCGCGGGTCTGGGGGTTATAGAGGCAGCGGGCGGGGGCGATGCCATTAGCAACGAGGCAACCTGCATGTTGGTGGGACTGGTGTGTGCTGTAGCACCTCCTGGGCCGTCGCACGCTGAGCGGGGTTGCGGTTGGGCAGGAGGTGAAGGGTGTGAAGGCCGAAGGCCTGCCTTCCAAGTTCTGCGTCTGCGTACCGTACCTCCATAAAAACGACATGCCCTCTGCAAGTGTTTGGTGCCGAACCTCCGCAAGTGCCCTCCAATCCCCACCACTCCCACCACCCCTCCCACCGCCCCTTACCACACCCCCACCCCCACACCAGCATGCGCCTCAGAACGTCCCCAGCCCTCCCGTTCCCGTGCTCCCTGCCCACCCTACCGCACTTCCCTCCCAACCCCCTTTCCGAAAGCCGGCGGCCCTCCACCCCCTCACCATCCCCGCTTCAGCACGTCCCCAGCCCTCCAGCCCCCACCCCTCCCACCACCCCTCCCACCATTCCCCACCACACCCCCACCCCTCACCAGCATGCGCATCGGCACGTCCTTTGCAGCCTCCCACCCTGCCTTACCACCCACGCCTTTTCACCCACCAACATGCGCCTCAGCCTGTCCGTTGCCGCCCCTAACACCCCGTGCAACCCCCACCCGCCCCCCACCCGCACCAGCGTGCGCGTCAGCACGACCGCAGCGCACCCTTCCTCTCCGAAAGCCACGCCTTTTCACCCAAACCCCATCCCCACCCCCTCCTCACCAGCATGCGCCTCAGCACGTCCTTCCCTCCCACACGCCCCTCCACCCCAGACCGGCCCCACCCGAACCAGCATGCGCCTCAGCACGTCCGCAGCCCCCACCCCCCGCTCAACCCACCATCCCTTACCATCTCTACCCCCCTACCATCCACGCTTCGCTCTCGCGTGACTTGTACTTAGCGCCCCCCCCTCTCACCAGCATGCGCCTCAACACGTCCTTGGCCTCCTCCGACACCGAGGGCCAGGGGTGGGAGGTGAGGTCGGGCTCGGCGCGGAGAACCTTCTGGAAGATGGCCTTTTCCTGTCGGTGTGTGGCAGGACAGGGAGGCAGGGCAGGGTAAGCGTAAAGCGCACATTGTGTGTTGTGAATGGTGGTGGTGGGTGGTGAAGATGGCCTTCTCCTAGTGTTGGCAGAGTGTAACCGAAACACAGATGAGGGGGGAGGCTTAAAACGTGCATTTGACGTGTTTTGAGGAGGGAGAGGGGCAAGCGGGACGGTGGGGTGGGATGCACGGGAAGGGAAGGGGAGGCACGGCCGTGTAGGTGGAACTTGCCGCTTGTTCTACAGGCGCGGCATGCTGTCACTGGACACGTGTGCGGAGTGCGGAATTCTGCCGAGAGAGCACCATTGCATGTGCATGATCAACGGCTATGCAGGTGGCTGGTACGTGCCTATCGTTGCACCGCACAGGTGCCGCGTGCTGTCACATGAAAACTACCGGTATGCGGGATGCGGACTAGTGTTATAAGCGATTTCGCCGGGCGAGCACCGCTACACTCGCACGCACCGTGTCGCCGTGGAAGGGCGGCTCCCCGCACAGCAGGATGTACAGCAGCACCCCAAGGCTCCACACGTCGGCCGCCTTGTCGTACTGCTTGCGGAGCACCTCTGGGGGTTGGGAGGGTGGGTGGAAAAACTCAGCCGAAGGCAGGGGCGTGTGCCGTACACTGTGGGCGCAGGAGCAACCAGGCAACGGCATTTACACGTCGACCGCCTTGTCGTACTGGTTGCGGAGCACCTCTGGGGAGTAAGGAAGCGGACAGGAGCCGGGGAAAGGATGAGCGACAGCAAAGCTGGAGGAACCAGGCCTTGTCGTACTGTTTCCGGAGCACCTCAAGGGGTAAGGCAAACAAGGGGGAGGTGGGCAGGGGCCAGAGGCAAAACGCCTCAGCCAACGCTATCATGAATACCTGCGAGCTACCACCCCAATAGTCTGGTTTTACTCCTCTCACCTGGCGCTACGTAGAATGCCGAGCCCATCACTTCGTTCAGCAGCTGTCCCTCATTGAAGAAGCAGGACAGCCCAAAGTCCTGTGGGGGTGGATGTCCGAAAAAAGGGGTCATATGGTGTTGGAAGGGGGAGAACCGCGGAGCGGCGAAGTGGCAAGCGGAAACGGTCGGTCTTCGGACAGCAAGGTTAGCGGCGGCAATAGGGGGAGAAGGATACGCGGCAGCGGTGGATGAGGGGGAAGGCACACGTGTGGGCCCGATCCCCATGTCACCATGCAGGTGCGTCCGCTGTGTCCACGCGTTTGTGTGAAGACAGCTCTGGCTAATGTCCAACGCCGGATAAACCACATGTGCAACATGAGGGCACTGCATTTGAATGGTAAAGACAGCTTCTAGAGTTATAAGAGGTGCGGATGTCATGCGCTTACCGTTGCCTTGACGGTTGCATTTTTGGAGGCGTCGCTCAGCAGGAAGTTCTCCGGCTGTGGAGGGCAGGAGGGGTACGGCAGGGGGAAGTGGTAAGGTGGGGGCGAGAACAGCGGTAAGCAGGGGGTGATGATGCGGCAACGCGGCGCTTCCCACAGTCGTTGAGGGCTGCTGCTGGAGACGGGGGAAGTTTGAGGTGTCGCTGTACGGCACCAGTGCGAGGCGCCAGTGTAGGGTGATCCAGTGTTACACTGTGGGCGAGAGCCAGGGGTCCATAGCCGGACCGAGACACAGCGACGGCCTCTAGGGCCAAAGGCACGAGCCGGGAGGGCTCGAGCCACGGGACAAAGCCCGAAATGGTGCTAGTGAACGGCAACAGACAGGGAGCTACAGAGACGCTGCTGTTGGGTGAAGGAGCGCACACGCCGCTGCTTACCCGCAGCTTGCCCACTCCCCGCCGTGCAGCTAACACACACCTAACACACACCTTGAGGTCGCGGTGCATAACGCCCATCACGTGGCAGTGGGCAACCACGGCGGCGATGGATCTGGGGCCACAAGCGAACAGGGGGAGAGTACGGTGCTCAGAACGCCAGAAGTCGTCCTTATGCCCCCCTTGCTCTCCAGACGTACCCGGATTGGGGTCTAAGATAGATCTGTAACTTAACTGTAACACACGGTTAGCATCAGACTGGGGCCAGGGCAGCCCAAGGCCCCAAGCCACTGGCACTTGCCATGCCCCGCCCTCAGTCGCATGCGGCCTTTGCCGTACACTCCGTGAACGCCGCATTGCACGCACCATGTGCTTATACACATGCCCCCACAGCGCCACATGAGCTAATACACATGCCCCCACCTGAACACCCTCGCAGCATCCGCCTCGCTGTACCTCCCCCTCGCCACGATGCTGTCAAACAGCTCGCCACCGCTGCACAGCTCCATGACCAGGTGCACGTGCGTTCGGTCCTCCAGCACCTCTGGGAGAGGGAGGCGGTGTGAGGGCGGCCGGGCGGGCGGCGAGCGGGGTTAGGCACTGTGAGTGTGGGTGAGGGTAACGGAATCGGGGCCAGAGCCATCACCAGGTGCACGTGCACGAGGTCCTCCAGCACCTCTGGGGGAGGGCGGGGGCGTGAGGGTGGGCGACCGGGCAGGGTGAGGCACCATTACTGTATGTGGGTGGGGCTGGAACTTGATCACCAGGTGCACATGCGTGCAGTCGCCAAGGAACCCTAGGGGTGTGGCATCAGGGCGAGTGGGCGAGTGCCTACTTCCCACTCCCCATCGCCCTCCTACCCTGGCTTCCCCTGCCCACCCGCTTACGTCTTTCGCCCCCGTCGCCCATGACCCCCAGCAGTTTTGGCCGTCCTAACTCACCGCCCTCTCCCCCACACGCCACATCTCACTCAACGCGCATCCCACCTCCCTCCTCAACCCCCACCGTCCCCTCCCACCCTTGAGGTCCACGATGGTTGGGTGCCCCGCCAGGTGGTGCTAAAGCTCCAAACGTGACACCCCCTGGCCCAGCCCCCGCCCCTGCATTACCCCACCCTCCGCTCCCACCCTTGAGGTCCACGATGTTTGGGTGCCCCGCCAGGTGGTGCTAAAGCTCCAAACGTGACACCCCCTTGCCCAGCTCCCGCCCCTGCATTACCCCACCCTCCGCTCCCACCCTTGAGGTCCACGATGTTTGGGTGCCCCGCCAGGTGGTGCTAAAGCTCCAAACGTGACACCCCTTGCCCCGCCCTGCATTACCCCTCCATCCGCTCCCACCCTTGAGGTCCACGATGTTTGGGTGCCCCGCCAGGTGGTGCTAAAGCTCCAAACGTGACACCCCCTTGCCCCGCCCCCGCCCCTGCATTACCCCTCCATCCGCTCCCACCCTTGAGGTCCACGATGTTTGGGTGCCCCGCCAGGTGGTGCTAAAGCTCCAAACGTGACACCCCCTTGCCCAGCCCCCGCCCCTGCATTACCCCACCCTCCCCTCCCACCCTTGAGGTCCACGATGTTTGGGTGCCCCGCCAGGTGGTGCTAAAGCTCCAAACGTGACACCCCTTGCCCCGCCCCGCCCCTGCATTACCCCACCCTCCGCTCCCACCCTTGAGGTCCACGATGTTTGGGTGCCCCGCCAGGTGGTGCTAAAGCTCCAAACGTGACACCCCTTGCCCCGCCCCCGCCCCTGCATTACCCCTCCATCCGCTCCCACCCTTGAGGTCCACGATGTTTGGGTGCCCCGCCAGGTGGTGCTAAAGCTCCAAACGTGACACCCCCTTGCCCCGCCCCCGCCCCTGCATTACCCCTCCATCCGCTCCCACCCTTGAGGTCCACGATGTTTGGGTGCCCCGCCAGGTGGTGCTAAAGCTCCAAACGTGACACCCCCTTGCCCCGCCCCCGCCCCTGCATTACCCCACCCTCCGCTCCCACCCTTGAGGTCCACGATGTTTGGGTGCCCCGCCAGGTGGTGCATGATCTGCACTTCACGCCTCACGTCCTCAACGTCAACCTGAGGTGGGGTGGGGCGGGGGGCGCACCGTCAGGGTTGATGCAGGGGCAAACACGCAACATTGTGTGGTACGGACTGCGAGTGTGCCATAGTCCGTCCAGCGGCGATGTGCGCGTCGTAGAGAGGTGCGGGGGCACCGCCGCGAGGGGAGAACACCAAACTGCAGCCCTTAAGGAATATTAAGGCATATTGTGCCTACTTCCCGCACCGCGTCCACACCAAACTGCAGCCCTTCGGTGCGCCGCCCTGCTGCAGGCTGCTGCAGGCGGCCCAGCCCAATGCCCAGCCCTGTCAACCCCGCCCACAGCCCAACCCCGCAGGGGCCCAGGCCGATGCCCCGCCCCGCATGTTCAATTTGTCAGCGCGCCAACGAAGAGCGAGAGGCGCCCTCGATGCCTCCTTCACTCCGGAGCTAGCTGCATATCCAGACGTCATCGCGGCACCGTTGCAGTGCTGCGTGGCCAGCAACTCGCCGCGCCGCATGCTGTAGTGCTGGATGAGACAGGTGACCCCAACCCCGCACGCCAGTGTAGTCCCTGCGCTCACAAACCCTGCGGGCCGCCCTCCATGTCTCCTCCATGCTCCAGGGCTAGCTGCTCTCCAGGCTGCACCGGGGAAAACCACGGGTGCACCCCTCCCCTTGCAGCCGCTTTGCCGCTCTCCTGCTATTCCTACGAAGCCCTGGCGCGGGGCCCCGTCACACGCCGCTGGCTGACCCAGATGCCGTACACAGCCGTTAGACAGTGCTGGCACGGCCACGGACCGCTGCGCATGCACAGTTGACCAAGCAGCCCCTGCCCTACAGCCCTAACACCCTTCGCCGCTGCACGCCCTGTCGGAGGCAGTTCATCAGCCCTGTGTCCCTCACCTGTGTGACCAGGCGGCGTTTCGCAATGGACTTGACGGCAAATTTGTCCCCCGTGAAGCGGTGGGTTACCTGCCGTACGCTGCCGAACTGGCCCTTGCCTGGAGGGAGAAAGGGAGGGAGAGGCAGAGCTTGAAGCGCGTGCAAGGGACCGAGGAGCCTGAATGGGGTCGCGGGGTTGGAGCAGGCGCAATGAGGACGGCAGGGCTGTTGACTGTGACTCTGGAAACTGCATTGGAATCCTGATGGGGGACGAGATAAGTGCCAGATGGTGGGAGGCTGTGGCTGTCATACCTGTCAGGCAAGGACTGGTCGGGTGCGACCCCCTGGTTCAACGGGAAAAGTGCTGTGCCACCCACCAAGCAAGCGGCCGATGAGGTAGTGGGCACGGATGTTCTTGTCATGAGACTTGTCGAGTACCCAAAGGTTCTTCGCATCGACGATTTTGCTTGCGGTGGGTGTCGAAGGCGATGACGACACAGCCTGCACACGACGTCAGACAGGCGTAACTGATCTGGGCCGGGCGTCGACGCGGCTTATCCTTACCAATGGAGGCCAAACGTCGTCCAAGTGAGATAACTTTCGGCGGGCTCCGTCTGCGCCCGAACTCACCTCAGCCGCGCCCGACTGCGGCCGCAAGGCGAGGTTGGGGCTGAGGGGCCCTTTGGTCGAATCATAACTCTGCTCCGAAGGTAGTGGAAGTGAAACGGTGACGGCCCGTGCTCGTGAGCAGGAACTGCCCATGATGGAGCAAAGACATGTTTCCTTCAGGAGCTTATGACCATTTTGTCCCTAGCGACGGTGTGTAAGGTTCCATGTTTTTTGCTGTGTACGCACATGCAAACACTAGGTTGTTTAGCTCATAGCACTGCGCCGAGTGCGCCTGCAGGATGGAGGTAGACTTGGCAACAGGCAGCAGAGGATGAGGCAAAAGCCCACGTCTAATTACCAACAGCATGCGGTCTGTTTCTCTGTTGCTTATTTGCCCGCCAACCACCGCTCGGGCTTTTGCTGCAGGTTGTTTGCAAAATTGAAAAACCACATGCTTGCCAACGTGTACTCATATGTTACAGTTGCAAGCTGTGCCTAACATATGGCAGAGGGGCCAAAAGCACGCAGTACAATGCGGTCAGTTATGACAACAACACGCCAAAACCCTTGCGGGCTGCGGCCATGCCAGGCCGTACGTGAAACAAACGAGAAAAGCAATTGAGTCTCATGTCCTGGCGTGAGAGCACGGCGTGTATGGCAATAAACGGTCTGCCCGTGCAGCGGTCAAGCAGGGGAGTGTCCACACGGGCGAGGGTGCCCTTCTGCCAGGGTGTCGGGTCTGCCAAACCGGTAGTACCGTTGCGCGTTGACTCCCCGCCAACAAGGTTATTTGATGTTTTTGACTATTTTATTGAATAGAGCAGGTCGCGATTAATGGGGCTGCACAAAGGGCAACTTGCAAGCGCCAAAGGAAACGCTACAAGGCGAAAAGGGGATGTTTTCCGTTGAGTGAAAGAGATAAAGGTATATCTTTACATGCTGGTATAATGACAAGGCCAGTCGTCCACGGCAGCTGCTCTCCGTCAACATGTTTTCGAGGGAGTCCCCATCTTCAAGGGAGTCCCCTTCGACTACAGCGGCAACAACACAAACCACAGCACAGCGCAACACTGACTTACCCCCTGTAGCTCCGGGAAACGTATTAGAGCATTACGTCCAGTTTTCGTCTTGGACCTTTCGTCGTGGGTAGAGACTGTCGGTGACTTCCGAACTGCGACGACACCGCGTGCGTAGTTTGGTGCCCATGGCAATCCACCATGTCGCGATACCTTTACGGCGAGTCCAAACTACCAGATCCGCTTAAACTACCGAGGGACCTGCGCCATTTGTCTGCGAACACTGTTCGAACCGCTGGCTTTACCTTCCAGCTCCCCACGCAATACACAATACTACGGGCTCCCCACGCAATACACAATACTACGGGCAGGGCCGCCGCGCAGCCTGTCACGGTTGCCTGGCGGCGGAGGAGGCCTGGGAGGGCCTGGCACGAGCGCGGGGCAGCCGGGACACCACCTGGGCATGGGCCCAGTGGCGGCGGCAGCAGCAGCTGGCACAGTGGGTGGGGAAGGGGCTGTGCTGCAGATGCACTTGCCTGTGCAGCGCGCCAGCGGGATGCAGCAGCTGCTGACGTGCATGGCACCCCCGCCGCCTGTCACGGTTGCCTATGGCGGCAACGGAGGTCTGGGAGGGCCTGGCACGAGCGCGGGTGCTCCTTGGCAGCCGGGCCGTCCATTAGGCATGGGGCCGGTGGTGGCGGCAGCGGCTGGCACAGCGGGTGGGGGAGGGGCTGTGCAGCACACCGCCGGGATGCAGCAGCTGCAGACGGGCAGGGCCGCCGCACAGCATGTCACTGTTGCCTATGGCGGCGGAGGCGGCCTGGGAGGGCCTGGCACGAGTGCGGGCCTGACATGGCAGCAGGGCAATCGGTCAGGCCAATGGATGGCGGCGGCGGCAGCACCTGGGACAGTGGGGACAGTGGTGCCCGTGCAGCAGGAACACTGGCCTGCGCAGCAAGCTAGCAGGACGCATCAGCAGCTGCTGACAGGCAGAGTCGCCCCACTGCCTGCCATGGCTGCATTGGGGGGTGGGGGTGGCCTGGGAGGGACTAGCCTGGGTGCCCACAACGAATGGGAGATAAGGCAGCAGATCCTTGGCAACAGAAGAGCTAACTAAGCATTGCAGTTTTGTTGTGAGACCCCAAGGTGCACCCCGGGGTGTGTGAGTATGTGGCTTGCTTGGCGTGGCGTGAAATGGAGCAGATAGGGGCCAAGGAACATCGGGTGCACAAGGCATGGCCGATGGGACAGATACAGCACTGTGGCGAGCACTATGCTAGTCCCTGCATTGCTAGATTCAGAGCGCCCCATCGGCCCGTGGACGGTCAAGAAGGCTTGAGAGTGTGTAGATAACAGTGGGCCCACGGGTTGTGGCAGGCGGAGCACAATGCAGCCGTGCTTGATGGCCGGTGCACCCCGGGATGTGAGTGTATGCGGCTTGCTTGGCGTGGCGTAAAGTGGAGCAGATGCCTACCATCCAAAGACAGAGTTGTACGCTGCCTAAGGCCGTTCTAAATTTATCTTGGAGGAGGACCGGCGTCTCATGCTGGCCAGACTAGTGTTAAGTACTATAGATCAGTTCTGCGGCATCCACCACATGTGCCCCGGGTGCTTGTGTAGAACACCACAACCCACGCTGGCCGGGGCCTGCTGTATTGACGCGCTAGATGCTGTACTGGGATGCATGCTGCCATGCCGCCCAAGCAAGGGACAAAACAAGAATTGTATATTTAAGGGTGGGCAGCGCGTGCTTGCAGCAATTCGCCATGCACGGCGCGTCCAAGTGTCCCCGGAAGGGGTAGGCGAAAACGCGACCGGCCCAGTCGCCTTTCCAGCGTTGGTTGAGGGCTCCCCTGGACATCCAGGTACCCCGCGCCCCCTTGTGGCCACGTGTGCCTCCAGCAATCCCAGCTTTCTGCGGGCAGATGCACGGTACATGTACCCACCCAACATAACTTGTTTTATACAGCTGTGTACCGCGAGCATGCACTTCAAGGGAACAGGTGCACAGCCGGCGCACACCGGTACTGGACAGGTCTCCCCTGCTGTAAGTTCGTCTGACGCCATGCACTGTAAGATGATGACTGCTTTACGTGTATGGTAGGTTCGACAAGAAGACGACGTGGATGTTGTTACACTCGGGTGTGGCCCAGTATGCAGACGTTCTAGGAACTACTAAGCACACACCCGCGCACCACCACCCACAGAATCAAGAAAGAGCTCTCAATCTGTCAATCCTTCCCGTGTCTGGACCTGGTAAGTTTCCCCGTGTTGAGTCAAAGTAATTACTATCTTTGTTAAATGGGTCCAGCAGCTCAGCTTCAGTCCAGTCTTGCCAGCTGCAGCCCGGCCGGACAGCCCCTCTGCGTCAGCCCGCCCCCTCCCACCCAGTTAGTTCCCGCCAGGGGAGACCACTGTGTCGGTTGTGCTGTCGCTCTGCATCGCATCGCACGCCTGCCTTCCTCGTTAAACTGCTTTTGCTTGTTGTCTTGTTCCTCTGTTGCATTTTGCATTCGCATGCACGCGCACTGGCATCTGCATCTGCATGGGTATCCGCCCGCCGGCCCGACGCCTACTTCTTCCCGGTGCAACACCTTCTTCGTCCCCTCCTAGCGCCGTCCCCCGGCCATGCCTTGCTCACTCGTCGCACTACTACTTCTTCTGTCGCTTCTCGGGCTCACAGCGGACGGCTTTTACCCTCGTTGCAGGTAGAATCGCATAGCACTTGTCGCGAGCACGCACACGTCTGTCCCGCGCGGGCCGGGGGCCACCGACACAGCTGGAACTAGTACTCAAAAGATAAGTGGAGATGTCAGCGGCTTGACCTACAGCTTCCGCCCTTTAGTCGCATCCCTAGTAACCGCACATGCCAACGCGGTCTAGTCTAGGGTCTAGTCCTCTGAACTCTGCTTTGAATATGCGATTGTACTTCTCCTCACCGCATCTTCCAACACACTTGCTCCGGCGCCTTCGCCCGGCACCGCCGTTCGCGCTCGCAAGGGCTGACGACCAGCGGCTAGTCTCACTCCATTTTGCCTTGCTCCTGTCTGCCACCCAGTCCTGAAACGCAGAACCAGCAGCCCTCCTTCCCTACCGCCTCCAACCCCACGGGACCACGGCATGCCTCCCTTTCCCCGATCTCCTCCAAGGCGGCCCGTCCCCTCGGACTTCACCCTCACCACTTCCCTGCGACACCTGCCGCAGACGCGGCGTCCCGCCCTCCCTCCACCCTGCCAACACCATCCCCGCTCCACCGCCCCTCCATCACCCCCGCACCCTTCCCAATCCCTGTACTACTCCTACAACGCCGAAATTGCCTCCACAATCCGGCCGCCGCCCCCTCCCCCCAGTCCCACGCCCCTACCTCCGTCTCCTCAGCCTCTCCCTCTACAAGGCCCCGCTCTTATCCCCTCGCCCGATCTGCCCCTCCCTCCCCCTATAACCACCACCACCACCACCACCACCACCACCACCACCATCCATTCCTTCGCCCACCATCCGCCCCCTCCCCAGCCTTCGTGCGCCTTGCACACCCCCACAGCCCCATCCCCACCCCGCCCCCGCCTGACCCTCCCGCCCTCGACCCTTACCCCACGGCAGCAGTCCCTTGCGCCCCCTCCCGACGCGCACAAACCAGCTGCACGGAATTCGACACCATCGGGCCCCGTCCCCACAGGCTCCACTGGTTCTGCTCCCACCCCATCCCCACCACACCCCTCCCCACCCTGCCGCCCCACCCCACCCCACCCCACCCCACCACGCCTCGCCCCGCCCTGCCTCCACCCCTTGCCCCCGCCCCCCACCCGCCCACCCATCCACCCGCCAATCCACCTTTCCCACTCCCCACCTTATCGACTACCACCTCCCCGCCGCCTCCTCCTTCGCTTCCTTCCCACCATCTCCCGCCTCTTCTGCAACCATCAGAAAGCCACCTCCCGCCTTGGGGCCCACACGCCCACACCTCCTCCGCTCCCTCCACGCCACCTTCCCCCCGTACACGCCTCAGCCCACCGGCTCCAGTCATCCAGCCAATTGCCACCGCCAGCTTCACAGGCGCAGCTGGCCCAGCCAACTCCTAGCCACTTAAATGGGTCGGGTGGGTGGGCGGGTTGGGTCTGGGCGGGATTGGGCACTGCTGCCCTAGTGTTTGCTGTGCTGAGGGGGCCGGGCTTAGTGGGAGGGGCGTGGCTCTGGGTAGGGTGCGTCTGGTGGAGGGTAGGAGGGCTTGCCTGCTACTAGGGGGCGCCGCCCTTGGTCGGGTCTGGGCTGGTTGTCTGGCCGGCTATTGTGGTGCCCCTGTTGCTTGCTAGCTGTCTTTGCCGTGGGTTTGCTGGCCTGGCTGCGGTCCTGGGCCGTCGCCCGTCTGTGGCCTTGCCGCGGGAGCTCCGTTGGAGTCCGGCTGCTAGCACTCTTGCCTGCCCTGCTACCTGCCCTAGCTTGCCTGCCCTCGCCATAGCCTGCCCTTGCCATAGCCTGCCTTGCCCTTCCTTAGTCTTGCCTTGCTTGTTTTAGTAATTACTATCTTTGTTAAATGGGTCCAGCAGCTCAGCTTCAGTCCAGTCCTGCCAGCTGCAGCCCGGCCGGACAGCCCCTCTGCGTCAGCCCGCCCCCTCCCACCCAGTTAGTTCCCGCCAGGGGAGACCACTGTGTCGGTTGTGCTGTCGCTCTGCATCGCATCGCACGCCTGCCTTCCTCGTTAAACTGCTTTTGCTTGTTGTCTTGTTCCTCTGTTGCATTTTGCATTCGCATGCACGCGCACTGGCATCTGCATCTGCATGGGTATCCGCCCGCCGGCCCGACGCCTACTTCTTCCCGGTGCAACACCTTCTTCGTCCCCTCCTAGCGCCGTCCCCCGGCCATGCCTTGCTCACTCGTCGCACTACTACTTCTTCTGTCGCTTCTCGGGCTCACAGCGGACGGCTTTTACCCTCGTTGCAGGTAGAATCGCATAGCACTTGTCGCGAGCACGCACACGTCTGTCCCGCGCGGGCCGGGGGGCCACCGACACAGCTGGAACTAGTACTCAAAAGATAAGTGGAGATGTCAGCGGCTTGACCTACAGCTTCCGCCCTTTAGTCGCATCCCTAGTAACCGCACATGCCAACGCGGTCTAGTCTAGGGTCTAGTCCTCTGAACTCTGCTTTGAATATGCGATTGTACTTCTCCTCACCGCATCTTCCAACACACCCGCGCACCTATGAATACCCCAAGGTGCACCTTAGAGTGTTGCCAGGTGGCACACCGGTATAATTGATAGTGCTTTACCGGTCATAAGAGCCACGCTGGACGCAATGGCGCTCTTGGCTGCCTGGGGTGTGCGCAACGTGCATTGCAACGCGAGTTGCAACTTGGGTGGCCAGGGGCAACCACCGCCGGACTCCACCTGGCAAGCCCGCAGAAGCGGCGTGCGCTTGGTTACAAGGCACAGGGCCACGTGCATAAGACTACATTGGCCATGCCGTACCTTTGAAGCAGCAAGCCTTGATGACAGTGATCCCGTCCATCCTTGCCGTGCCTGCCTGGCTACCTGCCCACGGCCACAGGAAGCTGTGTGGCCTGCAGCGCGGTATGCCGGCACGTACCATTGCCCTCACGTGTACTGCACGGAGTACGTCCCTGAAACCCTGAATTATCACATTGCAGCATGCGGAGCGGCGCTCTTGGCTGCCTGGGGTGTGCGCAACGTGCATTGCAACGCGAGTTGCAACTTGGGTGGCCAGGGGCAACCACCGGACTCCACCTGGCAAGCCCGCAGAAGCGGCGTGCGCTTGGTTACAAGGCACAGGGCCACGTGCATAAGACTACATTGGCCATGCCGTACCTTTGAAGCAGCAAGCCTTGATGACAGTGATCCCGTCCATCCTTGCCGTGCCTGCCTGGCTACCTGCCCACGGCCACAGGAAGCTGTGTGGCCTGCAGCGCCGGTATGCCGGCACGTACCATTGCCCTCACGTGTACTGCACGGAGTACGTCCCTGAAACCCTGAATTATCACATTGCAGCATGCGGAGCGGCGCTCTTGGCTGCCTGGGGTGTGCGCAACGTGCATTGCAACGCGAGTTGCAACTTGGGTGGCCAGGGGCAACCACCGCCGGACTCCACCTGGCAAGCCCGCAGAAGGGGCGTACGCTTGGTTACAAGGCACAGGGCCACGTGCATAAGACTACATTGGCCATGCCGTACCTTTGAAGCAGCAAGCCTTGATGACAGTGATCCCGTCCATCCTTGCCGTGCCTGCCTGGCTACCTGCCCACGGCCACAGGAAGCTGTGTGGCCTGCAGCGCGGTATGCCGGCACGTACCATTGCCCTCACGTGTACTGCACGGAGTACGTCCCTGAAACCCTGAATTATCACATTGCAGCATGCGGAGCGGCGCTCTTGGCTGCCTGGGGTGTGCGCAACGTGCATTGCAACGCGAGTTGCAACTTGGGTGGCCAGGGGCAACCACCGCCGGACTCCACCTGGCAAGCCCGCAGAAGCGGCGTGCGCTTGGTTACAAGGCACAGGGCCACGTGCATAAGACTACATTGGCCATGCCGTACCTTTGAAGCAGCAAGCCTTGATGACAGTGATCCCGTCCATCCTTGCCGTGCCTGCCTGGCTACCTGCCCACGGCCACAGGAAGCTGTGTGGCCTGCAGCGCGGTATGCCGGCACGTACCATTGCCCTCACGTGTACTGCACGGAGTACGTCCCTGAAACCCTGAATTATCACATTGCAGCATGCGGAGCGGCGCTCTTGGCTGCCTGGGGTGTGCGCAACGTGCATTGCAACGCGAGTTGCAACTTGGTGGCCAGGGGCAACCACCGCCGGACTCCACCTGGCAAGCCCGCAGAAGGGGCGTACGCTTGGTTACAAGGCACAGGGCCACGTGCATAAGACTACATTGGCCATGCCGTACCTTTGAAGCAGCAAGCCTTGATGACAGTGATCCCGTCCATCCTTGCCGTGCCTGCCTGGCTACCTGCCCACGGCCACAGGAAGCTGTGTGGCCTGCAGCGCGGTATGCCGGCACGTACCATTGCCCTCACGTGTACTGCACGGAGTACGTCCCTGAAACCCTGAATTATCACATTGCAGCATGCGGAGCGGCGCTCTTGGCTGCCTGGGGTGTGCGCAACGTGCATTGCAACGCGAGTTGCAACTTGGGTGGCCAGGGGCAACCACCGCCGGACTCCACCTGGCAAGCCCGCAGAAGCGGCGTGCGCTTGGTTACAAGGCACAGGGCCACGTGCATAAGACTACATTGGCCATGCCGTACCTTTGAAGCAGCAAGCCTTGATGACAGTGATCCCGTCCATCCTTGCCGTGCCTGCCTGGCTACCTGCCCACGGCCACAGGAAGCTGTGTGGCCTGCAGCGCGGTATGCCGGCACGTACCATTGCCCTCACGTGTACTGCACGGAGTACGTCCCTGAAACCCTGAATTATCACATTGCAGCATGCGGAGCGGCGCTCTTGGCTGCCTGGGGTGTGCGCAACGTGCATTGCAACGCGAGTTGCAACTTGGGTGGCCAGGGGCAACCACCGCCGGACTCCACCTGGCAAGCCCGCAGAAGGGGCGTACGCTTGGTTACAAGGCACAGGGCCACGTGCATAAGACTACATTGGCCATGCCGTACCTTTGAAGCAGCAAGCCTTGATGACAGTGATCCCGTCCATCCTTGCCGTGCCTGCCTGGCTACCTGCCCACGGCCACAGGAAGCTGTGTGGCCTGCAGCGCGGTATGCCGGCACGTACCATTGCCCTCACGTGTACTGCACGGAGTACGTCCCTGAAACCCTGAATTATCACATTGCAGCATGCGGAGCGGCGCTCTTGGCTGCCTGGGGTGTGCGCAACGTGCATTGCAACGCGAGTTGCAACGGGTGGCCAGGGGCAACCACCGCCGGACTCCACCTGGCAAGCCCGCATTGGCGGAGGCGGTTTGGAACGCCACCCTGCGACACCCCGGGGTGCACCCCGGGGTGTGCGTGTGGGTGTATGTAGATTTTGCGGGGCATGTGAAAGAATAAGAGAGGTGCAATCAGTCCAATTGCGGCTTGTGTGGCTCTTAGAACTGGCTAGCGCTTGGCTAGGTTTGGTGCCCCCCCATTGGCGGAGGCGGTTTGGAACGCCACCCTGCGACATCCCGGGGTGCACCCCGGGGTGTGCGTGTGGGTGTATGTAGATTTTGCGGGGCATGTGAACGAATAAGAGAGGTGCAATCAGTCCAATTGCGGCTTGTGTGGCTCTTAGAACTGGCTAGCGCTTGGCTAGCTAGGTTTGGTGCCCCCCCATTGGCGGAGGCGGTTCGGAACGCCACCCTGCGACACCCCGGGGTGTGCGTGTGGGTGTATGTAGATTTTGCGGGGCATGTGAACGAGTAAGAGAGGTGCAATCAGTCCAATTGCGGCTTGTGTGGCTCTTAGAACTGGCTAGCGCTTGGCTAGGTTTGGTGCCCCCCCATTGGCGGAGGCGGTTTGGAACGCCACCCTGTGACACCCCGGGGTGCACCCCGGGGTGTGCGTGTGGGTGTATGTAGATTTTTCGGGGCATGTGAACGAGTAAGAGAGGTGCAATCAGTCCAATTGCGGCTTGTGTGGCTCTTAGAACTGGCTAGCGCTTGGCTAGGTTTGGTGCCCCCCCATTGGCGGAGGCGGTTCGGAACGCCACCCTGCGACACCGGGTGCACCCCGGGGTGTGCGTGTGGGTGTATGTAGATTTTGCGGGGCATGTGAACGAGTAAGAGAGGTGCAATCAGTCCAATTGCGGCTTGTGTGGCTCTTAGAACTGGCTAGCGCTTGGCTAGGTTTGGTGCCCCCCCATTGGCGGAGGCGGTTCGGAACGCCACCCTGCGACACCGGGTGCACCCGGGGTGTGCGTGTGGGTGTATGTAGATTTTGCGGGGCATGTGAACGAGTAAGAGAGGTGCAATCAGTCCAATTGCGGCTTGTGTGGCTCTTAGAACTGGCTAGCGCTTGGCTAGGTTTGGTGCCCCCCCATTGGCGGAGGCGGTTCGGAACGCCACCCTGCGACACCCCGGGGTGCACCCCGGGGTGTGCGTGTGGGTGTATGTAGATTTTGCGGGGCATGTGAACGAATAAGAGAGGTGCAATCAGTCCAATTGCGGCTTGTGTGGCTCTTAGAACTGGCTAGCACTTGGCTAGCTAGGTTTGGTGCCCCCCCATTGGCGGAGGCGGTTCGGAACGCCACCCTGCGACACCCCGGGGTGTGCGTGTGGGTGTATGTAGATTTTGCGGGGCATGTGAACGAGTAAGAGAGGTGCAATCAGTCCAATTGCGGCTTGTGTGGCTCTTAGAACTGGCTAGCGCTTGGCTAGGTTTGGTGCCCCCCCATTGGCGGAGGCGGTTCGGAACGCCACCCTGCGACACCCGGGTGCACCCGGGGTGTGCGTGTGGGTGTATGTAGATTTTGCGGGGCATGTGAACGAATAAGAGAGGTGCAATCAGTCCAATTGCGGCTTGTGTGGCTCTTAGAACTGGCTAGCGCTTGGCTAGCTAGGTTTGGTGCCCCCCCATTGGCGGAGGCGGTTCGGAACGCCACCCTGCGACACCCCGGGGTGCACCCCGGGGTGTGCGTGTGGGTGTATGTAGATTTTGCGGGGCATGTGAACGAATAAGAGAGGTGCAATCAGTCCAATTGCGGCTTGTGTGGCTCTTAGAACTGGCTAGCGCTTGGCTAGGTTTGGTGCCCCCCCATTGGCGGAGGCGGTTTGGAACGCCACCCTGCGACACCCCGGGGTGCACCCCGGGGTGCACCCCGGGGTGTGCGTGTGGGTGTATGTAGATTTTGCGGGGCATGTGAACGAGTAAGAGAGGTGCAATCAGTCCAATTGCGGCTTGTGTGGCTCTTAGAACTGGCTAGCGCTTGGCTAGGTTTGGTGCCCCCCCATTGGCGGAGGCGGTTCGGAACGCCACCCTGCGACACCCCGGGGTGCACCCCGGGGTGTGCGTGTGGGTGTATGTAGATTTTGCGGGGCATGTGAACGAATAAGAGAGGTGCAATCAGTCCAATTGCGGCTTGTGTGGCTCTTAGAACTGGCTAGCGCTTGGCTAGGTTTGGTGCCCCCCCATTGGCGGAGGCGGTTCGGAACGCCACCCTGCGACACCCGGGTGCACCCGGGGTGTGCGTGTGGGTGTATGTAGATTTTGCGGGGCATGTGAACGAGTAAGAGAGGTGCAATCAGTCCAATTGCGGCTTGTGTGGCTCTTAGAACTGGCTAGCGCTTGGCTAGGTTTGGTGCCCCCCCATTGGCGGAGGCGGTTCGGAACGCCACCCTGCGACACCCCGGGGTGCACCCCGGGGTGTGCGTGTGGGTGTATGTAGATTTTGCGGGGCATGTGAACGAGTAAGAGAGGTGCAATCAGTCCAATTGCGGCTTGTGTGGCTCTTAGAACTGGCTAGCGCTTGGCTAGGTTTGGTGCCCCCCCATTGGCGGAGGCGGTTCGGAACGCCACCCTGCGACACCCGGGTGCACCCGGGGTGTGCGTGTGGGTGTATGTAGATTTTGCGGGGCATGTGAACGAATAAGAGAGGTGCAATCAGTCCAATTGCGGCTTGTGTGGCTCTTAGAACTGGCTAGCACTTGGCTAGCTAGGTTTGGTGCCCCCCCATTGGCGGAGGCGGTTCGGAACGCCACCCTGCGACACCCCGGGGTGTGCGTGTGGGTGTATGTAGATTTTGCGGGGCATGTGAACGAGTAAGAGAGGTGCAATCAGTCCAATTGCGGCTTGTGTGGCTCTTAGAACTGGCTAGCGCTTGGCTAGGTTTGGTGCCCCCCCATTGGCGGAGGCGGTTCGGAACGCCACCCTGCGACACCCCGGGGTGCACCCCGGGGTGTGCGTGTGGGTGTATGTAGATTTTGCGGGGCATGTGAACGAATAAGAGAGGTGCAATCAGTCCAATTGCGGCTTGTGTGGCTCTTAGAACTGGCTAGCGCTTGGCTAGCTAGGTTTGGTGCCCCCCCATTGGCGGAGGCGGTTCGGAACGCCACCCTGCGACACCCCGGGGTGCACCCGGGGTGTGCGTGTGGGTGTATGTAGATTTTGCGGGGCATGTGAACGAATAAGAGAGGTGCAATCAGTCCAATTGCGGCTTGTGTGGCTCTTAGAACTGGCTAGCGCTTGGCTAGGTTTGGTGCCCCCCCATTGGCGGAGGCGGTTTGGAACGCCACCCTGCGACACCCCGGGGTGCACCCCGGGGTGCACCCCGGGGTGTGCGTGTGGGTGTATGTAGATTTTGCGGGGCATGTGAACGAGTAAGAGAGGTGCAATCAGTCCAATTGCGGCTTGTGTGGCTCTTAGAACTGGCTAGCGCTTGGCTAGGTTTGGTGCCCCCCCATTGGCGGAGGCGGTTCGGAACGCCACCCTGCGACACCCCGGGGTGCACCCCGGGGTGTGCGTGTGGGTGTATGTAGATTTTGCGGGGCATGTGAACGAATAAGAGAGGTGCAATCAGTCCAATTGCGGCTTGTGTGGCTCTTAGAACTGGCTAGCGCTTGGCTAGCTAGGTTTGGTGCCCCCCCATTGGCGGAGGCGGTTTGGAACGCCACCCTGCGACACCCCGGGGTGCACCCCGGGGTGTGCGTGTGGGTGTATGTAGATAGATTTTGCGGGGCATGTGAACGAATAAGAGAGGTGCAATCAGTCCAATTGCGGCTTGTGTGGCTCTTAGACCTGATGTTATGCTCCATTGCGTGTACCCCGGGGTGTGCGTGTGGGTGTATGAAGGTCTGTGGGGCATGCAACTTAAACAGGGGTGTGAACAGTGTAATTGCGTTCAGTGTGGCTATTATGACAGGTAAAGCACTACCGGTAATATTTATACCGGGGGACATTTCAAGGTGCTCCTTGGGGCATTCATGGGTGCGCGGGTCTGCCACCAAGTTGCCTGAACGTCATACACACATACGCAACGTCATACATGTTGGGTTGTTGACCCATACCCGAATGTAACAACGCCCATGTCTTTTTGTCGAACCTACCAGACACGTAAAGCAGCAAACCTCATACAGAGCATGGCGTCAAACAAACTGAGGGCAGCAGGGAACCCCTGTCCAGTACTAGTGTGCGCCCCTGTCCCCTTGAAGTGCTCGTTTGCTGGCTGTTAAATAAGTATGTTGGGTGAGTGCATGTGTCGTGCACCTGCCCGCAGAAAGCTGGGAATGCTGGAGGCACGCGTGGCCGCAAGGTGGCGCGGGGTACATGGATGTCCAGGGGAGCCCTCGTCCAACGCTGGAAACGCGACTGCGCATGTCAGGGGAGACTCCTCTGGTGCCGGTCGCGTTTTCCTCGGGTGCCATGCACGTCAGCAGCTGCTGCATCCCGCTGGCGCGCTGCACAGGCAAGTGCATCTGCAGCACAGCCCCTTCCCCACCCACTGTGCCAGCTGCTGCTGCCGCCGCCACTGGGCCCATGCCCAGGTGGTGTCCCGGCTGCCCCGCGCTCGTGCCAGGCCCTCCCAGGCCTCCTCCGCCGCCAGGCAACCGTGACAGGCTGCGCGGCGGCCCTGCCCGTAGTATTGTGTATTGCGTGGGGAGCCCGTAGTATTGTGTATTGCGTGGGGAGCTGGAAGGTAAAGCCAGCGGTTCGAACAGTGTTCGCAGACAAATGGCGCAGGTCCCTCGGTAGTTTAAGCGGATCTGGTAGTTTGGACTCGCCGTAAAGGTATCGCGACATGGTGGATTGCCATGGGCACCAAACTACGCACGCGGTGTCGTCGCAGTTCGGAAGTCACCGACAGTCTCTACCCACGACGAAAGGTCCAAGACGAAAACTGGACGTAATGCTCTAATACGTTTCCCGGAGCTACAGGGGGTAAGTCAGTGTTGCGCTGTGCTGTGGTTTGTGTTGTTGCCGCTGTAGTCGAAGGGGACTCCCTTGAAGATGGGGACTCCCTCGAAAACATGTTGACGGAGAGCAGCTGCCGTGGACGACTGGCCTTGTCATTATACCAGCATGTAAAGATATACCTTTATCTCTTTCACTCAACGGAAAACATCCCCTTTTCGCCTTGTAGCGTTTCCTTTGGCGCTTGCAAGTTGCCCTTTGTGCAGCCCCATTAATCGCGACCTGCTCTATTCAATAAAATAGTCAAAAACATCAAATAACCTTGTTGGCGGGGAGTCAACGCGCAACGGTACTACCGGTTTGGCAGACCCGACACCCTGGCAGAAGGGCACCCTCGCCCGTCCACTGTCCAGGCACCTCCAAACCCTCACCAGGGTCAGTCACAGGAGCTTCCCTGGGCGCAGTTGCGGACCTGACGATCCGGACCTTAGCCATGCACGCGCGCGCACAGGACCGTCCATCCTTGTCGTCGTACAGGTAATGCAGTACGGCTCAAACAAGGGTTCATCCCGCCTTCAGCAGCAGCTGGCTGAAGCTTGCCACAGCTTCCCGACTGCTCGCAAGTTGTAAGTTACCCCACTGCCAGTCAGCAGCTATCTCCTTCTCCCGGAGGAGCCCAAAGAAGTCCGGAGGGGAAGCATCGCAAGTAACGGCTCGACTGCCATACCGCACCGAGAGTCCGTGCCCTGGTGCCCAAGAGGGCTGTGCAAGCCATACCGGTACATTTACCCCCATTAGGAAAACCCCCCTGGTCCCCATCACTGTAACCGTGCAACGCTTCCCCTGTTGACCCCATCTGCAACTCTGTGGCACCGCCACTCTGTTTTGTTGGCACCGCACCCCTCTGTCATTTTCAAAATCACGACTCGAACGCACGTTGGAACACGACTTGCCCCGACCGCACCCTCACATGCACAATGTGCTACCCATAAAAAAAATATGCTACCCATGTGGCCATTTGGCATTTTGTGTTACATTCCAGGTGGTGTGGCCACACGATCCTTACTGGTCCCGACCACACCTATGTGGCCACGGCCCCAAGTTTCAAGAGGCCCCGACGCCCTGCGACCGATGCGGGCATCAAGGGTCTTGTGCACAAAGCACAATGCACGTCTCATGGCCCGGGTGTTCCATGGCGGTTCCACGGATGGAGCACCGGTGCACCGCTGCGAGACAACGCGACGCCGCCACCACCACCGCCCCTTCCGCTCCTTCCGTCAGACGGGGCCCCATAGCCTGGAAGTCATTGTCGGTACTGCACCGCAACCTCCAGTCATCAACGAACTCAACGCTTGGCCAACGCATACCAACCAAAACACCGCCAACAGCAGGTGACCTGCACTTCTCACTGTCGGTACCGGTGTGCCAGGGGATGGCCCCAGCTGTGGGGCACCAGTGAGCCACCAACCGCTGCCGCCGCCCCCGCCGCCAACCGCTACCGCCGCCGCCGCCGCCGCCACTGCCGTGCTTCCGTCGGAAGTAGCCTCACACGGCCCGGAAGTCCCGTGGGCCGCCGTCCCGCCGGCCCACAAATCCGGCCACCGCACCCCACCCCTCTCCCCCAGCGCCTCAAAGCAGCATCCTGTCCATGCCAGCTCGCCTCCACGTCAGCCAACGGCTACTGTGCGGCAGGCGCTGCGTGTAAGGCAGGCGTTGCAGGTCCTTTGCCGCTTCTTCGCTTCCGCCAAGAGCTGTGTTCACAGCCCGGGCGTCCCACGGGGCGCCGTACCCTGCAACCCGCCCATCCCGCCCATCCCCTTGGACCGCCTGCACCGCTGCTGCCGCAGGCTGCCTGGCCGTTGCTGCTGCTGCACCGCCATAGCCCGGCAATACCTGCAAAATCTACGGGACGGCGCAATGGTGCAAGTGCAGCACGTCGCAGCACATTGATAATAATGAAGGGGGGCGTTAAGCCCCTTGGCGGAAGCCCTGGCGGCCGCGCAACATTGGCACATTGGGGAATGCAGGGCAGCCCGATGGCCACCAACCCCTTCCAACCTTCGTGCGGTACATCCTTGCGCAGGGTGCGGCCCTGGCTCAGGTACCCATGGAACACCCAACATCCTGCTCGGGTCTCGCAGTACCGCACCACAGCGTCAATCGGCCGCACGCACGACCTGCATCCACCCACGGCCAACATAACCCACGCCGCTTCCCGCCAGCCTGCATGCCCACCACGGCCCGCCCACCGCGCCCTCTATCGTTTCCCCGTTACCCACACCATCACCCGCTACCATTACTCACCTCTCGGCCGGCTCCAGGCCCATCAGCCTCACAGACGCGTCGTACGCCCCTCCGACACGTGGCCCTGTGGCACGCGCGCGCATACAGCGCCGCCACAGCTCCCACCCGCCCACCGCCGGCCGACCCAGCCGTGGAACCCAACAGGACTCCCCTTTCCCCCTCTACCACCGCCACTGCGACCTCCGCACGCCCATCAGCCCATAGGCACCTCCCATCCCCATCACCGCCTCCTGCCATGATGGAGGGCACCCCAGGCGCCCTCAGGCGCACTTGCAGACTCATTGCAGGCAGGCAGGCGAGGTCCAACGTGAAGCTCAGCGTGCGAACTGCCCCGCCAAAGCCACAGCCAGCTGCCGCCGCCGCCGCCGCCGCCGCCGCCCCCGCCCCAGGCCGCGAACTCTGCCACCTTGCCTCCCCTGATGTTGCACTGCTGGGTAGCCGTGCAGTCCGGCGCCCGCCCCACGCTGCTGTCAAAAGCACGCCACTGTACCAGCAGGCGGCCACAGGGCCGCAGCACATGCCGCCACACCAGCAGGCGGCACAAGGCAGCCATCATGGGCTGCCAACGTGGGCATCCTCCTTGCGCACAACATTCTGCACAACATACCGTAACGACAATGCACAGCACACGGCTCAGTTGTCTGCTGCATGTCAGTGAGCTTACCGGTATGCTCGTGCCGGCGGCCCAGCTTGACAGCATGCAGCTGTATCCCGCACTGCTTGACGTGGGGCCCCCAACGGTTCAGGTGTGGGCAGCAGCCCATTGCGCGGGCTCCTTCGATTCCCGAACCCCTTCTCCTGGCATCCCGCGCAACTCTTCCCTCCCACCCCATCAGCCACTTCCTGCGGTCAGCACCACTGGCGATAGCAGCACACCCCGCCCTCCACATACCACCTAACAGCAAGCCCAGGGCAAACAGCCTCTCACCTCCAGGCTGTAAGGGATGCCAAAGTGCTCGGCAATGCAGCGCAGCAGGGGTGTCGCGTCCATGTCATGCGAACCAGTGAACCCTCGTCGATGATGAGGCCGACGCCGGGAACAAAGCTGTACTTGTGGTTTGGCAGAGTGCCGTGAACTGTTGCGATCTTGCTGGCGATAATGCCTGGGCAGTGAGCTCAGCTGCTGGGACACGTGCCCCCCTCAGGGGAGCTCCCCTTGGCCCCCTCTTGTGCTCTAGCAGGGCCGACGGTCGTGATTCACGGTTGCGTGAATGTTGCAGGTTCAGCCTAAGGGCCTCGGTTCTCGATATACCTGGGTTGCCGCCTGTGTTCAGTGGTTGCCTATCTCCGTAAAACGCTGTTGTGGTTGGGTGAATCCAGCGGGGGGTGGGCAGGACATCCCCTCCGTCGTCGCACTGCCTTCCCGGCAGGCCGCACCGAGTGGCCTGGGCCGCGAAGGTGGGAGCTGGGAGGGGTACCCTGTACAGGAACCACTGCGTGGAGGCGTAACACCACCGTCAACGGCACAATGCTGCCCCCTGGTGCTAACCCCGGCTACTGCACGCCTGGGGTGTACGACATGTACGACAACATGGAGTGCATGGCAGCGTCAAGAGTGGTCAAGAGCGCTGTGCACGCCATGCACCAAGCATTCCTTACCACACTAACCGTACAACGGTCATTCTACTCTTCCCACCTGGGATCCTGCCCATGTCGGGTGCCTTTCCCGGACGCGCAATCAAGGCCACGCACACGCCCAGGCCGTACCCACACGTGCACAAGGCGCCAATTATGACCAAAACCGTCCACCTCTCACCCTAAAAGGCCTCAACATTCCTGCGTCAGCTGCGAATAGCACAACCTTCTCAACTCCTCATGGCCCGAGTGCTCCATATATGTGGTGCGCCCATCGGTGGGGTTCCATATATAGCCATACAACACCCTCCGCCGCCACCGCCGCCATCACTGCGCCACCCATTGGGAAAGGCCATTTCATCCGTTGCTTCCCCTTCTTGGTCCCGTCTCGTCCCTTCCCACCTCCGCAGTCCGTCCACAGCGTTCATCCCGCCGTTCCTCCTTCCTTGCCCTCCAACCTAATGTCACGGTCCAGGCGTCCCGCGAGGCCCCTGCAACCCGCCCATCCCGCCAGCCGCCGCCACCGCTCCTTGGACCGCCTGCGCCGCTGCTGCCGCAGGCTGCTGCCCTGGCCGTTGCTGCTGCTGCTGCTGGTGTTGTGCCGCCATAGCCCGACAATACCTGCGGAACCCCGCGGGACGGCGCAACGGTGCAAAAGCAGACAGTCGAGCATGCCGAAGCACAAGGGCGATGCAGCGCGGCCAATGGCCTCTCCTTCCTTCCCAACCTTTGTGCCCCCCTGCGCACTGTGCAGCCCTGCATAAGCCTCATCCGGGAGCGTCGCCCTACCCCAACCTCGCAACCTGCCCAATAGCTACCATTCGTTTCAGACTCTCAGCACCCCTGCGCACTGTGCGGCCCTGCCTCAGCTACCCGTGGAACTCCCAGAGGTCTGCTCGGGCCTCGCCGTATGGTACCGCATTGTAGACCGACCGCACGGCCTGCGTCCAACAACTGCCACGTACCGTAACCAACGCCTGACCCTGCCCAGCCAAGACGCCCGCTACATCCCGCCTCCATGCCCTTAGCCGTTTCCTGGCTACCGTTAGTCCGTTACCCACCTCTCTGCCGCCCGCCTCGCCGCGTCAGCCGCGTATGACGCCAGCGCCGCAAGCGCCGCCGCCGCGTTGGCGGCGCTGGCGGGCGCCACGTGGCACGCCATGGCGTCCATTACGTAAGCCATGGCGGCCAGGCCCTCGGCCGGCTCCAGGCCCATCAGCCGCCCCGACGCGTCGTGCGCCGCCTCCGACACGTGGCCCTGTGGCACGCGCACGCGTGGGCGCCGACACGTGGTGCTCCAACATGACACGAAAGGGAAGTTAACGGGACATGCACTTACTGGCCGTACGAACTTCCCAGACTGTCGCAACCCAGGCCGGACTTCTCTCCCAAGAATTTTACCTACTCGCCAAGCGGTCCACGCCCTTCCTCGCACAGAGGCCACTTTGTTCCAAGCAATCTACACCCGTTCCCAATCGCAGACCGACGCCCAGCCCCCCGTCCGCCTGCACCACCCCCGCCCAGCTGCTTCATCAGCTCCACGCTCCGCCGTGTCGCACGTCACAGCCCCGCACCACAAAGCGACAGACCAGCTGCAGACACCCCACCCTACCGGCTGCTCCCCCTGACTGCCCAGGCTGTCCAACGCTCCGACCCTTTCCCAACAGCAGTCCCACCCTCGCCCTAACGACTTCAGAGTACGTTCTTTGGCTCTCAAAACTTCACACCAGCCCCGCCCACCTGCTTCATGAGCTCCACGCACTCCGCGAGCCCCGCCACCTGTACCGCCTCCCTCGCTCGCGCCGCCGCCGTAGCCCCCAGGCCCCCCTGCTGCCCCCCTGCCCCTGCCCCTTGCCCCAGCCCCACTCCCCCCGCCACCGCACCCCACCCCCTCTCCCCCAGGGCCTCAAACAACACCCTGTCCACCAGCTCCGGGTCTACGTCAGCCAACGGCTGCTGTACGGCGTGTACGGCAGGCCCCGTGCCGTACCCGTACCCGTACGAGTACGGGTTTGACGGCAGCGGGGGCTGCAGCTCGGCTGGGGGGTAGGTGGTGGCGAGCGGGTAGGGGTGCGAGGGGGGCGGCGGGGCGAGGGCGGCGGCGGCGGAGGGGTCGAGTGGAGGCGGCGGTGGGGAGGGGGGAGGGGCGTCTGGATGAGGGGAGGTGCCCCCGGGGGGCCCCACGCCCGGCGGGCCGTAGCCTGCCCATGCGGCCTGGTCGTGTTGATGCTGCTGTTGGGGCCAGGTCCGGTGGGCTGGGTTGGAGGGTGGATAGGCACCTTGCTGCTGCTGCTGCCGCTGCATTTGTGGCACGTGGCCGTAGTGCTGAGAGGACGGGGTGGGGGGAGGCAGAATACACTGATCAACAGGATGTGAAAGGAAGGCCGTAACCGTTTGCGCTGCTTATCGGGACTTACCAGGCCCCCGGCGCTTCGTGTTCTGATACGGCTGCAAGCAAGACCGTGTCTGCCATGCATGCCGTGCCTTGCCCCACATCCCTTTCCCCATCCGGTACTCACAAAGCATAAAGGTATACTCGTGTACTTTCCAATACAGCCCCCCGCACACCAGCAGCAGCACACCTCACTCCTCGCTCGCCCCGCACCTCACCTGCGCCCCCTGCCCCGCCACGCCGTACCCCGCCGCCATCGCATCGCCCGCCAGCAGCGGCGGCGGCAGTACGGCATCGTCTGGCAGCTGGCCAAGCAGGCCGTACACGTGCCCGTAGTCGGGCGCGTCCGAGAAACCCAGGGCGGCCAGGTAGTTGGCAAGGGCCACCAGGGGGGGCAGCACGGGGGTGTGCCGGAAGTAGCGCGTGGGGTCGGCCAGGCATGCCTGCTTGGAGCGCAGGACAGCGTCCCGCGTGTCGTCCTTGGCGTTTGCGGGGTCGGTGCGCCAGGGGAGGGTGCCTGGATAGGACAGGGCATGACCAATAAGTAGTACAACTGTGTTTGGAAGACGAATGGCTCTTAATGAAGCGTTGGACGGGGCCTCGCGTGTCGTCCTTGGCGTTTGCGGGGTCGGTGCGCCAGGGGAGGGTGCCTGGATAGGACAGGGCATGACCAAATAAGTAGTACAACTGTGTTTGGAAGACGAATGGCTCTTAATAAAGCGTTGGACGGGGCCTCGCGTGTCGTCCTTGGCGTTTGCGGGATCAGTGTGCCACGGAAGGGTGCCTAGGGGGGCAGCACGACACAACAGGGAATATGTGTTTAAGCATGCAGACCCTGTAAGGAGTGCTCGGAGCGCAGGACGGCTTTGCGCATGTTAGCCATGGCATTGTAGATGTGGTGAGCCATGGAAGGGTGCCTAGGGGAGAGAAAGGGAAGAGGGAGGCACCGTGTTGCACATCTTTTAGCATCTTGAAGAATGTAGCGAGTGCTTGGAGCGCACGGCGGCGTCACGTGTGTCGTCCATGGCATCGGCGGGGTCGGTGCGCCACGGAGAATAACGACAAGTGAAAGTGAAGCCGGTACACCGGGGACGGGGCAGTTTCACAAAGGCCAGACCGCTGTGTATCTCCACCCCGCAATTGAACCATCTCCCCAGCTCGTCCCTATTGCTCCAATCACAAAGTTAACCCACGCGCACACAGATCTCGTTCAAACACGCCCCACCTCGGGCACTCACCCTCCACCATCTCCGCGCACACAGATCTCGTTCAAACACGCCCCACCTCGGGCACTCACCCTCCACCATCTCCACCACGCAGTAAAACCAGCTCCACAGGTCGTCCCTCCTGCCCAGGTCCTGCCCCGCGTGTGCGAAGACAGAGGCATAGGTGGTGCTCCCACGGAAGGCCGTGTCGTGGCGCTCGGGAAGGACCTCCCCTGTCTCATCGAGGTAGCGCCGCGCGAGCCCAAAGTCGATAACCTTCCACTCGCCTGCGGCGGCAAGCGGATGAAATGCACACATAGCACACGACAACTCTGCATGCGTTCACGCCGTTGGTGTTGCAGCGTTCCTGTGCACCCACGCGTCAGCGGGTCCGCACAGCGGCGCCCCTGCGCACTGTGTTACGTGCGCTGCCAATGCAACGCATCCACCCACCCGTCAACGCAAGCCAGTCATGTGCGCATTGGTGGCAAAGTCGGCAGGCGGCGTTGGCGGCCTTGACATCCCTGTGCATCCGCCCGCCCCCTCCCAACACCGTACTTTGTAACTTCTTTCCCCCCAATGCCCCCTTTGGTAACGGGTTGGGCAGGGTTTGTTAACCTGCCCCGGGCGGGCCGCGCCATGGCACCCAGGCCCGCCCCTGGTGCAGCGCCCAGCAACGCGGCTCACCGAATGTGTCCTAATCTCCTACAGCAATGGCAGCCCCTCGAGTGCGCCCTCCGCACCATCAGCGTTCCCCAGCAACAGCTGACCCGGCTGCTGCCCCACAACACACCCCACAACACACCCACCTGTCAGCGGACCTTTCCCCCAGCGCATCCCGATTCCCGCAACAGCACTGCTACAGCTACGACACGACCCACCTGTCAGCGGGTCGGCAAAGTGCGGGCTGACAGCAAAGTTGGCTGGCTTCACGTCCCTGTGCACGAAGCCAGCCGCGTGCAGCTCCTGCAGCGCGCGCAGCGTGCCGCACGCCAGGGCCTTGGCGGTGGAAGGGTCGAAGCGGCCGCCCGCCGCCCGCCGAGCTTCGGCAATGTTGTTGCCAAGCAGCTGCAAAGGGGGGCGGGGCGGGGTAATGCCGTACAGTTACAAAGCCCTTTTATAACTTTTAACAGTTAGGCTTCAATCCAGAAGTAAAGAGTACTGGCGGATTGAGAAATTGAGGGTTAAGGGTGCCGCACGCCAGGGCCTTGGCGGTGGAGGGATCGAAGCGGCCGCGGGCGGCGCGGCGGGCCTCCGCACTGTTGCCGAGCAGCTGCGAAGGGACGAAAAGGATGGTCTCATCACTCATACCATACTCGTGCACTTGCGAAGGGACGAAGGTTGACACCAGTCAGACCGAATCTTTCCTGCACCTAGCGATGCATGTCCACTGGTAGTTCCGCTCGACAACGTCACGGCTTTAGTACTGTTTCAGACGGGTAGAAATGTCCAAGAGTGCTAGGGATACGCGCTCGCAGGCGGCGCGTCGCACGGTGGGCTAGGTATCACGTGGTGTACGGCGGGTACGGTGTAAGGTGTGTCATACACGCGTGCCGTACACTCCATGCGCGCGCCATACTGCTATCGTACCTCCATGATCATGTAGAAGCGGTCCTCGAAGGTGCCGCATGCGTGTACGGCGCACGCCAGGGAGGGGTTGCATTCGTGCAGGCGCTTGAGGTTCTGTTGTGGGGCAGGGGCAGGAGCAATGGCAGGGGTCAGCAGGGAACCGCTCCCCTGATGGGTTGCGCTCGTGCAGGCACATGCAGTTGGGTGGGTTAGGGTTAGGGTCAGGCCAGGTTAAGGCTTGAAGGGGTGGTCTGCACTCGTGCAGGCGCTGAGGGTCTGGGGTGGGGTGAGAGGGCAAGGGCAGAGGTCAGCAGGAAGCTGATGGGTCGTACTCGTGCAGGCGCTTGCAGCTCTACGTGGTGTTGTGGGCAGGGCAACGGCAGGGTGGGGCCGCGAGAGAGTGCACTCCTGCATGCGCTTGAGGTTCTGGGATGGGGTAAGTGGGAAGGGCAGCGGTAAGGCGGAAAGGGATGGTCTGGTTCTGTTGTGGGTTGTGGATTGGATGGACTGCGCTCGTGCACCCGTGTGAGGCTCTGTTGTGGGTTGGGGTTGTGTTTGTAGGTTGTGGGTTGTGGGCTGCGGGTTGGCTGGCAACGGTACAAGGGTAGCGCGAGTGGGCAGGGCAGGGCGAGTTGAGGCAGCAGGGGAGTTGGAGTGGGGCGTCATTTAAGGTGTAGCAAGTGCGGTGACGGGAGGTGCAACACGTGCATTAGAGCAAGGTTAAGAGGACGAGAGCACGATGGCATGGAGCGTCACTCGGGGTGTGGCTCGACGCGCACAGCCAAGGCCGGGGTGTGGTGGTGTGCCGAAGCGCTGGGAGAGAAGCGCTGGGACGGATACCGTGGTGGTGGCACAGAGAAGACACACGAGAATTTAGTTGTGCAGCAAAGAAATGTGTGCTAAGCATCAGGCCCAATGCCAGGCATGTGTGCCGTATCTCCGACCGCCAACAATGTGGCTGAGGGTTGCCAGCTAGTCAGTCCCACCCCGACAGCTGGCAAGTGGCCCCCACTGACCTTCACCCACCCATTCACCAGCTACTTTACAACGCCGTACTGGCACGTGCACGTTGAGTGTGGAGATAGTGGGCATTGCTTGGAGTTGGGCGTGCGGCTTGACCTTGCCCCTACCACCTTGCTCGGGCAGCCGCCCTCACCCCCCCCCACCCCCTCCACCACGGCCCCCTCTCACGTTCAGGTTCTCTTTGTCTATAGCCCCCAACGCTGTTGTGCCCACCTTGTACTCCACCCGTACGATCTGTCGGTCCCTTCTCCTTTCAATTTTGAGCGCATACTGCAGCACACGCGAAGGGCCCCGTGTCATGGAGGGGATGGAGGGCACCAGGCACCAGGACGGCCCATCCAAGCAACCATACCCGCGCGTCCGCCTCGTGCATGTCTTTGACTTCATAGACCTCAGCGAACTGCCCTTCTCCGATCTTCTTAACTACCATCCATCGGTCCTGGTCTGGGCCTGTGCCCAGCCGAAAGCCCCGGGCAAAGAGTTGGGGCATTCTATCGCAGCATATATGTTACTTCCAACTCAAGAAGGTGTAACTTGTCGGCACTTTAAAGGTTTGGAAGTGGCCATGTTGCTCGTGCGTGCTCTGTCAAGGAAGCAAGTCACAAGAAGCTACGTATATGTATCCTATTACTGCTTCCAACACAGTATTCGACAAAGGCGGTCATTCACCCCGTTTTTGGACCCGCGTCGTGTAGCACGAGGCCACTCCCTAGCAGGCGCCAGGGCATTCTGGGGCACCCCCCTAGGGGCGCGCCGACTGATGGGCAACTTTGATGTTCCGGAGGGCCTCCTGCTCTGGCTATCGACCAAGGGAAGTGCGCAGATAGCGGCCAACCGTGGGCCAACAGAGAGTAGAGCAGAGGTGTATGCGTGTGCGGGAGCAGGGGAGCTCCCCTGTCCTCCTCTGGGCCGCCAGCGTGTAGGCGCGAGAGGACAATGCCAGCAGCAAACCAAAGGCCCAGCCAGCACAGGCAAGCACGAGCACCACCTACGCCCAAGACCGACCGGTACCCCCAACCGCCACACCCAGTAGTGATGACCCAGAGAACCTGACACTAGCAAAAAAAGTTCGAACCAAGCACCACAAGGTAGAACCAAGGCCAGGAACTGGGGAGGGAACAGGCCCCTGAACTGAAGCTGAGCCTATGGCATTGTACATTACGCCCCAGCAAGCTTATGCGGAGGCCGGCCTGCCGTACCCAAGACTGGATACGATTGGTTAGGGCAGGTTAGGACTGGAGAGGGGGCCGCGGGTTCTCCCCTGAACCCTAGAGCTTTCCGTTGGGCTGCATGAACAATTGCAGAAGCCTGCTGACGGCAATGGAGGCCGAGGTCGTACGCAGCTAAGCGCTGAGCCGCAGCACAGCACAATGCAGCGCAGGCCAGCTGGCTGGGCCTGCTCAATCGGTCCCCACCTGGCTGGCATTTTGGCATTTTGTGTTACATTCCAGGTGGTGTGGCCACTGGGGCTGCCTCCACCCGGCCCTCGCTCCGCACGTCCTGCAAGCTGTTTGCGCAAACGGTACACCTAAAGGTACATGGAACGACTTCTGGACCGCACTTACCACGGTGTTGGTACGTAATCTGCCGTTGCCAGGGGACGAAGCACGGAGGCATCCCCGATCTCTACTGTTCCCAATCACCCCAACCGTTCCTCATCGTGTCTGTGGATGACTCATGCATAAACGATCTGGTTTAGTAGTGGCGCTGCTTCCAGACCAGTAGCATCCAGTGCGGAGGGTGAGGGCCAAGGGGGGTTGGGGCGTGTTGGTGGGTACCAAGCAGGGGACGCCCCGAGCGCCGCATCGGAAGGCCACAGCCCATGGGTGGGAAGGACTGGGAACTGGGTAGGTGTAAGTGTAACTAATGTTGAACAGGTTATTTGTGCTCTGGAAGATAAGGTGGCTCGTTCAGTGCGCGTCGTGGTGCTGGTTCGTCACACATGCCCTGCACCCCGCTGCTGCGCATTTTTTTTTCGTGAGAAGGTAAGGCGCATGCACAGGCAGGGAAGCTCCCTAGCCCTTACAACCGCATCGAGGTATCTCCAACAACTCTCTCCCTTGCACCGTGGACGACAAGGAACAGGCAACAGTTGGCTTGGTGCTGGCTTGGTGGTGCTTGGTGCAACAAATCAATCCATTGTGCCGGCGATGGCGCCCCTGACGGATGGCCAGGTGGGTTATGAGGCCTTGCTGTGGTGTCGTGATTGGCTGCGAGCGAGCATACCGCTATGCTTGCTTTTGTGTGGTGATGAATGGGGCTAGGGTACGGCCCGCGCTTTTCCACCAGCGGCTCCGTACGGCGGCACGGGGCTCCGAGGCAGGGGAGTTCCCTGCACCGACGCGACGTACGGCCCTCTCCCGCTTGAGTTTCTCCCGTCCGACGCGCCCGCGCCTGATGCCAACAGTCGTAGACGCTACTTCATGGCACGGCATTGTACGAGGATTTGGCATTTGCACCTCTCAACAAGCGGCGAGCTCTCGTGAATCCTGCAAGGGGTGTAGCCAAGGTCCCGGAACCTACGGTTCAGTTCAACCGCGGCGCACGTGGCTCTACTACGAGAAGCACGAGACGACGCTGACTGTATGTCAAGCTGCTAGTCCCAAGATCGTTTTGTATGTTGTAATGCTGATCAGAGCTGGGTTCACAGGCTGGGAGCCATTGGCGCAGTGCGGACAACGACCGGGACGACTTGTTGCCAGTAACAGCCTGTGCCTCTGGCTTTGAGTCCAGAGAAGAAAATCTATATTATTATATAGAATTGTAGCCTGAGCTATGTATCTGCACCCAGGGGCGCCCTGCACTCGGTGTGTAACCGGCCACGCATGGCCTATGAGTCACAGTGCGCACGTTTGGCCATAGTATAAGTTTAATATCTAAGAACAGATGTTTCAGTCCGCTGATCTTAGCGCATGCAGCTAAAGTTCATTGCAACGTAAGCACTCGCTCGCCCTATGAGGGCGCATAATCAATTGGCAAATACTATATAATATAGCTGATAACTGGCCAGAAGCCTCACAGTCCTGAAAACCAGAGCCTCAGGTGCCAGGTGTTCTTGGGAAAACAGGAGTGCCCCTCTGAGTTGAGTAGTACACCCGGCCAACCAAATCTATGCCTATGCCTTCCGAATGATGTATGGACAGTAACAAATGTTGGCGTGAATTTTGCATGAAAAGTGTGTTGCCGTGTGGCAGGCGCTCAGGCTCTGCCTAATGCGCGCGAGTTGACGAATACGATGTCGATTACAGGCCGACACCTGCCAAGAGCTCATGCTGTTCCTTAAAACCACAGACTTATCTGATGGCGCATAACAGAGTATATCACCTTGTGACTGGCACCCCCTAGTGCCTGAATGCTCCTAGGCAACTCCCTCACCGGCTTCCCTGTTCATGGAGCCTGAGATTCAATGGACAGACGGGATGTGGAAGATTCTTACAATGGAGCCGTTGACGCGGACAGCAGGGGAAGCGCCCGGCCGACGAGCCGAAGCGCGACAGGGCCACAATGGTCGCCAACGGAGCGCGCTGCAGGCCACGGCGCATGTGGCACGCTTCACTCGAAACAACAGCTGCACAATATGCCTTCAGGACATGCGACAGGGCAGTATCCGGTCCAAGTATCACGTATTGGACTGTTGCTCGGTGCGGACGCGCGCAACCTCGAAGCAGCTGCAGCAGCACAGCGCAAGCCTGCACAGACTCAACTGCAGCTGTCCAATGGGCAGCAACAAGAGCAGCTTGGGTTTCAACGTGCCGGGAACGCCGTTCGCGTGACCGACTTGGCGACCACGAACTTCCGCGCTGCTGCAGTAGGCGCAGAGCGACGCTTTGAGGGCGACCCTGGGCGCGATAGCCACCGAGCTCAGCCGCTAGCACTCGACCTCAACCTTAGCAGCACCAGCGCACGAAACGCGCCTGCCCTGAGCCACGCGGAGCAGCTCGCGACAAAAGAGTGGGCGCTGGGAATCCAACCTGCGGTGAGCCGTTTCCGTCCGGCCGGTGCGCGCCTGGGCAGCACTCGTCGTCCTTCGCATTCTAAACATGCGAAGCACTACCTGGGCAGCAAATGCATGCACGGAAGCAACGAACTGTACCGGAACTTACGGTATGACGCAGCTGTGGGTTATCTACGCGTACCACCGACCTGTGCCTGCCTGGTGGTCTGCCTCGGTCTCGACGGCGGGACGACACGTGGACTGACTGACTGGCTGCTGCTGACTATTTGCAGTGCATGCATGCCTACCAGTCACGCATGCTACAACAAGTCCTCAGATCACGTAGCCTGTTGCCCCACACGCGTTCACACTTCTTTGATTGTGGCCTGCTGCCTCTGTCTTGTGCATGCATGTGTGCCTATCAAGCGGGCCGAAGCACCGAACGCCGCCACCTTCCTACAAGAGCGAGTGCATATATACTTGACCGTTCTCTGGCACTGACACGCAACACTCGCACTTGCGGTATGGCGGCACAGTGCGGCGCAACACCTGACGCGTGCTTCCTCGTTCGTGCCCTGATGACACACGCTGTGCACGCAGGCGGGTCGGTCGGCTGGCCGCTTCGCTCCGTTGTCCTCTCCTTCTGCTGGTGCCACAAATGGTGACTCAACCGCTGCTGCTGCTGCTGGTAATGACGACGGCATTGGTGGAGCACTCCTGTTGGGGTTGGGGCGCCAGCAGGATCTGCTGGCGGGCCATGCCAATCCCTTGCTGTTGTTCAACGGACGAGGAGGCATGCAAGGCCAAGCCTGCGACCCCCGTGGCTCCGTGCCACGTGGCCAGCAGCAAGACAGCAGCAGCAGCATGGACCTCCAGCATGCACACGCACAGCAGCAGGGGCAGGGACGGCAGCAGCTGCGGGTGCTGCTGCTGCAGGCCCTGCAGTCCGCAACGGACGAGGAGCTACAAGAGGTCCTTGCTGCTGCTGGTGCTGGTGGTGGCGGCGGTGGCGGTGGTGGCGGTGCCGGCGGCGGCAGTGGTGCGGAGCAGGAGGAGCTGGTGCAGCTAGTGCGGAAGCTGCTGCAGCAGCAGGAGCAACGGCGTGGGGCTGTGGGGGCTGTGGGGGCTGTGCAGGGGCCCAACAACAGCAGCGGCATGGAGGGAACAGGCGTGGTGCAAGCTGTTGAGGGCAACGGCGGCGGCGGCGGCGTTTCCTTCGGAAGAGGGCTTCTGCCGGGATCACGTGTGGGGGGCTTAGATGGGGACGGTCTGCTGGACGGGCCACAAAAGCAGCAGCAGCAGCAGCAGCAGCAGCAGCAGCAGCAGCTCTTGCTGCTGGATGGCCATCGAGGCATAGTGCTGCGCTTGGGCGGGCGTGACGAGCACCACCAGGCCGCTGAGCTTGCCGGTCATGACGGTCGGGGGCTGATGACCAGGGTCCAAGGGGCGCAGCGGCAGCATGACAGAAGTGGGGAGGCAGGGCTGCCAAGAGCGCTGCTGCATTCGGGGGTCGGCGCGGCTCTCGGCAGCACACTTGTTGGTGGAGGAGGTGCAGGAGGTGGTGGTGGTGGTGGTGGTGGTATGGGCGTCCCACGGGTCATACCGCTGGGGGGCGGCGCACTGCAGCTGCTGCAGGACCAAGCAACGGCACGCCGGCGCCTGCAGCAGCAGCAGCAGCAGCATTGGCAGGATCCTGATCAGGACCAGGAACGACTGCTTGCAACCAGGGAGCTTGGAATGGGTCCCCGCGGTCCGTGCCCTTGCACTCACCAGCAGCAGCTGCTCACAGCAGCGAGACGGTGCGTCTAGAGGATGTGGCGGCCGCGGTGCTGGAGGATAGCGGCGGTGGCGGCGGCGGCGGTCGTGGCGGGATGTTGAGCGGCAGGGCGGCGCTGGCGGCGGCGGCAGCGGCGGCAGGGCTGGTGCTGGGTGGAGAGGGGGGTTACGGTGTGGAGCAAGAGAGGTTTGGTGAGGGACTGGTGTTGGATGGGGCTTCGGGCGTTGGCTTGCTGGAGCTGCTGCGCCAGCAGGCTTATACACAGCAGCAGCGACAGCAACAACAGCAGCAGCAGCGGTACCCGCAGTCTGCAGAGGGTGGTCGTCAGCACCTGCGGATCAACGTTCTGCCGTCTCAGCCGGAGCTCCTGCGTTCACAGTCCGGCAGCCGCTTGGCTAACACACAACCCCTAGGGCTGCAGCTGGGGACTAGCCCTAGGCTGCTGCAGCAGCAGCAGTCAGGGGCCCCCGACAGGAGCTCGCCCGTGCTGTCGTCCTCATTTCAGCGCGGTGGCGCCGCAGGAGGAGGAGGAGGCAGCGGAGGGAGCAGCGGCGTGCTGGTTGGTGGGTTAGCCTCTGGTGGGTTGGCCTCTGGGGTGCAGCAGGGGATCATTTTAAACGGACGTGGCGGCGGCGGCGGTGGAGGGGGTCCCTCAGGTAGCGGCGGGGGCTTGGAAGGCGGCGGCGGCGGCAGGGCTGCCAGCAGCAGCGGCAGGGGGCCGAGCAGCTCAGGGGCTGCTGGAAGCGACCAGCAGCAGCAGCAGCAGCAGCAGCAGTACAGGGAGATTGCGTCCGCGGGGGAGCAGCAGCAGCAGCAGCAGCGCATGCACGTCGGCAACGGCGGCAGCAGGGCCGCCGGCGGAAGACACTTCGCTCAGCAGTCTCGAGGGACAGGGCCGGCGGCGGCGGCAGCCGGCCGGCGTGGAGGATGCAGCGGCGAGGGCGCAGGTCCGGGCGTGCGCGGTGGCGGCGGCGGCGGCGGTGGTGGGGATGACGCGGCGGCGGATGCCGTACACCACGTGCTGAGGCTGGGGTGGCGGCCGCTGGTCAACGTGGTGTGCAACACGCTGACGGGGCGGTTCCTGGGCGGCCATGACAAGGAGCTGTACATCCTGGTGGGTACGGCGCCTGTGCGGCACCGTGCGTGGTACCGTAGAAACCGTACGGCATGGGGTGCCGTGCAGGTGGGGATTATGGATGCGAACGGAGGGTCAAGGAGCGAAAGGGGCTTTGGGCATACGTTGCCTTCCGGGGTACTGAACGCAAAACCTCAGTGTGCGTATGTCGTTTACAAATGCATGTGTGTTTGTGTCTGCTGCAGGCCACCGGCCCGGGCTACAACGACATTCCGCTGCTGGACGCCAAGGACGGCGGCTGCATCATGACGTGCGCGCAGTTCGAGCGGAGGGCGGGGCGCGAGCTCAGCAAGAAGTGGAAGGAGTCGAGTGAGTGCCATGGGATGGTTGACACAAATAGCTGTAGGCGCAACCAAGGCTAAGGCGCAGCAGCATACACACCTGTCTTACTTCTCATGTGTGCTCACAGCACATACAGCGCAGCGTTTGCCGCTGGCCCCTGCCTTTTGCCGCCGGTCTTGCGTGCGCAGAGGCCGCAGAGGCACCCGCATCACCCGCAGTTCCCCTTCCCTACACACGGCGTGGCCTTTTCCCTGTCCCCAGTCCACGTGGTCAGCGAGTCCGACGGCTCCAAGTGCACGCTGATCAACTGGCTGCGCCGCCAGGCCAACCGCCAGTACGGCGACAGGGTGGTTGGCCGTACGTGCTGGATCAGGTGGTGCAGCGACGGTGGGTTTGGGTGTGTCAGCGTGGGTAAGGTCATGCAAGGGTGTGCTTTCCTAGGAGGAGAGTTAGCGGTGGGCTGCTACCGGCTGGCCGGCTGTCAGGCCGCACGTTTTCCGTACGGCGACAGTGTGTACCGGTACGGGTACGGTTGTGCACCAGCGGGTGCAACTTGCAGCATCGCATCCCTTGTCTGCTGTAGACACATGCTTACGACGCACATGCACGTACATCTCCCCTGCCGTACTGCAGGGGAGTTCTACAGCGCCACCATCCTCAGCTTCAACGTGGACACGGGAAAGCACAAGGTGGGCGCCGTACACTGCCGTAACAGTACTGTACGGCACGGACGGATCCGTGTCACTATTTCGCTATGCCTTTACGGCATGGGTGGGTCCATCACACATCAGGTCACATTACGAAACCAGAGCTTAGGCATGTGTTTCGGCGTATTGGCACACTGGCACTTGCCCATGCTTTTGACAAATGACGCACATCCTTGGTTATATAAAGTCTTGCATATCCGCTCCTTTACCTTATGACAGGTCCGCTACGCCGAGTCGCTGTACGTGGAGGAGCTGCATCTTCCCGTGGAGCAGGTGGCGTTCAGCGCCACCAAGCCGCCCTCCTCGGAGCTGACCAGGGCCGAGGTGCTGCAGATGGTGCGGCCCGGGCGCTGCCCGCCCCTCGGGCACAACACCAACACCAACAACAATGACAGCACAATTTCGACACGCGCAGCATCAGCGCTGGGGCGCGCAGGGGACCCCGGACGCTGGGGCGAGCTCCAGCACCACCAGCAGCAGGAGCAGCACCTGTTACAGGGTCGGCTGGGGGCTGCGAGCCCGCAGCAGCACAGGCATGAGCAGCAGGAGCGAGAGCAGGACCCGCAGGGGGCGGGCTGCATGAGTGGCCTAGACCTGCTGGCGTCTGCCGCGGGGGAGGGCGGAGGCGGCGGCGGAGGCGCTGCATTGCTGTTGGGCCTAGCAGGTGATGAACCGCGGGTCGGTGGCGGCGGCGGCGGCGGCGGGGCCATGGGGCCGCCACGCGGGAACCTTTCGATGAGCGACGGTAATGCAGCAGGTGCAGGTGCAGCCACAGCGGGGCTGAGTACAGGCCGCGCGGGGGCGGGAGGGAGGGAGGGCGGTTCGGAGGACGGAGGCAGCGGCGGTCCGCTGGCGATGGAGGGGGCAGCGGCTGTGGCGAAGGCAGTGACGGAAGGCGCACGTCAAGGGCAAGAGCAGCAGCAGCAGCAGCAGCAGCAGCAGCACTGCTCTGAAGAGCTGCGCAGCCTAGAACGGCGGCAGCAGAAGCAGCAGCGGCGGCTGGAAGGAGCTATGCCACCCCCTGCAGCGGGGGGCAGCGAGCCGCAGGTACTCGTTAAGGTGAAGGTGGAGCAGCAGGAAGAGGGCCAGGAGCTCCATGCGCCGGCGGTGGCAGCGGCTGGTTCTATTGCAGCGGGGGCCGCTACAGCGGCAACAGCAGCAGCAGCAGCAGAAGGCGAAACAGGTACAGTCGCCGGGGATGCCACCACCACCACCACCACCACCACCATCACGGCACTAGGGGATGACGGCAGAGTGACGCGCGTGGAGGAGGACGGGAAGGGAGGGGCAGCGGAGGCTGTGGGTGAGGGGCACGAGGAGGAGGAGGTGGACAGGGAGCAGTGCGAGGGCGTTACGGGCCAGAAGCGGCGGCGGCTGCTGTTGCTGGAAGTTGGGCCGCCGCCGCAGAAGCAGCTGCAGTGCGACTGGGGCGGCGCCTTACCGTCGCCTGAGGACACGGGTGGCTTCGGTGGTGCTGCCGGTTTCCTACAGCAGCAGCAGCAGCAGCAGCAGCAGCAGCAGCAGCAGCAGCAGCAGCAGCAGCAGCAGCAGCAGCAGCAGCAGCAGGGTGCACGTGGTGATGTAAACAGGGAAGCGGGCCGCCCGGCGTCTGTTGGCTTTGGGCCTGCATCGGGTGCAGCCAGCAAAGGTGGCGTTGGCGTTACAGCTGCTGAAGAGGGGGCGGAGGCTGAAGCGGGTTGCGAGGTGGAGGTGACCCACGCGGCCCCGGCGCGTCGGAACTCTTCGCTGGAGCAGCCACGTGCCAGCTCCGCGGCGGACGAGCCCTCTGCCGCATGGCTGGCTGCAACTGGCATGGGTGTGGGTGAGGGTGTGGGTGTGGACATGGATATCGACCTGGATGGGGCCATGGGCATGGACCTACTCCTTGCCAACGGTGGGCCTGGCGTGGCGGGAGCAGCGGCGGCGGCGGGGCCGGTGCTCACCGCCGCTGCCCTGCGGCTGCTAGCAGGGGGCTCCGGTGGCGGCGGAGGCGGCGGTGTATTAGATGGAATGTGCGAGGATCTGCCGGTTGGGGCGTTGGGGGCGCTCCTGGGTAACAAGCGGCGCAGGGGAGGGGGTGTGTTGGCGGAGGCGGCGGCGGCGGCGGTGGGCGATGAGGAAGAGCAAATGGAGCTGGGAAGGGGGCGGGTGCACGGCAAGTACGCACGGGCGTTACGCCACGTGTCAGCTGCAGCGGGTGGTGGAGTTGAGGCGGCGGCGGCGGTGGCGGCGGCGGAGGCGCGTGTCGTACGGCACATCCTGACCGAGGTTGCGCCCAGGGGCGGCGGCGAGAGTGAGTCGATGGGGGGACCGCAAGGGAAATCAGGGGACCGGGGACGCACCGCCTGCACCTTGACACACACACTATCCCGTGCGTTTGCGCGTGTGCCGATGGACTGATCGCAATGCACCAGCCCGTGGGGCGGTGTATAGGGCCCCGAGTGCAGCCCTCGGCTGTCGTGCGCTGTACGACACGCTCGGTCGGGCTCAGCAGGACACGTGCCAGCGACCTTGTGACACGCGCTCTTTGCGCACTCGCATTACCGTAGCAACACGCTGCCCTGGCACCTGCCTGTCGTTGCAGGGCTGTTGCAGCCGGCCGACGTCCCACCTGGCCTGGAGATCCCTGCTCCCCCCGGTAGTACGGAGGGGCGCGGGGTAGCCTTAACCTCAGACGCCACCCGGAGCGCACAGCGGCAGGAGGAGGAGTGGCAGCACCAACAGCAGGAGCAAGAAAGGGAGGTGCAGGCAGGCCGCGGTGTGGCTTGTGGGGCACGCGGCGATGCGCTGCCCCCACCCGAGGCGATGGTGGACTGGATGCTGAGCGTGGGTGAGTTGTGCTGCTGGTGTCGTACTATGCCCGCATGGTCTGCTCCATGCCGGCCGCTCCGTTTTTGGCTGAAGTAGTGTTTCTTTCACTTGTACCGATCAACCCAGCTGCCGTCCTGCCCTACCCGTGTTTTATTATCGCTTCTTGCGCCCAGCCGCATATCTACCGCTTCCTGCGCGCTGTCCCCTCCCACCTCTCCCTCATGCACCTGAACTTAGCCCACCACTGGCTGCCGTGCTGTCCCGCCACAATCCGCTGCTTGTGGCCTGTCTACATTACTCCACATTACTTTCGCACTCCATTACCGCTATATTACCTCTACATTACCTCCACGCCACTTGCTTTGGTCTTCCCGCAGCGCACGCCCTGGCCCCCCTGCTGTCCCTGCACGCCGCCCGCCTCGCCAGCCCACTGCTGCCGCCCGCCGTGGATCCCTCAGCCCGCTTCGCCGGCCTCCTGGCCACGGCCGCCGCAAGGTTAGTTCCTACAGCTATACAGCAACCACCGTTTTGAAACTGCGCAAATGCCATACTGCTTACGGTACTTGCCCCACTCGTGTGCCGTTACGAGGCCAATGTCCGTGATATCCACACCCCAGCTGACCTGACTTTCCAACTGCCTCTCGGTACTTGGCTACCTACCCTTCACCTGCTGCTCGTTTCCCTTCTGCAGCTCGAATCTGCTCCAGCTTCGCATCCTGTTTACCAGCCTGCGCAACAGCTACAGGCGGCACGTGGGGGACAGGGCGGCGCAGGTGGGCACACTGACAGTCCTTGCACGCGCACTGACACGTGGCACGTGGCACGTGGCACGCGGCATGCTGCCTGGGAGGAGCCCACCGCGTGGCTCATGCGCTGCCTGTGTATCGCGGACAGAAGCCTCCTGTCGGTTACATTACGGCACCTTGTTATATATTCTAGATGCCGCTTGGGAACCCCTCCAATATTACCGTGAAAGATGCCCTGTATCCCGTATCCTGCGTTGCTTCCCTCATGCAGGTGATTGCCTGCACCGAGTGCATTGCGGGTGTGGTGTACCAAAGCGCATTCAGCGTGCTGCTCTCGTCGCCGCCGCAGCAGCAGCAGCAGCTGCTGTTGCAAGAGGCCATGCGGGCTGCGGCACCGCCGCCACAATTGCCGCTGCCGGAGCTTCCGGAGCAGCAGCAGCAGCACCAGCTGCTGGCACTGCAAAAATCACGATCGTCGGAGCTGCCAGAGCCGCCGCCGCCGCCGCCGCAGCAGCAGCAGCAGCAGCAGCAGGAACAGCAGGAGGAGGGCATTGAGGAGGCGACCGGCCCTGATGCACCGCCGTCACGGGGACCGACACAGCAGCAACCAGCAGCTCTGCAGCAGGAGCAGCAGCAGGAGCGGGAGCAGGAACGACAGCAACAGGAGGAGCAACAGCAACAACAGCAGCAGGAGCAGCAGCAGCACACCCCTGCCGGGGACGTGCGCGTGGCAGCTGGAGAGGGAACACGGGCGGCGGCTTCTATGGAGGAGGATGGAGAGTAAGAGGGGTAGGCGGAAAAGGAGTAAGAGGGGGCACCTGGCTGGGCGATGTGGGTTGGGGGCATGGCGGCATGTTTGTCAACCCAATCGTGGCTTAAGGGGCATGTTGTCCGTACAGCCTTTTCCGGGAGACGCAAACGCTGCCGCTTGGCGTGCACGTGCAGTGGGGTTCACGTGGCTTGGGTTGCGAGCATGTCTAGCTACGGATTCGTGTGTCTCGACGTTATGTAATTAGTATTTGTAGCTGTAGGTTGCGGTCCGTGGCTATCGGGGGCAAAGCAACATGGATTCATCACATGGGGTTGGATGGCAAGGCGAATGGTGGTACTGGGGTGGGGACGGAACACCGATGCGCTGCGCGCCAAAATGGGCGAGCGAAACGCCGCAAGAGCGCAGGGCAGGAACGCACAATGCGCAGCGGACGCCCGCCCTGTTTGCAACTTCCTCATGCATTATCTACATCGCATTTGTTACAGTCGGGGCTATTGGCGTTCATGTGCGGCACGAAGAAGGGGTACGTTTTTATATGTGAGGGGGTCTGGCAACGTGGTGTGGCAACGGCAAGGCCATACGGTCATCACTGTGTAGTGGTCATAGCTGCACTTGTCATGGGGTTTTAGGATGCTGTCTATGCTTTACAGGGCCAGCGACTGCTTGACACTGCCTTAGTGTATACACGTTTTGGGTGCAAAACCAAAGGGACGCACGCTGCTGTCGGCCGTTGCTTTCTTTAGGGGCTCCATCCAGAGAGCTGACAATGTATGGCGCTGGTGCGACGGACACGCCACGTGTGTGTGAGCGTGCGTGTCCTCGCGCGCTACTAGGCCTGTGGAAGGAGGGTGGTACGGAGAGTCACATGCAAGGCGCAGACGGGGCTGATGGACGTACCATATCGTATGCTGTACTCAGTACACCTGAGCTGTCGTACACGTGCTGGCAAGCGAGGAAGCGGATGTGATGCCTGGTATCAGGTGGGTGCATCGGCTGCATGTGGGCGAGTTTCGCCTATAGTTTGCCGAGTGATTTGCATAATTATGACTGCGGAGTTGAGTGATGGGCTGGTCTTACTTTGGCATGGCGCCTGGCTGTGTTGCTGGGACACCAGGCGTGGCGGACGTGAGGCCCGGCGGGTGCCGTGTGCGTACGGCGGTGTTAGTGTTGGCGGACGGGAAGGTGGCCTTTGCAGAGCTCTTTTTTGAAGGCGCACTTAAGACACACATGGATTTTCTGCAAGCTATGGTCTGGGGAATTCGGCATTGGTGCAGAGACACTTACTAGTACATCACCTGTACGCATGCCACGGCAATCCTTTGATACAATGCCCAGTCTGCAAGGGAAGCGCGGATCTTGTGCTAGGGCCTGCCAAGCAATGCTTGATAGTTGATACGGTATCTGTCCTTGCTGTTTGTTTTGTAGATTGTACATGGACCGGTCAGGCTCCAAGCCCCGGCATGGAAGGACCTATGTACCGTAGTTGTGGGTCACCGTGCGGTTGGTGCAGGTGGTTGGTGTGCTCACCGGCAACGTCGTGTTGCCGGACGCCCAAGCCAGCTGGGTTGATTGCAAATGCGAAATTGTCATTACGGCAACAATCATCATGTTTTGATGTAGTGCGAGCTGCTAATTTGAGTTGGGCTTTGACTGGACAGGCACGTGGTTTCTGGTTTGTCGTACCTGATCCTGGCTGCCAGGACCGTAGCTGGGCGGCATGGCATGTGACGAGAAGCGCAATGCAGGCTGCAGTGACATGTGCTGGACAGCTTGGATTCTTACGCATGCACGGATGGTTAGTGGCGTCGGCGTGGTGTTGGTCAAGGTGCGGTGCTCCTGACCATCTTGCGTTGCCCCTGACTCAAGGCAGGGGCTGCGGCGGTGCCACGGTCATGGGTCGCATTCCCCGCACGGTTCGTGTGGGGCGAGTAGGGTGGAGCTATGTGGCCCGTTGGCATACTGTGAACCCATAATGGACCCCCGCATGGCAACAGCGTGTAGTGTCAGGTGCTGGCCCGCTCCGGGACGCTTGCTGCGTGTCTGCCGTCTGAGGCTGCCCGTGAGGGCGGTGGACGATACATGCTTTCCACCCTCGTCCCTCTGTTACCTTCGCACTGCTGTAAACCTTGCCACTGAAAGCAAGGGCCACCGTCTCAACACAACGGAGACACACGTGGGTCGACTGTAAACTCCAGAGGCCAAAGGGAGCTCCCCTGAGAGGCCATGCTGGGCCATGCAGCAGCTGTACGGCCAATGCGCGGCCGGGAGCTTGCAGCTTGTGCACTCCTTCGTGCCGGCTACGTAGCTTGGGTAATATCCATAGCCGCGCCTGGATACCAGCGACGGCCGGGCAGGAGACGAGCACCGGCAGCCACTAAGCGACTAAGCACATGGAGGCAACGATTTGGATTTGAAGCAACTATACCATGGCCAGCAACGATGAAGCTGCTGCTGCTTTTAAAGCTGCTGCTCTTGCTTGTAACGTGCACGGGGACGAGCTCGGCGAGCTGGCGGCCTACCTGTCCTCCATGCCGGAGAACGAACGCAAGTACATGCCGGTAGATGACTACACAGCGACTATAAGATTTGTAAGGACCAAAGGTAGGGAATGCCGACTTGTTGCTGCCGTCGTGCCCCGCCGAGACTCCAGCGAAACCCTACTGCTGCGTGGACGCACACTGAGGCCCACCTCCAGGATATACGTGATATTGTGGTCTTACGAGTCCTGCATGAATGCGCAGGTGCCTAGCTCATTTCTCCGAGCCACTGTGACAAACGTTTTTTCTTCCTGACAACGCCTTGTGCATGTCCTGCATTGCATGGTCGGACGTGCTCACCAGCCGCAGCGCGCGACGCTGGAGCTGGTGGTGGTGGCACAGGCGCTGGCAGTGGCGGTGAGCCAATTTGGGAATGCTCAGTGGATTGATGGTACGCTGGCTCCATGTGCCACACGTTCTGTGCACCAAAGCTCGATTGACGAGTTAGCGCCATGCCACAAATACGTATCTTGTTCTTGACAATGGCTGCGCCCCCGCCTGCCACCTGCCACCTCCAGGTGTACACGCCAGCGGGCAGGACGTGGAGCGCCAGCGGAGCGACCAGCAGCAGCAGAGTGGGTCTTACCTAGCTCGCATGTGTGTGCGGGGTGTCCTGTACTGACACGTGTGCCGCAACCGGTGTCATGATTGCCTGCTGTCCCCGGTTCCACTTCCCGTGGCCCCTGCCGTTCAGGCCAATTGACGTCCCCTTCCTCTGCTGCGTGCCGCGCTAATGTCGCCCGTACTTTGCAGCCGCCGAGGCAGAAGAACTCCTCTCCGAGGCGACCCACTCGAATGTGGTGCGCCTGGTGGACTCCGGCAAGACTGTTGGCTCCGCGTGCCTGGTCATCTTCAGGAACAAGCGATTCCTGCTGACCTCGCGCCACGGCATGAAGGTCAAGCCCGGCAAGTGCATCGACGTGAGCAGCTTCACAGCCTATGGCTGCAAGCTCAGGCAAGTGTTTACAGTTTTGTCACTTGCTTTGCACGACCGCCCAACACAGCATCCGGGTCCAGTTGACTGGACACTCATCAGCCCGATAGATAGCCTATCACGTGCTTATACCGTTATCCTTTTATTATGTACTCGTTTCAGTCATACATGTGACGTTGCCATTGCCATGGACACGTTTGCAGGCATCTCGCCAGCTTCCCAGGGTACGACGTGTCGGTGCTGCTACTGCCGGATGACAGCACCGAGCTGCCCGACGAGCTGCGGGGTGCTATCCCCTTCATGTGAGTCGCTGCTGGGTCACCGATGGTGCAAGCGAGTACCGACGTGGCAGCTCTGCCGTGTGGAACTTCTTACGCACCCCACCCGTCGCGTGCGGTTCCAGCGTCCTCCGGGACTCATTTGTAGCAATGTTCATCAGTGTGAGCGTGTTGACTTGCTCACGCGCTCCCTTGGTCTATCGGCCTGCTGCCTGCCCGTCTGCCACAGGGTGACCGGCGGCACGGGGCTGATGATAGGTTTGTCGCTCACGCTGATCGGCTTTCCTTCCGCAGCGGACACCGATGTAAAGCGCTTCGAGGAGCTAGGCCTCCCCATCACCGCCACGGGCAAAGTCTGCTGGCTCTCGGAGGCGGCGGATGAGGCGCTCGGGACGTACAAAGGCAGGTCGCGGCACTGGCCCTTGTCACCTGCTGCTTGACGGCTTGCGCACGGCACTTGGTTGTAGCAGTGGGATGATGTTCGAGGCCGGCACGGAGTCCTGGATACCATTGCCAGTACAATTACGACCAGCCAAGTTCAAGTACTGAGCCTTAGACCGTCCCACTGCGCTTGCGCACCTATACGCAGGGACGTTTCCCAATTGCAGTGGCGGCGCTGTGGCCTACGGCGCCGCCTACCGGTACCTGGCTGGCCTGCACGTGGGCATTATCTGGCACAAAGAGGGGACCAGCTCGCGGGACTCCAGGGACCAAGGTGGTGCAGGTGGCAGCGGCAGCTGCGCGCCAGCAGCGGCCGGTGGTGAGCTGGTGGTGGAGACGGACACGTGGTCCGAGGAGCCGGCGGCGCGCACTAGGAAGCGGAGGCCCAACCTGACGGCAGAGGCGGCTCTCGAGCACGACGTGCAGCACCTCCTGGCCAACTTGGGGCACAAGGAGTGCCTGGGGGTGTTCGTCCCCGCACATGTGCTCGTCCGGCTGCTGCAGCGGTGCTTCGAACTGCTGCCTGCAGCGCTTGATGAGGACCAAAAGGGCTGAGGAAGTAGCGCCGAGGTCTGCAGCAGCAGCAGCAGCAACGGCAAGGGCGGCAGCAACGGCAGCAGCATCACCAACTGGCAGGACATCCCTCTGTCAATGTTGCATGCAGTGCCCCGTGCCGTGCCAGGCAACGTGCCGGGGGTGGACACTCCGGCGGCGGCGGGGATTGGCAGCTGTGTGCAGTTTGCGTGGTGTTTCGAGAGTCCGACATGAAGATGGTCAGCGGCCTTAGCTAATCGCTGCTGCGGGGGGCATGGTGCAGCGCAACGCGGACCAGGAGGTGGCGGCGGGGGCAGCTGGGCCAGCCACGGCGGGGACAGCGGCGGGCGCAGGCAGCAGGCGGTAGAGGAGGAGGAGGTGGCCCTGTGGGGTTTGGGAGGTGTGTGCAAGCTGGCTACGAGGAGCAAGCTATGGGTGTGGGTGTGGGTTCCGGGGTTACGGCGTCTACTCGTTTCAGCGTCTACTCGTTTTGGTCTTAGCAACGAGTACCTAAGAGCGGGGGCTGGAGTAGGAACTGGGGCTGCTGGACCCGGGGGGACAGTACGGGAGGCGCCGAGAATGGTCGAGCAGCACAGGAGCAGGCAGATAGGAGGGCATAGGGAATCACGGGCAATCCGTGGGCATGTGGGTGGCGCCCGCAGGCATCCTCAGGGCGGGCAGCGGGGCGTTTGGCGACCGGTGGAGCAGCTGGGGCGTCGAGCGCAGCTGGGCTGCTGCGTGGGCTCGGTGGCAGCGCGGCGGTGGCCGAGGCTGTGGCAGCACGCACGGCGTGGGGCACCTCGCGGTGCGCCAACGCGCTGTTTGCGCTGCAGGTGTTGGGGCCGCTACCGCTGGATGTTGCGTGGGCCTCCAGCTACACCCTCACCACCACCACCACCACCACCAAGCCCTACGGCCTGCTGCCGTCGGAGCTGCAGGCAGGGCAGGGCGCCAGGCATCGCCACCGCCACCGCCAGCGGCTGCGACAGCGGCGGGACGGCTGGGAGGGGGCTCCTCTGGCGGCGGGACGCCAGACCGCGACCTGGTAGGAGGCGAGCTGGTGACACTGCCGCCGCGGCTGACATCCAACCCCCGTGGCGCCGGCGGCAGCACCAACCACACCGCCGCCACGCCCGCCGGTGTTACATTTGAATGCTCAGGCCGTGTTGTCAATGGAGCGGCCGCGGAGCAGGAGCTGGACCACGAGGGAATAAAGGGAGCAGCTGCGCAGGGGGCGAAGTCGAGTTGCAGGATCCTGGGTTGGTTGAGGCACAGAAGGCCGGTGGGTTAGGGATGAGCACTGTGTGTGACGCTGGGCATGGCGGTGGTAGTGGGGACGGCAGCAGGAGCCCCAGCGGTGGTGTGTTGGAGGCGGGTGGGTTTGGGGCGCTTGGGGGCACGGGGGAGGACGAAGGTGGAGGCAGGGGGGCCATGGAAGCACGGCGCTGGGGGCACGGAGGCTGGGTGTGGTCCCGCCGCAGGGGAGGCCTCTAGCTGACAGGATGGGCAACTTGGGGGGCAGGCAGCCGGCTGCAGGAGCAAGGGAGGTCCTAGGCGTGACCCACCGGACGGCCGCCTGTGCGGCTCCCAAGGAAGGTTCACCCGCGAGGAGGAGGCGGAGTTGGAGGAGGGCGTTGTGGTGGAGGAGGTGGCTGGGGTGCTGCCCTCGTCGGGTGCGCCCCTGTCGCTTTCGTTGCGGGTGTGGCGGGAGGGCAGGCGGCAGCCATGGGAGGACCGTACCTGGGTTCCCGAGTGCAGCTTAGGGCAGCATGACATGACGTTGTAAGGAGGGCAACGCAGGCTGCAGCAACATGTGCGGGGCACATTTGGAACTGTACAGATGCACAGGTAGACAGCGATCTCAGCGTGGCGTTGCTCAAGTTCACGGTGCTCCCGCTCTTGGTAGGACGCTTGCAGCCAGGGGAGGCTCCCTTGCGTATGTCATTTGCCGGTGCGGCCAATTTGGCTGTTTGGGGCACAGCACCAAAAGCAACTTGTGCAAGCAGGCCTGCACTGAGCCCCCTCACAAGCAGGGCTGGCATCTTCCGCCAAGCCGATACGTCGAATCTGATTAAATGCCGGGCCCTTGGGGCCTTGTATTTAGTGAGCCCGGAATTATTTGCACCCGGATGCCACTCAGGGAAATAATTTCCTGCCAGCGCTGCCTGCGCCGTACGGGCATCCTGCCCCCAAAATGCACTTCTTGCCTATGGTATATATCCCTGCGGACACGCCCCCATGCTCTGTTCCCTGGTACTTGACTTACCACCGCCGTAGCTCTTTTGCGGCGACACCGGCCAGGTGCTTTTTTCCATGGAGGAAGGTTTACAGGAAGTAGGTGAGCCACGAAACCGCCCACGAACCTGGCACTTGCTCGTGTTGCACCTTCTGTCAGCCTGGCGGCGTTGCCTGACAGGCGTGGCGCAGGACTAAACCTGTGTTTAAAGCTCTGTCCCAGATCACACTGTTTGTTTGTCATGGTACTAGGGCACAGGGACACCGCCCATGCCAGCGAACCAAACGTGGAGGGGGTACGCCCAGGTACGCCGTACTAGGGCTGTCATCTTCCGCCAAGCCGATACCGTAGTGGCACAAATTTAATTTACATGCCCGGCGAGAGGCAATTAATTTGCGTTTTTAACAAGGTCCCCAGGTATTAATTTGCCGTTTTGACAGGCACGTGTAGCCCCACCAAACAGCGCCCGTATGGCCCCTGGGAAGGGCCAGGGCACGCAGGACCAGCAGGAACGTATCTTGTAAGGCCTTGACACGCACCCACAACACCGGCAGGGGGCTGAGGCAAGCGTTCTGGGCCTTTCCCGGTGCTACCTCGGGAGCCGACAATTAATTTTACTTTTTGACAGACCCTCACCCAATTAATTTTTTCTATTGACAAGGCCCCCTGAGCAATTAGTTTTGTAAATTATATTTGTGCCACTACGGTACGTTGGATCTGATCAACTACCGGTACCGGGCCCGTTAGGCCTTGCCTTATTCAGGGAGCCCGAAATTACTTGCGCCCGGATGCCACTGCTGAAAACAATTTCCTGCCAATGCCGCTTGCACCGTGCGGGCATCCTCCCCCCTGAATGCACTCCTCCCGTTGCATGACCACCGCTGAGACACCCCATGCTCTATCTGTTCCCTGGTACTGGGCTCACCATCGCCGCAGCTCTCTTGCGGCGACACCGGCCAGGTTTGCGCTAGGAAGGCATGTGCCTACCTGCCTTAACAAGAGGACAACACGGGAGCATGTTGCCGGAAAGGGGGCATGGCCGCAGACGCGCAGAGCAGTGCGTGGGGGAGCTGGGCCCCAGTAAGTCCAGTAAGTCGCGCCTCAGCATGACGCATAAACAGTGGTCCGGTAATTACTTAGCCATGAGTTTGGGCCAAAAGATTATTCGGTTGCATGTAAATCCCTCACAAAATTTTCCGCTCCGCGGCCTGGAAACTGGACTTCACCGTGAAGATCATTTAAGATGCAAGCCCAGTGCCGACGGCAGCTGGGAGGGTGGAGGACCTGCCCAGCATGCGTGCACACGTGGCCGCGCATATTTTGGCTGGGCACTGCCACCCTCCTGCCCGAAATGCTGCCCTCACAGCCCAACCCCCTGCCAGCTGTGCCACAACCAGCTCCGCCTGACGGGCAGCAGCTGCCACCGCAAGCGTGGTGCGTGACTAACTGACAGCACGTGCCTCACAGAGACGTGCTGCAGCACGCTGTGCGCGTGGTACTTAGTGCAATGTATAGAGATTACATAAACAATGCAATGGCATTTTCCCCGGTTCAATTTGAACACGTTCTGGGGGTGTACGGCACCAGGAAGCTTCCTGCCGTGCTGTACGACTGTACGGCAGGGGTGGGGTGGTCCCTCCGCTCCCTCGGGGGTCACCTTCCTATAAGTAGGCGTGGGGGCCGGAACCGAACTTCCTGCCCCCCCCCCCCTCTTTTGCCCCGTTGTCGTCTGTTCTGCCGGTCGCCGCTAACCTCGTCTTTTGCAGGCTGACCGTTGCCGATATAGTTACTTTGCCGCTTTGCGGTTAACCCCCTGATCCTCAGCTTGTTTCCGGCAGGTACTGGCAGTGTTGCGCAGCTCATCACCTTGCCCCCAGAACCAGACCTAGTCCTCCCATTCGCCACCTTTCCCGCAGCTGCATTGGCACTCCCTGCTCCATAAACCCGCTTAACCAGTCAGCCACCTCCCATCCCCCCACCTGCCTCACAGCTACATGAACTTGAAAAATTGCCCCGCTCCAATAGTCCCTCGTGCCACGTGAATGTACACCCTTACATGTTACCGCTTGCACAGAGGCGTCTGGTGATGCCACAGTTCATTCTTTTCCTCGACCTATGTTTTAGTAAGCCACCCCTCATTCCGCCACCTCCCCCACACGCAGCTACATGGACGCAACGGAGAGTGAGGAGAAGCGCCGAGTTTGCAGATTCTGGACCCTCCTGCCCCTCTGCATGCAATCCACAGACGGCAAAGATCGCGTGCTTTTGGCGACACTTGCTGTATAAGTAACGCAGTGCTTTGCTCCGTTCCGCCACCTGCCCCGCAGCTACATGGACGCCACGGAGAGCGAGGAGAACGGAACGTGCTGTGTGCCAGTCGCCGGGTACTTCAGCAGCAGGGACGGGCACGTCGAGGAGCTTGAGGACGTGATTGACCACGACTACACCTACAGCGAGGTGTGGGGGAAGCTGGGCTGGCTCCTAACCATAGACGCATCGGAGCAACCCGCGCTCAAGGCCCACATCGAGAGGATTCAGGCGGAGGAGGAACAGGGCAGCGGGGAGGAGTAACAGGGCAGCGGGTGAACGGTGGGCGGGTGGGTGGGCAAAAAGGCCCACATTGAGGGGATCCAGGCGGAGGAGGGACAGGGCAGTGGGTGAGCGGTGGGTAGGTGGGCTTAAGGCTCACAGTGAGGGGATCCACGCGGAGGAGGGACAGGGCAGTGAGTGAGCGGTGGGCGGGTGGGCTGAAGGCCCACACTGAGGGGATCCACGCGGAGGAGGGACAGGGCAGTGAGTGAGCGGTGGGCGGGTGGGCTTAAGGCTCACATCGAGGGGATCCACGCGGAGGAGGGACAGGGCAGCGGGTGAACGGTGGGCGGGTGGGCTGAAGGCCCACACTGAAGGGATCCAGGCGCCGGCTGGGACCTGCGCCGGCAGCTGCTGAGAGGCGTGCCTCAGCATGTGAGCGAGGCGGGCTGAGACTGCAGCATGCAGCCCTTCCCGCTGCAGCACTGGGGTGACCGCACGCTGGAGGCCGACGGCACGTACAGCCAGGCCTCGGACCTGCGCATGGTGGTGGAGCAGCTGATGGTGTCGCGGGAGGACCGTGGGGACGCGCGGGTGCGGCTGCCCTTCAGCCTCGGCGAGGCTGGCCGGGGCCTGCGCCGGCGGCTGCGCGAGGCGGACGGCGGCCGCGGGCTGTCGGCGGTGGCGGCGCTGGCGCACACGTGGCTGCAGCCGTAGCCGGGGGCGGGGCGGGGCGGCTGAGGTCGTGTATAGCGGATGTGGTGCGGGGCTGGGAATGGGATATGTAGCATCCCAGGAAAGGAGAAAAATACGAGAGTGCCACTTACTGCCGCACCCCGGAGGCGGCTGAGGTAGTGCACTTGCTGTGTGGCGTGGAGCTACTTGGCACTACGACGTGGAGCCGTGGGCTGCTTGTACGCTGTGCTGGGCACGCCACATGTACGACCCTGTACGGCAGGGTACGGCATGGCCCACCGCGTGCGGCCTGCGTGGTGCAGCAGCGAGGAGGATCCCTCAATGAAGCTGCAGCCTGCTGCAGCTGATGACGCTCTGTGTTACGGTATGCTGGTTTCTGGCACCCTTGCTGTGCACCTTGCGGTGCGTTGCCCCTGCTGTTGCAACTGTACGGAGACAGCCGTGCATGGCATCACTCGCAGTAGTAGTATGACTGACTAGCAGCACACGCTCTTGCCGGAAAACTGTGCGCTCAGGTTTCAATGCCTGAACGCCGAAGGGGTGCAGAGGGGCTCTGCCTAACCAGGGCCGGTACAGCGCTGTGTGTCAGTCGTTTTTGTCCGTGGCATGTGACGTAAAACGCTGTGTATCAATGTTGCTTCGGCGATGACTGGATCAGTAAGAGGATAATTGGAGGGAGGTTGCAATCCCCCTTTGGACAACGCGTTTGTTGGGTGTAGGATATTGGCGGTTTACTGGGTCTGAGTGGGAACATCCGCCAGGGTCAACCGTTGCAAGGCACGTGGCATTGCTGCAATGGGGCATTGCTGCAGGTTCGGAACGTTTGGACAGGCATTGCCTGCATATCTTCTGCACATGAGTGCATTGTCTTTGCTCACGCAGGAGGCCGACGCCAGGAGCGGTGCGCAGGCGGCTCGGGGGGATGATGAAGACAATACCTGTTCCAGGCATCTCACCTGGGTCACTGGCTCCTCCGCTGGGCAACATGGATGTTTGAAGGTATCTTATGAGGGAACAGGTATTGTCTTCATCATGTGGTCTAGTTCAAATGGTGTGAGGCGTTCGCGAGCGCGGGCCTGGGCTAGGGCCTCGCGATGGTCGCGGCAGTCAACGCCAGAGGAGGAGCGCTCGATACGCTATGTACAAGCTATAGTCAATAAGACGTTGGAGTAAGGCAGCAAGGGCAAAGGCGGTGCTTGCGGTGCGGCCCATGCCGAAACCATCGCTCCCGGGCACCCATCCCGCCTTGCGAAGGGTGCTTGGCGCTGTGCAGGCATCGCGCCTATTGCGATCCAGCGATCAACGAGGCGGTACAACAACACTGTAACTAACACAAAAGTGGAATTCCTAGTCTGGAACGGCAGAACTTACTGCAAACGCAGTTTGTACACTTCGCCGTTGGTTGTAGCCCTCCACGGCCCTTCACCGGAACCTCGCCGTTACGTCGTGGTAGCATCAATTGCGACCCGCTAGGCACGAATAACTCATCACATGTATTAGGACTGCCATAGGGATGAGTCAAGGTCAAGGTCTCCCCCCATATGTCAAACCAGCGGTCCTGGCATTCAAGGATGCTGAGCTGCGTTTCCTCGACAGCCTCCCACCTGGCAAAAAGCGGACACTCGGAGACGACAACTTTGAGGTTGAAAAATGGCACATCCGGTCGTACGGAGACGTTGCGTTCACGATAGCCGGCTTGAAGCCTTGCGCCCTGCTTGCCCATGGCGCCGCTTGCCAAGGAGCTGGTGGAAGCTGCACTACTGCCCCTCATGAAGCCAGAGGGAGTGCTGGCCAAGGCGGGCTTCGAGCTGCACGAGATCAAGCACCGCTTCCGCACGTCAAACCCTATTCACCCAGGGTGCGTAGTGCCTCTCCCGTTGGACTGGCCACATGCAGTAGAAGGGAATTCATGGCCCAGTCAGCAGGATAGTCGCGGGTCTTGCAGCGGTTGCTGCGTGATACTCTGACAACTGCCATGTATTGGCCAGTCTGAGTGAAAGCCGTGATGGTAGCATGGTACGTACATTCGTGTACCCGTCCAGTGGCTTCATCAGCTGTTGCAGTGCGGTGCCGCAACCCAAGCAGCCCTCACCTCAGCCCCCTGCAATACCACAAATGGGAAGTGGTGCAGCCGTGAGCTAAACAGTTGGCGCGTCTGTGGCTTAAAAAAGGGTCTGTGGTTTGGTCCTGGCCGCCGTAACCCTTTGTGTCCCTGCCCTTTGCTTGCCTGCATCCGCCATTTGCCACCCTTAACCCACCACCACCAGGTTCCAGGGCGGCTGGGTGCTGGTCAACACACAGCACCTGCTGTACCCGCTGGTCAAGGACACCTTCCTCACACCGCACAGCGGGCCGATACCCGAGGACCAGATCGGGGAGGCGCTGGGCTACCCCACGCTCAGTGGCGACGGCACCATAAGGTGAGCTCAACGCCTTATGCCCCTCAGATTTGAATGGACCACTGCGTTGCCGTAAAAGGCTGTACCGGTATCGACATGGATGACAACTGCATTATAAGTGCGCTGCCATGTGGACGCCAGCGGTGGTACCAGCGTTTCCTGCTTGCACTGCGTGACAGTTGACAGTTGTACGGCATGGCAGCAGGGTCGTTTATACGTGGCGAGCGGGCGGGTGCTTGGGGCAGCTTGCTGCGCTGAGTATGAAGTACCGGCAGCACGCCGTGATCCCTTGGGGTCACGTACGGTACTGCACACATCACAACTGCCATGTATTTGGTTTTACAGTTTTGGTCCCCTTCCAGAGCCCAGCCCCATCCCGCTCGAAACACAGAGCCATGAGTTTCCAACCACTCTCCCTCTCCTTCGAGGGGTTACATACCGTACCAGTACCGTACGGATGCTGCTGGGTACGGCACTGGCTCACCCTGCTCCCGTTTTCCTTTGTGGCTTCTCACACTCCGCCGCCTCCAAGGCAGCTACGGATTACCTTATACGGTAATACAGTTCAGCCACCTCCCCTTCCGCCACCTCCCCTGCACGCAGCTACATCGACGCCACCGAAAGCGAGGAGAAGGGCGTGTGCTGCGTGCCGGTGGCCGAGTACTTCTGCAGCAGGCGCGGGGACATAGCGGAGGTGCTGCACCACTTTGGCGCGTACCGCGCGGTGTGGGAACAGCTTGGCCGCCGGCTCACTTTGGACACAGTGGGGCACCCTATGCTGGCAGCCTACATCGACAGGGTGCAGGCCCAAGCACGGCGGGGCAGGGCGTAGGTGTGCTGTTGCTCGTGGAGTGGTGGTAGTCACCCATGCACGAGGGACCAGGGCGCAGGTGTTATGGTGCTGGTTGAGTGGTGGTAACGCATACGCAGGTGCAGGGCAGGTTCGGCGCGGCAGGGCGTAGGTATTCCTGGTGGGCTTTGGCGGACTTGTTGCTTGGCTGTGGGATGTGCAGCGGGACTGTTGCAAGGATAGCGTTCCGCGGGGGAAGTTTTCACGGGCGGTCGTGTAGTCGCTGGCCGTTAAAAAGCCAGTTCCACGTACAGCACATGTAACAGTAACAGTAACAGTAACAGCACATGTAACAGTAACAGTAACATGGAGCAGCATGCTCCACACGTGTGCAGACGAGGGGCCATGAGGCTACCGCTGTGGTACCAGGTGCACTGCTGAGGCTGCCTGGGTATCGTAGTGCAGAGGTGTAGACACACACAGAATGCGGTACTGGTTTACACTCCTGCGCCGCTCCGCACTCTGTGTCTGCGTGTGTGCAGGAGGGATGTGGACTCCCGAGTCTGCAACACAGCCGGTGGGTTTACCGTTGAGGATGGAGGTACCGGGCAGGGATGGCACGGGAAGATTAATTACCGGTACTGTCATGCAGGATGGCCAGGAGAGCTTACGTGATGTACAGGCAGGATGGCGCGGGATGCTTGTGTAGCGTTATGCAGGAGGGGGAGGGGGCGGCGGAGCTTGTGTAGCATGACGCAGGGTGGCGGGGGAAAGCGTACTTGACACGCACTGGACATGCATTCTCCGCATGTATTACCAGGACTTTTGCCAATGAACGGGAAGCGGAGACGTTGCTTTCGAGGATTCGCTGGATATCTTCAACTTGCATTGGCAAAGTGCCGTACCTGCTGGGTTGCTGTTGCTGTTGCTGCTGCTGCCGAGCACTCATGGGACGTCTCCCGTGCACTGTTGCACACGGTAGCCGTACACTGCCGCGCTGAGACATTTGGTGCAGCATGTGCATGCGCCTGACTGCAACTTTTGCATAACGTCACACCTCATTTCGGGTTGATTCAACAGTTGCTGCTAGCCGGTGGCTGGCGTGTCAGGCAAGACTGACCGCTGACCCCCCAGCTCCTGCCACACCCGTTTTTCCACGAGCCTGTGCATTTGGGTTGAACCCCAGGCAGACGATACGTTGGTAGGCACTAGAAGGGGATGCACTAAAAGCTGTCTTCTTGCACCGGGGCTCGTAGGATTTTGTGCGCGTTGGAGGTTGGCCTGAGCAAGTGGATAGGCACCTAGGCACCCTGTGGTGAGGACACTGCACCAGCGGGCTGTGGGTTGACGTGGGGGGTGGGGCGACGTGTGCACGTGGGCCGAACGTGACGACGTTCCTGACTTGGCATTGGGGCTTCAGAAGCCTGCTTTCTATCAGCGCATCAAGGCTTGGACAAGGGCGACGGGTGAGACGTGTTGTCCAAGGTTACAGACACGTGTAAAGTTAACCTGCGTAGCGTACGGTACTCTGCATCGCAAGGGACTGTCAGGCTCTTGCTTGCCCTTGGTCACCACCCAAGCCCATTCGTCCTAGCCAAGTCAAGTCATGCACTGAGCCAGAGCTGCACAGCTTTACTCGTGAGCGGCACGACAAACTACGTGTAGTCGGAATACGTCCAAGCCTCAAGTAACAGCTCACAGCGAGAAACGCAACGCCACAGAACATAGGGCGTGTCGCCGCTTTAAGTGCCGAATCACAACCAGCAGCAAAGCAGTGGGCACGTGGCAACCGCACGCACACGTGTAGCAGGATGCGGTGAGGGCAGGGGGGGGGGGAGGTACAACGCATGCACCAGTTGCGCACGGTTGCGATGACAAAACCGCGACGCACGCATGTAGCGTGTGCCCCCCACAGCAATTTTATGCCAACCAGACCCCATGCCCACCAGCCACGAAAGTATTCGATTAAATCATCCAAGCAAGCCCCACCAAGCGAGCCCCGCGTCCCTCGTAATCAATAGAATAAGAGCATCACACATGCAGCGCAGCTGCTCGCGCCCGTGCGCCATCGTGCCTCGTCACCCCGCACGCCTCCCCGCTTTCATGCCATTCCTGATCGTCTGCTTTTCAATATGCCGCAGCCGAAGACCAAGTGCCTGGTGGCAGAGCCAACACCGCCCAGCATGCCATTTCAACGTCTCCACACCGAGAGCGGTTCCAGACATGCTGTGGTGTCACGCCGTCTCCACCTCCCGGCACCTCCTGTAGCCCACAGCCCACGTGCGAGGGCCAGAGCCCTTAGCCCACACCCCACGTGCGAGGGTCCGACCGGGAGGGGTCCCCTGTAAAACACCAAACCAAAAACCAATGCCAGGGCCAGAGATCTTAGCCCACAGTCCACGTGCGAGTGCCTCGGCCCCTCTAGTTGGACGAGTCGATGCCGCCGCCACCGCCACCGCTGGAGGGCAGGTAGGGCACGAGCGCGGAGGCCAGGTTGGCCAGCGAGCGCGTCTGCACGAATACCGTGCCCGGGCCCGTGAAGTTGTTGACTGGCAGGGGACGGGTGGGGGAAAAGGGGAAAAGGCAAGGAAGCGTCTGTCACAAGCGGTGTCATTGCAATTCCTGTTCGCGTGCAGATAGAAGCGGTCCCATGGCTCCCTGACAGCTGGCACGCCTCCCTCGCCTTGCAAGCATACATCCCCGCTCCCCCAGGCCCTCTCCCAGCAGCATGGTCCCGATGAGCAACTTGAGCAACTTGGAGGCACAGGGCAGGAGGTGGCGGTGCACTGACCGCCACCTACTCAGCTCACAAGGGGGTCTACAGTAACTGGCAGCGGCCAGCACGTGGGCCACAGCCCTTGTACCCGACCTGCCCCACACGCTGCCGCCGCTCCCTGCCTCACGACCCACGCCATCCAGCCCCGTTCCCCATCCCGCCCTGGCCCCATCTCCCCACTCACCCAGGCCCTCCCCTGACAGCATGGTCTTGATGAGCGACTGAAACGTAACCTTTCCCCCCGCCCCTCCCGCCCTGCCCCACTCACTCCTGCCCTTCCCATGCAACACCGCCCTTAGCTCAACCTCAGCCGTCTCACACCGCCCAGCCCCCAGCGCCCCTCCGCCTTCCACCCGCCCCGCACTGCCCCCTGCGCTGCCCACCCCATCCCGCCCTCCTTATCTGTGGCCCACTCACCCAGGCCCTCCCCGGACAACATGGTCCTGATGCACAACTGATACCAGTGTGCCCAGGACAGGAGGTGGCGGTGCACTGACCGCTGGACAGCGCTACCCACTCAGCTCACAAGGGGGTCTACAGTGACCGGCAGCGGCCGGCACGTGGCCCACAGCCCTTGTTCCCGTCCTGCCCCACACGTTACCGCCGCTCTCTGCCCCACGAACCCCATCCCCATCCCGCCCTGGCCCCATCTCCCCGCTCACCCAGGCCCTCCCCGGACAGCATGGTCTTGATGAGCGACTTTGAGGCCTTGGCAATACTCCAGTGCATGCCGCTGGTCCACGCCACGCAGTAGCCGTTGTCGATCTGGTGGAGCACGAGGAACAGGGAGTAGTGGGAATAGTGGGGCCATAGTACAAAAGCTCACCTGTTTGACCATTAAACAGAGGGACAGCAGGAGGAGCGGCATACTTGCGTTACCTTTCCCCACCCCCACATCAGTACTACCACCACAATTGATCCGCCAGCCTTCTCCACCCATCCCAACGACCCGACCAATTCGGCCTTCCCGTGCCGGCTTCCCATGTGGGACGCACCACACCGCACCCATCTCGTGCCTCCGGCTCGTGTGTGGCGCCCTGCCACAGTGTCCTAGGCACACTATCCCCACCTGGCCGCCCGTCCACCACCATAGCCCCGTATACCTTTGCGTCCCGCTCCCCCACCATATCATCCACATGGCCCACGCCGACCTCCCCTTCCCCCACCAAGCCACCCAGACACTCTGCCCACAAGCCCACCTTCCCCGCCCATGCCGCCGCCTTCCCGCCCGCATCGCCATCTCCCACCACCACCACCACCACCACCACCCGCATTTCCGTGCTTCCCTGACGCCTTGCGCGGCTTCCTCACCTTTAACGCGTACCCCATTTCCCCCATGTCTCGCCTTGCGCCTCTCCACCAGCTGGTCGTAGCCATCGCAGCGCGTGATGAAGCCGCAGGTACAGATGAGGAGGCTGTGTGCCACGCGCCCAACCCATGCCCAGTTCCACGACCCCCACCTTTTGCTCCGGGCCGCGCTAGCCTGCCCTCCACGGCAGCCCACCAAGACATGCATGCCCGTAACCCCACCTTCCCCGCCCGTGTTCAGACCTTGCGTTGCCTCGCCAACACTAAGACACCTACGTAGTCTACCCACAACCCCAACCCGGTTTCCGTGTTGCCCAAACTTCCGTCTCCACGTGTCCCAACCCACCTTGCGCCTCTCCCCCGGCTGGGGCTGGTGCGACTTACTGTAGCCGTTGGAACTCTCCCTACCAGCTGTACCCGGCCCCTCATTCTTTCAAACCTTCCCCGTGTAAGTGCCCCCAGACCCCACCTTGCGCTTCTCGCCCGGCTGCAGGTCGTAGCGCGTGATGGCAGCACATGAACCCTGCCCATGAACCTCACCCTGCCGCTCATTTCCCCATCCTTGCCCCCCCGGAAGTGCCCCCACGCACCTTGCGCTTCTCGCCCGGCTGCAGGTCGTAGCGCGTGATGGAGCGTATGAGCATATGAGCAGGCGGCCGCGGCCGACTGCCCACCACGCCTACCCATGTCAAAATGCATGTGCACGCAACCCCACCTTGCGCTTCTCGCCGGGCTGCAGGTCGTAGCGCGTGATGGAGCCGTAGGAGCATATGAGCAGGCGGCCGCGGCCCTGCGCCTCCAGCGTGAAGAAGCCCTCCCCGCCGCAGCAGCCCTGCGCCACGTCCAGCATCTTGACGCCGATGGCCACCGACTGGTCGCACGCAAGGAAGCCGCCCGGCTGCACCATCCAGCCTGCATGGGAGGACGCATGGGGTGTTGTGCGAGCTTTTGAGACTTTTGCCGGTGTGCAAAGAGATGTATTAGAGCTTCAAAAGCCGCCTGGCTGCACCATCCAGCTTGCGCGGGAGGACACAACGCAAGGGGTGCCCTCCGGGCTTCTTCAACTCCGGTACGGCATGCGGGAACTTAGCAAGCACATGGAAGCCGCCGAGCTGCATGCACCGTCCAGCCTGCATGGGAGGATACAACGCAAGGGGTGCCCTCCGGGCTGCAGCCACTACCGGCTGCCGCCACCAGGACCAGACAACCTTGGATCCTCCCCCCCCCCTTTCCTTCCCTTCCCTCTCCCCCTCCCCCTTTCCTTCCCCCATACAGGATACGGTGGTGCAGCAAGCCGCACGTCCCAGCCCGGCTGTCGTGTAGCAGGATGCGGGGAGGGTAAGTACAACGCATGCACCAGAGCTCAGTTATGAGGACTAGAGCGCTATGGCGTGTGCGGTTACTAGGGAGGTTAAGCGACCGGAGGAGAACCTGAAAGCCAAGCTGCTGATGTCTGCACATGCAGCTCTGGTGTGATCCATGCCGAAGTCAGCAGCTTGGCCTACAGCTTCCGCCTCAGTCGCCGACCTACCTAGTAACCGCACATGCCATCGGGGTCTGGTCAAGAGCCCACAGCAGTCCTCTGCAGTCCTCTTCGACTTTGCTCTGGAACATGCGTTTTTACCTTCCCTCACCTTCCCTCATCGCAACTTGCTACACCCGGCTCTGCTGTGGTGAAGCCACAGTTATGTGCTTTTGAGCCGTGTGGCCACTTGATACCTGTGCCCACTCTCTTGTTAACCCACCGTTAGTTCCGTCCATGTGGAGCAGCAGCACCTCCCCGGGCAGAGGGGGCGCCAGCAGCACGTCGCCGCGGGGGCCCATGCCGGGGCGGATGCTGGGGGGTGGGGACAGGGACAGGGAGGTGAGGTGGCTGTAAGAGAGAGGAGATGAGGAGGAAGCTGGGGTGAGTCGCATGTTAAGGATAGCGCGAGGGGGAGTGGTAAGCGCACATGAGCGTAATGCACGTGCACCGAACGAATGCGTTGGAATCGGTGTAAAAGTCCAGAACCGGCGAGCTTGCGGTCGGGCATGCTGTACCGCTGCTCATGGAAATGAGGTCTGCGCGTGCAGTCTGTTACCGGTAGTACAAGATGCTGTTTGTTACCACTTACGAGTAGTGTGAGAAGAACATGGAGGCTCCGGCGCAGCAGCATCGCAGCAGGGAGCTGCCCAGGCCGCCCTCCAGCTGGGTGTCCAGGTCGATGTTCTGGGCAGCAGGGGGCAGCCGGCACGAGACTTAAAAGGCAAGTGCAGGTCGTATGCTCGGCGTGCTGGGTGTTCAGGTCGATGTTCTGAGCCAGGGGGGAGGCATAAACGTAACCAAAATATCTTTTGGATTCGGATCGGTTTCTGTTAGCTGTGGTTCGTGCTCAGTGGGTCAGCATCCACGTGTGCTCGGATGTGCAGGTTGATGTCCTGTGCAGCGGACCCAGCAGCATGCGGGGAAACCACGAGTATCAGGGGTTTGGGGTACCGTATGCTGAGGGTCCACACAGTGGTACGACACCACTGTTGTGCTGGCATACCGCCGGTCATCTCAGAGAGCGGTGTGCGGAGGTCCCTAAGGACGCGGCACGTGCGGTGCTGCTAGAGGGTTAACGCTGGATGGGGGCACGGCCCAGGGACATACGTCCACAATACTCTTACCAGCCTAACACGGAAGTCGTCCAGCGAGACAATATTTTTTATTTTGGCAAGGGAGTTCCTCCCGGACGGGACTGCGCTCCCTAGCTGATCACGGACCCTGCCCGCAGGGTGCGGCGGTTATGCCCCAGCTTCCGGCACCTGGGCGTGGGCAGCTTCCGCACGCTTGTGCAACACCTCCACAGAGGCGCCTCTGACAAGAAGCACATTCTCACCTGTGACATCGTCACCATGCTACCGCCCTGGCTCTTCACTCCGTCGCCTTCAGCCACTGCAACCTCAACGGCGACAAAAGCGCCTGCGCAAGGGGTGCAACATCCCGCCGATCCGCCCGGCCCTCATTGCTGCCTTACAGCAGTGAATATGCATTTAAAAGCAAGTTTAAGTTCCCCAGGCCGTCCGTGAGCAACTGGTCAAAGTTACTGCCGAGAATGTGTGAACCCTTGCGCAAGTGCGCTTCCGCTGCGGTGTCGGGCAGCTTACCATCGAACTTGAGCTTATATTTGCCCGACGGATCAAAGTTTGGGTGCGCCTGGGCGGCAGAGCCTGCAAAAAGGGCCAGGAAACCCGGTATTGCACAACTGCTAACTTGGCCAAACACCTCGGCGGTATTGGTAACACAATACTACAGTTGTGTACCTAGAGACAACAGCTACAGCACGCAGGTGCTAATTGTCTTGTGCGACCTGGCTGCCATGCCGCTCAAGCGACAGTGGCGTTGTGCTTCAGCAAGGCAGGCACGGTGCTGCCACCAACTCACCTGCGTACTGTTGCATGTCCTTAGGGGGCGCAGCGGCCATGAGTTACTCGGGTCGTCGCAATGATGGGCTACCGAGACGTTACCGGCACTGTCAAAATGCGGTAAATCCTCAGGGTTCAGGGGTTAAAGCATTTGGGGATCAGGAGCCATGTCAGCAAGTTCTGTACGCGGCTTGAGAGCCTGTACCGATACACGGGATGTACGGCGAATGCGGTGACAGGGTGACTCAGGCCTGCTCAGGCCCAAAAGGCGCTCCACACCAGGCTCTAGGCTCCACGCATCCCTCACCTTGGCGCACGTGCACGAGCATTTGAAACTCTGGACGCCAACATCATCCATACAAGCAGATTAGTGAAGTGGCAAGCTCAGATGTGGATGGGCAGCTGCGACCGACAGCTGCCGACAGTTGCCACCCCAGTGGCGGTCTAGTATCGTTCCAGTATTGGGGTCTGACCCACTTGGTCCTGCTGTCGCGTGACGGCATGAGCTGTGCTTGGCCGGCACGCGTCCGAGCGGGTGCGGACAGGGGGCACCGCACTGCCCCGGGTGCGGCGCCGCGGACAGCAGGCACGGTGCACCTGGTCACCGTATCTTCAGATGCATGACAGTCCTGGTCTGTTCGGCTTCATGCAGGTTTCACAGCGTCCAGCGGCCCAGGCCGTCTCCAAGAATGCAGCAGCTGTGCACGTCGTCACGAGTTGGAACCGTCACAGCACGCTACGGCTGAACGTCCCGTGCAAACAAGCACTCGTTGATGCCAACCGCCGTCATTGCACGTGCCCGTGTTTCTAGACGTGTTATACCCGGCTCCCTGCTTGTCCCACAGACACTACGGTATGCATCCTGATGCATCCCTGCACCACATCCTGCTACAACTTACGGTGCGCCCCGCTCGCCGCAATTATAGCAATTCATAGCTATCGCTTTCCCTGGCCGCAGGTGCACAGCAGCATCCCAGTAGCCATGGCCCCGGCCTCCACGCGCAAACGTCGTCAACCCTGCCGCCTGCCCCTATCACCTCATAGCGTCCAGACCCTTCTCACGTTCTCAGTCCTCACCCATCGCTGTCCGCACCACACGCGGCACCATTCTCACAGCCTGCTCCTCCCCACGGCCCCCAACCTTATCCCGCCTCCCCCCTCCCACCTCCTGCTTCCTATCTTCCCCCTTTTCCCCATCCCCTGAGTCCCCGCCGCGTTCCTGGCGCCTACCTAATGACCCACGGGTCACTTCACCTTTCCCACGGCGGGGCGCCGACCTGTGCGTCGTTTCCCCCTTCCCATCACGCGACAACGACCCATGGGTCATCCCGGCTCTTCCCTGGGTCGGCGGGGGCCACTCGCCCTCGGGGTCGCCCATGGGCTCCAACGCCCGGGCCAGCGTCGCCTTACTTGGTGCCGTGCAGTTGCCGTACGTGGTCTCCTCCATGCCGTATGGACACCTGTGCGAGTCAAGGGAAGCGAGTGATGTACAAAATACAGAAACAAGCGCGTCAATGCCTTAGATGACTGCCGCGCGCAGTGAAGGGTGTGAGGCCGGGGTTGGGTGCATCGCGTACTTAACCTTGCCTCCCTGTTCAAGCAAGGCTCCCATCCCGTGGCATGTGTCGCCCCTACCGCTCCGCTTTCAGTCACTGCCTTTCGACCCTGCTCACTCTGCGTCCCTGCCCGCCGCTGCCTCCATGTACTTCATGTTGAGCGCCCACACGCGGCCGCACAGCTCCTGCTGGTACGCCTCCCTGTCGTGCCTGTAGGTAGCGGATGCGGTGCGGGAATGGGATACATAGGATCCCTTACCAGGTAAACATGCATATAGATAGTTGTCACCCACTGCCGGTCCTGCCGGCCGTGCCTGTGCGTTTGTGTAGGGCGCGCAGGTGGTAGGCAATGTTGAGGTCTCAACACACTGCTATCAGTACGATGCACAGCTGCTGCTAGTATGCCTCACGATTGTGCCTGTGCAAGGGGTTACGGGTGAGGCGGTACGGAGGTATTGAGGTGGGCACGCGAGGCTGCAGCCGGGCGGATCCCTGCAGTGGTTGCAATGAAGCCATGGGTGGACGTACTGATTGTGCAATCAAAACTGTGGCTGCGGGCCTGTACGGCGCGATGAGTGTGTGGGCGATGGCGGAGGCCGGGTGGCATTCCTACATTCTATTTTATATTCCAGGCGGTGTGGCCACACGATTCTCACCGCATGCCGAACATGGACGCCGCCACGTGCTGCTGCAGGCCCCTGCACAAGCACAAGCACAAGCACAAACACACAACACTTTCACTATGGCCTTGTGAATAGCAGGGGCAAGAAGGGCTGGGCGGGTGCGCATGGCACGTCCGGCCACGCGGTGAAGCTGACACGTGCGCGCAGGAGTGCGTTTGACGCCTGCACTGTTTGTCTGGTCACAAGGGCGATGTACTGAAGATGCAACAGTGTAACATGTAATAAATGTCACTGTGCAACGAGAAACGCATGCCAATGTAGCCAGCATCACGGTGTGCGCCAACTCAAAGGCAACTCATAAAGTGTACCATCTGTACAGGCGCGCCATGGTGAGTGACGTACTCAACCGGCTGTGCCGAGCTGCCGACACCGCATGGCGGTTGCGCAACAACTCTGCCACCGCCCGCAATACTGGAGCTGTAAGACCCACCACCCATCACCCACCAGCATTTCTCCGCCGCCGCCCCCACATGTGTGCCCCCCGGCTCTCCGTCCCCTCCCCGCCCCTCCACCGCCATGTAGCCCACCAGCCAGCCGTCAGACCACGCCCGGGCAGACAGCTCCTGTGGGCATCAAGGGAGGGGTTAAACAGAGGCAAGGTGCCTTGAAGAGCGCTCAGGCATAGCCAAAACCTGCCTTGCATTCATGTGGATTAAGAACGTGCATGTGCGCAAACGTATCCTGTCCTCCGTACATGCCTCACCCAATCGGACCATGTGTCGCACTGGCCGCACTGCATCCTCGTGCTGCACGTGCGGTACGGATGTGTATACGTCTGCGGCATGCACAGGTGTACCGTACACGCCTCACCCAGTCGGACCATATGCCGCACTGTCCCTTGCTGCTCCAGCTCTCCTCCACGCCGCCCAGCTGGCGGTAGACCGAGGCACGCAGCGCCATGGGCGCAAAGTCCACATTCTGGGATTGGCAGCGGACACAATTTAGTGTAATACTGCAGCAAAGGAAGAAATTTGAGCCCATACTCTACCGCCGTACGCAGGCCCTGCCGTGCACCCACCTGCGCAAAGGCCCATCGCACGCCCCTTCACGGCTCCGCCCGCCACGCCACCTCCCTCATTCATGCACAGCTTGCCCCCTCTCACCAACCACCAACCGCCAACCACAAAGGTCGACCACCACGTCACCAGCCGTCACCAGCATGATTGTGCTCAACGTCCGCCCCGTATGCGACGCAGCTGGCTCCTGGGGTCCCAGCCCCTTCACCCCGCGCTGTACGGAGCAGCGACCTACCTTACCCTGTAGCAGGCATCCCATACCCTTCGTTCCACACCGCCCGACCCCATCCAAGCCCTCTGAACCCACCTGCGCAAAGTTCCATCGCACACCGCTCCGCGGCTCCGCCCGCCACGCCACCGCCCCGTAGCGGTTGGAGTACTCCGTTGTACGGCACAGGCGGTAGGTGTTCATGCCCAGCACGCCCAGCCGCGGCCACGTGGCAAAGACGCGCAGCGTGTTGGACAGCCAGCGGCCACCGTCGCTTGGGGCAGCTGGTCGTCCTGTTGTGTGTATTAAGGTGTGGGGCGTGTGTATTAGAGGGGCGTGCGTGTCGAGGGTGTAAGGTGAGTGGCATGGCGTCGAGAGGACGCACAATTCTGCAGGAGCCAGGAGCCGTCGGTGCGGGCCCGCTGGCCGCCTTGCGGTGTGTATTAAGACGTGGGGCGTGCATAATAAGGACGTGGGGTACGGGGTGTCAGCAACGGCCAACTAGTCGTCCTGTGCGCGTCCACCATTACGGATTGATGGTAAAGTTGGGGATACCTAAGACCTGCCAAGCGCCCTCCGACTCCCGTTCCTCCCGTTCCGCGCACTCTAACTTCCGAGCGGCAGATGCCCACTGAGCTTCCGCATCCAACTCTTAAGGCAACACTGACGTGGGCGTACCACTGGTGTGGGCGCTGTTTGCAGGGGATTGCGCGGAGCCGGGAGGTCAGGGCGGTCCAGCAGCTACCGTCCAGCCACCGCCCCGGCCTTCCAACCGCACGCGCCCCCCTGCAATCACTGCTCACACCAGTTGTACGACCATGCTTGTAGGGCCTTGGAAGGTGAACGCTGAAGCCAGTTGTACATCCGCTGAATGCGACGTAAGATCCTATTGGGGAGGGGGGTTTCCTAAGAAGATCGAGTGGGCAAGAGTGGGGGACCGTGGGTGGTGGGGCCCATCTCAACACAAGCGGGTGAAATGATCCCGACTCTGGTCCGCGGAGCATTCGCGCCTACACACGCTGCGGCTATTAGTTAGACATGTGGTGCCTGGCCTTTGGTGCAACTTGTCCGAAGTCCACGGACCAGCCTTCAGCCCACGACCCAGCCTGGCCTCGCGCGCGATCACACAGCCCCACCAGTCTGCTGCCTAAAGAGACTGGATTACAGAAAGCTGTCTATGCGCAGTGCGTACCCACACTAAAATCCCGCCAGGGCCCTTCCAGCCGGGCCCTTCACTCCACTCCCTCACATGCTATAGACTTGGTCCCAAACTTGTTAACCCACCCAACGCCAACGCCTATTACGCCTCACGCTTCCCGACAGCTCCCTCCAAGCTTGCCCTCCGCCCCACCTACCACCCACCAGCCACCATGGCCTGTTGGCTTGGTCCTTTCTGCCCCCTCTGCACAGGCCGCGCACACGGTAAGCCTAACCACCCCTGATGAGCCACAAAGCGCCCGCCCTCCAGATGGATTTGCCACTTTCTGAGGCTCCAACGTAGCAGGGAACATTGCACCTGTGTGGCCACGCTTGTCTTGAGGCACCGTAGCCTGACTCCGGCCCCACCTGCTGTAAGCCTGACCTGTTGTGTGCTTGACCCCGGGGCCCCTCTACGCCACCCACCTGCCACACCACCAGCACCTCCCCCCGCGCCGTCGCCGCCGCCCGGTTGTAGCCTCGAGCCTCGTGCACGTTGTCGCTGAACACGGGGACCACAGTGAAGCCGCCGCCGCCAGCAGCAGCAGCAGCCACCCGCGCCCACTCCCCCGCCTCGTGTGGGTTGTCCACGTTGACCACCAGCTCGCATGGCACGCGGGCGGAGGCGCAGGACTGCTGCAGGCTGGTCACCAGGCGCTCCAGCACCTGCGGGCAGGACCACGTGTCAGTTCACCGGGCCACGTGTCAGGTCACGCGACATTCAAGGAGTAATAGTCCTGCACAGGCGCTCGCAGATGGCGCTCGAGCATCTGCATGACAGTTACAGTTGCAGACCCCGGTGTTGTACGTCTGGAGAGACAGGGGCCCACAAGGGCGAACAATGTGGTACAGTAATAGGTGCATATCAGAGCGCACGGTGATGCCAGTGCAGTGAGCGTTCCCGGCTAGCGCAAGGGCTCTGCCGAGTGGGGCACACGCCCTGTCCAGATAAACAGATGGCCGATCGCCATTCCGTCCCAGTGCGGCAATTTGCTGCTGCTCTACTTCGCACCTGCGGCCGCTTGAAGTATTCGAGTAGGATGGAAACGGTGGGTCGGCCGGCATATGCCCCTGGGTTGAGGCGGGGTCCAAGGCAGTGGGAGGCGTACCAGCGGGCGGCGGAGCTGCGGAGGAACATGTGTATTAAAAGGGGTAGTGTGGGTTGGGGCGGGAGGAACATGTGACAAGTGAGGGGTAGCGTGGGTTAGGGTACGTATGGTCCAGGTTTGCGGGCGGCGTTGCAGGGCGGGGCGAAGCGAGGTCGTGAAGACAGGAGCAGCGCAATCAGTTGGAGGCGAGAAGCCGCACCTCCCACTTCTAGCTGCGCTGCAACACTCAACGCTTCGCCCTCCCGCCCCACCTGCCACCTCCACCCGGTTGAGTTGTGCACCGGTATAGACTGCCTCTTCAAACGCCATTCTCTATCTGATTCTTTTGTTTCCATGTTTCACATATTTTTGCAGCGCGCCGACGTACGCCTGGTCGCCTGCTACTAGACACGCACATGTGCCCACGTGACTCCCTGCAGCGTGCCATTGCCTACTTCAACACACTCACCGGTACAGGTGCTCACGCCCCCGTGATTCCCTGCACCGCATCCTCCCACACACGTAGAGCTCCTAACTGAAGCCCTGCCAGTGTCCTACCTGGTCCTACCTGGTTGAGCCTGCCCCCAGTGCCGACCACAGACGCGTCATGTTGCCTTGGCGCCACGTCTCCAGCTGCTTTATGGAAAGCTGCGCCCGTCCCGCCTTGCAGAAACCAGACAGGGGACGTGCGGAGGCAGTGAGGTCGTTAGACGGTTACTGCGATCTGTGTGTCCCCGTGTGGCTTAGGCGGTGTGCGCAGAGCAGGGTAGAGACAGCTTGCTGTTGCGGTGTGGGCAGGTGCTCAGCCGAGCAGCTCGTGCAGGCATGGAGAAAGTGCAGTGCTCGAACTTAAGAATGAAGGTTGTCAACGCTTAGCATGATCTCGTAGCTTACACGCGCACTGTCAGGCGCTCTGCAAATCCAAGAGGCTGTCTGCGTGTCCGGTACACGCCATGCCGTCACACGACCTACCCTCAGGCGCCCCAGCTGTAGCTGTCCGTGGTATTCTTCGGTTGTTTGAAGTGCCTGATAGGCGTCGCGCGCTTCCGAGCGCCGCTCGTGCCCTAAGGACCTGAGCACACTAGAGCAGAACCCAAGAGGGTTGGGGTCTGGTCCGGCCCTGGCCGTGGCTGAAAGGAGCAGCAGGAGGAGCAGCTCTTGGAAGAAGCCCCAGCGATAGCTTGCTCCAACGGAGCCTGGCAGGTCCCCCGAAAGGAGCAATTGGACAATTGCCATGTTGAATAGCTGTCAGCGTGGGTGTGGTTGGGGCGCTTCCACATTTCAGGGCCCCAGAGCCTGGGTCGTCTGCTGTATGCCCCTTCGTTGCCGTGGCTCCCGCGCGAACGCCACAGGCCGATCCGTCACCTGTATATCTAAGCACTGGCTGACTTGTATTATATACGTGATGTTGTAGCGTTGTTTCGCTTGTCTTGGCAGGTTCACAGGCTCGCGGATGTTGCGCAGTTAAGGAAGAAGTGAAGCAAGCAGGCCTTGAGCAGGCGGATGAAGGATAACGGTGAGCTGTGCTTTTCAGTTGTGTCTCATTATCGCAGGTTGGACGGGCGGCCGCGCGTGGGGCAGTGTAGGACCCGGTAGGACCAGCCGTTATGGTTAGGTCGTTGCAGACTTGCAGTTTGCGGGCCCGCCTCTTGCAGCTTATACAGTTGCCAAACGTGCGTCCTGCGTCAGTCAGATAAGGTCCACGCTCGGAGCAGGGCCAACACTGGTGTGGCGTCGCGGTGCTGTCGGAGTGGTCCTTCCCGAACTCTGAACCAGTCTTGGCTACTGGGAGCACACGAGTATACTAGCCAGCTAAGCTATCATCGAGAGTGACTTGTAGGCAGGATTCGATAGTTGGTCCTTGAGCAGCCTGTACCGTTGAGCCATGCTGCGCCTCCCGTCAACACGGCTGCAGTCAGCTGCGTCTCCGCAGCAACATACATCAAAACCAATACGCACATCAGCATTCAACCCTCGGTCGCGTGGCAGCTGGCGTATCGTACGGTCCGGCACAGCCAGCCCCGTCTTCAGCGGGTCAACGCTGTTTCCCCGGCGCCAAAGCAGCTGCCACGTATTCAGCGGCGACTGGGCGGAGGGCTCTGAGCCCCGGGCAGCGGGCCGTGACCCCAGCACCCGGCCCAGGTCGGAGCGAGAACGATCCATGCTGGTGAACGAGGTGGGTGGGTGGCGTATGGTCTGTGGCTCTGTGCAGGGCAGCATGGGGTGGTTTGCACATGCGGATCCGAAGCACATGGGGATCCGAAGGAGCCGTTGTCATGCCAGAGCCTATATCCTGTACCGGTATGTCCTTGGTAGCAGATGGAGCAGATGAGCCTAGACAGGATCACATTGCTGTACGATGCGCCATGTGGGTCGCGGGCAAGGGATGGGCATGGGCGCACGGCGCCACGCGCAGGCACCAACAACCGTCACCCTGCATCGCACGGACTGCCCGCACGGTACCCGCCATTCACACAAGACCTCTACGTTGCATATAAGCGTATGCCACTATTCAATGGAGGTGGTGTGCTGCATCGTCCAACTGAACCTGGACACGCAGCTGCCTGCACGTCACGCTAACCCACACACATGCGCGTTAACCCACACATCCGCGTGCCGCCACGTCAACCCACACCCGCAGCTGGTGGTGTACTTTCTCATCTAGCCGGACCTGGACACGCAGCTGCCTGGCCGCTGTACCCACGTATCACCACACACCCATGTTGCCACATGTGCGTTAACCCACGCGTCCACGCGCCGCCACGTCAACTTACACCCGCAGGAGGTGGTGTACTTCATATTCCAGCTGGATCTGGACACACAGCTGCAGCGCTGCCTCAACTACGAGGCGTACGAGGCGGCGCAGGAGGTCCGCAAGAAGCGGCAGCGGGTAGGGCTCTGGTGGTCTTATGCAACAGTTTAAACAGTTTCAAGTGAGGGCTTCTCTGCTGGTAATCTATTTGTATTAGTGTTAGTGTTAGGGGTTCAGCGGGCACGGGGGGTCTGCAAGTAGAGGCGTAATACACGGGGCAAAGGTACATTGGAGTGACAAAAGGAACGTGACTCTCAGGGTGAGGCTGCGCAAGAGGCCCGTCAGAGGAGGAGGCGGGTAGGGCTCCGCGCAGGTCAGGCGACAATTAGGAGTGATGGTAAGTCTACCAGCGAAGGCTGGTCTTTTAGTGGTGGTTTGGGCTCCGCGAGTGCCGGAGGCGGCTGTCAGGAGAGGCAGCGGGTAAGGCCTTCTGTGGGTCTTGACACGTGTGCCATGCTGACACGTGCGCACGCCAAACTTACGCGTCCAGGTGAACGAGGCGGTTGCCTCCGTGCCTCCGTCTTTTCCCAGGCATCTATTTGGCTTGATTGACGTTTGCAATACAGCTGAACCCCTAGTGCAAACATTTCCGTCTATATGTCCAGGTGTACGATGCGGTTGCGTCCGTGCGCGGGCACAGTGCGTCTTGACACGTGTGTTTCTCGCACGCCAACTCCACGCGTTCAGGCGGACGAGGCTGTGGCCTCATGCGCGAGCGCCATGCGTGTTGACACGTGTGCCATCCTGACACGTGTCTTCTCCGCACGCCAACCCCACGCGTCCAGGTGGACGAGGCGGTGGCCTCCATGCTCTTATTTACTAGCTGTTGGCTGGCTCCGTTGCCTGTTGCAATACAGCTTACCCCTACTGCACCATTTTCGTCCACGCGCCCAGGTGGATGAGGCTGTGGCCTCCATGCGCGAGCGCAAGGCGCGCAACACAGGCAGCCCGGCGGCGGCCACGGGGCCCCTCACGGTGGCAGACTACGCGGCGGAGGGGCTGCGGCTGAGGACAGAGATGGCGCGCGCGGTGGAGGCGGAGAAGTGGGTATTTCCGCGTTATGGCACGCGGGGCTTTGCGCCATTGATCTCACATTATAACACGTTGCTGAAGGCACAAAATGCCTGGCGCGCGCGGTGGAGGCAGAGGAGCGGGTGTCAGCGGGTATCAACCCAGCTCCGGCCCGTATGGCCTCCTTGTTCCGCTCACAAACATGCTAATACACATACCCCCTGTCAATGCAGCTGCGCCAAGGCAGCACGCAGTCGCAACCTTGTAAGGGGGCTGGACACGCAAGGCACGCAGGCGACAGCCCGCCAACCAAGACACCCACATACCCATCTTGCCCTTAACCCTTATGGGCCCGTGACTGCCCTCGCAGTTACGTGGAGGCCGCCCGCTACCGCGACCTCCTAAAGGAGCAAGACATCCAAACTTGCGGCGGCCCAGGCCTGCCAAAACTTACTCGTCTTGCCCCTACGGCACACATGCACAGCGCACGCCCGCACGGCTTTGATTCGGACTGTAATAGAAGTGCAAACGTCCTCATGAAATGCGCGGTTGCCCTCGCAGTTACGCGGAGGCTGCGCGCTACCGCGACCTCCTGAAGGAGCTGGATATGCAATCCAAGCGGGCGGCGGCGCTTGCTGCCGAGTGGGACACCAGCAGCAGCGGGGCCGGCGGCGGCGGGGCGGCGGGGCCCAAGCTGCGGCTGGGGCAGCGGGTCACGCACGCGGAGCTGGGTTACAGGTGCGGCAACACGGCAGCTGGGTGTGGGTTAGCGTGTGTGTTAAGGGGCGGCGGGGCTCAAGCTGCGGCTGAAGCAGCGGGGGGTGCACATGGAGCTGGGTACGAGTGAGTATTGCGGTCACGGCCTGTAGGTCAGTGTGTGGGTTAGCTGGCGTAGGGGGAAGAGGGGGCGCCGAGCTGCGGCTGGAACAGCATGCAGCCGAAGCGGAGCTGAGGTGCGAGTGGGTAGCGGTTCAGCTTTCATCGGGTTGCTGCAGGTGTTCATCCCGCCTAGAGAGCGGGATGCGATTGGCGGGCAAACCCATAGAACGCGAGCAGACCATGGCGGGGAGCAACGGGTGCCGTGCGTGCAACAGGGCTGGTCTTGGGCGTGGGGCCATTGCCCCTGGCGTACAGTCTCCACAGAAAACATCTGCGCCCTGCTAACGATGGCTTCACCCTCAGGCGCATGGTAGCGGGGTACTCCCCTGTCAACGCCTCGCCTCACTCGCCTGGCCCCTGTATCCTGCTCTCCTCCCATGCACCTCCCCTCCTGGCACCCCCAGGGGATCAGCGGCTACGGCAATGCAATGCACACCCTCACGCAACTTACCCTAATCCCCCCTCCTCTCCGCCACTTGCACACCCTGACACCCCTTCCCTCAGACGACCACCGAAAGCGTGGAATGTGTTTTCCTTAAGCTCCCTCCTTTCCGCTTTGCTCAACACCCCCAGGGGCGTGGTGGTGGGCTGGGATTCGCGTTGCTGCGAGTCCGAGGACTGGATGCAACAGGCCAAGGTGGAGGGCCTCAAGCACGGCCCGGGACAGATCTTCTACCACGTGAGTGATCAGGCACAACATGTTTATCACATAAGTATTTACCACATAAGTTGGAGAGCAAGCGGTAATTTTGTCCGTTCGCAATCTAGCAATCGGCCATTGCAACAGGCCAAAGTGGATGCACCGAAGCACGGTGCCGGGGAGGCCTCCTACCATGTGGGTTGTGGGGAAGGGGGGTTGACCTGTTCGAGGTTAGTTTCTCTTCCCTGAGGGGCCGCACTGCTGGGTTAGGATCTGCACCACACGGGTGGGACACGATTGTACGGAGACCAAGAAGCGCGGGTGCTGTCATTTGCGGCCCGGAGCGAAATTAAGTACCCGTGGATGCGCGCGGCGTGATTGGGAATGCGGCCTGCCATCGGCTTTCATGGTCCCAAACTCAGCTCCTTCCTCGTCCCCCTACTCCCCTGTCTGTCGTCCTACCGTCTTTCCCCCTCCTACCCCGCCCCTTCACCTCCAGCTGCTTGTGGACGCACGCGATTGGGAGTACGACCCGCACCTACCCCCTGTGGCGTACGTGGCGGAGGGTGGGTTGTGGGTGGGTGGAGACGTGGGGCGAAGGTGCAGGTGGGGCAGGGAAGGGCTGGGGCATGACGACCCGGACCTGGCCCCGGTGGCGTACGTGGCGGAGGGTGGGTTGTGGGTGGATGGGTCCGGGCCGTGGGTTAAGGCGAAGGTGTAGGTGAGGCAGGGAAGCGCTGTTGCATGACGCAGGAGTTCCAGTTGCCCCCTGTGGCATACGTGGCGGAGGGTGTGTTGATGGGGGGGGGCGCAGTGTGCCGGGGGTGCTTGCGGCGCCCAGACCTGCGTGGCCTAGGGCGAAGAGGGCGGGACACCGCGTGGGCAGGTCAGCCCATAAGGCAGAGTTCTACCAGGCGACCATGCAACTTGGGCAGAGGTGTTCAGGCGCGCACCTGGCCGAGGTGGCCTGCGTTGCGGGGGTACGCGTGACTTGCGAGAAACCGTGTGAGGCGTCAGGGAGTCACGGAAACGCTGGTGGCGGCGGTTTGGTGGGATTGGGAGGCGGCCGTTAGGGGTGAGGGTGTGGGCTGGGGCCGGTGTTGGGCTGAGGACGCGGGCGTGGGCTGGGGCAGCCTGCATGTCATAGTTAAGATGGCGCAAAGAGCTGGGTGGAAGCGTACGAACACTCCTGACGCAACCGAACCAGATGACACTAGAATCACTTGACCTCTTTTCAGTTCATGGTATTATTTTTTCTTTTCCCACAAACGCAGAGCTGCTTCGCGCCCCCGAGATGGAGTCCGAGGGCTGCAAGAGCTGGGTGGAGGCGTACGGCAACGACCCGCTGCAGCACCCGTACCTGTACATCCTGTTCCTGGGCATGGACGGCAGGGGGGACTACGTGCCGTGCAGGTACGACACTCAGGCTGCCTGTACGGCAGGCGTGCGACAGCAGCTACTCACGCTTGAAAGCATGGCGTTGCACGTGGCCAAGCGCAGCTGTAGCTGTATTCGGCACTCCGCGAGCGAGTTAGGTGCCAAGGGGCTCCACCCCTCACTGACCCACCCGATAACCGTCATCTCCACCCCGATCGCAAAAGCCTTTTATAAAAAAACGGTATTATGGTTTTATTATATCCCACATGCGGGCAGCTGTGCAACAAGCACCATGTGCCCACCCCATCCCATCCTTTTCTACAGACTTCACTTGTCTCGACACCAACCGTAGCCCATGCGAGCCTCCCGCACGCCTCCACACCAACCGTAGCCCATGCGAGCCTCCCGCACGCCTCCACACCAATTCCCGATGAACCGTAGCCCATGCGAGCCTCCCGCACGCCTCCACACCAACCGTAGCCCATGCGAGGCTCCCGCACGGCTCCACACCAACCGTAGCCCATGCGAGCCTCCCGCACGCACAAAGCTGCACAACCGTTCAAGCAGCTGCAAGCTGCACAACAAGAAGCACAATCTTCACCCCACTGCACCCTCTGTTACGGTAGCCAGTACCGATGTCGTATCCCCGTTGCACCACTACGCCTTCATTCTGGCTCTGTTACTCCCTGCCGCCGTTTCAACGTGTTTCCCCTTCCCCTTCCGCAGGCAGCTGCGCACCGAAGCACAACGTGTGGCCCGCTCCTCTTTGTGTCAACGCACGTTAAGGGATACGTACGTACTATCTGTTTCTCCCTCCCTGTTTCCTTCCCCACCCGCAGGCAGCTGCGCGACAAGCACAACGTGCAGCGGCGGGACGTGTACCGTCCGGGCGAGGACGGCACCGACGGGGGAGCCAGCGGGGGCAGTAACTAAAGGCGGAGCGTGCAGGGTATGGTCTATAGGGATGAGGTTCATATGGTGCACATGATCGGAGGTAGAGGGCGGCACGGGCAGGGGAGGCAGCTATGGCAGGGGCAGTAGGGCGGGCTTCAACTGGAAGCGAGGAGCGCACCGGAGCAGCTGTAGCACTGATGGGGTTGTGGTACTGGCAGCAGGCGGCGGACGGTGTGGTTGTGAATGTGGAAGGATGGCACGGATGGGGGAGGCAGCACTGAGGAGTACAGCACTACTGGGGTTGTGTGCACAGGGCAGACGGCGGACGGTGTGTGTGCGGGAGGACGGTGAGGGCAGCACCTGGTGGCGTGAACCGGGGTAGCTCGCGTCTTGCTGTCAGGGCGACAGGTGTGGTAGAGTGGTACACCACCCCCGCTGGAACGAAGGCTGGAGATGTCAGCTGTACCGTATTACTCGCTGACCGGAGTCCATCATGCGGCTGCAGGTCAACGGGCAAACGGGCAACAGGGACTAGCGTAGCACTTACACAGGCATGCTGAAGGAGCAAGTGTTTGTTGATCTGGGCGGGCGTAAGGAGGTGGCATCGAGGGCATCCCCTGGGTGGCATCATGACGCGGGGCTTTAAGACGATTGCAGGTAGCTAGCGGGACGCGGCGGCTGAGTGGCACCTGGTGGGCACGTGGCGGTCCACCCCAAGGGTGCCCTTGCGCCTTGGTCCCCTAGTCCACCCTGGGGGCATCCTTTGGTACCGTATGTTGGAAAGTCAGGAAGTACTAACGGCGAGTGGGTGGGAGCACCTCGTGTGTATGTGTATTAAGGCATCTGTCGGTACATGCGTAGGATTTGAGCTCAGGAACGAATGGATGTGAACACGTGGCTGGTGGCGCGATTAGAACACGTGCGGATGTGCACTGCGCACCATTGCTTTGCATGGCCCTACCCCAGCGATGCTAATTGCACTTGCAATACTGCACTTTATTTAACAGCTGTTGAAGAAAGCAGCAGCGAAGGGCACACCGTTTGAAGTGACGACTGGGCCCGTTGTTTGGGGTGAACGTTAGCCGGTCGCCAGGTGCCGGGTTAGAGCCACCATCGACGAGTTTACTTAAGCAAAGCCCTGAGCGCCAAAGCCGCAAGGCAAACACGATCATGCTTCTCCAAATCCAGTCTCAATTGCTCATTGCAAAACCCGCGCTGTGCTCAGCCGCAGCCAGACGACAGGTCACGGTACAAGCGGCACACCTGGACCACGGCAGTCGCAACGTAAGAACTGTGCGGTCGAAATCGCCTGCGCGAGAGGCAGCGTAGGGGTTATTCGCGCTGAAGTGCCGTGTTTAGTCGCAGCTTGGTTACAGTAAAACCAAATGCTTTTTAAAATCCTTTGCAGCTGGATGTTGTGGCGTCGCGGTTCAAGTTAAGGCTGCAGGGCGCGTCGCGGCAAGTGCAGTCACGGCTGGATGGGGCAGAGGCACAGCAAGACGCGCTGGCGTCGCAGCTGGACATTCTGGAGTCGAAGTGGGTCAACAGCCTAGCCATCAGCTTCATGGCTCTTGACCTGGCGATGGCCGCGGCCAGCACGCCAGGCAGCAGCCTTCTGCCAGGGGCTCTGGTCAGCCATTTCATGAACCTGCCAGCTGAGTTCGGCAGCTTTCTGCCAGCGTTACTCCTCTGCCCGTTCATGCTTTGGGCAGCCGTGTCTCGTTGGGTCACTTCTGGGGACCTGACGAGGGCGTGCACACATGCCAACTGGGACCTTGAAACGGCTGAGGCGGAGGGGTTGGCGGACCTGGAGGCCTGCCAGTCTCAGGCGATGGACGACCTGGCGGGGTTGCAGCTCCCTGAGCTCAGGCGGGATGCTGCGGACAGCAGTGGCGTGCAGGCGGGGCGTGACTCAACGGCGAAGCAGCAGATCGTGTCTGAGGTGGAAGCGGTACAGAAGCGTGTGGAGCGGCGGTTGAAACTGTTGCAGGTACGGCAGAAGCACCTGCTTGCCCGTAAGGACAAGCTGTCGGATGTGTGGGGAAAACTGTCGTTAGGGACGTGCGTTGGGATGTTGATTGTACTGCTTGCTTCGTTCAGTGCCGCACAGCTGGGCGACAAGCACACCCTGATATGGTCGCCCGCCGTGCTCTTCTTGTACTTTATGATTACCTGGTGGGTGCGTCCGAGGTACGAGTAGAGACAGCAGCTGCTGGCTGGTGACCCTGCCGCGCGGAAAACACGTCGGCCGCCTCCATCTGTGGGGTCGGTGTGCAGGATCTGTGGGCTCGCTGGGTGTGCAGGATCTGTGGGGTCGGTGTGCAGGGGTCGGTGTGCAGGATCTGCGGGGTCGCTCGGTGTGCGGCATGGTAACCGGAAACGAGAGCGGAAGCTACGACGGACTCATGTCGCCATTGTATCAAGCTGCGGTGTTCAGCGCCGGTCGCTGCACTGTTGCGTGGTCGCTGCACCCACGGTCCACATTGCATGGGGCGGGCTTGTAGTCACAATGTGTTTTTGCGTGGTCCTACAGCTTAACTGACGCGTGGTTATTTGATGCAAGCTGGGATACTGGACGGAGGTGCCGTGCCTGAAGGTGGTATCAATGCATGTATGCGGCAGCAGCGTTGTGGTTTTGTGGACTGGTTTTGCTTTGGGGCCCAGCAGGTCCTGCGTGCTTGGGCTTTCCTCGTTTGTCCATGCTGAGCGGTTAGTGAGGTTACAACTCAGGAAGCGCAGCGTGGCGTGCGCATACATTGTGGGTTGGAGGGCGAGGTGGCTTCTTAGCACACGATGAACGTACGAGTTGGGATTGATACCGAATGGGTCATGGCGGTCGATGTGTCGCGATCTATGGTGTGCCACGTCACTTTCGTGTACCCACCTTGGGGGGCTCACGTGAGGGCAGCTTGGAAGCCGCGTTGCATGGCCTGGCCCAGGGAGAGACGACATGGGCACGTGGCATAGGCGCGCGGCGCACGTCTGGCTTGTTTAGCGGACAAGGCTCAGGATAGATCAATATGGTTCTTACAATGTTGTTTGTAGTTGATAATAGGCATTGCCAGGTTTGATCGGTAGCGGCATGGCCATGGGGGCGCGGGAAAGCGCCGTACTGTCGGGTCTCGTGCGCTGGGTGAAGTGTTCGAGGTAGCGCGGTTGGCGCTGTCCTCGAACACGCTCTCTGCTCATTTGCTCGCTCGTTGTCGCAGGCCGTAAGTCCTAGTGAGAGGCGGTTAGTCCATAAGTCGAGGAGACGGTAGCATAAGGCATTTGGCTGTCGGAGAGGTACCATAGTCAGGCAGATCTTTCGGCACGCTGCTTGGGCGTGCCGGAAAGCATACTGGTACCGGAACTACTGTGAACAGACTGTGCAGCGCGGCGCTTGGCCTCCTATTGCGGAACAGTGATCTGGCTTGCTGATCGTTGAGGTAAGCCAGCTTGTAAGTCGTTGCGTGTATTGCTTGTGTGCCTTTCCTCTCCTTGGCTTGGGCAACGCAGTGAGCTAGAGCGTGAGTCGTTAGTGGGACCCTTCGGGGCCAGGGCCCGCGCCCTGGGCGCCAAGGCCTGCGCCTGGAGTACAGCTGAGGTAGAACAGTAAGTGAAATAGCAACAGAACAGTATTTGTGATTGCTCACAGCGCAGGCCAGGAGTCAGCTACTTGCCAGTTGAAAGCCAGCTCCGTTCGTGCCAGTAGTAGTGCCTCCCACGCGCACCAAGTCGCACCGCCCACGCCTCTTGCCTTTGGCGTGCATTCGCGGTCCGCATATTCAGGCATACGGGGATAGCTGTGACAGGGACAGCGGCGCTGCCTGCTTGCAGGCGTCGCAATAGCTGGGGCAGGGACCTATTGGGAACGGGGTCTCGCTTGCATCCCCGAGACCACTGGTCGCAGGAACGATCCGGCGACAAGGGAGGCGCCGTGACTCGTCATTACCCGTGGCGCAAGCAGGACGCTGCCGCCTTTGAATTGCCTGCTTGCGGCCGGCTTCCGAGGTGCCGTGCCTGCTCGACCTCCTGCCCGACGATGCACGCGCCACGCGGTGGCACGGGCCAGGGCTGGCTCACGGCCACACGGTGGATCGTGACAGATGCAACACAAGCGTGATGGTACTTTGGCTGCACGGTGATTGCTTTTCTCTCTGAGTTGGCGTGTAGCATGCAATAAAATCTTTTTCCATCTACTTTTGTTTGTTGCTTTAATCTGTGGTCCATCTAAGCCTTCGGGCTGTGGCCTCTGGCCCGGGGACCTACAGGTGCATCGGATACCTGTAATCAACTCAACTCAATGGGTCATGGCGGAGCGGCACCACGGCACACGGCGAGGAAACGAGTAAGGAATGATACCGGCATCAGGCATTCAAGTTTTGAAATCCAGGAGCACGTGCGTGCTGCACCACCGGTACAAGCGCTGCGGTTGCCTGTATTTGTGGAGAGATGCAGCTGCCTTTGTGGAGAGATGCGGTTGCCTTTGTGTGCACTGGCAACGGGACCACTGCATCGGCACGTGGCGATGGCCCCTTATTGCCGTATACGGTTGGCCTGTCACTCAGCAACGGCCAACGCGGCAGTGCCCATCACTGGCATCCATGCACACTGCAGGCAGCACGTGCAGGCAGTCATGTTGTACAGTCTCAGGAATCCTGATACTGGGTGTCGTGCTACTGGTCTGCATGCTACCGTACCGGTACTGCAATGACACGGGCTGCCTGCGAGCCTGCTTGCCATGGTCGTACAGTACCGTCGCAGGGTACCGTACGGTACACGGCGCCCCAGCTGCTCCTGAACGCTTCAGCGGAATGCATGGCTGTTCTTGCAACGCATGAGTACTTCGTTGCCCCACTCCTTGTCATCGCTGGGCAGGGCTGCTGAGTGTGTGTGGCTCAAGTCGGAGCAGGGTCTTGATGAGGCGCATGTGCTCAGCAGATCTGCTCCACTGCGTCTGTGGCTCCAGCAGGGCAAGACATACAGCAACTGACCGCACAGCTTAACATGTGGAGTGAAGCCTCAGTGCCTCAATGATGTGCATGTTACTTTTTAGCATGCACGGAACGAAGTTTACTGGCAGGCGAAGAGGAGGGCATGAGAGTCCGACACCTTTATTTGCACAACATACATACGGCGGCTCCAACACCCCGGGCACACAGCATGATTGCAGCAGCACGTTCACCCAAACGCCGCCCATCAGGTCCGCACGTGTATGTGAGTTGCAAACCCACTGCACCACTTCACAAGCCTAGCTCTCTCGCCGCTCTCCTATTTAGACCTGTTTAGACCCCAGCCGTCATCGATGCTCCAGGGTGTCCGGGTCACATACAAAGCGCGTTCAGCAGCGTACTGTACACCTGCTCAGATCTGCTCGCTCAACTGCGTCTCTGGCGCCAGGGCAAGACATACAGCAACTGACAGCACGGCTTAACATGTTGAGCGAGCCTCAGGGCCTCCGCACTGCACGTCATTTTTCAGCAAGAACGGAACAAATACAGGCAGGCAGGCAGGGAGTCCGATACCCTAGCACAACAAACCTACGGCGGCGCCATCGCCCCGTGCATATATACACCGTGGTTGCAGCAGCACGCTCACCAAAAAATAATGCCACCCGTCAGACCCGCACGTGTGTTCGAGTTGCAAACCCACTGCAGCACTTGACAAGCCTAGCTGCTGTTCCACTGCTATCCAGACCCCAGTCGTCTCACACATGCTCCAGGGTGCCCGGGTCACACAGCGCGTGCTTTGTGAAATGCTACTCTGACCCCGCAATTGCATTCGTACACAGCGCGTGTAGCAGCGTGTCGAGCTGGCCCTCGTCCTTCCCGTTCCCCTTCTCCACCGCCCCTATAACTCCACAGCCGCGCAACGCTCCTACATCTGCCCCAGCACATTCTGTCTCCTAACGGCTTGCTTGCTTGTGCCTTCACCAAGCTCAGTTTGCCTGCACCCCGCACCGCAGCCGCTACACCCCTACAGCTCCAGGGCAAAATATGGCTACAGGGCAAGAAATACAGACCCTGACAGCATAGCTTTTTATGGCGAGCGAGCTTATTACTGTACGTTAATCCTTGGCACGCACAGAGCGAACATCCTCGCACAACACCCCTAGAGCTGCTCCAGCACCTCAGGCGCACACAGCGCATGCAGCAGTGTGTTAAGCAGCGCCCCTCCCACCACACCAGTGTTGGCGTAGTGCACGCCGTCCCGTGTGGCCTCGGGCAGCACACGGCTGGGGCTCCATAGATCGATGACGGGAATGGGCGCGTCCGCACCCATTCCTGCTCCTGCTCCTGCCGCCCCCTCCCCTGCCCCTACACCTGCCCCTGCTGCCCCTACCCCTGCTCCTGCTCCCACCGCCCCCGCTGCCCCCGCCCGTTGTGGCCCTGAACCCTCCTGCTCGTGCTGGTCCTGGCCCTGCCCACGTAAGCGCCTGCCATGGATGCGGGTGTGCGTGTGGGCGTGGGTGTGGGCATGCACAGACCGGCTGGATGCGCCCTCGCTGCGTTCCGGCCCCCCGGCGGCTGCCTCGCCCTCCAGATTCGCCACCAGCCGCGCCGCCGCCGCGCCGCCGCCCATGACCTCAACCGCCAACCGATTGTACGACAGCAGCAGCGGTTCCGTACGCCAGTCGATGCCCGCCGCCTCCAGTCGGGCCTTGAGCGACGACATGACCGTCGCCAACCACCACACCCGCACGCCGCGCGCCGCCCGCAGCGCCGCCAACCGCCGCCGTGCGGCAACCAGCTGCCGCACGTACCACGCCAGGCTGTACGGCGCGTTACCTGCCCTGTACGACGCCGGCCACTGCCCAAAGTTCACCAGCACATCTGTACAGCCGTACAACGGCTTCAGCGGATCCTCCTGGTCCCCGTCCCCCATCCCGACGGTCTCAGCTGTGCCTCCGCCCGCCCCCTCGCCGCTGCCGTTCGCCGCACCGGTGCCGTACGTCGGTTGGTTGGCGGCGGTTGGCCAGTCGTGGCCCCACAGCAGCGTGTAGTACGACACCGTGCCATAAGGCGACCCCAGCAGCTCCTTGGCGCTGTTGTTCAACTGCCGCGTGTAGCCGCTTTCCCACAGCAGCAGGCTGTTGGTCAGGTACCGCGTATGCGAGTCACCCACGAAGCACACGTGTCGCCGGCCGGGGGGCAGGCACGTGGCAGGGTGCATCTCCACGCCGCCGGCATCGCCACCGTCAGCACTTGTCATACCACCAACATCAGAGGCCCCATGCTCCTGCTGCTGCTCCTGCTGCTGCTGCGGATGGCTGTGGCTTACCGCACCAGCGAGCTGTAAGGGCACCGCGGGGTGCAGCATGGTACGAAGGCGGCAACCGTCGGGCTGCCAGTAAAGGACCGAAGCAGCGGTGTGGGCTGGCACAGTGACAGCTGCCGCCGCCGCAGCAGCGGATTGTGCCTCCCCCTGCTGCTGCTGCTCCTGCACCTGCCTGTCACCGTGAGCCTCCACAACCCTTAGGCCCCGCCCGCGGCCCCTGCTGCTGCTGCTGCTGCTGCTATTTCCGCCACTAATGTCACTCCTGCCGCCATGCACGGCCCCCCTGCCACCACCCACAGCACTGCCCTCACTCCTCCCCACACCATGCCCATCGCCCAACCTTGCGAGCCCTGAGTGCCACGACCAGTCCGTGAGCAGGTTGCGGGAGCTCTGCCGCTGGTGGTGATGGTGATGGTGGTGCCTGTGGCGGTCCGCAAAGAGGCCGGGGACTGACCCGTGGTTCATGGGCCATCCCTTATGCAGCACGCGGCGCTCGGGGCGGCCGCAGTCATGCAGGGGATGTCCCCAGATGCAGCTGCGAAGGAGCAGCTCCAGCTCCGGGCCGGCGGGGGGCCAAGAGGGGAAAGCCCAGCAGCCGGGTCGGGGACCGGCGCTAGGGCACATGGGCAGGGAGGCTGGGATTGGTAATGTGCGGAGGTGTTGGTGGGAGGTGGGCTGGTGGGCGGAGGCGAGGAGGATGTGGAGGGACGGGGGGTCGGGCGACCAGTGCTGGTGCAGAAAGGTGCGGGCGATGAGGGACGGGGCTGCGGAAGAGGTGTTGCTGCTGTCGGTGCTGCTGTGCCCAGGTAGGCCCTGTGTGGCACCCTTGCTGGTGCTGCTACTGGTGCTGTCATTGCCACCCCCCTGTGCGCCGAGTGCCCCTTCGAGAGGTGTCAGCGTGAGTGTTAGGTACCCTGCCCACGGCGCCGCAAGCGCCCTGCTGGCGTTGGGCTGACCCAGATCGTAGCTGCTGTACAGCATGAGTACCTCCAGGGAGTAGCTGCCGTACGTCTCGAGACTGTACGGCACGAGCGCGACGTCCGGGCGGCAGTACACCGGCTCTAATGCACGCAGGCCATCTGGGCCTGACATGCGGAGGCGGTAGATGGCGGTCCCAAGCGCGGCAGAGATATCGCTGGGGTCGTCGGTTTCTGCGTTACTGCTGTTGGCGCCGAAGGTGGCGGAGCTGGAGGTGAAGTTGCTGGGGGCATCCTGCCTGGGTGTGAGCCCCGTGCGCTGCAGCACCAGCGTGCCTGAGCGCAGCCCCGGGTCGCCGTCCCGGTCGACGCAGTTGTGAAGCTTCAAGGGCGTACTTGAGCCGCTATGATTTTCGCAGGCTGCTCCTTGCAAGCGCAGAAACAACCCAAAGCATGACTGAGGAGCGAGCTCCTTCTCGTTGGAGAACAAGGGTCCCCCGACAGATAACAGGTTAGGCCATTCATAGTTTGGTTCTATTTGTGGGTCATGTCCTTCGGCTGCTAGCAAGGGCAGCAGCGTCAGCAGGTAAAGAAATGCTGCGGGGAGTCGCCCGCGCGCTCCCCGCAGCGATCCGTTCTGGCCAATTTTCTTATTTCATATACTATCAGAATCCAGTGGGAAATCTCGTGGGCCGATTGTACAGAACTGTGCAGCTTGCCTCAGTGCGCAATCGACAGCCAGTGTTGGGAAACAGCGAGGTACTGGGCGTCTGTCAGTGTCATACTAAGGATTCCATGGAGTAATGTCTCTGGGGCCGCTTTCAACACCCATGTGTGCTGTCAAAGGACGCCATTGGACCAATTGGGAGCTTGGGGCATCGCCGCTGTGTCCCATGTGCAGAGGAGGGTACCTAGGGCGCAACGCAACGTAGCAGTAGCAGCAGCAGCTATTGCATCGTACGTATCTACTGGGTACTGAGATGGTGTGTTTGACCTGTACGGCACGATGGTGTGTCCATGGCAGTGCGTGGCATGATGGTCCAGCATGCTGGCAGTTGAGTGTATGTCGCTCCAGCTGTCCACCATGGATTGGGCCAGGCAGGGCTACGTGGCGTGAGGGAGGAATTCGGACGCCGGGGGCTGTCCTCGAGACTGTGTTGGCATTGTAACGTAGCGCCTGCGACCCATCAGGGTGTTGGTGTCAGGGTGTCAGGGTGTCAGCAAGTGTAGTTGAGCGAGTGCGCGTTGGTCCCATCCACCTCATGCGTCGGACAATGCATACATGGATTTACAGTTTTGGCCCCCTTCCAGGGCGCAGCCTCGTCCCAAAGCGGGGCAGGGCTGGCTCCGGCAATCAGGGACAGTGTGAGGTGAGCATTGGTGCAAACGCGGCGGTCACCACTCACCAGTGTACAGTCTACAGTGATGTACCTAGTAAGGGCAGTGTAGCCAAAGTACAATTGGGCGCTGAGAAGAGCTGCTCCAGGCCTGCTCCCAGTGTGCGCAAGACGCGAGACCCCCGTACCAGGACCCAGCAACCCACAGTCTTACCCGCAAGTTGGGCAGCGACCACCAGAAGAGGTTGTGCCCTCCCCCCCTATTAGCCACGCACCTAGGTCAGCCTCTTCTCCACCAAGCCCTCTTGTCACAAAGGGGGACTGCTCTCGACCCCTGCTATGCTGCACTTGCCGTACGAAAGCTAAGGTCAGCCGTAGTCCCGTAGAGGCCTGCGTGAACACACCCTTGCTGCTTGTCCCCGCTCTAGTTCCGCCGTTTTACAACAGTCTCATCAGTGTTCCCATTGGTGCACCCACATGTCCGGCGCAATGTGCAGTTTTCGGATGGTTTCAGATTTAGCCTTCAAGCGCTTCTTGAACCTGCACCTGCACCAAACCAGACGTGCGCGGCAATTTTTTCTGAGCAAATTTGCTCTCCATGCTGGGAGACCCCTTCCGGTCGGGCCCACGTTTCCTGGGCCACAACCCTTCAATGGTTAGGTTAGGTTTTTACAGGGGACCTCTTCGGTCGGGGTGTCGTACCACACCCACCACCCCGAGAGGGCAACGAGACAGCCCTCCCAAAGCAAACAAGCCTGCTACTGCCCAGGCCTAGTATAGTAATCGTGGCGAGGGCGGCATACCATGAAGTCCTATGCACAGGCAGTCAATAAGCACGGCAGGGCCGAACATTCATGGCGACCAGGGACGTAGCAGCAGGCACCACCAAGGGCATTGAAGCATGGACTGCGGCCCAAGTACACGTGGCACCTGCGCACTACCCCAGACGTCACCTCCACCTGCCTCCACGCACTCTGCCACACTCGCAGACAGGTCAGTCAGTCAGGGCCCATGCGTAGGGCAAGTATGGTATGCAAGTAGCATCAGTACTGTAGCGTATAGTAAGCAAAAGTGCGTTCAATGCTCAAGCATGCTGCTCAAGCACCTTCAATTAGGTTAGGTTAGGTTTTTACAGGGGACCTCTTCGGTCGGGGTGTCGTACCACACCCACCACCCCGATCAATTTTTCGCGGTTTTTGATCAAATCAAAAAAGTATATCAAACTATTATGAGCCCACTTGTGCAAGCAGCGGAAGCCCCGCGCTAAGTTTTCGCAGGCAGACGTGGCCGAGTGGTTAAGGCGGTGGACTTGAAATCCACTGGGATCTCCCGCACAGGTTCGAACCCTGTCGTCTGCGCTGTTTTGGGCCGATCAGCGGCCCCTGCTGCATCTGTGTACGTGCATTTGGAGTGTATTTGCAGTTCCCAGACGTTACCCATGCACTATGCACATGGCAGGATCAGGCAGGGCAGGCGCACCATCCTGGGGCCGACACGAGTGACCTGGCTCTGCCTGGCTAAAGTGGCTTGCGGCTGGAATGCCTGCTGAACATAGGGCGTCAGTACTTGGTGGCTACATGCAGCATAATTGGGACGCCTCAAACAAGCGGTGTCAGCTTTGTTAAAGCTGGGGAGAGTGGGCTGAGCCCTCTTGCTCAGGGCCCAGGGTTTCCTCCGCGTGCCACGTGCCAACCTTCCTCTTGCCGTGAGAGGTCAAGTGCACCTGGCCGCGGAAGAAACATACCGCCATGAAGGACCACATAGATGCTGCGGCGTGCGCAAAGCATGTTCTCTCCGTCCGGTTCCTGATGACATGCTATGAATGTTTGCGCAAGTTTGCGACAGACGGCAACCTAGCCACCGTTTCTTGCATGCTTGCAGCTCCGTGCTATATATCATATGCCCTAATCACTGCTTTGTGGCTGGATAGCGAGCGCATGTTCCAACGCGTCCAGGTCCCTGTCGCGAAACCGTTCTTCTCTTTCCGATTTTTCCTGGGCTTCCAGGCCTATGTCATGGAATATAGGACAGCTATATTAACTCTCTGGTATGCGCCGTTGGGTCCAGGTTAACTTTCGCACGCAGGCACGCAGACAATGAATGGGGCTTCGCCCCCACACACACAAGCGCTTCGCGCGGGGGGCTCAGCCCCAAAGGGGGTCTGTATTGAATAGGTCAAACACGCCAACATACGGTTGTGCCAGTGTAAAACCCCCGAAACAAGGGAGGTCCCCTCCCATGCGCTGCCAGTCACCAGGGGAGCTCCCTGCACGCTTGTAGGCCATCGCGGCCTTCTGATCGCCGCCTCTTTAAGCTACAAGTTTTCGGGGTGTAGAAATGGTCTAGCATATGCATGTGCACTCGCTGTGATGTGGCTTTGCTGGCGCGTGGTCTCCCTGGGACCCCGGGGACGTGGCACTACCACGTGCCGTGCCAGCCCTGGACCGCAGCCCGCAACTCTCTCATGTACAGCTGGAAAATGCCGTATTCCGTACATCAACGTACTGTGCAGCCCAGTGTTACATCGACCAGGTCTGACCAGGTTGTAAAGGCCAAAATGCACTGCACGTGCCGGGACCCAGATGGTGTGGCATGTAGCCATGTACGGCACGGACAGTACGACACGTACAGTGGGTCACCAAGTGTATGTCCAGGCATGACAGGGCTGACGAACGTAGCGCAGAGACTGCCCCCGAATCCTGCCGTACTGCGCACATCGTGCTGCTCCAGAAGACAAGCGGACAGCGGACACAGCCACAGTTTTCCACCGGGTTTCACTAACAACACTTACAACAAAAAGCAGCTTGTAAGCCCAGCAAGCCCACATTCAGGGGGCCACCTGCCCACATGAGTCTTTACAATCTGCCCACATGAGTCTTTACAATCTGCCCACACTGTCCCACACGAGTCTCCTCATTGGGGCCTGATTTGGGCCACAGCAGTGGCACGCTGCAATCGCTGCTGGCGCCAGATGGCACCCCTCAAGCCCTCATGCAGCCAAACCGAAAACTGCACTTGGCACATGCTTCCGCCCTCGCGGCACACACACCGGACGCCGCCCCGCCGCTCCATGCATAGCACACCCAACCCTCACACCGTGTTGTCCTCCGGCATCCAGCGACACCCAAACCCACACGCTTCTGCGACCGCCAGTCAGCCACTGGCGCCACGCCCAGGAACATGGCTGACGCCCTCGCTACTGTTGGCTGGAGAGGACAGTGCTCGCACACTCACCCGGCCTGTCCCCACCACAGCCAGCACGCCAGGGCCGCGTTGCGCCCGGCCTGTAAACCGTGACCACTACCCGCCGCTGACGACATATGCCCATACACAGCTCCACAATCGACACACTCCTCACACCAAAACTTGACGTACTGAGGTACGTAAATCAAGAGCAACCCCGTGATTGACCGAGGCCCGCCGCTCATAAAATAGCCCTGCAGCCCCGTGGCATTACAAGTGTCCGCACCCTGACATCAGTGATAACAACTGAGCAGTGCGGGTGTTTTAGCTCTCAGGCTGTCAAACACTCAAAACCCACCTCTCTCCGCCCCCCTCCTGCATCGGCAGGTGCTTGACCACCACGCGAGCGCCCCATCCCATCCCATCCCGTCCACCAGCGGCCAGGCTGTGTATTAAGCCTGGTGTGTATTAAGCTGTCAGCTGCTCGATGGGCACCTCCGCCTGCTCCCTCGCCGCCAGGTCCTTGACCACCACGCAGCCGCGCTCGAACTCGGAGGCGCCCACCAGCACTAGCCGCGCCGCGTTCAGCTTCTCCGCGTGCTACAAAGGCAGGTTAAACACAAACACACACAGTTGTGTCATTGTCAGGCTAAACATGAAGCCGTTCCGTTGCATGTGTTGCTCCGCGGCTTGCTTCTCCCCAGCCCGGGTTCCATCCGTTTCCACGTAGGTACCAGATAGTGTGGTACCAAGTCGACGCCACGCTGCTGCACAATGGCTGCACAGCTAATGAAAGTGTACGTACACGATTTCTAGTAAAATCAAAACCCAAGGACGCGCCCTCACCTTGAAGGCCCACTTCATCTTCTTGGCCTCCAGGACCAGGTCCACGCGCCGCCCCGCCCGCCGCAGCCGCGTGGCAATGCCGCTGGCGGCCGCCCGCAGCGAGGCGTCCAGCGGCACCACCACGTCATCCACCTGAAAGGGGTACTCGCAGAGCGGCAAAGTGGCCAACGGAACGGACCTGAGAGGGGGTGGAGTCCAGGCTAGTGTGTAGCGCTACACACAAGTTCCTAACATACGCGTTGGGAAGCCCGCGACGAAGCGTCCAGGCACGCCATCGACCTCATCGACCTGAAAAGGGGAAACAACGGACAGGTGTCGCGATGCGCGCATGTTTATAATTAATGTTCAAGGTGAGTATTACTCAGGTGAGCGGGTGGGCGTACTGCACGAGCTTTGTCCTGCTATGCCGTGCCGCTGGAGTCGACGGTCGGCATGTCTACCCCTCCACCAAGACCAGGTTCCGTTCTACAACGTCACGGCTTCGGTATTAGGCTGGTACATAATTAATGTTTACGTTGGGAAGCGCGCAACGAGGCGTCCAGGGGCACCACCACGTCATCCACCTGGAAGAGATGGGGTAGGGTCCAGGCGGTTCAGTGTCGTAGCATTGGGGCAAGTCACAACCCCGAGCTCGCTTTCTGCAGCCCCGGACACCTCCACTGATTACGAAAGAAGTGTAAGACGCATGCATGCACCTGGTGCGGCGGTGCAGGCAGCTTGCCCCGTTCATAGGGCAGGTTGACAATGACCGCGCAGCCAAACCCCACAACACAGACACGCACCTCTCTTACTACACACGAACGCTAACACACATGCACCCACCTGGTGCGGAGGGGCGGGCAGCTTGCCCCGCTCCTTAAGCAGCTCCACAATGACGGCGTCACCGAAACCAAATCCAGCCATGGGCGCCTCCTCGCCACCGAATGTGCCAAGCAGCCTGCGTGCACAACGGTGTGCGACACATGTTGGCGTACGGCCGGTGGGTGTACGGCAGGTGGATGTACGGCACGCCGTCACGCTGTCGATCCTGTGCTCGCTGCCGCTGCCTCTGCGATGACTGCCCAGCAGGCAGGAGCGCAGGGAGTACCGGAAAGTGGTGTCCGGCAATGGCTACACAACTAAGGGGGCAGCGCACTGGGTGTGCAAACGCCGTGCACGGTTGGGTACGGCACTCCTTGGTGCGCTGTGCGACCCTCTTACGAAGCTGTTCACTATGTACGGCACGGTGCTGTACGGCAATCGACCTCAGGTACGCACCTGTCGTACCGCCCTCCTCCGCAGATGGCCCTCAGCTTGCCCTCCCTGTCGAAGCCCTCGAACACGGTGCCGGTGTAGTAGGCCAGGCCGCGGACAACCGAGGGGTCGAACACAAGCCAGTCCTGTGGGGAGGTGATAATCATATAGGATGATCATGTACTTGAGATGTTACCATGCAATATGCACACGTGAAACGAGACGAACACTGGATTTACGGTCGTCCCATGCCTGCAGGGCCGCTCCAAGGCATACGTTGCTGATTTGCAGGCACAGCCCTCCGCCAGCTCAAACTGCCGCGTCAGCTCCACCACTCCCCCACACTCGCGTCCACAAGCAAAATTTGCTGAAGGTCACGTACATTGCACACGTGCATGCACGATCATGTGCACGATCATATGCACCTAATTGCTTGCCCTTCTTGCCTTGGCTCTGGCTATCCTTAGGTGAGCTGCATACTGCTTTGTTGTCGCGGTTTGCGTGTTTTGCGGGAGTTGCTAGGCACACTGTAGGCGCATTTCGAGCCGCTGACCTGGCCGGGCTAGTCAGCCCTCAGCTTTTTACCAATGGGACAGTCAAGGTGAGTACTACCCAGGTGAGCGGGTGGGCGTACTCGCACGAACTTAGTCCTGCTTTGCCGCTGGAGTCGACAACAGACATGTTTACGCCTCCACCAAGACCAGGTTCCGTTCTACAACGTCACGGCTTTGGTATTAGACTAATAAATTTACGCACACGTAGGCAAACAAACGTGTGCACCAAACGCACCTTGTATCCGTACCCCTCCGCCAGCTCGAACAGCCTCCGCAGCTCCACCACCGCCTCGCTGCCCTCGCCCAGCAGCCCAGCCAGTGCGTCCAGGTCGCGACCGGCCAGCGCCGTAAGGATGCCGTCCACCGTGGACGGGGGCAGGCCAAGCGCCCCAAGCTCCTCCTCCACCTTCTCCCTGTGGGTGCACGTAGCGGTGGGGGCCCGGGTGGCGTACATCAGTTGCTGTAGCCCTCTGTTGTGCGTTGCTCGGTACTGTGGATGCGTAATGTGGGCCAGTGCGTTCAGGTCGCGGCCGGCCAGCCGGCCAGCCGGCCTGCTCCATCTTCTGCCTACCGGCTCACATGTTGGCCCTGCAGGCCCTGCGACCTGTTTTGCTCTTTGAATTTGTGTTACCAAGTGCTGGCCCTGGAGACATAGTTTCTCTGCTTTTTCACTGATGACACGGTGTGGTACAGTTTCACGCCCTGCACGTCCACATGCGGGCATGCCAAAACCCCACGGCCCCCGTAACACAGCCATCTCCCCACATCTGGACAGCTTGGCCACCCCGAACCCACTTCCATGTTCCCCCTTCCCTCCCCCCTACAGCTAATACACACCTGCCTGGGCAGCTTGTCGAGCTTGTCCACCACCAACCCACCTCCGTGCTCCCCGTTCCCTCCTCCACCCTACCGCTAATACACACCTGGGCACCACAATACCCACCTGGGCAGCTTGTCCAGCTTGTCCACCACCACGCACACGCGCGCGAAGGAGTCGGGAGGCACGTTGTACTGCGCCAGGACCGACTGGAGCACCTGTGGGGCAAGGTAGACGGCAGGTTTCTGAGAGGTACAAGCGGAAAGGAGGGGTCTTGGGGGGTGCCGGAAGAGTGATGAGCGGGCGTGCAGCTTCATCCTAAGCGGTAAGTGGGAAATCTTGGCGTTCTGTGTGGGCAGCACAGCTAGGAGCGCCTTGGAGATTGGGATGGTGCAGCGTGTGGGGTGTGTGTGCAACAGCGCGCTTAAGGGAGGGGACGGGTTGAGCTGGCTAGCAGGCAGGCAACGACGGCTGTGGGCTTGTGTACAGGTTGACAAGGCGCGAGTGGGCGGTGGGGACACGAGACTGAGGGGTTCTGGCCTGAGGTTGCAGCTTTTAGCACTGAGCATGTCGCAGACTTGGGTGTGGATCAGCTTACCGGGGTAGGAGACGTGAGCTCATGCCCGCAGTCCGACGCGAGGTACCACACCCCTGTAGCTTTCCCTCACACGAACCCTCTGTCCGGTGTCCGCCATACCTCACCACCACGTTAGACGCCTTTGATGCCCATGCCCTTGCTGCTCAGCCCCACGCGCTCGAAGTAAAATGAGGATGGTCGCGCCAGCAGCAGCCCCTTGATTCATTTCCGCTTTTGCACATGCACCACCACCACCACCACCCCTGCTCCTACCTTCCTGTTGGACACCTTGATGCCCACGTCCTTGCTGCTCAGCCCCACGCGCTCAAAGAACATGACAATGGCAGCCAGCAGCTCCGCCTCCGCCTCCACCCCGGGCACACCGATGATGTCCATGTTCCACTGGTAGTGCTCGCGCCTGGGAGAGCGGATCGAACATGTTATTCAGTGGGAGGCTGCAAAACGGGATTACGACTCAGCTGTAATAATGTCGTACACTGATATTAATTTCATTCGGAGTCACGAGTGCGCTACTGTTAGCGGGGAGCTCAGGCATGCTGACAAAGCTTCCAGACAGCACCGGCAAACGGGTCCTCCCACTCTCTCCATGCCCACCTGCGTCCCCTAGTCAGCACTGATCCCACACAACACCCTCCGCACCACCATCCGTGCTTCTCCAACGCTCCCCTGCCCCCCTGCCCCCTTACCGGCGGTCCCTGGACATGCGCTCGTACCGCCAGCACTGGTCCAACACCACCCTCCGCACCACCTTCCGTGCTTTTCTTACCGCCGCACCCCTTTCCCCCCTCCCCCCTTCCCCTGGCCCCCTCACCTGCGCCCCCTCGTCATGCGCTCGTACCGCCAGCACTGCCCGATCGCAAACCACTTCGCGGGCAGCGGCAGCGTGCGCCCCTTCTGCAGCACCAGCCGCGCTAGGGAGGGCGTCAGCTCGGGGCGCAGGGCCACGCGCCGCCCGCCCTTGTCCTGCGCGGGACGAACGAGGGAAGCAGACGTGGGAGGGCAGGCGTGGGTCAAAAGTGATCATACGCGTAATACACAAGGAAACCGTGTAAGCTCGGAGGATGTTCGAAACGCTGGGTTGCAGTGCGAAGGCGGGCAAAAGACGGGGGAATGGACGCCTTGGATGCAAGGCGCATGCGATCTGCAGGGGCCTGCCGGTGAGCAGGCCCCCCACAGACGTGCGTGTCCCTTCGCTGTGCTGGGCCCAAAGGGCTGAAGGCCTTCTCTCCAGTTGCCCCAAAGGGGGCCCAAAGGGCACGGCGCGGTCTCATGAGGTGTGCGGGGGCCTGCAGGTAGAAAGGTCCCCCACACACGTGCGTTCCGTGACGCCTTACACGGGTCCCTCGCGCTTTACGCGCACCCCCACACACGTGCGTTGCCGCATTCGTACACACGTGCGTAGCTGCGTGCTCCTGCGCGGTCGGATGTTCCAAGCGTCTACCTGCTTGGGAGTCGGGAAGGGAGGCCACCTAGCCTACACAATACCTACACGATCAGCTCCGTACAGCCGTCCATCGGCAGTACGGCGTCGGCCGCCGTACCTCAAAGTTGTACAGCTGGTCGGTGATCTCCTCGCCCGCCTTGCGAACGAAGAGCGCCTCGTTCTCCAGCACGGGGGCGTCGAATTGTTCGAAGCCGAAGGCGGTGGAGACTGCGGCGAACTCGCCAAACAGCCAATTGCGCAGGCGCATGTCCTCCGGAAAGAAGTCGCGAGTGCCTGAGGGAAGGATCAGCCATGGGCACATGGCGTGGTGTTAAGCGGAGTTGGAGGAGAAGTAGAGGCGAGGTGGGTGTGTGGGAACGTGTAAGGGGGAACAGGGTGGTGCGAGGGAGGCAGAGCGCGATGGAGGGTCTGTTGAAAGGGTACCGGAAGCGGCGTTGCGTGGCGATTAGATGCGATGAAGCGCTGTGTGGCATATTGGAATGACCGTGCGACCATTGGGGTGTGGAACGTTGTTGATACATTGCTGCAAAGCAGGGATCCTGGCTCCATCAGCTCGACCCCAGCGGGCTGTGGAGACGGCTGCTGGGGGCACGGTGGCAGGGTGACCCACCGCGAGGGGGCTGCGTGTCGATTAGCCCCTTCTCCGCTTTCCCCACGGGTGCGGAGGACCGGCCTCCCTCCGCTTTGGCGTTGGGCTTGGTCGCCTGCGACAGCGTGCCCAAGGGGAGAGGGCTTTGGCCGAGGGGTGTTGCAGCGGGGACAGCCGTATCACGCACCACAAGTTTCAGACGATACCGCCCGGGACTATCGTCTGGCAAAGCGCAACGCCGCTCGACGCACCGCGTCAGCAGGCGCTGCAACCTCGGTGCCGGTTGCTGCCGCTGCATTTCTGCAAACCCAGGAGCTCGGTCGCGGTGCTCCATGGCTGGAGAAAGGCCGGGGCTGGTGGCGCCCTGTTGAGGCACAGCGCCGCTGCAACTGTTGTTGACCAAGCATTCTGAACTGTATATGCTGTCAGGCTGGCAGCAACTCACGTACAGTTGTGCGTGCCTAAAGGTGCATGCCTTTTCTGCCACGGCAAGACGAGGGGCAACACTCCGTGCAGATTGGTCAATCAGTGATACTATTCTGTCACATACGTGATGGCAGGCAGCGATGCCTCAGGCGATCAGGCCGGTTACAGCGCAACCAACATTTCAACGGCTATTGCGGTACAAGCGAACCCAGGCAAACAACGGCAATAACCTGTGAAATCATCCCCGCATACTACGTAGTCTTTCATTCCAGGAGGGGGCCGCACTAGCAGTACCCATGGAATAAGGCAAAGTTGGCAAAGTTGGCACTGAGGCACCGATGCGAAGGCGTCCGCACACCCTGTTCAGTTGGCACCCTCTAAACCAAGGTTGGGTTCGGCTATGCGGTCCCGCGTTTGCGGGCTGAGCGAGGTCACAGCAGGCTTGAAAGCACTGGACACAGAAGCGTACTCACCAAGATGCTCAACAAAGTAAAAAAGTAAGAACGTTCTCTGGCTTGGCGCTGTCAGGGTTATGATACTGTTGGCTCTGCGGCCCTGACCCCAGTGACCCCACTCGCACACGCAACAGGTTCAGGGACAAGATTTTCAGTGCCAGTCGGAAGGGTAAGCATCTGCTATGATGCGCTTGCACTGTTGCGAAGGTTTGGCGAGACAGGGGAGGGACGCGCATGCGTGGGGTCCTCGCAAGGCCGAAGGAGCTTGAATGGTGGACGGGCTATGAAACTCTTCTGCCATTGGGCGATTGAAATACTCTGCTGTCGACATACTGAAGCAACAAGTACACGCCAGTGGGATGTATGAGCAGGTGGTTGCACAAAGCATTCAAGCAGTTCCCTCCATGACCGCTCAGATGGAAGCTTCTCTGGGACGGACTACTCTGAGGGCCCAGACAGCCCAGGCGGAGCGGCGGTGGGGTCGCCGCGAAAGCTGACTCAGAGTGTGAAGAGCAAGAACAGCAGCTACAACGAGCGTGGCCCTGCTGAGCTATCCACAACAACCAGCATGCGCAGTAATGCGTCAGCTGGGAAGCAGCATCCTATCTCGTTGAGGGAGCACCCCATGCTGCAAGACCACATGGCAACGAGCCCCACTGCTGCGGCGTCTGCTCTGCCTCCGGTGCAAATCGGTAGCAACCAGAACAGTTTTTCGTCCAAGGGGCAGGGCCCTCCGAACTTGGCGGCCATGATGTTGCCGAGCGGCAACGGGCGACGGAAGTCGACGCCAGCAGCCCTGGACATGGCACTCCGCACCGCGGAGGGCAAGGCCGCAGTGGAGCAACTGCTGCAGCCTCAGGGCCATAACAAATTAGTTTTTGGCAACTACTTTGCCGGGACCAGTGCAGCGGCGCGAGACCAGGCTGCAGCGGTCGCCGCTGCTGAAAAGCAGCGTGCGAAGGCCGCTGCTGCTGGCATCATGCCCGCGCCTCCCGCGTTCGCCAAGGCGCCCGGGCCGTACCCGCCGGGCACCATCCCGGCGCACAAGCCGCAGCAGCTCCCAGCTCTTCAGCTGCAACAGGCGAACGACGCAACCATGGCGACGGTGCCGGAGGATGTCGCCATGGAGGATGCGCACCGCGCCCACGCGGCGCCCAGCAGCAGCATTAAGAAGCACCCGGCCGACAGCGTATCCAGCATGCAGAGCTCAGGCCCACAGTCGCCCGCAGGCGCGCACAAGCAGCACGCGGTCCCAGCATACCACCAGCCGGTGCCTCCGCCCCAGCCCCAGCCACTCATGGCGTCCCCGCTGCGGCCCCAGCCGCCGCCGCAACCAGCGGAAGAGCCCCCAGCGTCGAGCCGTACAGTGGGCAAGCTCATATCGCTGTCGCCGCAGCTGCCCGCGGGCATGCAGCGAAAGCACTGGTCGCTGTCCGACTACAGCATCGTACGGAAGATGTACACCGGCTACGCGTCGACCGTGTTTCAGGTACGGCAGGCTGCCAGGCGTAATAAAACCACCGCACTGGGTTGGCGCACGAGTGGACATGTGAATGGTCGTGCAATCTCACAGCGCGTGGATTGTTTGCGTCGTGGCAGCGGCAGCGTGGACTGCCACTTGACGCACTACCAGCCGCCATGCAGCGAGCAACATGTTTGCGCGTCAATGGCGTATCCGGGTTCCCTTCACCGCTTCTACCGTTTTTCTGGCCTGGCCCGCAGGCATTGTGCAAGAAGTCTCTGGAGATGGTGGCGCTCAAGGTGTACCACATGCAGAACCTGTGCGAGCTCAACCACTACCAGGTCTTGCGGGAGATCCGGGTGCACAGCAGCCTGCAACACCAGAACATCATCCACCTGATCGCCGCCTTCCAGGTGGGTCGCTGTGCTACATAAGCAGTGCTGGTTTAGGCATGGCAGCGGGGGCTCATAGGCCGGGACTACCACGCTCAGCGGCACTGTTCGCGGTGCGCGTAGGAGCACATGCACATCCGCGACCCGGATTCTGAGCGAGTAATCGTCGTTGCAAGGTGCTTTCGGTCAACGTTCTAGCCGGCGTATCCTTTGCAGCCCGTTGGCTCCAACCCTAGTCCACGCTGCACGGCCCTGCACGAATTCCATGCAACCATAGCTACAGGTATCATTACCCTTGTCACCTCCTCCTGCTCATGCTCGAGCACTTGCCGCCGCACCCTCTCCACACCCCTCCCCGTAACCCACACCGCCGCTCCGTCCCACCCCGCAGGAGGGCACGGACGTGGTGCTGGTTCAGGAGTACGCCGAGGGCGGAGACCTGTACCGTCTGCTGCACAAGAATGGCGGGCGGCTCAGCGAGCGGCAGGCGGTGGAAATGGTGCTGCACCCCTTCCTGCTGGCCATGCACTACCTGCACACGCGCGGCATCATGCACAGGTGGGGCTATGCTGCAGTCTTTGGTACTATGGCGTTGGGCATGGGCCTTGGGACGGTGCTGCAATACCTGCACACGCGCAGCGTCATGCACAGGTGCGCCCACGGGCTGCGTTCTGCGGCCGTAGCGCATCTGCCTTTTGAGTGACGCGCAGCGCTACCACTTGCACACGCGGGGTGTCATGCACAGCTGGGCGCCAGGCTGGGCTTGCAGGGATGAGGGCGGGGCGGGGTGTGTGCCTGTGCCACACCCGCATTCGGCACCAGGATGCTCGGCGGACGTGCAGCAGGGCCGCGCTTGCCTTGTCTCACGGTCACGGTGTGCTGGGATCGCTCACGCAACCGATAGTTCCCACCCGATGCGTGTAGCGTGTCTCCTCTCACCACCTAATCTCCATGAACCATACACCAGCCGACCAGATGCAGCAAAGCCCACGCGTGTGCTGCCGTTGCTGAGGATGCCTGCACAGGCGGCGAACTTGCTGTGCGTAGCGGATCCGCTCTGGCTTTCACGCGGAGCATCCAGCTCGAGCGCGCTGCCGTCTTGCCGTTTTCGATCTTATCACGTGATGAACAGGTTTGTTGTAGTATAGTAAGCATTATGGAATGTACTTTCCCTGCAGGGACATCAAACCCGAGAACGTGCTGTTCACGGAGCACCGCGTGCTCAAGCTGGCGGACTTCGGGCTGGCCATCGACCTCACGGAAGAACGCGCCGTCACGCGCGCAGGTGCGGGATCTGGGGTGGGCAGTCCGCGGGTGCACATGGTGCTACGGTGGCACTTGTGGGCTGACATTGCGCCGCTTTGCAGCTCTGCAGCTCGCACAAGGAGGATCCGGTTACCTTGCTACTGTTTTTCCTCCGGCACGCCAAACCGCCTGGCTCGACCGCGGGTGCGGTCCCGCCCGGCGGCATCCCCAGGCACGCTACGCGACATGCCGCCCTTGCGCGCCCCCGTAGGGGGCTACGTCTGTCCTGCATGCGACCCCGTCGCGACACCCCTACGTTCTTACCTCATCCGCCCTGACCCTCCTACCGTGCTCCTCGGGGGCTACCGCAGGCACGCTGGACTACATGGCGCCCGAGGTGCTGCGCTGCCCGCCCAAGAACCTGCCGCAGGAGAACAAGAACAACCCCTACCTGCACTACAACAACAGCGTGGACGCATGGGCCGTGGGCGTGTTCGCCTACGAGCTGGTCGTGGGCTTCCCGCCCTTCGCGGGTAAGGAACGGGGTGCGTTGTGGGTATTGCATGTAGGCCGGGCTCGCTGCCTGTACCAAGCCCAGCACGACGCAGAGGACAAGGCACGCATAGCAGCACACAGTGGACCTGCGCATGGGCGCGGCCACCGAGCCGAGTTCCGATGCCCGCTGAGGAACACATGATGATTATTTATGAAGATTACTTATTGACGACTGATTTACCCGATGGCCACCATCGGTCCGCAGGCGAGACCCAGATGGACAGCGTGGACCGCATCATGCACTCGATGCCCGAGTTCCCGGAGAAGATCTCGGAGTTCGCCAAGGACTTCATCTGCCAGTGCCTGCGCAAGCACCCCGGCGACCGGCCCACCGTCATGGAGCTGCTGCACCACCCATGGGTGCGCACCTTCCAGGTAAGACACACCCACGGGGTATCCCGTGCGCATGCGCCACTCTTTCCGCTGCCTCCGTCACCTCTGACCCCGCGTCTTCCAGATGATACAGCACAACACACGCAGTGCCCTCCCATGCTCCCCGCCGTACCTGCCTCCTCTGCCTTCTTTCCACAACCGGAACATCCAACTCCGCACCACCGCCCCTGCCCGCTCGGGGTCTCCTGTTTCCCCTAACTGCATCAGCACCTCACTACCATGCGCCTGACTCTTCTCCTGACCCTGCTCCCCTCCCTCCTCCCTCCTCCCTCCCTCCCCCCAGCGCCGCACCTCGATGCGCATCCCGGCCGTCCCGCGGCGCCGCAGCAGCTTGGTGTACAACCCGGGCTCGCTGATGCAGGGGAGCGCCTACACGCCGCCGCAGGAGGCGGCGGAGGAGGGCATGGACGGCGCGGCGCCCATGGACACGGACGTGAACGAGATGACGCCGGAGGAGATTGAAAACATGATCCGCAAGCTGCAGGTGGGCCGTGGGGCTGTGGGGTGTGGATTCGGGTGGATTGGACAGGGGTGGCAGTGGTGCCAGGAGCGGCCGGCATGTTGCAAGGCCTGCTGCAGTCAGGGTGCCGCATGTGCGTGCAGCTTTAGGGCACGTGTGTCTTGATTGTGACAGTGGGCCTGCGCGGCTTGCAGGTGGCCAGGCAACGGTGTGCAGCTTTGCAGGTTGCAGTGTGCGGGCTGTACCGCATTTCGCACATGGCAAACCACGCACTTCGACTCCACCGGCTTCTGTGGGTTCCCGTGGCAATGCACGTGGCAATGCACGCGCTTTGACTCCATTCGCTTGTGTAGCGCATGCGGTGCAGGAGTGGGATACATAGAGTTCCTGACAAGCAGACAAATAGAAAAATGTCACTCACAGCCAAATCCCGGAAGAAGAAGACTGTTACAGTCGATGGCGCTGAGTCCGTCCGCTTGTGTCGATCCCCGTGGCTTGCAGGCGGCCAAGCAGCAGGCGCTGGCGAAGTCGGAGTCACAGCACGCGGACCGGGCTGTGGTGTAATGCGGCCACGAATGGGCACAGAGGCCCACCGGGTCACACGGCAGGTGACAAGGTGCTGATTAGTGTGGTGGACCTGGCTGTGTAGCGAGAGGCAACGCACAACAGCCATAAAGCTTGAGTGGGCGGTCGGAGCGCTGTGGAACACCAGCGGTCCAAATTTGCACCCACCCGGCGCATTCGCTTGCCCGGGCGTGTGCAGTGGGACGGACAGGTTGTGGGTGCGGTGCGGTCAGGCTGCTGTGGAACACCAGCGGTCATGGTTCACCTACCCGGCGCATTCGCTTGCTCATGCGTGTTGCATGGTGAGAAGGGTTGCCCTTGCAGGCGCACGTGCGTTACCTGCCTCCGCAGAACTATGTGGATACAGTTTTTTTGTTGGGCCATGGAGGATTGGGGTATCGAGGCGAGAGCTTGTACGGTACGTACATGCTGGAATGGACTGAGGGCATAGGGTAGTCGCTCTGCGGCAAGTCCTCAAGGTACGAAGTCCATGCATTGCGTAGTGTGCGTAATGTGCAGTGGCAGCATGCCTGCGCTCGCGTGGGACAACAGGTTTGTGGGCTATTGCTAGCTGCTGTCGGCTTGGCATGTGGTGTGGGTGGGCAGTGGATGTGCGAGTTAGCACACCGGAAGGGGTGGGCTTCAAAAGGCGTGCGACTCTCGACTCGTTTGGGCGTACTGACTGTGGCCAACGACGGCGGTAACAGCGCCGGCGCCAGGGCGCCAACCGGACGCATTGACCGTTACTGTGGGGCCAAGGCACGTGTCTCACACGTGTCTGCGGCGCCTCGTCGTGGTGGGTGGTGTTCCGTTGCCGCTTGTACCCTACGCAAAAAGACAATTAACGCAAATGACAATGACTGTGCGTGCGCGATTCATGCATCTTTTGGCATGTTCGGATGACTGACTATTTACGCTCTCGCCCTTGTGGGGCCGAGGTTTCGGTGGTGCGTTGCACAGTGTGATGTGCAGGTGGATGGCAGTGGGGAGCGGCGGATTCCTATATGCAGTGGTGCATATATGTAGAAGCCGCTGTCGTGGGAACTTCCAGCTTCTCCTTTTTGTAGCTGTCTGTGAAATTTGGGCTTCGGTGGAATGCATTGTGGTTTGTGGGCTGCGGGGTCGCGGCATGGCCCAGGGGTGCAGCAACTAGCACAAGCAGCCTGGTGGTTGCTGGTGACTCTTTTCGGAGGGCGACGGGCGAGTGCAGTGGCCATGCCATCGTCGGCATTTTGCGACAGGACTGATTGCGATTTTCTTGGTGGGCTGTCGCGGGTTGCAAGATGTTGGAGGTGGGGGCTTGTGTGGCGGTACTGCACAGGGTCCGAGGGCTCATGGAATGTGGGCCTGGCTACCTTCGCGTGCATGCGGATGACATGTCTGGTGTCGACGCATTACTTTGATATGTATTTTGCTCATCGGAGTTTGCCATAGCGAAGAAGCATCGTGGGAATGCAATACACCTCGGCACCTAGCTGGAAGCCAAGGCGCCAATGTGATACTAAATTAAGACGTCTAGGCTGTAGATGTACAGCGCTGTATACCGGACCCAAAGATGCTGGTCAAGAGGTGGCCCTCGCTCGGCGAGCGGTGCTTTTGGGGCTGGCAACAGCTCCGCAGTGGCTCAGCCGGAAGGTGCAAAGCATTTCTTGCTCGTGATAGACCCACAGTATACTAGAGCAAACGCCGTGGGGCACTGCATAATCAGCGCAGCGTGCGATGAGTGGTGCGACACCCTTGGCTCTGCGAACCCGCGCTGCAGGCCGAAGCAGCGGAACCTTTATCGGACTTCATAAGCAAGATATTTCCAGCGGCGCCGGAGCCCATTATGTATCCACGGAGGTGAGCGCCCCCCGGCACTCAGACGGGTGTTGACGGGTGGCACAGGTCACGGCACGTCGCAAGGCTGTGGCCTACCCGGGTGCAACAGAACCTCCCGTTGTCTGGGAACCACCACACCAAATCCCGTGTGTTATAGTAACGGGCAGTTGGCAGCACTGCGGCAGGAAGCAGTGTCAGCCATTTCGCCCAGGCGGACCAGTTGTGGCACGTGTGCAAGCCCGCATGGCAAGGGGGCAGTCGGTTGCCCTGGGCACGCGCGTGCCCTGCCCTAGAAGCAGAGGGCGTAGTCGGAAATGGAAGTAACCTGTAGAGCGTTCGTTTCCCATGCCCGTACGGCACTCTTTGTAAGTCAGTACCGATGTCGATGCCGGTGCCGGTCCGTGTCGGCCCGCAGAACGCTCAACCAACCGTTTGCCGTACTGCTAATGCGGAGCGCGTACGAGACGGTGGACGACCTCGACTTCATCGCCATGGTGGGCGGCTGGGATGACTCATGTGCCGTACTGTTTGTACGGTCGTACGTGCGCAGGGGATGTGTCCATGTGTGCCACTGACGAGGAACATGCGGGGGTAAGACGGGCTGCTGGAGCGGCGTGGGGGTGCGGGTCATATGACCCTAACCGGGACAGGGAGGGAAGCTAGCAGCTTGCAAGCGTGCATGTGCCGGTGCCCGGTCTTTTACTGGATGTAACAAGGACACAACGGGTTGACTGGAGGTTTGCCACTGACGAAACTGCACCCAGCTGCCGCGCACTAATGGCGACCAGTTATATCGTTAGTAGCTGCTTACCTGCTCCCTCCTCTGTCCTCTCCTCGGTGCCGCTCGGCCCGCAGAACGACTTCCAAAAGGCCTTCTGGAAGCTTCGCGCCTCCGAGCAGGAGTCGTACAACCTGCAGTACGAGCCGCTCAAGCCCAAAGTGGTACGGCGGTTGTGTACGGATTATGAGTGTGTGGCTGAGGGTTGGCAGTACGTTCACAGTACCAGTACCGGTATGCATGCACCGGGTTGGTGAACTGGCTTGGCTGTTACTGTGCAGGAAAAGCAGTTGATGAACCGCAAATGAACTCTGCGCATGCAAGCAGCCGCCACGCGTACCACAAGCGCCCACGACCCTCCCAGCGCTTGTGTCCTTGTGTAACCACGCCCTACAAGGCTGCCGTCGCACCGCCAGTCGCATCTCCGTACTAAACTTCGTACATACATGCCGTACGCCCTTGCTGTACAGGGCGTCATCGCGGACCCGCTGTACTTTGACTTCATCTCGTACAGCCAATTCGCCACCATTGCGCGGGAGATGCCGCGGGGGCTACAGGTGTTCAAGGTGCGCGTCCCACCCGGGCTGCTGCCGTCCCCTGGTGACGGCACCTGCCGCTTGCATCGCTTCTCTTCTCTGCTGCGAATAGAGGCACGTCCGAGAACCTTCACATGCCTTCACGCAACTGCACATCCAGCACGGCTGGTCTCTTACCTGCTCCAAAGCCGTATTCTACCGTATGGACCGGTGGTAAGTCCTTGAACCTGTGTCTCTAGTGTACCCCTGCCACACCTAGCCTCGCAACTGGAGCGCTGCTGGCTCCCCAATCGGGACTGGCCCGCCGATGCCGCCGCCTGCACCGTTCCTGTACCGCAGGAGTACTGTGAGGGGTGCGAGGAGACCAACCAGTTCCGTACGGTACGGCGGGACGCCACGTGGGCCGACAACGACCTGCTTCCGGGGCGCTTCTTCACACTCACAGGGGACCGGCTGTACGGCGGACTCAAGGACGGCTTCCGGGTACGCGCGCAGTGTATTTTGTGCACCATAATCGTGCATATCTTGACACTACATGCTCCGTGAACAGAATATAGCCCGTATGCTTGACAGGAACTTTTGGTTCAGGGTTCAGGGTGAAAGTGCAGTGTAGGATGTGTGCAGTGTTACTTGCACCGGTCTCAAGTCCTTCAACGCTCATCATCGTATTCAGTGCCCCCTCCCGCCTCCAAAACCCCCGCCGCCCCAACCTTCCCCCCAAACGGCGAACATGGGGCTGTGTGAAACGCACCATGTTCCCTGCTCCCCCCCCCTGCGTGCCCTACATGCCCCAGGGCCCAACCCTTCGGGTCCTTTTATGCACCGCGTGTCCATCACGTCATCACATGATACGATAAAAACCGTTACCATGATACTCCATCATGCCTTGCTAAGGTGATCTCTCATGCGTCATCTCTGTCCCCGTACCCTTCCTTTCGTCCTCGCTGTGTTCCCCCCTCTCGCCTCTTTCCTGCCCCACCTGCCCCGCAGGGCACCACCTTCGGAGCCCCCACGCCCCTGACACCCGCCCCTAAGCCGCCAAGCTGTTGCACTACCAACGTTACCATTCCTTTTGTGCGTCATGTGCATCACCAACCGCTCCCCCGTCGCCTCTTTCCTGCCCCACCGGACCCCCTAGGGAACCACCTTCGGCGCCCCCGCGCCCCTGCCCCCCGGCAGTCCCCTGCCCGTCGTGGCGCAGGGCGTGCAGAAGCTGCTGGATGTCATGGTGGAAAACGGGTACGCCCTGCAGGTACGACACTGTACGGCAACGTACGACAAGTAACGGCAGGCAACAGCGGTGTTGGCATGCTATGCGTTCAGCTGAGCCACTCCATGCCCACCCTTCTGTGCCGGTACTTCCGTGAGCTTTCGGCCCTTGTCCTGTTTTGTCTTGCTTTTTGTTTGCGGTCCATGACGTGTGGGGGGGCGTGTTGGGGCAGCGCCTAAGCAGCGATTGATAACAATCAGGGGAGGCGTTATCGGATGGTCACGGACAAGCCCTGGCGGCCGCGCAACTGCACAGGTCCTGGCATGCGTGCCAATTGCTTTGACAGGCGCTGCCCTGCGTGTCAGCACGTATCAACATGCAGCTGCCGTACGCCACAGGCGGAGGTGTACGACGTGGTTGACGGTCCGGACGAGCGGTCGTTCAAGGTCCGGCTGACGGGGCCGGCCAACCTGTGGGGTGAGTACGGCAGCCACCTGGTGGGGCGGCATGGCACGTGGCACGTGGCACATTCAACGGCGGACGACACGCAGCACAAGTTAGGCCGCGGTGGTGGCCCCAGTGCGTGTGGGACGCGGTATTGAGGCCTGGGTAGTGGCAGTGCTCCTGCTTGTTCTTGGTGATGCACATTCTTTGCACACTGTTTGCACAAGGGCCAGGAGGAAGGAAGGGTGAAGGGTTTCGACCCCGCGCCCATGACAACGGGCCAGGGTGTTTCCTTTGATGTGGGAAGGCCTACAGGGTGTGTGGGACAGGCGTTCCTGGGCACCTGGCCGTCCCGCTTGCAGACAAGCGGGATCCTCTTGCAGAGGATGCCGTACATGCACGCCCGTATGGTGCGCGGCAGCTACTCAGAGCACGTTATCCTGACGGGCATATCTCATCACAAGTGCCTCGTGGGTTCCGTGCCGTAAAGCCGCCCCGCACATGTGTCCCACACCATTGTGCCGTACGTGCCGTACTGCAGGCCTCATGTCGCTGACGTACCGCCGTGCGGTGGTGGTTAACGCGTACGACGTCATGGCGGTTGACGCCTTCCTGCGTGCCTCGGGGCTGCGGGCGAGTCACGACGTGAGCGCTACGTCTGCAGGCGTGGAGGAGAAGTGGGTGCTCAGCGCCTAATACACAGCTGCTAATACACAGGTGCTGGTATACAGCCATCTGGCTGGAGGCACAGAGTGCAGGGGAGGAGACCTGCGGGAGTTGTCGGAATGTTTGTGAGCGTTGAGGAGAAGTGGGTCAGAGTGGATCTGTGGGCGGTCAGTGCGTGAAGTGTAGTGCGACGCCGAGGGGAGGGTGAGCAGTGAAGGGCTGCTCCCTGGCTTCGCAGGGAGATCAAAAGACAAGATGAGGCTCAGAGCATTCTTGACGGTGCGCAGCCAACGCGCATGTGTGACGCGGAAGCCGGCGCTGTCGCACGGTGACACCGCTGCGCGCAGACATAGGAGTGCGTGCATTCACGGCATTGCCAACACGTCAAGTGTGGACCTGTCAGTTTGGACAAATTTTTCTGTTCCTGAAGTGAGCTTAGTTTGCACAAATTTCTCTGTTCCTGAAGTGAGCTTGGGTTGTGTTGTGGATTGTGAAGTGAAACCAGTGTTACACTGTGGGCGAGAGCCAGGGGGTCCATAGCCGGACCGAGACACAGCGACGGCCTCTAGGGCCAAAGGCACGAGCCGGGAGGGCTCGAGGCACGGGACAACGCCCGACAGCACACGCGGGGGTCTATGTGTTGTGGGTGTAGGGCTGTATGCATGTGTGGATTGCAATTGGACAAGTGATGGCGTCCGGTTTGTTGCCATGATGCTGCCTGTGTTGTGTCCATCTTGAGTCCACGGCAGGCGGTGCCACGCCTGGGGGCAGCCCACAACAGTCCCACCCAGGGGAGTCCCACCCTGGGCCCACCTGAGCCCATGCACGCCAGGGGCCCTCGTACGGTAGATCTTATCCTGGGCGTCAAAGGATGTAGCCCTCCTTGTTTTGAAATTTGGGTGGCGATGTAGGTGTTGCACTGCGACCTGAGTTTGGTGGGTGGTTACTGACCCCCACAACAGTCCCACCCAGGGGAGAAGCACCCTGGTCCCACCTGAGCCCATGCACGCCAGGGGCCCTCGTACGGTAGTTCTTATCGTGGGCGTCAAAGGATGTAGCCCTCCTTGCTTGAAATTTGGGTGGCGATGTAGGTGTTGCACTGCGACCTGAGTTTGGTGGGTGGTTACTGTGGTCAGTTACGTACAAATTCGTTTCTGCCCAGTTGTCATTTGGGTGGCTGGTGACATGCTCGTACCTGCGAGTACGTGCCGTACCCCTGCTGTGCTGCAGCCAGTCTCCCGGTGGGGCTGGGGCAGGTTGGCGGGAAGCCAGCGCGGGTCTGGGGAACAGGCTGTTGCTATTGTAAGCAGGATGTGGATTCTCTGTCCAACCCGGTGCCTCCCCAGATCCCTGAGGGCTGTTATTCCATCATGTACATACCGTACCGTACTGCGTTAGGCTCGCCCTCAGCCTTTCGCAGATGGACGTGGCCAGTTGCTCTGAGTTCTCTTTAGCAATGTCGTCAGCCGCTCGTGTCTACAGGCTTCGAGTTGATGCGCAAAAGCAGAGGAAACGGCTCGTCTGTGCTTCCCAGGATAGCCACCATTACCCGACACCACGAGCAGGGGAGGGCATACGGAGGGAGCATGTGTGGCTGGCTAGTGCGCCTTCGGGGGTACAGCAGTGTGTGTGGGAGGTGGTGGCTCTGGCGGCCCTTGAGGCCATGGAGGTGGGAAGGCAATTCATGCACGCACGCATGCGAGAGCTGAGGGGCAGTGCAGCAGTTCCCCAGTGGCAGTCCCTGGTGTCGCAAGCCTCACGCCGGGCAGTTGCATGCATGTGGGCGCACCTGCGGGCGTTTGCAAGCCTAGGTTTGCCACGCACAGGGTGGGATGAGGTCGGCACGGCCCACCCCTGGCTTCGGGTGTTGGACGGCGGCCTCCTTTGCACCTGGCCGGAGGCCCTTAACAATAACTAATGCAAGGGCGGATATTGCCCAGGAACTAGTACACGTACTGCGCCTACCCTGTCTTGTTTGCCTGCCTGGTGTGGAGGGGTGCTTCTGTGTGGGGGGCGGTTGTAGGGCACGTGTGGCCTGTGTTCGTGGGAGGCCCTTGGGGTTTCGATGGGGGAGGAGCGAAAGCAGCAACCGGGGGGCCGATATTGGCTAAGTCCTCCGTACAGCTGCCTCGTATCCGGTTCCTCCTGGGCAGAAGGGTGGTTGGGAGCCGCGGCAGGGGTGCTGTGTGTGCTCTGTGGGTGCGTCTTGTGGAGAAGCTTTGTGGGGGCGCGACCGGGCTGTGGTGGGGTGAACTTGAGGCCCGCACGTGGTGGCCTGGACTTTATGGAGCTTGTCGCTCCTTTCCGTGCAGCGAGAGGGGTGGGAAACCCGTGTCCCCAAAGGCCGGGACCAGCTCTGTGTTTCGAGCGGGATGGGGCTGGGCTCTGGAAGGGGACCAAAACTGTAAAACCATACATACCACGAGCACGGGGAGCACGGGTGCAAGAGCATCAGGTTGCCAAAGAGTGCATGTGCATGAAGGTTAAAACGCCAGCTCGCTAGCAGAGTTGGCGATGGCACCACTCAGCCACACACAGAAAGAAAGCACAGGCACCTCACTCGTCCTCCTCCTCATCCCCGTCCCAAGACCGAGCTTTTTGGTACCCCACTGATGAATGCATTCAGTAATGCTGCAAGGGGGCTTGTCGGCCATGGGGGAGGGGCCTGAAACTCAGTGTTGCCGGGCCTTTTCGTGCACGAATCCCCCGTCAATCTGCCGTAGGCCCGAGAAAAGCGGGTCAACAGGCCGAGAACACCTTTTGGGGTCTCCTAGGTTCTAGGCTAAAATTCTAGCCTAAAAATATTCTACCTAGAATTCTCGGTCTAGGGCCCTGGCCAACCCTACCGACAGTCGCGCACTCAACCCACCCCCCTCTCAGTATGTACCCGACGATGTAGTACGAAGAACACAGACAACCTTCGGCGTCGTCAGAACCTAGGGCGCTAGGCATTGCCTGGAACCCCTGGGTGTTCATGTCAACAGCACGATGCCGCCAGTGTCTTCAGCAGCATCCGATGCCCGCTCCACACGGCACACATCCCAACAGGCGGACGCATTCGCCCGTGCTCTATCCATGGTCAGCTCTTGACACAATCGCTTCTCTCCACATAGAAAACATGCGGGATGCACTCCGATGTACACGCTCGCGAGCAGTTCATCTCCCCGTTTCCCTACCCACCGTCCATCACTGCGCATCATCCGCACCTTATGTGCCGTATAGTCCTGCCATTCCACGAATGCACCTGCACACGACAATCGCCAATCACATTGCCCCTATCATACCCGCGCCAAGGCAGATAATCGCTGAATGCGCGCTTATGCAATCCTACGCACCTGCCCACTAAGCCACTCTGCCTTGAGTACGGCAAACGCAGCCTCCAGTACCACACCGCCAGTGCGCGTTGCGTCACAGGCGTTCAAGTGATCCAAGATCCATACACATTGACGAATACCCAGAACAGTCACTGTCGAGCCCTGTAAGCTAGGCCTCATATATACATTGCACGCCATGCCAGTACCAGCCCTACCACCCGTAGCGGCCTCACACGTTGCCTCCCTATGCACGCCAGCACAACCACCCGTAACTACCTGCCCCTGCTCACACGTTGCCCCCCCATGCATGCCGATCCCACCCGAAAAGCTCGTTTGCGCTCTCGCTTGTGCTTCATGTCGTTGTTAGGACGTCCACCACCATTAACCCTGCTAAACACAAAGCCGTGGCGTGGTAGTGCGGAACTTGGTCCACCACCATTGTGGTTGCGTCGGCCCATCCCGACCAAGGGCCCACATACGCCTTCTAGCAGGACGCTGCCCTCTGCTGCCGTTTGAGAGCACCGCCCGCAGGCGGCTAGGCAAAGTAACAAGTGCTACAACCAAATGCCGTGGAGCTGATCGCAATGAAATGTTAAATGAAACCGGTGTGGCACGCCCGACGTGGACAACAGCTCCCAATCACAGCATGGACCCTAAAGGTCGCGGACCAGGCCGCCTGCCCACCTAACAATACCCCTGGTCACACCCCTTTGCGCGACTCCCGGCACAACTCTTGATTCTCCTCGCAAGCACTATTTTACCGGCCCCCCGCCGTACATGCCGTACGCGCCACCACCGTACGGCATCCCCATCCCTCCGCCGTACGGCCCCTCAAGCGCTGCCGGCATCGCCGCCCCCGGTGCCGCCACGCCGCCGCCGCTCCACGGCACCGCGCCCGCCGCCATCGCCGCTGCCGCCACGGGATCTGTCCCTGGCCCCGCCCCTGGCCCTGCTGCTTCTGCCCCCACGGGTGCGTGGAGCAGGGGTGCGTGGAGCCGCAACTCTGTGAAGTATATGTTGTTGCGGTTGAAGACTTCCCGGATAGCGTTGATGACGCCGTGACGCGCGGCGGCAATGCGCTTGTGCGGCGCCGAAAAAGAGAACTTGTACCTGCAAGGCAGGCAGTGTGATGGGGGCTGATAGCTTAATACACAATGGGTAAGGAGGCCACGAAACGCGGGTGTGCATTGTGTGGTGATGGCAGCGTGAGGTTGAACCTGCAAGGCGGGCCTGGCGGACGGTGTCTGCAGCTTCACCAGGTGCGAGGAGGCCACGCATTGTGGGTGCGCGTAACTGCCTGGTGCGGGTTGCGCGAGCTTGTAGCTGACGCAAGGGTGGCGGCAAATGGGGTAGGCGGATGCTGTTGCGGTGCGAGCATGCGGTCTGCAGCGGTTGCACAGGAGGGCGCTGTGAAGCCACGTCAGCACCACGTTAGCGTTGCCGACAGGTTGTGGTGTGGTAGCATGCGGTGAAGGTACAAAGCAAGGAATAAGGCAAAAAGAGAGCATGGGCGTTCACTAGCGAACGAGGCTGAAGCTGCAACGGTGCGCAGAAACGCCAGGCAACCCACTGGGTGATGTCCAGGCTGATTCCTACATTCCTAGCTGTGTGTTTTCCAGGTCGTGCCAACGCCAAGCAACCCACTTGTGGAAGGTGCGAACCACCAGCTTGTTGGGCCGCTCGATGGTGTGGAAGAAGGCCGCGAAGCCGTACGACGTGTCGTACTCGCCGGGCGAGCCGTTGATCACCTGCAGGTACAGGGTGCCGTACAAGGTAGGCGCCAGCACGGCACGAGCGGAGCGAGCGCTGATGCGTGATGCACCCGTGTCCAAATCCGGCAGCGCGCCAGACCGCATTTTCGTTGGGGGCCCAGTAAGTATCGACGAACACACATTCACCAAGGCCGCACCTTTAACACCGAGCATCCCCAGCCCCGTCCGTGCGTCCTACCACTGCAGTCCTGTGCACGTCCCACCCACCCACCCTGTCCCCGCCGAGAATCCCGTCTTAAGCAAAGCTCGAGCCCCATTCGGGCTTTGTTTCAACTGGTGCTGGCGCTTGGTTCACCATGTTAAGCCCTACCGCACCCCTAAGTACCTCCACGCCCGCCCGCTTTCACCACCACGCCCGCCCGCGATATATGCACACACCTGACCACCCATATGGTTCCGCTGGCGCCCCAACGCACCTCCATCACCGCCTCCTTGAGCTCCGCCAGGATGGACGGCGGAGTGGTGAGGTCCACCGCAAAGTAGTTCTGCTCGATCTTCCAGTCGGACCTACGTTGAGGCAGAGGACGGCACTGCTCGTAACGATTGCACAACGGCATTCCGCACTCTCGGGTGCGTGCTCCTCCCACCCCCTGGCCTAGTACACACGTTGCCAATACACACCTGCTGAGGTTGGTGAACTTGTTGCCCACCAGCTTGGCCATGGGTATGACCACCAGCTCGCCGTCGGTGGACTTCTTAATGCGGAGGTAGAACAGGTTGAAGTCCTGCAGGTGAGACGATAACACAAATCGCATAGGTGCTACTAGCCTGTCGCAACCAAAAGAGGTCTGAAGTTCTGGGGCAGTTCGTGAACACCACACGGTTATGGATCCCGGCTTTTGCCCGCAGAGCAACATCAGATCACACACAGTATAAGGACTACGGGTGGATGTGTCGCATCACCGACCATGAAAGTCAAGAATAAAAGCACCAATGCGACTTTGCAGATCACAACTGCACCGCAGCAGACACAAGTGCCTGGCGGCACAAGACTAGCACCACCACCACCAGCAGCAGCACCACCACCACCACCACCACCACAACCACCACGCACAAAGCGCCCACATGCACACACGTGCGGGACAAGCCCCCCTGCCCCAGCCCCTTTCAAGGAGACACTCACACACGCCCGCCCAGGCTCACAACTGCTCGCGTAACATGCTGCTTGGACTCCAAACAGCCTTTGGGTATACGCGCTGCTTCATTCCCAGCTACTCACACGCACGCACCTGGATGATGCCCATGTGTCGCCACCCGGGGGCCTTCCTTCTTTTCAGCTATAAAGTATTTCAGCCGCGCAGCACTGGCACCGCGATCTCCACCACCGACCTGCACTCCGACACCTATCTGCTGCGCCCTGTCTCCTAACCATGCCTGCTTAAGCAAGCATGTACAAACATGTACCTGTAACAGGCTTATATTGCCAGATTACCGCACTGCATCCGCTACACACCTGGATGATGCCCATGTATCTCCACCCGGGGGCCTCCTCTACCACGATCTCTGCGGTGCGGCAACGGGGAGACCTTACTGCTGGCTCACAGGGTCGCGGGAAGCAGTGACAGTTCGGTACAACTTGCTGATGGCGGTGGTGATCTCTGCGGCGGCATTTCGTGGCGGTTGGCAGGGGCGAGTGCGTGGCGAAGTGTGGGATGGGAGGGAGCCCATGCACCACCGGCACCTGCACGTGTGCAGCGGCCTACCAGGTGCGTGTGTATTAAGGCAGCGGCCTACCAGGTGCGTGTGTATTAAGGCAGCCGCCTACCAGGTGCGTGTGTATTAAGGCAGCAGCCTACCAGGTGCGTGTGTATTAAGGTATCACCGCCTTGCTGCATACCTATCGTTGACATGGGGGTGGGTTAGTTTTTGGGTGTACACGGCGTACATGGGGGTCTGGACCATGGTGGCCGTTACCTGCCCACGCTGCACACCGTCATTACATCAAGACTCCTAACCCACGGCTGAAGGAGCACCAGCATGGAATCAACCCGCGCTCCTCGCAGCCCTGTACCTGCTCGGCCTGCGCCGTCGTTGACTATCCAGCCCCACATACCCCATGACCTAGATCAATAACCTTTCCTGCTTTGCGCAGACCCAGACAATGCACCCACCCATGCTGTGGATGCCCCTCCATCCCTCCGTCCGTCCAACAGGCCAGGTTATGCCCCTGCCCCCATTTGCAAAGAGGGACCAGGACTCACCTTCCCCCACGTCGAAGGGCTGTTGCACCAGAATCAGCACGCACGCGGATAGGATGTTCCTGCACGCATTGCATGTCGAGGAGACATTACTACCGTAGATGTAACGTTGCGTGACGCGAAGGGTAGAAAGGAAGGCACTGGGTCAAGAACAGGATCGGCATGCCCGAGGACACCTGGACTCGCACGCACGAGTGGGCGGAGGGGCATGGATATGAGCAGGAACAACCCGTCATATCGATGTGTGTTTAATGGAGTTGTAGCAGGAGCTACCCCACACCCATCTGTTTTGCTCTGCGAACAGCAAGCTGAGCACCACCACCACGCATGCTGACTCTAACCCGCATTGGTACAGTGCAGCATGAAAGATACACCCACAACCCACCTGATTTGCTCCGCGACCAGCAGGCTGACCACCACCACGTATGCTGACAGAATTCAATCAAGTATTACATACTGACTAACAAGAAGATCCACTACACACCTGATTTGCTCCGCGAATAGCAAGCTGACCACCACCACGTAGGCGGAGAAGAAGTCGAGCGCCGTCTTGCTGGAGGAGCCGGAGGAGAAGAGCCGCGCGACGTCCAGAATCTGCAGGTACACCACCTGGGGGCGGGGACAGCAGACAGTAAGGCATACGCAATAACAGCGCAGGCACTTGATGGCGACGCTTTGATGGTGGTCAGGGCTCACCGCCAACGTGGGAGAGCGGGGTCATGAAAGACAGGACCACGTGATCAGCTTGTGTGGCCGGGCTTGGATTTGCAGGTGTCGGGAACACCACGTGTATGCGCATGGGGCTCCATGGCTGGGCAAGAGGTGATACGTGATATAGTGTTGAGGTTGTGCATGTGCCTCTTGACCACAATGCGAACTGCAGCCCGCAGGGAATGCGGCTGGTTTGTGTGCCGGCCGCCCAAAATGGCACGAGGAATAGGGTCCTGGGAACGCGGGCGTCTGGCACACAGGTCTTGCGCAATTGCGCCCGTTGCCGCTGTTAACAGCAGCTACCCGTCATGTGTAGCAGCTTAGGCAAGGCGTGGCAGCGCGTAACAGGCTGCTGGCAGCTGACCACGACTCTTTATAAAAAAGAAAGGATACTCCGCGGCAATCGCCAGCGGCGTTAGTTAAGGAAGTGGGATATGTTGCACCAGGGTCTGGCCCCAGTGGCTCCCATCTACCGTAGGGAGGGCCCACCATCTTTCATCCTTCTACCCTCAATTTGGAGATTGGGAGGTTCATTATGGACCTTACCGTTGAATGTGCCATAGCCGGGTTTCGAACCTCCATCCCTCGGATACGATGGCACTTTCACCAATGTGCCTTATCTCTTTAACCACGAGCGAGTTCCGGCGGATACGACTCCTTATACAACGGCCGCCCGCTCGCATACCCGTAACCACGTGCTACGTGTGGGCGGTTGCTCTGTACCGCCAACTCTATCAACAACTGCACCACCGCCCACGCACCATGAGGAAGATGCCGTTGATGATGGCAATAAGGCACACCTGCAGCAGCAGGGCATGGAAGCAGCACACAGGTGGACAGCAGCTGTTGCACGCAGCTGCGTCGCTGTACGCACACCATTCGGACGAGCCGCCTACCGTTGCCGCCGCCGCCGCGCCGCACCCAACGACAACAGACCCACTTGCCTGCAGCGACAGCGCCAGGACCTAGGACCAGGACCACCGACAACACAGTGTCTGCTGGACTTACTTTCATGAAGCCTGCCCACCTGCACTGACGTGATGAGGGGCCGCACCACCCGCACGGTATACGCCCCTATCATGTACCCACAGTACATTACCACCCACACGCACAATGTACGAGTGCCTGCTGATACGGCGAAAGACGCTCACCTGCAGCGGCGTGGTCAGTGAGCGCACCGCCAGCTCGGTGAGCGCCCATACTTACGCAACTAACTAACTAACTAACAAAACTAACTAGCAAAACCACCGCGCACTGCTGCTGCGACGCCCCCTCACCTGCAGCGACGTGGTCAGTGAGCGCACCGCCCGCACGGTGAGCGCCATGGACTTCTTCTGCTGCAGGAAGGACACCACGCTGCCCTTGACCTCGGACAGCGTCAGGCGACCTGCGGGGGAGGGTTGAAGGGTGTGGGAGGGCAGATGAAAGGTGCGTGGCAGACGTAGGCTTGGGCCAGGTTGGCTGGTGGATTGTGTGTTGGAGGACATCCGGGTGGGGCTGGAGAACCCGGCGGCAGGTGGGCGTGGTGCATGTGTATTAACGGCACTGTGTTTTAGGGACCGTGCGGGGTGGGGCAGTGGCGTGGGTGGCATGCATGCACGCGTGTTCCGCATGACTTGACCTTGGCCAGCGTCAGGCGGCCTGTGGGGATGGTGTGGGGGTAGGAAGGACGCCAGTGGGGACGCGGTCGAAGAGGAATAGACGAGGCCATGGGGGGACAACACAAGGCAGTTGAGGCCAAAAGAGTGGCCAACCGGAGGGCAAAATTGTATTGCTGCCAGCTTTTGTCCTGCCTCACCGTCCTTGTCCTGGTCGAAGGCCTCCCAGGCAATGGCCCTGTCCTCCTCCTTTGGGAAGATGTGCGTGAACTCCTGGGGAGGGGAAGGAGCGGGGTGTGTGTTAGGGGTGTGCATTATGGGGGGGTGTATCAGGAGCCCCAAAGCAAAGCAATGTCCTCCTCCTTGGGGAAGATGTGCGTGAACTCCTGGGTGAGTTGGTGGAGAGGGGACACCTGCCTTCCCCTGGCAGGTGTCAGGCTGTGCACAGGGGAAGGTGGTGTGCTATCGTAACGGCCTGCTGTCAATTGACAACGTGTGTGCGCAGCTGGCTGTGGTGTACCTAGGGGGCACACGCACACGTGGCTTAACAAGGGCACTCATGGCAGTACAAAAGAATGTGTAGGACATCGTGGAATAACCACTCGCTGGCTATGGCGCACCTCAGGCACAATGGCGTCCCCCTCGGGGCAAACGCACTTCCACACCGCCTCCGCATAGTACTCCGCCTGGTGTGGGATGTCCACGTCGGACAGGTTGACGTACACCTGTGTACGGCGGTGTCGTACGGGCAGCGGCGCGCGGTACGGCATTTGGTAGAAGGTTAGTACGGCGTCGTACGAACGCGACCTCTCGGCATATGTACCGTAGATGGAGCCTGGCCTGCCGTACGCGCAGTTTGTCCACGTTGCAAGATGCGAGGTGTGGTGCTAATACACGTGCACCTAACCCACATTCGTGCCCAGTCCCACCTGCTGCGGGGAGGCCCCACAATTGAGACTCTGCGTGCTGTGTTGCAGTGCCACACATGCGTACACCCAGCCCGCACAAGCCAAGAGCCCACCAGCAGCAGCTCGTCCATCCGCACGCGCGAGCCGATAGGCAACGCCCGACGGCCAGCCACTGTGTTGCTATGCTAATACACATGCACCTAACCCACCACACGCCCTCAGTCACCTGCAGCAGCTCGTCCAGCAGCATGCGCGAGCTGATAGGCAACGCCCCGACGGCCAGCCACTGTGTTGCTATGCTAATACACATGCACCTAACCCACCACACGCCCATAGTCACCTGCAGCAGCTCGTCCAGCAGCACACGTGGGCTGATAAGCGACCGAAGGGGCGAGGTGCGCATGGAGCGCAGCTCGCGTCGGGCTGTCGCCGGGTGCATCTCGCGCTCGTCCTGGGGTGTGTATCAAGACATGTGTATTAAGGCGTGCGGTGGTGGAACAGTAGGGGCGAGATACGCATGGAGCGCAGCCCGCGTCGGGCCGTGGCGAGGTGAATGTTGAGTTCATCCTTGGACGTGTGCAAAAGGGTACGTGGGTCAGGGGTGTGGTGATGAGCGACCGCAACCGCGAATCATTCACAAACGTCGTTACAACCCAGACTTCTGAAGCCTAGTAACCGTATTCCACAACCCAATTCCACGCTCTACGCTGTCCACAAGCATTAGAGCCGCCGCACGCCCTGCCAACGGACAACTGACACATGCCACGATCCACCATCACAACCCACAACCTTGTATACAGTATGGCTAGATGGCTGCATGTAATGCTTACGTATGTGCATGTTGGAGCCACCTCCTACCTTATCCGCGTGTATGGAGCCCCGTTGCAGGGCTTTGAAGCGGCAGTGGATGGCTGAGGTGCGCTTGGCACGTGTGCGCACATGGTGCTGCTCCTGTAGGGGGGACACATGAGGACACAGTACATCAGCATGCTGTTGGCCGGCTCCACAAAGCGGTATAGCAATGTAAATCAGCATCACAAGCGGGGAGTCAGAGGGTGCCAAGTTGCCCGGAATCCCGCATCCCCGCGGGGTAACCGCAAAGCGGCAAAGGGGAATCGGAAACAGTCGGCCTGCATAGAGCGAGGTTAGCGGCGGCAACGGAAAGCGGGAAACAACTTAATACTTACCACCTGATACCGGGGGTCGGTATCCCTCCGTCCAACACCCCTTCTTTTCCGGCCAGCCTGCCGGCGCATGCCATGGGAGCTGGAGCACGAGGCGGACCGCAACTGCAGTGAGACGCCTTTACCTAACCGTACTGCTGCTATTACTCCTACTACCACCACCACCTGATCGCGTTTCTGCTCTCTTTTTCCCCCCCACCCTCAATGACCCCGACTGTTTCCGATTCCCCTTTGCCGCTTTGCGGTTACCCTCCCCCAATCACCCCGTTTTGGAATCTGGCACCCTCTGGGGGCGTTCACATGCCAAGCGGGCGCGTACCGGTATGCGCGGATGCGGTTGCGGGCGCGTGTTGCGGATGCGGTTGCGGGCGCGTGTTGTGGATGCAGTTGCGGGCGCGTGTTGCGGATGCAGTTGCGGGCACGTGTTGCGGATGCAGTACGGGAAGTAGGCAAAATAGACCTGAAACAGTCACAAGCAAGCAAGGATATAGGCAGGGTGACAGGGTGCGGCAAGCAGGTGTCGGGGTGCAGATCGGCTGTGGAGATCGCAGGCGCCAGTGCCGCGAAGCTGATATACTAAGCTGAATAAGAAAGCTGGCTGTGTCGGTTGACCCCCGGCGCACGCACGACCAGACCGGGCGTGTGCACATGTGACGTTGATCCCCTCAGAACCACACCCCATCAACCCTACCCCACCTTGAGCCAGTCGTGCAGCTCCAGGGAGGCCAGCAGCGTACGGCGGATGTGGATGGTGTCCGTCTGCTCGATGCCGTGAATCAGGGTATTAAGGCTCTGGCTGCTGACCTGGCTCTGCGGCCCCGCACCCTCCGTAAACGACACATCATAGTCCGACGCCGCCGGGGCCGAATCGCGCTCCGCGTCCGTACTCCCGTACCCGAACGCGTCGTCGTCCGTACCCGTGTCCGACGCGTTGCCGTACGACGGTCGGCCGTCCTGCCGTACGAAGGCCTCGACGCCGCCGGGCGTGCCGCCGGCGCCGCTGTTGGGGTCCTGCCCTCCCGGGCGTGCGCTAGTCGCTACAAGGCCCTGCTGTTTGGAGGTGCGGTTGGTTAGCAGCGAGGATGGCTGCTGCTGTGTGTTGAGTTGCTGGCTGCCGTCCGTGTGTTGCCCCACCTGCTGCCGCGGTGTGTGACCGTCCAGCCCTGCCCCCTGCCCTCCCCCAGTCCTCCGCAACGCCCCCTGTAACGCACGCAGCTCGGGTGCACTGGCCACAGGCGGAAGGCCTCCCGGCCCTCCACCCACCTGCCCGTCACTGCCCCTCCCCTGCTCAGCCCCCACGCCTGCCTGCCCCTGCCCCTCCTGCTGCTCCTCCTGCTGCCCTGGATGGTAGCTCCGTCCAGTGCCGCTGCCCAGGGGTCCCGGGGCCAGCAGTAGCGCCGTCGTGTGAGCCGCGTCGCCGCCAAGCGGCGGCAGCAGTGGCAGCGGCGGCGGCGGCGGCGGAGCCGCCGCTGCGTCCTCGGGCACAAACTCCAACCGCACCGACGACGACGCCAAGCCCGAGCTGCTGCCATGCCTCGACGACAGCAGCGGCGGCGGCGGCGCCGCGCCGCCAACCTCCGCTGTCGCCGTAACCGCCAGCCGTGACGTCCCCCGCAGCCGTCCGCCGACGCCGCCGCCTACGCTGCCGACGCCATCGGCGCTGCTGCTAGCGAGGTCCCCAAGCGAGCGGCGGCGAGGCTGTCGTAAGGGCCATGAGTCAGCGGATGGGCCCTCCGAGGGCAACGGCAGGGTCTTGGCCGAGGCGGAAGCGGGAGGTAGCTGTACGGCACCCTTGGGGTGCATGGGGGCGCCAGGGGAGGGTCCCCCGGGGGGTCCGGCCGACACGGCCACTTGCACCGATCCCCTGCTCCGAAACAGGCCCCAAGACCGAGTGGAGAGACTGCGAGTTTCCTCAACTGTCACGAAATCAACGTGCTTGGAGTGCTGCGCTGGGACAGGGGAGTCGCGCTCGCTCTGTACTGCGAAGCCGGCGGAAGCTGGGGCGGTCCGGACGAGCGAGTTGGCCGCGTGCTGCTGCAGTAGCTGCAGCTGCTGCTGCTGTTGCTTGGCTTTGCGCTTCATGGCACGCGCGCGGGTAAGCCGGAACAGCCTGCTTTTGCTCTTGGGAACTGCGCCCGAGTCCTCCAGAAGCTTCTCCCGGACCAGGCGGTACAGCACGTACTCGTGCTGCGTGCCGTACGCGTTGCCGTACGGTAAACGTTGCCGTACGTGGGTTGCAACCGGAAGACGCACGACGGAGCGTTAGGGGCCGGGGTGTCAGTAGGTTTTGGTACCTTCCAATTGCAGTGCGTTGCCGTTAGTAAAAGGGTGTTGTCCTTGTCAGGTTACTGGCCCCGTAGCCCTGGCATGTTAGCCTGCCTTTCCCAATGCTTATCCTGCGGAGCAACAGTGTGCACGGACCACGGCCTTAACCCACGGCCCGCTAAGACACATGCCAACCTGGAGTTGCAGCGCGGTGACGGCTTTCCGCCTGCTGCTACCCGCGTAGCACCGGGCACACATCCTACCCACCCGCCACCCCCAGTCGCTAACCCACACCTCGCTAATGCACATGCACCCTCACCTGCAGCGCGGTGATGATTTTCTGCCTGCTGCTGTCCGTGTACCACCAGGCGATGAGCGCCTTGCCCACCGCCTCGATCGCCACCGCGGTGGACAGGAAAAGCAGCAGGCACAGCAGCACGCGCCCGATCCACTTGGGTGCCTGCAGTCGTTGGACACAGGGCACCTCAAACAGCAGTACAATGGAAGCCTACAATGCAGGTGCTGGAACTACCACAGCTGCCCTCGGTTGCCAAACCACTGCAATACCCAACACCACCCGTCCCTGCCTCTGTCATATCCCGTCACGCATCCTCTTTTCTTACCCTAACCCTGCTGCTCCAGCTCGCGGTCCTGCTTCTGCTGTTAATCCTGCCCTACCCTGCTGCTCCTGCTGTTAATGATGCACCCCCTGCCGCGCTGCTCCTGCTCCGCCTGCTCTCCCTGACCCACCTCGGGCACCGGCTCGGGCGGCGGGCGGCCGTTGACGGTTGAGATCACCCACAGCTGCCTGTGTGTTATGAAGGCGCCCACCACGTTGAAGAAGCTCTTGTGCAGCTTCTTGCTGGCGGGCAGCTGCACCAGCTGCAGGAAGAACTTGAGCTGGGAGCAGAGAGGGATGGAAATATGGTCAGGCGGGATAGGGAGACATAAGATCAGCCGCAGATGGGCGAAGGCTGATGATGTCCTGCGGTACAGAATGCAGAATGTGTCATGCTGTGGTAACTGTACCAGCTGCAGGAAGAACTCGAGCTGCGGGCAGGGAGGGTTCCTTACGGTCAAGCGTGATGGTGGGTCGTGCCACCACCACCTCCATCACCACCTCACGTCCTCTCCGCGCTCAGGCACCCGCGTTTCCGTCCTGTACACGGCCCCTCGCGAATCACGCGTACTCCCCATCGCCAACAGCTAAGCCCCATCGCCCGCCGCCGGCCGCACCTCGATCCATGTGTAGACGAGGTCCACCAGGATGTTCCACACGATGCCAAATGTGCAGATAGAGCCCCAAAAGTATAGCCAACGCACGCCTTGAGGCTGCAGGGAAGCACGTGACGTAGGGTGTGGCGTGGTTGTGTTACAACCCAGGTGGTTTGGCCTCACAGGGAAGGGTGTTGGTGGTTGTGCGCCAAGCCGGGGAGGGGGGTTGGGCGTTGGGGTGTGGGGCTGTGGAGGGGTGGGATTGCATACGGTGCGCTGTACACAGAGCAGAGGCTTGAGCTTAAAGGACAGGAAAGCATAACTCACCGGAACGTCAACATCCCTGACATCCAGGCCGATAGCTATCCCCAGCAGGACCAGCCCCACCGCTGATACTGCGGCCAGCACTCTTGTGCTCGGCGACACGCGGGTATGCGCCCAGACAACGCGAGCGGAATGAAGACCATTTGTAGAGTTCGCCAACGACACCAAGCTGAGCCTTTTGTTCCTGGCGAAGGCAAATACCATGATACTCCGACTGTCCGGCTGAACGCCCTGAACCTCAGTAGCGCTTCATATACGTCTGTTGCCTGTCATGATAAAAAAGGATCACTACGCTGATGAGATAGCAAGAGACTTCTCAACCATCTTTCTACAGCTGTCAGCCGCGCCGACGCAAAAGAGGCGTCGCTGGGGACATCGCGAACTGCGTAATGTAACACGAAATCAGGTGAGCTCTTAGATTACATGGTTGAGCTGTCGCATCCTGGTAGCGATCTGGGTCATGCACAGGACCAATGCAGGCGAATCCTAGGAGCCCCCTGGGCAGCTCCCCTGCCGCTTCTGACAGCGCATAGCCACTGGGTTGTTGGCAAAGCTCAACTGCAGGTATGTGAGCACGCAACGCAGTAAGAACTCAAACACGGGTGCGTGCGGCACATGGCTACCATGAGTGGCAAGGCCATGTGGCCTGACCCAGCGCAACATCCCCACCTGGGGACGTGGGGACTGAGGTGCGTCCGCTCGCCCACGGCTGCCTTGATGCACAAAGATCGGCACAATGGATATTGTGTTAACCACAATTTGGTACACCGCACTCCAGGCACTCTGCGCGTCCACGTCAGCACCTGCCCCAAGGCAGCCAGCTGCTTTAGTTGTTTACCACACGACGATCTGCTCCGTGGCATGTCAAGCCGGTCACCTGTCGTGCAAGCCTAGCCACAGCGGATCCAACGGTTAACGGGACTGCTGGAGGTGTTATCCCTGCTTGCGGCTGAGGGTACTCCCAGTTGTCTAGGGCATTGGCGCTTTCAGACCTACAGCCGCCTCAGTTTGATCGCTGCGGCGCCACCCGCCCCGTCCTTCTTGCCCAAGCAAGGGTCCACGCGTCTGCCCTCCGCAGCCCCAACTACCCACCCCAACCTTCCATCGACCCTCATTATAAGTCCCCCTCCCTCTGCTGTATCCCAATCATCATGCGGAGTGAAGCTGAGACGCCGCTGGTAGCTGGACCCTGCTAGACATACCACTCTACGGACGGGGCGCGCAACGATGCACCTGGTTCACATCTGCGGCCGGAACAGCGACGTGCTTGGACCCAAGGTAAGGCAAACACGGGTGGCATTTGTTGTGCCCGCTGGGGCGAGCTAGAAGTGAACGGGGAGCAGATGCCCCAAAGGCCCGCAGGCCCTTAAGGCCCTGAGGGTCCAAAGGCCTGACGGCCCCGGAGGGGTGGTATATAGCCGGGAGGGCTCGTTATGCTGTCAGGGACGCGTTGTGGCTCAGGTTCTTGAGAGCCAGCTGGGATGCAGGTGTTGTTGCTGCTCCTGAAGCGTTTTGGCACCGTTGGGACCCGAGCCCCGTCCGGTAGGCAGGGGCCCGCTGGCCGCGTAACTCGGGCGCTTCCCCTGTGACCGCAGGGTGCACTTCGATAAAATAAATAAATATTATCGATGCTTGTGATATCTGTGCACCGTTTTGTGCGCTTGACTCGTCGCTATCGCAGTATCGGCGTCCGTTGCCGGCAGTGACCCACGGGTCAATCCTAACGGTCCAGCTCAAAAACAAACGAAACAAGGACCGTGTCGCAAGGTTGACGCGTATGACTAGATTCTTACTGCCCTTTCCTTTTACCAAATGCAAACAAAGAACCAGGTTGCTTGCTGCTCTTGCTAGGCGCAAACGTTCGCTCCGCGTTGAGGAGGCCCCCGTCCGACCCGCTTTTGGCGCGCGCTCCTGCTGCAATTCCAAGGCTCGGGTACTCGCTGACACCCTCCGCGTCGCGCCACGTCGGCATTGCGAGATTCCAGTAGCCAACCTCCCCCTCCATCCCGCAATCCCCCGATTCCGGAAGCTATAAAAGCGCCTCCGAGAGCCCATCCCCTTAGCCATCCTCCTTCCCAGCGCGCAAACTTACACCTCCCGATACTTCATCTCGCTGCTGCGCTTGTCGCGCTACTCGTGCTATCGTTGTAAAATCAACAGTTAAGCAACCATGAATCGCGTCGCGGTGGGTCTGCTGCTGCTGGCAGCGGTGGCGACGGTCGCTTCCGCTGGCCGCGCAACGCCCGACTGGGGTCGGCTGGGCCTCCGTTCCGGCAGCTCCTCCAACATGAATGCCATCAAGGCAAGTACCTATAACCACATATCCTTGCTGCTTGGCGGCTCCCTCCCTGCAACCTATAGACTCAACGCGGCGCACGCTACCCCTGCAGCTGATGTAACCGTCACGCAAGCAACCACCCCAACCTTGCCCCTGCGCCCGCACCTGCCGATTGACCGCCACGCCAAACGTCATTTCCCTTGCCGCCTTCCCAACGGAAAATACCCTTCGTGTCGTTGCGACCCGCGGGTCTCGTGCAACTACTTCGTTCCTAAACCATGCGCCTGCTGTTGCCCCATCCCCTGCCCACTGCCTGCCCCGCGTGTCCTAACCCACGCCGTGTCCGCCGATGCCTTCCCGACTGCTGTAATCCCGTACCCTAACCGCAGTGGATGTCCGACCGGATGTCCCGCGGCGGCAAGGACGAGCCCATCTACATCGCCTTCAAGTACGAGTGCCCGCCCACCATGACGGAGGAGTTTATTGACGAGTGGTGGGTGACGGAGGTGTGTGGGTTAGGTATGTGGGTTAAGGGCAGCTGGTTCTGTGTCCTCGACTTGTAGCGTAAGGTGCCGCCCACACAAGTCCACCTGTGGGCATGTGTTACTGGCATTTCTGGGGGGCATGCGTCGTCATCGGGCACGTCGTGTCGCCGATACTGCTCCTCTCGGCACCGACACTCGCACGGCGCTCTGCTGGCGCTGCGACATGCCACCAAGGCCGCCCAGCTTAAGTACGGGTACTCACCCTCACCACCCACAACTCCCTCCACCAGCCCCTCCTATACTCCACCCGTTTCCCACACGCCGTGCCGTTAAGCCACCCCCGAGCAACCGGCCCCATGACCAATAACAGCACTCGGTAGTCGGCACCATGTCCCTGTCAGCAGACACCACCATGTACACCACACCGCATCCGTTTGCAACCGTAAGCTATCTGAACCCCGCTTCCCCTCCCAACATGACGGGGGAGATCATGGACGAGTGGTGGGTCAGCGGGGGCGTGGGTTACGTGTGTGGGTTAAGGGCAGTGGGTTCTGTGTCCTCGGTCTCGTAGCGTGAGGTGCCGCCCACCATGACGGAGGAGCTCATGGACGAGTGGTGTGTTACGGAGGTGCACCCAGGTCAAACTTATCATGCTTCTACCAAGTGCCCTTTCCCAACCCTTTCCCAACCTTCAGGATGCGCTTTGAGGACGAGCTTCGCCGTGAGGAGAAGTGTGACTACTACATGTTCTCCAAGACCTCCACGGACAACATCTACTTCTGGTCATACATGGAGTGGGACAACTGGCGCGACATGATGGACCACATGGAGTGAGTGATTAGTCGCGTTGAATAATCACATGGGTTAATTGCAAGGTTACGCACGGTAGTCAAGGTGTTGGCTGTGTACCCACGTGCTGAAGTTCAGTATGGAGTGGGACAAACGGGGGACATGATGGAGCACGTGGAGTGAGTGGTACGGCATCTCGTTGCTTAGAATTACTTCCTTGTATGGATCACACGGAGTGATTAATTCCATTGCTGTTGATTGCAAAGGTGTACGTGCGGTAGTCAGGGTGGTGGCTGTGTGCCGTACAGTGTGCTGCAGTACCGTGTGCTTCGAGTCGAGTAGGGGCCTGCTGGATACGGGCAGGGGCGAAGCTTGTGTGGTGTGGGTTGCCTGTGCGTAGTGGTCTGCGAACAATGGGGTGGTGAGCTACCCTGCAATTGGCCAGCACACATGACCGAGATATGCCGTGCTTTGCCATTGCATTGCCGCCGCCGCCTGCGTGCCTGTGCACCTCGCCCCACCGTCGGCAAGCCCGCCTCACATGCGCCTGCGCACATCCCTTCCTTTTCCAACACGCAGCCCGCCTCACTTTTGCCTTGTACACCCCTTCCTACTTTGACTACGCAGCTCCAAGTACGTGGAGAAGTTCACTGACTTCTGCTGTGAGAATGACATCATGGTGGAGATGTTCCCCCTCGAGGCCATCGGTGACACCGGGATGGTGGGTTAGCTTGGGTGTATTAATTGATTAAGTGTTACTGTTTCTGACCAACATGCATGGTGATGGGTCCCCTGGAGGCTATCGGCGACGCCGAGATGGTGGGTTATCTGAGTGTGGGTTAACTGATGAAGTGTTACTGTGTCTGACCCAACATGGTGGTGTATTCCCCCTGAAGGCGGCGACACTGGGATGGTGGGTTGACCGGGTGTGGGTTAAGTGAGGTTGTCGGCGACACCGGGATAGTGGGTTAGCTGGCTGGGCGTGCGTCCACGTGGTGCTGCCGCCACTGCAGTGACGCTCCCTTGTGGTGGGTTTAGCTTGCAGCCTGCGATGTCGGGCACCACACGACGCCATGCACGTGGGAAACGGCCACTGCGGCAGCAGCGGCACCCACTTCATCATCCCAGAACCTGTAGAACCTGTAACGCTCGGATCCTTCCCAGTGCTGCGTTGCTTCCGCATGCAACCACCGCGGCCGCGTTTGCCGCCGCACACGGCCTACGATTGTTTGCCGCCTCCCTGCTCTCACCGCCTCTCCCTACCCACCCTCCCCACCGACAGAAGACCCTCCGCGCCGGCGTCCTACTGAACACATGTCCAAGCGCGTAACACTGCTGCTGACGCGTTGCCCTGTGCTACTGCCACCCGCTGTGTGTTAACCCACCGCTAACCCACAGAAGACCCGCGGCCGCGGCCGGCGTAACGCTGTCGACCTGTCCAAGCGCGGTGGTCGCCGCGGGCATGCCGAGGAGGAGGACCCCCGCGACCTGCCCGCCCACGTGTTCATCCAGTTCCACGTGCCGCCCAGCATGGTGGGTGTTGGGTTGCATGGGGTGGGAGGGCGTGGTGGGTAGGTGGTGGCGTAAAGGATGTGCTGGTCATATGCAGGTGTTGCAGCCCAGCATGCAGGGTGTGGGTTAAATGAGATGGGGAGAGGGCATAGGGGTGGAGGGTGCGGGTGACAGTACGGATGCATGGGGCCACGTGCACAAGGACACGTGTCCATCCAGTTCCGTTCACGTGCCAACGGTTGATACATGGTGCATCTGAGGGTATGGGGATGGACAGGTGTGGCGGGACAGGGTGGCGACTTGGAGGACACTTGAGGGTACATGGAAGCACATGGTCTGTTCGTTGCCGCAACTGCAAGCAGTTGGAGCTGAGTGCCGGTGTCCTGAAACATACGGTAGCCCTTCCTTTTTTGTGCCGCCTACCGCCATTGTGCCGCCTACCGCCATGAACACAGTGCGACAAGTTTGAGGACGAGTGGCTGGACGTCGCTGAGCGCACCTACGACGAGAAGGAGAACATGCACTACACGTGAGTTGTCCGCGTGCGTACATGCAGGTCGCTCGTCAAGGACTGTTCAGGTGGTTACACAATGACGTGGCAGTAGTCTTTCTGACGTCTGCAATCGGGACGACAGAAGTCGCTAGTATGGGGAGGTTATGACGTAGCCTTATAAAAGTTTCACATTGCGGGGCGTAGCGCCTAGTAGTAGGCAGGCGTGGGTTAAGACACGCGTCTCGGCTCGGGTGCTGATCACTGCCTGCATATGTACCGAGTCGGGTATTAGACTGATACATGTACCGATTCCGGCCTCGTGTGTCGTTCTTTCGTGCGGCATGTGTGTCGTTCCTTCCTGCGGCTTACATTCCGATGCCGTAGCCCCCTTCCCTTTCAGCCTCATCCTCCAAAGATCGCTCCTGAATTGCCTGCCTAGCAAGGTGCATGCTAGATTACGTCTTCCTCCCTCTCCCCTTCCACAGCCTGCGCAAGTTCGCCACGCTCAACCACCACTACATGGCGTGTGGCAGCTGGGACACAATGGAGGGCTACCTGGACCACCTGACCAGCAAGCACTTCCGCAAGCTGCGCGAGTGAGTGGTCTAAGTGTGTGTGTGAAGGATGCGGTGCAGGGGAGCGTGCTCAGTAGGTGTGTGCACGTCTGCGGGGACGGAAGGTTGGTAGTGCCGCATGTGTTGCCATGCACCGTGGGGTGCTGGTAAGTGTGTCGTCCTGGATGCAATGCATCTGCATGATTTATACCGGTACTGCGTGCACTGCAAAGTGTACGATAGCGGCCTATGCGAAGGTTGCTCGTTGACCTCTCACGGCATCCTTGTTGAAGAGACTCGATATTTACAAGTTGCCTCACCTCCCAGACATTCCTTGGCATGTGCTGCCCTATGCATCCCCGAGCGGTGCCCCCGTCTCCTTATGCTACCCTTGGCCGTGACACTACTCCGTGCCTCCACCCCCAGGTTCACTGCCGACTACGACATTGAGTGGCACGCACAGCCAATGTGTGCCCTGGCCTGCAGCGAGAAGGAGGAGGTGTAAATGTGAGAAAGATGCTACTGAGCGAGGTAACCTGTGGCTTGCAACGGAAGGTGGAATGCATGCAGTGAAGCAGAGTTGCGCGTAATTGCTGAGCGCTAAGCGGTGAGGAGTTAGCTATTGGTCGTATTTGCAATTGCATATACGCATCGCAGCTGCAACACGCTGTGGTTGATCACAATCGCACTAGTTGCGTAGCACCTCTGTACTTGAGGATGTGTTGAACCGTTTACCTTTACGTCGTGTTGACTTGTTGGACGACGCAGTCCAGCAGGGCTGAGCTGTGCAGACCACGGTGTGTGGTAGGGAACGGTGTATGGTGGTGGCAGTCGAGCTACTGCGTGTTCGTCTCCCTTGTAAGCGTACAAGGAAGAAGGAACTGCATAGGTCCCTGTCACACATGCCGCACAGCAGCAACATGTCGATGTTGCAGCATTGGAGCTCGGCACGTGTGGGCATCATAAGCGTCCACAGTAAATATAGCATACTACCTGCATCATGCAGGATGCAGCCACAGCGTGCTACGTGAAAAAGACAGTTGTAACCGCGGAAATTGCGCACGGCTTCAGTGAGACCGTGTTGCTTCATGCGTTGCTTGAACAGGTGGGATAGTTCAGCAGAGGTGAACTTAAGAATACGATGGTAGCAGCACGTCTTTGATTCCTTCGCACCGTTTGCGCAGTTTCCTATACCCGTGCATGTCGACCCATGTACCTACCGCACGCCAGCGCACAAGAGCTTGCAGCACCATCGCCTGTGCACTTGCGGGCATCCTGTGTACCGTACCGGTATCCAGAGCGTACATCATAAGACAGCTGTAGCCGCCGTGCATCAATCAAGCAATGTTGCTTGGCATTGGCATGCATGCAGCTGCAGTGGAATGGGCAGTATATGCGCAGTGCACAAACGCACGGCCAGTCCCGAGCCAGCAATCATGACATGTGCACATTGTACCAGATCGTACCGGTACCGTATGCCGTACGTATGCCGTACAGCAGGTGTGCACCAGGAATCCGTACGTTTGCCGTACAGCAGGTGTGGACCAGGGAAGCGAGCTCCTCTGGTGTGCCATGTGTTCTAGTGCCAACACTGCAGGTTGGCACCAGCCGACCAGGGCGGGAATCGAGCTTGCCGCGTGTGGAATGTACGCTGCTTGCAATGCAAATAGCATTACGGCTCATTCCATCAAGAGCGGGGCAGTGATGCTGGTTAGGCACCTACCCTCCCGGATCTGTGTGGTACATGATACGGTAGCAACACGTGTCCGCTGCCTGGGCCAAGCAAGGAGACATGGCACGTGTTTCAGGTAGGGGAGATCCTGATCTGCTATATGGAAGCTTGGACGGTGAGCCAGGAAGCGAAGTCCCTGACCATAATGGACCATATCGTCCACGGACAGAGCAGAATGGGGGTTACCACGCACGAACCGAAGCACGAAACCTCCCTTGTTGTCGCGTAAGGAAGGCAAACGCACCCTCTTGGTCACGAAAACGTTTCAGTAGATCCTTGCGCGTTGATATTCAATTGTAAAAGTGGTTGAAACCTGCAAAGTTGCACGCAATAAACCCACAGGCTCCTACCTGTCGGCACAGCGACCCATGGGACACTCGGAGACGGTTGCCGACCGAACGCCAACCGCGCTTACCGGAATGTACGCAATCGTGCGCTCAGCAGTCTTTGTACAAGTTAACGAAAATCTTTAGATTTCTGCTTTTACTGACTTGAGGCTCTATAAAGCAAATTCATATTGTCACGGTTTCAACTCAGAGCGTCAACCTTTGCCGCCACCAGCAACGGAACACACTTCCCTGCCACGTCGGTCCCTGCCATGCCGTCAGGCTGTCAGCAACCTTAACACCACGCCCGTATATAGCCTCTCCCGCAAGCCTAAGCACTCAATACAGCGCCCGCAACGACTATTGCGACACGCTACACATTCACCGCTATTGTACGCCTTGTCCGCCCTCATCATCAACGCACATCTCCGGTCCGCGCCAACGCCCAAGGTACCATCATCTAAGCGTGCCACCGGTATCGCAGTCATGGCCCGATCTGTCGCGCTGGGCTGCCTGCTCCTCCTGGGGCTGGCGGCTGTGGCCTCTGCCCGCACACCCTCCTGGAAAGAGTCCACCGGCAACGTCAACACACTGAAGGTGGGTCGGTGCAGGCCGTGGGTCCGTGCCTCCGTGGCGTTGCGTGGGTCCCTGAGCCCGGTCGCGTTCGCGGCGGGTAACGTGCTTAGCACGCCACAGCTGCTGTCGGGGCGCGCTAGCGATATGTGTAAAGGAGTAGGGAGCGCGCCGCCGGCCTGCGGCTGGTCTCTGCTGGTCTCTGGCGTATCGCACTCGCTCAGGGCAGCCGTGCAGTTGCGGTGCGCTGTACCGGTATCCGCTGGTCAGTGGTCGGCGTAGGTCAAACGCAACCGCATTGCTACTGCAGCTGAATGATATATGGTACCTACAGTAGTGCTGTCGTACCGTGTCGCACCGTGTCACCCGGCGCCTGCCGCCCCTGACTTGTTCATCCCCTGTCACGCCACAACCCACTCTCGCCGACCGCCCCTACATACGCCTACGCCGACCCACCCTATGTGCAGTGGATTGCCGACCGCTTCTCCCGCCGCGGCTCCAAGACTGACGAGCCCGTCTACCTGGCCATCAAGTACACCGTGCCGCCCTCGGTGCACGACGACTTCATTGACGAGTGGTGGGTCACGGAGGTCGTGCGTGGGTTAGGGGCGTGGGTTAGGGTCAGGTGGGTCTGTTCACCTGCCCGCAAAGTGCACCACGCACCGTGCCGTACACGTTCGGTGCTTGGCTTTGTCCTATTGACGAGTGGTGCTACCGTAAGTGGGCGTGGGTTACGGGTATGACCGGTGCACACAGCAGGACGGACCCATGGGTCGGTGTGGATTACGGGTGTGGGCAGCACGCAGTAGGGACCCGTGAACCAATGTTAGGGCTCGGCTGGCGAGGGAAGGAGCCAGGGCGCCTGCTGGCCAGCCACACGCCCCCCCCTATCTGCCCCTGACGCCCTACTTTGTTACCTTTTTCATGCTCGAGTCGTGTCAAATTTATCTGCTCTGTCCTGCTGCGTCCTGTGCCGCCGGTGTGCACCAGGGAGCGCTTCGAGCGGGACTTTGGCGACGAGAAGAAGTGCAACTACTACATGCTGTCCAAGACGCAGACCGACAACAAGCACTTCTGGGCCTACGTCGAGTGGGACACCTTTGAGGACATGATGGACCACTTCGAGTAAGTTGGGTGCGGGCGGGTGGGGGGTGGGGGGCCGCGCGGGGTTGATGATCACCGAGCCAGCCAAGATTCGTCGTGGGCCCCAGGGGGCAAGAGGAACGATGCTTGGTTAGGGTTTGAGGACCGACGTCTGGTACGTGCAACCGTCCATGACTCTAGACCATATTCGCCGTGGCAATCAATCGGATTTTGCGTGTGGTCATGCCATGGCAACCGGCCAGCCTGGCTGCCCTCCACTTGACCCCACCGCCCACCGTCCGACTCCTACCTTACTTGCCATCGCAGCTCCAAGTACGTGGAGAAATTCTCCGAGTTCTGCTGCGAGAAGGACATTGAGGTCGAGATGTTCCCCCTGGAGGCCATTGGTGACACCGAGATGGTGGGTTAGCTGGGCGTGCGTGGGCTAGCATGATACGGCGGCGTACGGTAGCGCGCACACGTGTCGTGCTGTCACACATGTCAGGAAGCTACATACAGCATACCTGGAGATGCTTCCCCTGGAAGGCATTGGTACAATGGGCATGGTGGGTTAGCAGGGTGTGGGGTGTGGCTGGTGCGCATAGGTACTACAGCACCCAGGCCTTCCCTCCCTGGCCCTCGCCACAACACTGCTGACATGTCGCCCTGTGCTGCTGCCACCTGCTGTGTGTTAACCCACCCTTAACCCACAGGAGACCCGCGGCCGTGGCCAACGCCGCAACCAGGTTTCCAAGCGGGGTGGCCGCCGGGACCGGTTCGATGTGGAGGACCCCCGGGAGATGCCCGCCCATGTGTTCATCCAGTTCCACGTGCCGCCAAGCATGGTGGGTGTGGCGTGTGGGAATGCATGGGGGCAGGAAGGCATGGTGGGTGCGTGGTGGCTTATGGGCAGGGGAGCGCATGGGGGGTAGGATGTAAGGCCTGCATGGTGGGCGGTGGCTTAGGGGGTCTGCTGCTGATGCGTGCCGCCAAGCATGGTGGGTTTACATGGGGGCGAATGGGGGCATGGGCCGAACGAGGGTGCGGCATTGTTGAGTGCTGCGCAGCAGCGCGCTGGCGTACGGAGTATTTTAAGCAACCAGCATCATGTATGCGTGTCGGAGATACAGGGGGTCATGGCACACGCGGGAGCGTACGGTCGATGGTCCGGACCCTTACGGTACCTTACGGTACCTTACGGTACCATACGGTACCTTACGGTACCATACGGTACCTTACGGTACCTTACGGTACCTTACGGTACCTTGGAGCGTCGCCTTAAGGTTCAGCTGCATGGCGATTTCCAGAGGTGCAGCAGCTCGTTACCGGAACTACGATGCGAGCCACCCCTACCTCCTTCCCCTGCCCCATCCTCTCCTTTGGCCCCCCCGCCGCCCGCAGTGCGACAAGTTCGAGAAGGCATTCCTGGACACCGCTGACCGCACGTACGGCGAGGAGGAGAACCGCCACTACGCGTGAGTGCCTGGTGGTACGAGCAGGGTGTATCGATTGAAGTAGGCTGGGATGCTGGGATCACAATAGCAGGTGCAAGGTTGTGGAGCAGCATGTAACACCGTGTGTGCGCGTGTGTGTTTCTCGTGTGCGTGGCGAGATGTCAGCCACTCTGTGGCCGTGTGCGTGTACATACGTACTGTGAAGAGGTGTGGCGCGGGCGGGGAAGCGTGGGCAGTGCGCCGGTGCAGCCATATGCACTACTAGCATGCTAACGCAGAAAAGATAAGTACAGCAGTCAGCAACTCGACTAACAGCTTTCGCTTCGGTCGCTAACCTCCCTAGTAACCGCACATGTCACTGCGGTCTAGACTAGGGAGACGTCTCTGGAAGACTGGAACTTGCTTTGGAATTTGCGCTCATGCCTCCCATCACCGCATCCCTCAACGCACAAATTGCATGCAGGGGGCTTCCGGGTCTTGTTGCCCCGTGGGGCACGTGCAACTCGCTTCTTTGTCTGAAAGCCAAAGGGGCAAAAGGCCTGTGGGCGTGCGTGCGCTGCGTACCGGTATTGCCCCAACCGCCTGCCTTGCATATTGCAAACCACATGACTTCCTCTTGCCCCTCGGCCCCTCCCGCAGTCTGCGCAAGGTCGCCACCCTGAACCACCACTACCTGGCGTGCGGCAGCTGGGACACGCTGGAGGGCTACATTGACCACATCACCAGCAAGCACTTCCGCCACCTGCGCGAGTGAGTGGGCTACGTGTGTGTATAAGCAAGGTTGCGGTGAAGGGGAGTGTGTTTTCAGTGTGTGTGTGTGTGTGCGGAGGTCCAAACAAGCACGTTTCACCACCACCGCGAGTGAAGTGTGTGTGGGAGGGTTCAAGGAAGGTCGGGCTGTAGCTGCCGGTGCCTCCTTGGTCCTGGGCTGCGTGTCCTGTACGGCATAGTCAAGGGCCAGCTGCCGTACGGCACCGGTCGCCATGGTGGATGAGTCCCTGTTGCCATTCGGCCATGCATGGCTTTGCACTTACTTGCGCTTCAACGTATCAATACTTTCATATGTACTTGCGCTTCAACGTATCAATACTTTCATATGTACCAGTTTATTACCAAAGCCATGACGTTGTAGAGCGGAACCTGGTCTTGGCGGAGGGGTAGACATGTCGATCGTCGACTCCAGCGGCACGGCAGAACAAAACTCGTGCGCACTACCTGTATGTGCACGTTGCCCGACGTGGTGGGTCGGGCATCGGCACTGTGCCGCATCGACCTCCCCCCCCCGCCCCGCCTACCGTCCACCCCTGCCATGATGTTTGCCGACCCGCCCTTGGCCGCGCCTGCCCTCCCAAATAACCCACCCGCAGGTTCACTGCCGACTACGACATTGAGTGGTATGCTGAGCCTGTGACTGCAGTCGCCAGCACCGAGGAGGAGTACTAGGTGCCCTCTCTTTGAGAAAACGGTGCCGCGCTACGGCCTGCATCAGGGGGGCCCCTGGCCTGCATGTCGGATAGGGCATGTGGGCCTGGTGTCCCCAGTGTCCCCTCAAAATGGTGAGAATTCAGGCGCTAGCTAGCTTAGAGCATGGAGTTACCCCTTCTGCTGCAGTGCATGAACGGAAGCCAAGGTTAGCCTGCATGTTTGCTGCATTGTGCATGGTCGGCTGCATTTTAGCTTACGGCTGAAAAGCTAGCTTAGCAAGCTTATTTCAGGTATGAGTCAATGGTATACTGCTGGGCACAGCGTTGCACGCTGGACACAGCTGAGGCGGCAACGGCAAGGTGCTAGCTGCCAGTCAGGATGTGCATGCATGTTGAGTTGTTGCTTAGGGCACTGAGTCTTGCCCTTCGTTGCCGTTACTGTGTAGGCATTTGGCATTTTGTGTTACATTCCAGGTGGTGTGGTGTAGGCAGGACCGCAGCTGACATGCTGCTGATGCAGGGACAGTGCGCCGCGAGGCGTGCAGTTCAATGCTTACGAAGAAAATAATGCGTTTTGCAGGACGGTGCATGAGGAGCAAGTGCACGAGTTGCAGTGCACTGCCAGGCGGTTGGCGGTTGGTGGTTGCAGGGCGTTGCGGGTGCGCAAGCAAGCGAAACAGACGGTACGCTGAACCACACGGTGTTGGTCCCGACGGGTCCGCACGCGTGTGCGTTTTGTAACAACTGAAGCAGCAAATGGAAGGTCTCTTGTGTATTACCGGTTGAGACCGTCTATCGGCAGGCACAATGGTGTACTAGTGCTGACCAGTGCCATCCACATCAGCATACACGTATCACAAAGATCTTGCCAACGTATAACCAACAGCGCCAACGCCATGTCATTTGAACAATGTGTCAGGAAGATTCCACAACACACATACGCTGTGTGCATAGTACCCACCGGCACGACGGAACGCACACGTTGCAACCATGCTGGCGTTGTTGTTCGTCCTCATGGGCCCCTTGGCTGTTTGGACGTACCCTCCTATGGTTCCGTCACTGCAAGCAAGCAGCTTAACACTCAAGACGAGCGTCTGGCACTATTTCCTGGCCGCTATCCAACCCTGCCACTGCTGCACCTATGGGCGGAGCACCACGACAGCCCAGTTTGCTGCATCCTCGGGCACCTGGTGGCATAGATCAGCGTACGCCCAGGGCATGCGCCGCAAAGCCAGGCGTGACCACTGAAACGCCGTTGTTGAGGCTCCACCGCTGCGCCATTGTGCGCACACCAACACGCTGGCCTGACAGGTGGCCCACGGCGTGTCATGGTGTGTCCGGGCTGGTGGCGATGGCTCCAGGTGGCCGCTGGCCGGTGAGAGGAGGACCTCCCTGCTGCCGCCCGCCTTCACCGTACCGGTTGGCGTAACGGTACGTCCGTACGGAGGGTACCACCCTGTCAGGTGCACCGTGTCACGGTGAGGCACACAGGGGCGGGGCTGGGAGGTGGTGGGGGGAAGAAGGGAAGAAGCCCGCGCCACGACGGTGACGGTGGGAGCGGGGGTCCTGCTGGAGCGACGTGGGGCTGCAGCGGCTGGCACCTGCATGGCCTTCTACCGCCCACCAATTGCTGCTGTGGCCTTTGTAGGAGGAAAGGGCTGTCCGCCGCTGGAAGGGGCCCATGCACCGCTTCTACCGCCCATCGTTGCTTCTGCGGCCGTAGCAAGAAGAAAGGCTGCTGGCCTCTGGCGAGAGCCCGTGCACCCATGGCGGAGGGGCAGTCCGTGCACCTCTGGTCCAGGGTGGATGAGACGAAATGCGGCGCACATGTGGGCGCAGACGCGTGGGGCTGGGGTAAGGCTGGGGGAACAGGCGCGGCGGCGGGCTGCTGGCCCCTGGCGAGTCCATGAGGCGTACATGGGGGCGCGCGTGGGTGCAGGCGTGTGTGGCGGGGCCAAGGCCGGGGGAGCTGGCGGGGTGGCACGGGAGGATATCAGGGAAGGGGGGACGGAGCTGGTGGGATGCGGGACGGAGCTGGTGGGATGCGGAACGACGGAGGAGGAGCTGGTGGGTTGCTGGGATGAAGGTAAGCGGTTGCGTAGAGGTCAGCTGGCGACGGGGATGGTGTAGGGAAGTCAGGTAGGAATTGGTGGGTGGGCGGCGGGGAAGAGGAGCTGGCGAGGGGGTGGCAGAGGAGGTGTTGGTGACGGGGATGGTGTAGGGGAGTCGGGTGGGAGGAGGATTGGGTGAGATGGAAGGGAGGGGGCGGAGGGGAAGGGGAGCTGGCGAGGGGAGGAAGAGGGGGAGCGGGTGCGGAAGAGGGGCTGGTAGGAGCACGGCTGGGCAACGGCGGCGCCAAACGGCACATGGCTGCTGCACGAGCGCCCCAGTCGGTGAAGCTCCACAACTATGCGGTACGTAATAACCCACGCTGTGGGCGCCAGGGCGGAGAGCGTGTGGGCGCATGCCACGCCCCGCACATGCCCCCTTGTCCCCCCCCCTCCACAGCTGGTGCCTCGTCCCACATCGGAAAGCCCTAGAGGTAGTCCCCGTCGTTGGGCACGCCGCGGCTGCCACCCCGGCGCTGCTTTCCTTTCCCCCTGCTGCTGCCCCCGCTGCTGCCCTTGCTGCCACTCCCTCGCTCACCCACCCGCCCGCTGCCCCCTCTGCTACCCTTGCCGCCGCCCCTCCTCGCGCACTGCGCCAGCCGCTCCTCGATGGCCGCCAGGGCGGTGGTGGGGTAGTTGGTGACCAGCGCGTCGACGCCCACGTCCAGCACGGAGCGCAGGTGCTCCGCGTTGTTGACCGTCCACGCGAACAGCTGCTTGCCTGATGGGGTGTGTGTGCGTGTCAGGGGAGGTAAAGTGGTTAGGGATGCGAGAGCAAAAGCCGGTTGGACAGCATCAGCAGTCAAACCAAGGATAAATTAAAAAACAGCCCTTTGTTAACATTAGGCTTTTTCGAGTTATCGCATTCTTGCCTTAGGTTTTCCGTTCCTTACAGAAACAAGTATGCACCGGCACCGGCTTCGTGCAGCTGGCACAGCAGCTGTGGGCACTCCCACACTCCCGCACTACTTAACATCGGAGTGAAGCAGGCCCCGCTTACCCACAGGGCCATGATGACCCTGACCCGCCCATCTTCCCCTCGCAGCTACACAGCCCCGCACGTGGCCCGTGCAGCTGGTCCGGCGTAGTGCACCATGTCATATTACACACGCAGCCCTAATACACACGCTTTCGCACCTGCCCCGTGCAACTGGTCCAGCAGCTGCGGGTGCACCATGGCGTGGTGCACTCCAGCCACGGCGGGTGCCCCCATGCGCAGGGGCACGTGCATGCCTGCAGCACGCGCCTCGGCCGTCTCATTCATCACGATGTAGCCCACGCGCTGGCCTGCAGGGCGTTGGGAGAATACACTTTGATGGACGGCATTACACGACGGTGCCCATTGTCTGTTGTGTTTTGCTTATTCCGGTGCAACCCAAGCGCTGGGCCATAGACGGAGCGGCACAAAGGCATATCTCCTCGTGAACCCTGTCCCCCGCCTTCACCACCCACCGTCACGATACGCAGCCACCTAAAGCTGCACAGCCATTCGGCGACAGCTCCGCCCCACCCACACTACCATAGCAAGCAGTACCCTTAACACATGCCTCGTCCCCGGCTGCACAACCCAGCCCCTGTGACCACGCACCCATCCGGCAACAAGCTCACAGCACCCACGTGTGCAGGCGATGCCGTGACCACATCTCCTGTAATACACGTGACAACCCACACTCCCGGACCCGTCAACCCACCAGGTGACAGCTCCAGCACCCTGGCGACCACCACGTCGCTCTTAGCCCACACCAGGCAGTTGGTGCAGCGCGTGTCGTGCACCAGCCGCACCACCGCCTCCGCCACTGCCAGCTCGTCAGTGGGCTGGCCGTTCTGCAAGAGTATGCAAGCAAGCAGTGTGATGGGGTGTCGGGGTGATGGGGTGTCAGGGTGACGGCGTGCTTGCTCATTTCCAGCCGCCTGCATCACGTCGGGGGCCAGCTGCATGGCGTCGCTCGGACAGCGCGGGCTAGGCGAAAATTTGGCCGCAGTGGCCAACTGGCCATAGGGCATCCGGCTTGCAGGGCCGGCCCAATGCAAGGGTTCAAGAGGCTGCTGGCACAATGTGGTGCGCACACAAGCCGCACGCCCCCCTGCCCCTGCCCCGCACCTTGTCGTTGTGTGTCTTGATGTCCAGCGTGACGCATGCCACGTGCGGTGCGGTGAGTCGCACCGCCTCGGCCACGGCCATCACGGCGTCGCCGCTGGGCCAGCGGAGCGAAAGCAGCTCCGAGGAGGTCAGGTCACCCACCTGCTTTGCACCGGGGTTGGTATGAGTGAATTCTAGTTGGAAAAGGTTCGGTCAAGACACTTAGCCGCATGTGCACGCCCTGCGTGACAGGGGAGCCCCATCCGCTTCAGCCGTGTCTCCTCCTTGCGCACGCTGCAGTAACACAGGCTCGTGGCGTGCAAAAGCACAGCCAACGACTGCCCGTGTCACCGGTGTATCAGGGGAGTCCCACACTCCCGGGCGCGCACCTGCATGCCGGGCTTGCCCAGGAGCTGCGTGAGCTCGCGCACGTGCAGCACCACCAGCACACCGTCCTTTGACAGCGCCGCGTCGATCTCTACACAGTCTGCTCCAGCAGCCAGAGAGGCCCGAAAGGCAGCTGCGGTGTTTGGCGGGGCGCTGGTGGTGTCGCCTCCGTGGGCGCACACCAGTGGGGGACGAGCCTGGGGGAGAAAGGGAGTTGGCGATTTGGGTTGTTGGGGTCCGGGTTGCGTGGACGGGCATGTTCAGGAAAGTGGTAACGTGGAATGACAAAGGAAGAGAGGGGAGAGGATGAAGGGTAGGGAGGGTGGGGGGTGAAGGGGTGCGCTCTTACCCGGCTGCAGAAGGATTGGCTGGGTGGGGCCATCAAGGCGGACTCGGTCGTCTCGTCCTTCCGCTCAACTGGCAACTGGCGGTTGAGCAGCCATGCCAACGCCAGCGTTGATACTAGGAAGATGCCGACGATAGCCAGAAACTTTTGGAACAAGGTAGTCCGCCTAGGTTGCGGCCTGGTGGGGGAGCGGGGACAAAAAGCAAAGGGGCGAGGCCGCGAGTTGAGTGACCGTGGCTGTTGCGCAGCTTCGGCCTCCCTGCAGGCCGGCTGAGACGGTGCTTACCTGACGGGCGATGCTTCTCCTCTCCACATAGGTGGTGGAAGCGCGTCGACCAGTGCTCCTCCACGTGAAGTGCCCCGACTGAACATCTTCCAAGCTAGTCAAGAGGCTCACTTGTTAGGCAGCATGGTATGTGTGCATATAGTGCTCTATTCATATAAGATGAATTGACATTGACAATCGTCCCTCGTCTCTGTGTCTCTCTCCATGGTCACGCGTCTTCGGAGCCAGCGGAGTCAAGGTGCCCGGAGTGGCAAGAAGTAACATCAATTACTCTCTAAAACACTCATAACGACAAAGAGATGCTGCATTAGCTTAGCAAAGGCGCGAAGATGGGCAAGGCAAGCGCAACGGCTTCCTCACAGCAGTCTGTGGCCCATTGGGAGAGAATCATGATGGTAAGGCTTAATACCAATATACAGCACGCTAGATGTCTGCAGGTGCAGTCTTCACTGCGCGGTATTGCCAAGGCATGCAACACCAACAGGCCTAGGTGCTAGGTCAAGATCCTGCTGCAGCACAATGTAGCGGTTGTACAGGTCCGCACATTGTCTTTTACTTGTGTGGCGTTTGTATGGTACGCTCTGCTCAACAGTGCCACGTGTCGAAGGCCCCTCCTGCATGAAGCCGTGGGTTCACAGTAAGCGTCTCACCGCTCGCGCGCCATTCGCCCAACAGGTTATCATTGGCATCATAACGGGCATCGTTGTGGGCTACTGCGTGATGGAGACTGCAGAGATGGTACGCTCCATGTTAACACTGCTGCTGCGCCGACCCATGCCCGTAGCCCACACGACCCTAGCCACGTTTCTAGGCTACATATACATGGCTTACAACACCCCTTTAGACGCACAAGCGCTCCATTGACCGTGTCCCTCGATGCATGATTGCGCGTGTGGCACACACCTGCTTGCGCACGGTACGGCATGTGCATCGTAAACGAACACATAGCCTTACACCGCAGGTATGGGATGTGGGCACCGACCAGCAGTTTGTGAAGCTACCGTCTTCCGCCTAAGTGGACTTCCACAATGAGCGCAACCTCATCCCGTCTAGATGAAAGCACGCTGTCCAATCGCGTAGCCATCGCAGTGCGGTACCGTTCTCACAACCAGTCCGAGATGCAGTGTCCTAACCGCAGCTAGAGCCAGCGACGGTAGCCGCAGCAGCAACAGCGAGAGCAGCAGGAGCAGCAGCAATAGCAGGGGCAGCAGCAAAAGCAGGAGCAGCAGGAGCAGGCGAGTGTCCGACGGCGCATGTGGCGGATAGAGGAGCCTCCTGCTGGCCCTCGCAGCCCACACCACTGCGAGTGGTGGCAGCTAGCTTGCCGACCGTACAGCTGGTATCCACACCAGGACCGTGGATATCGTTCTTCCCGTCCCATCCCGTGTCCTTCTGCGCTGGTCTGGAAGCTGCTGGATGTGGGTTACGGCTCGCAGGGTTTAAGCGTGGGTTACGGCTCGCCTAAGCCCTGCTGCGCAAGGCTGTTGGCTCGCGCCCGGGCCAGCACGGCGGCCTGTGCACCCGCCGGGTCTCCACGGGACCAGGCGGCGAGGCCTGAGGCTTGGAGGGCGCGGCCGAAGGAGAAGGAGAGCGGCCAGGGCCTGAGGAGGGAGGGGAGGGGCAGCGGGAGGGCAGTTGCAGTAGTGTGAGGCTGTGCACGTGGGACCAAGTGGCGCAGTCGGGGAGGCGGCAAGGGCCTGAGGAGGGAGGGGAGGGGCATCGAGGGGGAGTCGCAGTAGTGTGAGGGGGGGAGTACCGGTAGTGTGGGGCTATGCATGGGGGACCAAGTGGCCCAGTCGAGAGGGTGGTCGACGGCGAAGGAACAGCGTCCAGGGAACGGGGAACGGGGCCAGGGTAGGTTACAGGAGAGGCAGGGGTTGGCTTGGGGTGCGGGGAGGGCCCAGGCTACGCACGAGAGGCCACGTGGCATTGTTTACTGACGTAGAGGCAGGTCTGAAAGCTGAGACAGGGTAGGGTGTGGCGACCTGAGGGGAGGTGCAGGCGTCAGGGAAGGACGGGGGCGGGGTGTTTAGGCGTGGGTAGGGGTTTACGAGGCGGGGGACCTGGTTTGTGCATTCGTCGCACGCTGCGTGTGTGGACACACGTCCAAGGTCCGCAGTGCTTGCACCGTGGCCAATGAACTTTGCCTGCAATGATCCAGTGGCCGTTTTGATCAGTGTTCTTCTCGCAATTTATGGATATTGAGCAATAGCGAAGAAGACGGTGCTCAGTGGCCGTCTGTACATGAACACGAGCTGCCATTAAGGCAATTCCTGGCAAAGACGACTCGGGTCTTCGACAAGAGTCGTCTTTGTGTACCGCCGGCAGTACAAGGTCCAGTTGAGGGCCTACCACTGCTTCAGTGCTTTTGATTACCATTTCATGTAATGCGGGCCCAGCTAGCACACGGCCTGTGTACGCCTCCCTGCCCCTCTCTCCTGCGCTTCCGGGTGTGCGAGAACCCGCCTTTTGCTGCACCAGGCTGAACCCCGCCAGCATAAATAATGGGCAGCAAGGTCTGACGCGCGAGCCAGATCCCAGATGGCCAGCCCCACCCACGATTCACGCGATGCCTTCTTGCCTGGTACGGTACCTGGACTGCACTCCCGACGCCAAGTGACAGCCATGCAACCCTCACACACTTCAACTGTCAGTGCCCAGCTCAAGCGCACGCGACGCTTACCGTACGGCACAGCCTGGGTCATAGCTGGTCATGGCTATTCAAGGCGATAAGACCCCTTACGTGCCCAAAGGGCAAAGCTAGCGGCCCACGTCTGTGCCCGTTGGCCTGTCCCGGCTACCACCGTACGGCACGCAGCCCACTCACGCTTGAGTGCCCTTTGTACCCACGTGCCCCCGTCCTCACATGGACACACCCGGACACACCTTGGCAAACACGTCACGTATGCACCCCCCTGGACCCCCTCAAAACAATATTTAATACTTTGATCTCCCAGCTCTTGCCCACAGTGTAACACTGGCTCACGTCACGTGCCCCACTCACACTGGTGTGCCGCGTGTCCTCAGGTCCTGCGCCATCCTGCTGACCGCCGCCAGGTTAGCCGATGCTGCCTCTTCGCTGAGGCCCCCCGACAGGAACACCACGCCGGGGACGGAGGGCGGCACGGTGCGCAGCAGCACCGTCAGCGTGGCGTTGGCCACCTGGGGGTGGTTGGGGTGAGCAAAGTATCTTCGTCCAGAGAGTATGGGCAAGCGTATCCCCTGGTATTATCAAGTGGTTAAATTTGGATTCAGCCATGCACTCCGGGTGTGGGACGGACGGCGGCACAGCGCGCAGCAGCACGCCCAACGGGACAGAGTGGGCACAGTATCTTGGTACAGAGAGTACGGTCAAGCGGTTGAGTGTGAGTTCAGCCATGAACGCCGGGATTGTGGCGGAGGGCTGCACTGTGCGCAGCAGCAGTTGGGGTGGCGTTGATTGCCTTGGGCCCGGGCGAACGTCGTGCCGTATGAAAGAAGGGGCACGGTGGGTATGGACAAATGTGGGTGTGGGTGTGACCTGGTTGGCAGTGTGAAGTGGGCTTGACGCGGGCAAGTGGGGCGCCTCCGCACCTGCTCTGCCTTTTTGCCTTGCTTCTCGCTGCCGCTAACCTCACCCTCAGCTGACCGCTTCCGTCTCGTTACTTCACCGTTTTGCGGTTACCCCACCTGCTCTGGGCTGGCCTCCTGCTGGGACGACAGCCCGGGCGTCACGAACGCCGCCTTGAGCAGCGTGGCGGACACGTCCACGTTGCGGTTGGCACGCACGGCGTCGTACACGCCGCGGAGCACCTGCGCGTTGACACGTGGCACGTGGCACGCGGGCAGGTCATTGCATCGACGGTGCAGCGCAAGGCAGGCGCTGCCGTGTAAGGCCACCAACGAACCCCAAGCAATGAGTGTGCGGCTATGTGCATGGCTATGTGCATGGCCCGGACGTATGCATGTGGGGAGTCCATGCCACACCCCTTCACGTGCCGCACAGCTATTCGCCACAAGGGAGCTGTGAGCAACTGCATCGCATGACTCAATCTACGGGCGCATGCTCATAATACCGGTACATGGATTGGCCTGTACGGCTTGCGAACAGGCACGTGCCGTACCCGCTCCGCCGCCGCCGCCGCTTCCGCCATGCTGTGGCCGCCGTCCGCGAGCACCTCGGGCTCCAGGATGGGCACCAGGCCGCACCTGCGTTAAGACACACCACATACACCAGCACACGCACTAGCAACAGCAGGGCGCACCCCGGACCATCTGATCTGGCCTGTGTCAACACACACTAGCGTACACCGATGACAGCACACAGCAGGATCACAGGATGGACCGCTGCGCCGCCAGTCCCAAGGAATACGGCAATCTGGCCTTCCAGCGCTCTGCAAAGCCGCCCTGGGCATCTGAACCAAGCAGCGTCCTCACGAGCGGGAAGACCCATTCCCCTGGCCGTAAGGACGCTGCTCACAAGCAACCCCTCCTGTACCTCACCCCGCACGGCCGCCGTGCACCCAAAAGATCATACTCACCTTAGTGTCTCCGCCGCATAGGCTGCCATGTCCCTCGCATTCCGCGCCACCGCCTCGGCGCTGGGCAGCCCCCGCGACGCATCGACACGGAACACGGAGCGCCACTTGGCAAACGCCATGCCGTCCCGCCGCCCGGCCTCACACCGACCGAACAGCCCCTCCAGCCCCTGCGTACGGCAGCACGTACGGCAGCATGTACGGCGTGCGACAACGTGTACGGCGTGTTGCCGGCCCCTTACAAGGCACGACGGCATGCATGATTACATACCGTATCTACTTACCTTGGCCGGCTAGTCAGCCCTCAGCTTTATACCAATGGGACACTCAAGGTGAGTAGCACTCAGGTGAGCGTGTGGGCGTACTCGCACGAGCTGTGTTCTGCTGTGCCGAGGGAGTCGACGGTCGACATGTCTACCCCTCCGCCAAGACCAGGTTCCGCTCTACAACGTCACGGCTTTGGTATTAGACTGGTACGTATACTTGCCTTCGTGTAAGACTCTGGGTGTTCATCCGCCATGGGCTCCAGACCCATGTCCAGCTTTAGGCCCAGGGCGACTCCCTTGGACAGCACGCCCGTCCACTCAGGCCCGTTGGCCAGCTGCGTACGGCTCTCGTCGTGCAGGATCTGTACGGCACGGTGCATGGGCGGGTGCCGTACAGCAGCACACAATGTAGACGAGCGTGGGAGAGCGGACAAGCGCACGAGTGGCGAGCAGCGGATGAGTGGGTGAGCCTGGTAACCTGAAAGAAACCCTGTGGTGGCGATGCACTAATAATTGTGTCTTGCTAGCTGGAGGTTACATTAGCTGGGGTCCAGTTTCTTGGCAGCAGCCTGTGGCGAGCCAACGGTAACCTTGGTGAGATGTTCCAACTCACCACCCCAGATACGTACTGCTCCAGGCCGTCAGCGGTTAGCAGGATCTTGCGCCATTGGCGCCTGATGCCCGGCTTGTTGGGCAGGGCTTGGAGCTTTGGGAAGGGGAATCGGTAGGGGGGCAGGTGTGGGAAAGCCAAACATGTTACGGATAGGAGTAGAGTGTCTCCTGGTCAGGGGGTGTGGGAAAGGGGCAACAAACTGTCAACACGGCTGTTGGCAGCGCCCGTGCGGTGAGCAGTGGGAGGAGCCGGGCGCCCGCGTTGACAAGAGTAAAATAAACTGCACATGCATCCTTTAAGGGCACGGGGGGCAGATGAGGCATGGGCTGATTGCCGGGGTCGGGGCACAGGACTCCGAGCAGCGTCCGGGTGTGGGGTCCACACGTGTAGACTTCGACGTTGGCCCCCCCCCCCGCCTTGCTGCGGTCGACCGCTGCTGGGTGTTGCTCCCATATCCACTCACGCGCTTGCCAAAGGTGTCCGGGCTCTCGTCAGCAGCAAGGATGCCTTTCCCCGGCTCCATTAGCCTGAGTGCGATGGCTCTCAGCTCGGGATGTAGCGTCCGGGGAGTCAGGACGCCGCTCCATAGTACAGCGCCGGCAGCTCCAACAAATGCTATAAGCATTATCGCTATTGTTGGGCTGATAGCGGTCGATGCTGGAGTAGAAGCATGTTCACTGCGGGTGGCATTCGAGGCGGTGCGGCTTGCAGCCTGCTGTCCTTTTCGACGCGCCATAACCTACGTACAGGAGAAGGACATAGGCCTTCTATCGCTGTGCATTCGCCCTACTAACTCGGCAAAGTGCCGTTCAGTTGCCGATGTCCCAACCGCTGACGTACAGACACGCAGTCCCCGATCCCCAAGCACCTGTGGCTCATGTGCCAATCAGCTCTCGCCGCCTTGAAGCCGTGTTACAACGCCCTGTCACCGAGGAAAGGGGTTTGAGAGGTGCAACAAGCGACGGACATGCCTGTTCTGCCAGCCTGTGGGGCAGCACAGCACGCTTGGTCAGGGCGCCACATGCTTACCAGCTCTCAGCACGCATGGCTACCGGAATAGCACCATTTGGCAGCATCGAGCTGCAGTACAGCGATAGACCGCAAGTCTTCAACCAGCTGACATCATGCAGATGCCACGAAAAGCCTGGTTGCCGCCCTACCGTATCTGCCCATGTGCGAGGTAGGGCCACCGACTCACGCGGGACACTGCATGCAAAGGTATACGGCGGACTGAATGTCGTGTTGCAATGTGGTTCGCTGTTGTCTCTGTCACAAGGCACGCGTACAAGGCTGACGCTGTGAAGTGTCCCCAGGTGTCCCTGACCCACAATGCCAACCAGCTGCACTGGGCACTCACCCCAGCCTGGGCGAGACACCCCGAGACTCCACACCAGCCCGTCATGACGTCTACCGTACCGCACACAGCCTGCTCGCCCCTGTCACTGTCCCTTGGCCCACACGCTCTCCATACATACACCCTCTCCTGCCACAAGCCCTGACACCAGCGCAAACTGGATACCATGACATTAAGGGGCCATTCCGCAATGCACCGCCCTAGGCTGTCGTGCACTACCACCACACAACAGCAAACCAGCATGCGCACTTATGACCGCCAACATGTGCCACCCCCACCAGCCAAGCGCGAACCCCAACGGCACACACACACACACACCAACATACACCGCCACATCACAACGCAAGGGTGAAACTGTCCGCCCAACCTAAACGCATGTCCTCAACTCCCCAGTCTAGCCTCGCTGCACTCATTCCCTGCCCATAAGGGCCCCCCTCTGGCCCGGAACCGGTGCTGCACCGCATGCCGTGTCCACCACATCCGTACCGCATTTGCGTGATCTCCTCTTGGGCCTCCCCTGCTTCAGTCAAGCAACACCCGCGTCCTCAACATCACATCACATTCTCATCCCTTCCCAGCCTTGCCTGTCGCACCCCTCCTACCCTCCTGACTCCCCGTTACCCCACTCCCTCCGCATCCCAACCGTGGAACTTGCCTGCCTCTGCACCGGTCCTCCACTGTGTGCCTCCCATTCGTACCCTCACCATTTCATGCAGCAATGCGTTAACTCATCTTGGGCCTTCCCTGCTTCAGCCAGCTGCCGCGAAACCCGTGTTGCACACGTGCCTCCGGGTCCGACGCGTCGCCCGCCCCCATGTGACCCACGCCAGGGCTGAAGGCGGTGATCGGCAGCACCAGGAGGTCCCCTAGGAGGACTCCCCTGCGCAGGCCTGCCAGCTCCGAAATGTTGTGGCCCTGCCGTACGTACAGCAGCATGGGGTGTGTAGCGGGCACGTGTCAGGGTGCGTAGGGTGATGTATACAGCCGGGCCGGGGAGGCATGTACGCGGGTGCATGCAACAAACGGGTTGTATGATACATACTATTCGTCTTTATTATATATTGTGGGTGGCGCCCGGAGGTTGAGCACCGGTAGCGTGGGATGTACGGCAGGTACAGTCGGGCGCCGGATGCCAGGGATGCAATGTGACCGTGGATTTCGTGTGATGCCTGTAGCAGGAGTGGCGATGGGGGTGCTGAGGAACAGGGAGCTATCTACAGGTCGGGGTGTCGTACCGCGCCCACCTGCGCCGCCAAGTACTCGTACGTCGCGTCGGACATGACGGTTGGTCCCGTCACATGCGTTACGTCGCCAACCGACAGGCTGTCGGGCGGCCGCTTCTCCAGCAGCTGGCTGATCCTGAAGGTGGTGAGTAGGAAAAGGGCGCATTATAGGCAAGGACTTTCCATTTGGGCCCCAATATGGTAGGGTGCGTTGCAGGGATATCAAATACCTGCCCCTCCTAATACACAGCCCGTTCATACACACGGACGCCACGCACGCACCCACCTGAACACCACGTGGGCCAGTAGCGGGTGCGCCGGCTCCGCTGCGAACGTCCACTGCCACACCTCGCTAACACACAGCCCGCTTATACACACGGGACCCACGCACGCACCCACCTGAACACCACGTGTGCCAGCAGCGGATGCGCAGGCTCCGCAGCAAAGGTCCACTGGCAGATCTGGAGCGCTCGGCCCCAGTGCCGCTCCCAGCCGGGTATGGATCCGGCGTCGGCCTCTATACCTACTATAGCGCCGTACGCGTCCAGAGGCTGGGGATCCGGACAAGCAAGGTAAGGAGGCGCGTGGGTTTCAGGCACAAAACTTGGGCAGCCGAGTAGTGCAGCGCCGACGAAATCGCGCAGCAGGGTAGCTCAGGACAGTATGGAATGCACCACTCTGTATGGTAACCGTTATGTAACTGTGCCAAAGGACGCTGGCAAGTGACAGCAGGCTACATTATTACGTACCTAGCGTGCCACATCGGTAGTGTGCACTCGGCACCGATAGCACACCATTAAACCTTAACCCACCCACTTGTCAGCCCATCGCACCGTCGGTACAAAGAAAGCAACAGCGACGTGCAGCGGGGAGCCACGAGCCCAGCGGGCGCACCGGCCCAACGTGCACACGGCACCACCAAACCGTGAATTACCCACCCGGCCGTCATCTAGGTCGCTGTAGGTGCAGGTGGCTAAGAACAGAACGCACAACGCCGTGCAATAGCTGCGTCACTTTCGTGAAAAGGGACGCTGGCAAGAGACAGCAGGCTACCGCGGACTAGGAAGGTGCGCCAGCCCCACGTGTGCACTCGGTACCACCACTCGGTACCGCTGTGTACCCACCCTGCCGTCCGCCCAGGAGTCAATGGGCTTGAGGCACGTGGTGTCAACGTCGCTGTAGGTGCCGCCGAACGCGAAGACGATGAGGTATCGCGCCAGGTCTGCCCGCAGCACGGGCAGCGCGAAGGAGCTGCGACATGGGGACCAAAAGGGCATGGCATGGCAGCTGGATGCGATCTTCAATGGAAACCCACCGGTAGGCTGGTACAAAGGCGGTGAATGTGCCCTCACCCAGCGCCCCCACGTGCCCCGACCATGACGAAGCGGCGACACAGCGCAGAACCACCTCCACAAAGCACAGCAAAGCTCCCCACCCCGACACCCACACGCATACTGCAGGCACGCTACTACACGGCCAGAGGGCGCAGACCTTACGCACGCCTCGGTTGTGTGTTGGGTGCAACCAGTGCATGCACCAAGAACCCACCGGTAGGCCGGCGCGAAGGCGGGGAACATGCCCTCAACCAGCGCCTCCACATCGCGAGGGCCCCACAGCACGTGCGTGTGCCCCGGGTTGCGCTGCTGCCACGACAGCACTGACTGCTGCACGCCCTGGGGCAGCGGGGCCGGGGGCGGAGGCGGCGCGGTGGCGGCGCCGGCTGCGGAGGCGGAGGGGGGTCCAGCGTCGTCGTACAGCCCGTATACCTGTGTAAGGACGCAGTTCCGGAGTTTGCCGAACAGCGGTGCTCTTGGCACCCACGAGGTTGTACCGCACCCTCAGGCCCTTTCTAACCATCACCGTCATCGGCAGCACCCTTGAAGCCCTGGTGCATACCATGCCCTGTTGCGGGCCGCTCGCTGCGTACCCCAGCTAACCTGCACCACGCACTCCCCAGTACCGCCAGCAGAACACCCACACCTACACCTTGCCGTGTGCTGCAGGCAAATCGCACACCCACAACACGTACTCAAACAGCGACCTGCATGCCCCTGCCTCTAAACCCACCAGCAACCCCACCTGGTGGATGATCCGTGGGATGCCCGGCCCCCTGTGCCGCGCCAGAGCCTCCCGTGCACGTGCCAGCGCGCCGCCTGCACCTCCCTCCCCGCCCGCAACAGAGGCCGCGGGCACATCCGCTGCACCTGGGCTGGCCACATGCCCCTGTGCACTGCCCTTCACTGCAGTGGCAGCACCAACAACAGCACCAGCAGACTGCACGCTGCTTGCGTTGGTCCCGCCGCCGGAAGGACTGCTCGATCTGACCTCCTGGGTGCCACCAGCTACAGCGTTGGTGGCAGCAAAGATGCTTGCAGGTGGCACAGCTATGCCACTACTGCGGCCACCGCTGTCCTGTGCTTGCGCCTCGCCTGCTGTAGCACCCTTTGCAGGCCCTGCACTGCCCTCCCCCGTCCCTCCCAGCGGCTTTGCTGGCGCCTGCGGTCCGGCCTCTGCACCGCCTCCCGCACCCGGCAGCTTATCAGCCGCAGGCCTGCCGCCGCTGCTGCTGCTGCTGCTGCTGCCCGTTGGGTCCCTGCTGCTGGCCCCCTGACTGTCGCTGTTTCCGTCCGTGCCGCTGCCGCTGCTGCCCTTGCCATCGGGGACCCTTGCACCCCCGTCACCTGCTCTCCCACCACCAGGCATGTTGCTGCCACCATCCACACCACCACCATCACCGCGTGCTACATCTGCGCCCTGTATCCCCTCCACACCACCCCGGCCGCCGCCCAGCGTCACCGCCCCACCAGGAGAAGCATCCCTCTCGGGCCCATGAAGCCCCTCCTCCTCGCCACGTCTGCCGCGCCCAAGCTTTCCTTGAGCAACTGCAGCACCCCCTGCAAGAGCATCTCCATCTCCGGCTCCCGAAACTGCACCAGGATCGCGCAGCTGGCTAGTACCGACGAGCTCCACCACCCGTCGGGAGGGCGTTGCTGCTGCTGCCGTCGCATCCGGCAGGGACCTGTCGCCGCCCTGCCGCGAAGACAGAACCGCACCCCACCATGTCAACAACAGCAGCAGTGACCCGAGAAGTACATAGCGACCGAGTATTTGCGGTCTGTGTGCAAAAGAGCTGCTTCCTGGAAGAGTCGGGCTTGCTCTGTTGCTAGCGCCGTGCCCTGGGCTGTGGGCTGAGGGTCGTTCCGGGCTGCGTCGAGCAGGCCCCGCAATGACCGCCGACATGGTATCCTTCACGCTTCTAGTAGTTGGTAAAAATAATGTTACGTTGTTGGTGGAAGGAACGTGCAGAGCAGGTTAGGTTTAATGATTGCTGTCAGCCACAAGGCTGCCGAAAGACCCATGGGACGGTCCTTGTGAACAATCAGGTGATAAACAACGACAACGGGAGAACTAGTAGTACATTGCATCGTCTGTCGCGGCATGGAGCACATGCATAGTTGCATGCAGCAGTTCTTTGGCCCCAATGCTTGCTCTCCGAGATGCCAACCCCAACCGCCGCCTGCCCCCCGCGCCTGCTGCAACAGCACGCCCATGCCGATCCGACCTCCCCCACTCCCCCACGTCATTGCCGCACGGCCCCTCCCCACCCCAGGACATCCCTCCTCCAACAAGAGCTACTGCTCGTGCTTCTGCTGATGCTTTTTGATGGCCCCTTTGGAGAACATCCGCTCATAGTCCTCCGTCGAGATGTTGGCTCTGCGCACGCAGAGCATCGTGGCGTGTGGGCGTGCCAAGAAGTGCACGATCACAGCGCAGCGGTTCCTTTGTATTCCAGTATCATTATGCCTCACCTTCCGTTCCTGAGCTGGGGAGGCACAAGGGCACTGTTGAAAGCAGGCTTTGGCCCTGTGGATGTGCTGGGGGTCTTGGCTGCCTTCTGGGGCGCCGAGCTTTGCGTCAAGCTCCCGCCTGTCACCTGGTTGTGGCCCCGCTTTGTTCCTTGCGGTGATGCTCTACAAGTATTGATAAGGCAAGAGGAGATATGAACATGCCAGCGGCCAGCTCGCCGAAGCGTTGCTCGTCCTCCAGTAGCAGGACTCACTTGTCTGCGGCCGAGCTGTCGTCTGTCGGAGCAAATGGATTGAACATAGATACTGGTGGCAGGGTGTTTTGTTGCTGCTGGTGAGCAGGCTGTCCCTCCGCCTTGGTCAATTTGGGTTGCGATGCTGGGGCTGGCTGTTCCTTAGGGGCCGGAGCTACCGCCGATGCATTATCCTCATCGTCAGAATCACTATAACCAGTTAAAAGGTCCATGATACTTGCTAATTAGCGGAGTCCGGCCTGTGCCTTCCTCGTGCCTCTCGGATGGGTTACGGTACTGAGTGCAACACAGGCACGGTGCGTGCGGTGTATCAGGGGTGCGGTTAGTAGCTGCTGTAGGGTTTAAGCTAAAGGGGGTACCCTGGGGACAAGGCTGGCCGTGATTGCCAACAGGGGCAGGGGAGGGCCTATAGAAGGGGGTCCAGCCACCCCCTGCACTGGACCTGGGCTGCCCTAGGGCCCAGAGAGAGTTCCTTAGGACGAAGCCCATGGCAGGCGCTGCCAGATCTCATGCTCTCCGGCGGTTTCCCTGTTGCTTCTTCCACCTGCATAACGGCCAGATCCCGGCAGGGGAGTCCATGCACGCCCAGTAGCCCAGTCAGCACCGTACGAAAGCGCAGTTCCTCCACCAAGCACCCCATCGGCAAGGCCGTGCTTGACAGTGTACACTGTAGCCAATTATTACAAGATGCTGCGCTCCGGTCTGGCCGTTCCCTCCCTTGCTGTTCGCTGCGCGAGACAGTTCTCGGCGCTGCGGCCCGCTGCTGTGTCAGCGCGTCAATTCACAAATACAAATCTGTATACCAAGCTGACATACAGCCATGTCAACTCCGCTCGCATCCCGGGGCCCCGGAGCCTGTGCCGGACGTTTGCATCGAGCGCCCCGGCCTCGGGAGGCGCCGCTCCTCTAACCGACCGCATTAAGGATGACATGAAGGCGGCGATGAAGGCAAAGGACACGGTATGTACAGTATGCCCTGTGAAGGCGCGGACCAGGACAGGAAGCGTCTGGACTAGACAAGGGCGGCAGGGGCCTGCGTGCCACGTGGCATTCCTGCGCTGCGCGAATGCGCCGAGACGACACAGTACGAACCGCTACACATTACACTAGAAACTTCTTGTGTAATCCGTGTACGCACGATCTCGACCGCAGACCGTGCCTTCGCAGGGTTACGTTCCCTGGGGATTGCACCCATGTGTGCCACATGCCCGCAGCCCGCTGACGTCACCGTTTGCCACGCATCAATCGCGTACAACACACCTTGCTTCCTTACCACTTCTGCGAAGTTGCCAGCCCTCGAGATTACTTCCATGTAGCCAGGCCGGCCAACCCCGTTTCCCCTCTGCAGTCACCGGAACCCCAGGCCCTCAGTGCGCTCCTCTGCCGTTCCCCCGCTCGTTCCAAGCCCATCTGGGCCACGCTTTCCCCCTCTGCACATCCTAACACATCTAAATCACAACCATGACGTTGTTGAGCGGAACCCCGCTGCTCAATGCATGACCGGTACATTCACATGACACTGCGCTGGAATGCACCTCCGTCAACCCGCCAACCCGCCCATCGCCTGACATCATACCCTTTTGTCCCCTGTGTCTCCCCGTAGGCGCGCCTGGAGGCCATTCGCTTTTTGAACGCGGCCATAAAGCAGCGTGAGATCGAGATGAGGGAGGGCGGGGGCGCCGTGACGGACGAGGAGGTGATCAAGGTGCGTTGGAGTGGGGGGAGGTGGTGGAATGGCGCGCACTGTGTGGTGGTTGGTGGTGGTTGGCGGTTGGTGGACGGGGAGGTGATCAAGGTGCGTGCGGGATGTGCACTGCTGGGCGAACAGGGGGCTCTGGGATGGCTTGGAATCATCAAAGCGCGTTGGGGTCGGCGGCATCGCGGGCACTGGGTGGTGATGGGCGGACAGGGCGCACTGTGACAGACGAAGAGGTGATCAAGGTGCGCTGGAGTGGGTGGAATGGCGCACAATGGGGGTGGTGATGGACCGCGCACACGGGGTGGTGGTGGGTGGTGGTGGGTGGATGAGGAGGTGATCAAGGTGCGTGCCTGGAAGTGCACTGCGGCGCGGACAAGGGGGCTCTGGGATGGCTTTGAATTCCACCCACTCCAAGGTGCGTTGGAGTGGGTAGGATGGCTCCACTGCCCCTGTGACGGACGAGGAGGTGATCAAGGTGCGTTGGAGTGGGCATGGCTCGTCCTATGGCCCCTGGGCTCTCCGGAGGTGCCCCCCTTGGGGTATGTAACTGTAACTGTAACAGGGTGCACTGCCGCTGTGACAGACGAGGAGGTGATCAAGGTGCGTGGGAGTGAGGGGAATGGCGCACACCGGATGGTGGTGGAGGCCTGGAGGGCGCACGCTGGGTGGCGGTGGGCGGACAGAGGACTCTGGGATGGCATGGAGGTGATCAGGGTGCGTGCGTGGTGTACGTTGAGTGTGGAAGTGACAAGAGGGCAACGGAAGGCCGTGGGGTTGAGGTACAAGATGGAGCTATGTAACACTGACGGAAGGCCGCTGTCATGGAGCAGCTGCGCACCGATGTGCGGTGGGTGCCCGGAGGGAGCGTAACAGGAAGCTTGCATGAGCCAGCTGTGGGAGACGCGGCTGGCGGAATGGTGGACCCGCGGGTCGGGGGCGGAGGGACAGAGACTTAGAAGATGGTCGATTCTCATGACTACACAACATATGACGTTCCCGAAATCTAATAGCGTTTCTGATCATGCTCTTGCTGCTCTCCTTCATTTCGTGCAGGCCGACCAGAACCTATCTTACCCAAGCTCTAAACATGTTAATAGTGAAGGTGCTGCCGCTCTCCTTCCCTCCCTTGCAGGTCATCCAGAAGCTGGTCAAGCAGCGCAAGGACTCGATCGACAGCTACAAGGCGGGCGGGAGGGACGACCTGGTGGCCAAGGAGCAGGTGGGACGACGCGTGGGGGCGTGACACGTGGCAGCTGACACGTGGCACTTGGCGGGAAGCTGCTTAAGAGCACGTGTCGTGCTCCTTACGCTATTGGTACTCTGAAGCAACTCCTTTCTGAACCCGTTCTATGGTCGTTGCAGTCCACTCTGCATCTCCGCCCTAGTACGCCGGCAGCAGTTGCAGTCCAACCTCCACCTGCCGGCCCCGTATCATGTGCAGCGGTTGCGAGAGTACATTATCATCCTCCCAACCTAGCTCCCCACCTCGCTCTCAACCTGCCCTATCCCACCCTATCCCACCCTTTTATCCCGCATAAAGTCATGAAAAATTACGGCCTGTCCGCGAAAAAAAAACCTTGCCCACCCACTGCCTGCATCGGCGACATCCCTTTCTGTACTCCTTCTCATACAATTGCATGCTAGCTTGCACACGGAATGGCTGTTGCAGAAGAGCTGCCGATCTCCCTGCGCTTTCACCCTGCTGCAGTCCACCGCCGCCCGCAATGGCTGCCCCTGATCCCTTAGTACACATTCTACGCACATACACACAGGTCAAGCTGCAGCTGCTGGAGGGCTCCCTGCCCGCCAGGTTGCAGTCCAGCTCCGGCTCACCACCACCCACACCCTAATACACACCCCTGATATGCACCCTAATACACGCACCCACAGGTGGAGCTGCAGCTGCTGGAGGGCTACCTGCCAGCCATGCTGTCTGCGGCGGAGGTGGAGGCCGTGGTGGTGCAGGTAGGGGGCGGCACGTGGCACGTGGCACGTGGGTACCGTGCGCATGACACGTGGCATGTCGCACGTGGAACATACTGCACAGAAGGCGGCATGCCGGTATATCGAAAGACTGCGATGGAGGAGGAGACCGTGGTGGTGGTGCTCCATGTAAGCGATACGGCACGTGGCACGTGGCACGGGGTATCGTGTATGAGGAGTATGACGCGTGACACGTGGCGCAGGATGCACCAGCAGCAGCACGCCACGAGTGCATGTTGGTAGCTGAGCAGTCGTGGTAGGGCAGGAGAGTTCGGGATCGAGGGGAGGGCCGGGGGTTGTGGGCACACGGTGTATTACCACATGTTGATGGGCGCAGTCCCGTAGATCCCGCTTCCCTTGCGACTCGAGCAACTGTGCACGGACCCGTCGGGTCGGGCATAACGTGCAGACCAAGACATGCCGCAATACTTGAATTACTTGCTGTACTTACCCCATCGCATCTTGCTTACCTGGCCCTCAGGTGATCGCGGAGCTGGGCGTGTCTGGCCCCAAGGCCATGGGTCAGGTCATGAAGGCGGTGACGGCACGCACGGGGGGGCGGGCGGACAACAAGACCGTGTCGGATATTGCAAAGGCCAAGCTCAGCGGCAAGTGAAAGCGTAAGCTGCCCAGCCTACACGAAGGTGGTATGAAGGGGGTGCCTGTGTGCTGCGGTTCCTGATAGGTGTGGTCGGGACCAGTAAGGATCGTGTGGCCACACCACCTGGAATGTACCACAAAATGACATAAAATGACAAAATGCGGTGGTGTGTGTGGTGATATGGCGGTCGGTCCGTGTTCGTGTGTTGGGTTGGCTTGTGGTGACCGTGATTGTATGACTCAACGGAAGTCCAGGTGCTGAGGAGCAGAGCCTCATTATGGAGCTGCATGCAAGAGCGTGTTGGCAGCTGCAGGTGATCGGGGTGCTGTACTGCTGTAGGCCTGGTGTCCTTTGCACGCAGCTGCAGCCCTATCCTGGCTTCCGTACTGGAACGGTAACGTACGTTCCAGGCCAGCGAGCTTTTGACTTTTGGCAGGGAGGCTGGATTGGAGGCTGGATTGTATGTGACGTGCTCCATGACCAGAAACGTTGGCTGTGGTGGCTGCCGTTGTACGCGACGTGGGGGCCAAGGCCCCTGGCGCCCTGGTGGGTTCAGACAGAGCTGCACCGCGGCAGACGGGTCCTGCAGTCCTGCACGGCACGATAAGGCCCTAGGAGCCGCAGGAGGGTAACTAGCCGAGCCCCTGGCGCGAGGAGAGAGGCTGACAGGGGCAGGCGGGTGCACAAGGGCGCTACCAAGCGCGCGTGGCTGAGCACCGGAAAGCCCCGGTGCTACCGGTCTCTTTTGTGTGCTCTTGTCCGTGCGTGTAAGGTGCAACCATGTAGCGTGGTCCGCAGTGCGCTACGGAGCCAAGCTGCAAGTTAAAGCAGCGGTGAAGGACGGAGAGGGCAAGGGGCATGCATGGGGAAGGGGACGCGGTGTATGATTTCAAGGGCATTGGCTTGGATGTGCTGGGGCGCACACGCACAGGACAAGCCAGGACAAGCACAAATGTAGACCGGTCAGACTTTCATGACGGAAGGCCAGTACCGGTAAGCGTGAGCATGACGCTATCGTGCATCTGGCCGGGAATAGAGACCACCAACCAGGCACGGCTAGTGGCGTGCAGGTGGGCTGCAGCATGCTGCGGCCCTCGCACAGCACGCACGGCCAGCACGAAGCGGGACTTGTCCTTTTGCTGCTGGTGAAAGAATGATTTCGAAAAGTTCTGTAATAATTTGACTAAAAGTGTTGCCGCGGGAAAGCTCATAGCAACCTCACCTCCTTTTTAGCTGCGACGCAAGACCATACCTGTCTGCTTTCCACAAGTCGACCAGAGATAGACATTACAGATAACTAGTGACGCCTGAAAGGCGGGATGAGCGGGCTAAACGCGCGGGTAGCCGACGTCCCAGCTCATAACGAGCCCAGGGGCGACCCCTCGGACTTCGCCCTTACAAATAAGACATTAGTATGCTGCCATGTTTGTCGGCTCGTCAAGTCTAGGAACCAGGTATGGCCTGGACGAGGGTTCGCACGATGCACAGCCTTGGAGCAGCTTCTGACGGACCGCACCCGGTAATGCAGTTCTACGATGTGGGGTGTGACAACTGCAAAAACATCATCGGGCCAAGCTTGTCCTTTGAGGATTACACCACACCCAACTTCACTGGGTAAGCACCCCTGCCCCGCCCACGGCAGCCTGTGCCGTTGCCACACGCTGTACTGTGGGCGCAAACCACTCTGAGCAGCCGCCACATGGACCGTACAAGCAAACAGGGTTGCGTGCGTGCTGCGGGCTCTTGCGCGAAGGGCACCTGCATGAACACCAGTGCAGCAGCTGGGTGGAAAGGCACTCGTGTCCGCTTCGCTTGCACTTGTTCACCAACCTCCTGTGCACCCAACTCTCTTGATCGTCCCTCAAATTTAAAACCACTTTGTAACTACTTCTCCCATGTCTTTTTGCGGGCAGGATGATCTCCGTAATGGACCCCAAAACAAGCTGGGCCGCCAAGTGGCTCCACCTGGGTACGTTGTGCGAGGAAGGCGTGGTGTCAAGGCAGGATCTCAGATAGCTGGGACTTGGGAGCGGGGGTCAGCGAGCTGTGCGTCACACACGCCCTAACCAGCAACCCGCTTGGTGGCACGAAGCAGCGTGTTACTGTGCAGGTCTCTTGCGGCCGCTGCTGTTTGTTAGGCCGGCAGGGACTGGGTGCCACCGGGTGCTACCCAGCCACCCGACCCCACCTGGGATCCTTAAGCTCTTGGTCGTCGCATGGGTACCCCCTGTAGGCGCCCACACAGAAAAGCACAGTGCCTGCCTGAGCCACTGTCTGCAACTGCATGGGCTCTCACACCTGTGTCCCGCAGGCAAGTACGTGCCCGGCTGCTACGCCATGTCCGTCAACGACGAGCTACCGGAGGACCTGCAGGTGTGTACGGGAACAGCAAAGGGCGCTTACACCTACCAATGTGCATGGCATGTGTATGCCATGTGGGTCGAACAGCCGCGCGCTTCCGGAGGGCCTGCAAGGTGCATTGTGGCCATATGCCACATGGGGCGGCAGGTGGCCACCAGTCATGGGCACCACGGTGTTGTGCAGGACCACGTGGGTGCGGGTCAGAGGGCATGCAAATGCGGGAGGTGAAGCTGAGGCTCAGGTTATCGTCGCTGGTGTCACAGTCACACGAACCACCACGTTGCCTGCGATACGAAGCGCAGCTCCCGTGTGCCCCAGCGCGCCGAGGACCACACTCAACAGTGGCACTCACCTGCCGCACCGCCCCTTGCGCACTGGGGTAGCCGTGCCTAAGGCCTCTGCCAACTGCCCCCTGTTGCCCTGCAGTGTGTTGCCCACTCCTCCTCGCCACCCCCTGCTGCCCCGCTGTGTGTTGCCCACTCCTCCTCGCCACCCCCTGCTGCCCCGCTGTGTGTTGCCCACTCCTCCTCGCCACCCCCTGTTGCCCCGCTGTGTGTTGCCCACTCCTCCTCGCCACCCCCTGCTGCCCCGCTGTGTGTTGCCCACTCCTCCTCGCCACCCCCTGCTGCCCTGCCGTGTGGTGCACCACAGGACATCCTGGAGAACAAGGGCATCAAGGTCAGGCACCCGTAGGGGGTCACCCCTGGGCTCCGGAGTGCTAGGACGCGTGGCGGCACGCGGCACGTGGCGGTGGCCTGCCTGGTGTGCGGCGGTACATAACACGTGGCGGTGGCCTGCCTGGTGTGCGGCGGTACATGACACGTGGCGGTGGCCTGCCTGGTGTGCGGCGGTACATGACACGTGGCGGTGGGACACACGGACGAGCAGAGCAACGCCAACAGCCATGGCGGTGCGGACAAGGCAAACAAGGTGGCAGCAGCTGCTGTCAAGGGGTCGGAGTAGCAGCTGTAGCAGGAGCAGCAGCTTTTGCCCTGGTAGGAAAGGTGGCTTGGATAGCAAGGGAGGGCGTTGTGGAGCACTCGAGCAAAGGGCAAGGGGCATGGGCAAGGCAGCTGCCGTCGGGGTTGGAGAGCATTTATGGGTGACTGAGGAGTGTGGAGGCGCAAGGGCATGCGGCCACTGTCCAGGCAGGTTCGGCGTACGACGTCGTTTGTGTGGCACAGGGTGTTTGGCGGGGCAGGTTGGATTGTGAGGAAGCCAGGGCGGCCATTGCGCCAACGGCTCCGGAGCTTCCGGGGAAGGGAGTCGCCCTGTGCGGCCGGCATCCGAGTGGCCAGAGCCCGTGGGCAGGGAAGGCCTGGGGTCTGTTAGCGGACGGTATCCATCAGGAGGGCAGCAGGAGCAGGACAGGAACCGGATGCAAGCCGGTGCCAACAGGGAGCTAGGTGCATTGGGCATGGCGGCAGCCGTGCTACGGATGGAGGCGCTGTTACAGAAGCTGCACATGTGGAGTGTGTGGCTCATGCGCCTGTTGTTGGGCATCAGTTCGGGCATCCGAGGCAGGCTCGCCTGTCAGGTATGCCGGCATGGCAAACTCAACTTGCGTCGTGTGCCGCATTTGGTGGATATTGTATGACGTGCGTTATGTTGACTGCCGGGCAATCGGAGGCGGGGAACTGGTAGCGACGGCGTGCTTCAGGGGTACGCGTAAAGCGCGAGGAACCCGTGTAAGGCGTCAGGGAAACATGAGAAGGTGCTTCAGGGGAGCTGTCAAGTGGTGACAGCATGAACAAACTGGACGCACATACACCACTGACACCGGCATGAAGTAGTGCAGGGCAGTGTGCTTTCCGGTTGCCTTGCTTTGGGTACCAGACTTCGACCCCTTTGAGCCCCCGGCTCATACGCCGGTCTGCAATTGCGGAGGGGAGAACCCTCGCCGTGTAACACTGTCTGACTGGCTGACTGGTACCAGCACCGTGCATGCAGCACGCTGCGTGCGTCAAGGTCGGCGCAACTGTAATGCTTGCCGTACATATGCCTGTGACAACACGGCCGTTGCGCTGCCGTATTGTTGTCTTGAATAGTAGCAGTACAGTAGCAGTATCCCTTGGGCCCTACGGCTCGTACGGGAAGTTACGCCTGCCAAGTGTAACTACTGACTCACTGACTAGCAGTAGCATGGCCACGGCGGCGGGCGGGGCATGGGTGCTTGACTCGGCCGTTTCACTTGTCCTTGCTTTTGTACAACGGGACAGCACTCTGCGCGGTGCAGCAGACACCAGGGGCCCCTGGCAGACACACGTGTACCGGCACGGCGGTAAGGCGCTGTGAGGTGAGGAGAGGTGTTTTACAGGGGCCCCCTTCCGGTCGGGGTCACACCCACGACCCACCTTTCTGAAATGGTTAAATGTAGTACATGCCTAAGATTTATAATGCACTATGTGAGGGACACCGCGCACGGGGCTGTCCGCCACGGCACAGGCCTTCGGGGGCCAAGAGCCTTTGTGCGTGGATGTAGCAACCAAGGAAACGGCCGCTGCGGTTCGGATAACCTGGGTAACGCCGTACGGTCAGCCAACCACACCAGGCGACACGCACCGCAGCTAGTAAGAAATCATTCAAGAGGCAAGCCTTAAAGCTCCATTATTGCATTGCGGATAAGGCCGCTACATACACCGACATATCAGTCCTGAGAGAAAGCTGCGTAATGCGTTCTCCGGGCTCAAACTCGCCCACGGGCCAAAACCACGGATGTGAGCAGCAACAGTACAATGAGAGGCTGCGATAAGTTACGTAGGACGGACACACCATGCCGGGAAGCACGGCAGGGGCGCAGTAACCCACGGGTCGGTGAAGCGTGCCAGGGAGTCTGTGCTTGCGGAGTTGCGTGCGTGTATGCAACCGGGCACGTGAAGCCGTACAGAGCCGTACACCCGCACGCACAGTGCTCGAGCGTAATGCACCAGAAGCAAGAGCAAGCATCAACATCTTGCATGCGTTAGCTAAGACATGCTATATACCGTACCCTGCCCTACACAGCGCGCATGCAAGGGCGAGGCCCCCTGGGGCGGCAGAAAACCCTAAAAAATGCATCACACCCGAGCGGCCGCCAGCTGCGCGTAAAGCCAAACGTAATCGAACCCTAAACTGCTGCGCGCCAGCGTCATACCGTAGTATACATAGCCACGCCGATTGCCAGATCATTAAAGAGTCCCATTGCCGCCAAACAGTTATCTAGGAGTTGGTCGTGTGGCTAAACGCCTGGGAACGTGCACCAGGGCAATTCATCAAATGCTGCTGCGTTAATTGCAAAGCCTCCACGCGCCATGCGCCATAAACTGTTGCTGAGTACGACATCACGAGTGGATGTGCGCTACTGTTGCCTCTTAGCAACACGCTGAGCAGGGGATCCCCGTCCCTTGCCACTAATCAAAACCCCAGTACAATGCCCTGTCCAACATGAATACCCCAATGCGGCTGCAACAATCGCGGCCATAATTTCATTGTGGGTGTTGATTATTTAGCCAACTACAGAACATAGCAAAACATGGAAGCAAAAGCTAAATTAAGAGGCTGCACGCAGTGCGGGCTATGCCGCAACGAATGACCGAACGCTGCTATCAACACCCCCCCTGCCATCCAAAATCCAGCACTCCGCCACTTCATCAATGTAACGCCGCGCTTTGCTCATTAGCCATGTGTACCACCGTTCCTCAGCCAAGAATGGACCACCTTGCCACCTCTCCTCCGCCGTCATTGCCGACCTTGCTACCTCCCTCACGCCACTCCTTCCCTCCCTTCCCTTTCCTTCCTCACGCGCGCATTTGCCGCTTGTGCATGAGCGCTCCGCCCGACCTGTCTAGTACGGGGCCCGCTATGCCTCTGCTGTACGTATTGCCGGCGTACGGCGTGCTGGCAACGTAGCCACGCTATTGCCAGCCGCTCGCACGGCCCAACCGGACCGCAAACTCAACCGATTGCACTCGGGCGCCCCGCCATACCTCCTTTACCCGTACGCCCAACATCTGCAACAGATCCTGCTGACCGTTACAATCTCACCCACCCTGTACGGCAAACCACTACCCGCTTTCCCCGCGCCGCACCTACCTCACAGACCCTCCACAGGGGCCTCATCCGGTACGGGTACGACGCAGGTGCCCTCCTTGTACCGGATTGTCGTACTGCGGCTCATGCCGGGGAGCGCTGACTCAGCCAGGGCTGGGGGCGCCTTGGGGGCCGGCCTCCACAGGTACGTGCTCATGTTGCCCTTGCCCTTGACCTCCATTCCACCGCACGGCTCCCAGCCCTCGCTGGGCAGCAGTGCGTGGGCTGCCTCGCTGGCGTGTATGGCGCCGGGCGTCCCACTGGACTCCATGCGGCTGGCCCTGAGGTGGGTCAACATGTTTATTACATGAAGGGCTGAATGAAGGTTGTCGAAAAAGGAGGTTATAGTAACTTGTAGATGTTTCTCAAGACCTTCAGGAAGGAGGTCCCGCTAGACTCCATGCGGCCGGCCCTGAGGTAGGTAGGTCAAGATCTTTGAGTACGAAAGCTTCCAATGAACGTTAAAAAGGGGTTGGACCTGAGGGGATCAAGAGGGTGCGTGGACAAAAGAACTTGCGAGGGGCCATGGCGCAGGCCGTGAACGGCGTGTGGCATAGTGTTAGATTGCACTTGGCTGGCCCTGCGGCGGGTCAAGATGTAGTACATCAGAAGGGTTAACGAGGGGGCACCAATCCGGGTAGTGTCAAGAACATGTAGTGCCGCTCGACTCCATGCGGCTGGCCCTGTGGCGGTACGGAAACGCAACAAGGTCATGCGTTGCAATGGGGCCGTACACTGCTTGAGGAAAATTGGTTTGCACAATGTCCGGCAGGCGCATGCACCTTTTTGCAGGTAGGGGGTAGTGTTGCCTGGACAAGGCGTGGAGTCCGTGAAGTTGCCAGAATCATATCAGCCTAGGGATGGACATGGCAGCGCACGGCGGGCCGTGATGGGCAGTGCCTACGTGGATTCTAGCCAAGCATACGGCCGGACCGTTCCCCGGTGCGCAAATGCTTCGAGTTACCTCAGGGCCAGTAGGGGCTTTCAGCTTTTACGACATTTACCCGCCCGTTCGGGGAAGGAGTTAGCCATTTGGTATCCACTTACGTATTGACTGTGTCGCCGAAGAGGCAGAAGCGCGGCATTCGTGTGCCCACTACGCCGCTGACCACGGGACCGCTGTGGATGCCAATGCGGATCTCCACGGGCCCAGAGCCTGTGGGGTAGGTCACCTGGCTGGCAGCCTCCAGCATGGCCTGCGCGGTTGAACAATGAATGACGGTCATCATAAGCGACGTTGATATGCAGCTAAGGAATGAAGGTTGCGCTAAGCAAGCATGAGGGAGAGGCAGTGGCAGGCAACGTACAGCATGGCCCGTGGGCGAGGGGAAGCAGGCAGGCAAGATACGGGGGCTCTGGGCCAGCGCCACATGACATCAATCAAAAGTGTGTGGTGCAACTACGTAGTCGCAAAATTGAATGCTCCGAAGAAGCTGGTGGTGATGAGGAAGGAGGTCCGGGAGCAGCAAGCGCTTGTCCACGCATGCGCCTTGGCCGCCATGAGTATCACTTCCGCGAGCACGGGCTACACCCGTTACACTGCTTCATCATCATGTGCAACGTCAACAAGCAGCGCACACCTTGGCAAACATGAAGACCTTTTCCGCGTGCATGGGGTCGTGGTAGCTGCTGCGCACGGCAGCCATGCCGCACTCGTCCTCCTTGATCAGCCCGCCGGCCACAAAGTAGCAGTCGCCAATCGTCTCCACCTGCGGACAGTAGTGCAGCGTGGTCAACGTTTGCGGCAGCTGTAATGCGTAAAAAGCAGTTCGGCCCAACTGTAAGGACGTGTTCGCGGAGTTTCGCAGTGCTTGCGCCGCAACAAGTCTGTCAGCAGGCACAGCCGTTCGCAGCACGTGGCGCGTGGCACAATGCGCATGTCCCACCTGCACAGATCCCCGCACCCCCAAACGCGCACAGCGCGTCTTGTAAATTTAGCGATACAATGGAAAGGTCAGATACGTGCTCCTCCTACCTTGAACACGCCGTGCGCGTCCCACCTTGCCCCGCCGCATGCTTTGCGCAATTTTGAGTATAAAATAGTAGATACGCAGCACAGGAACGTCTCTCCGCCTACCTTGAACACGCCGTGCACATCCAGCAGCGCGTCAAAGCGCGTGAACAGGTCGTTCAGCATCGCCATGACGGCAGCAGGCGGCACGGCGGAGCACATGGGCGTGAAGCCCTTGATGTCCGCAAACAGCAGCGTGACCTCCTCATGCCACGTGGCCAGGCGTGTGTAGTCACGCACGCCCGGCCGCCAAAAGTCGATGGCATGCGCGCCGCCGCCGGCGCCGCCGGTGGCGGCGCTGAGAGCTGTTGCGTTTGCGCCGGGTGCAGCAGGCTCCACCGCGGAGGTGAACTCCTCGGTGATGTGCTGCAGGATGTGACGCGGGAAGAGCTGCTCCAGTAGGCGGTGCTCCGTTTCCATGACCAGCGCTAGGTGGCGCTCCGCCAGCACCTTGGCCGTGACGTCGTGCTGCGTGTGGGGTGAGATGGTAGGGCGCGTGGGTTAACGGATGCGGGTTAGCGTGGGGGTTGGGGCCCGCGCTCGGCCGTCAGGCAGAGCGTGCCGCGGGCACACGTGTTGCTGGCGTTATCTTTTTAACGGCCCACGCACTGTACCAGCGCACTTTGACGCACAAAGCATTTCACCCAGCATGCAGGAAACCAACACCGCCTGCACGACGAATGTGCCTACTAGCACTTCTGGCGCACATTTCATTACCCAGCTTCCTATATCATACTGCATTACTGGCACGGCTTTGACATTAGACTAGTACACATACTGCATTGCCACCTCACCACGTACCCAGACTCTACACCATCCTGCCTTGCCACCTCACCTGCGACAGCACGATCACGTCCTGCCCCGTGACGGGGTCCACAGCACGCGTGGCCCACACCTCGTGCCACCGGGAGTCGTTGTAGCTGGTGGCCGCCGCAGCGAGGGCCGCCATCACTGGCGAGGACGGCTCCGGAACCACCACCAACCCCTCGCCCCCATGCGCCTCCTCCTCCGCCTGCACCATCGCCTCCTCTCCCTCCTCCCACTCCGCTAGCTGCTGCTCCCCGTGCTGCGGCATGCCCGGCAGGGCCTGCTGCTGTACAGGCGCCGCCAGCTCGGCGGCGGCGGCGGCGGCGCCGCCGCCGCTCGCCTCCGCCTCCGGCGCCGTCGACACGCCGCCGCCGAGCGAACCCAAGCGCATCCGCTCCGCAGTCCCAGGTCGCAGGCTCTGCTGCGCATGCGGCTGTAGCTGCGAGGAACGCTGCGGCGACTGCGGCCGTGTCGCGGGGCCGCCGTTGAGTGACCACGTGGGCCGTGGGATCCACCGGCGGCTGCTGCCCCCGCGTGGGGTAGCAGAGGTCATGCGCGCTGGCAGCGACAGCTGGCCCCTGCACCGCACCGAGTGTGGGCTACGCTGGGGGCTCAGCTCCGCCGCGCAGCCTCCGAATGCCGCTGAGGTGTTGAAGATGCTGTGGCTGACGCTGACGTTGGGCACCGTCAGCTGCGGCCTCCGGAACCCGCCGGGGGTGGGCAGGCCGTCGGTCAACGAGTCCTGCCCCACACCCAGCAGCAGGCTGCCGTTTTCGGTTGTATGAGGTGCGGTACGGAGGCTGCTGGCAAAGGCCATGATTCGAGACGGTTTCGGGGAGTCAGGTGCAGAGTCGAGGCCCCTGGACGGGAAGTCGGGAAGCGCAGCCACCAGCGGGTCGGCGGGTGGTGGCGGCGCCGCCGCTGCCGCCACGCTTCCAGTGTCCCCACCGCCGCCAGCGGAGAAGGAGACGGAGCATGCGCGGGGGCTGTGGATGGTTGGTATGGTGGGGCGGGCGCTGGTGCGGGCGGTGAGGTCTCGCAGGCTGTTGTGGCGGCCTTTGAAGGAGATGGAACCGATGGACGCGGCGATGTTTTCGGGGCGTCGCGACCCGTGGGTCATTCCCGACTGGGTCAGGCTGAGCGCGAAGGTGCTGGTGGCCCAGGCGCCGGAGTGCAGCAGCTGCGCTGCGTTGTCAAGAGTGCTGCTGCATTGGCTCGCGAGTTCATTGGAGCGGTTGCGTTGCGGTCGTTGCGGGTCGGGCGTGCCGGGGTTGCCGTACCCAAGCCCGGTGTTGGTGGAGGTTGCGCCGGAGGCGGCGGGCGCGGGGCCGCTCTCGGGGATGGGCGTGGAGTGGGAGTGCGCTAGCACCGGGGAGCGGCGGTCGCTGAACGGGGCCCCGAGGCGGCTGCTGCCAGCGAGGGTGCGTGGGCTTGCGAGGGGCAGTTGCTCTTGCGAGGGGACGGCAGGGGGGGCGGAGGACCAGGCGCCATGTACGTCTGCGGGGCAGGTGCGCAGGAAAAGTTGGGAAAGATGAGTTGGTTTGCCAGGACTGGTACGGCTTACCGCCGGGGCTGCGTGCATGGCAGAGATTCATCACAGCAGCTGGGAAACCCGTACGGCTGGCCTCTTGCCGTGTCCTGCCTAGCCCAAGCCCCATGCACCCGCCCTCACACACCTTCCTCGTGCCACCCAGCGTAGCCCACACCCCACGCACCCGCCCTAACACACCTTCCTCTTGCCGCCTGGCCCACACCTCACGCACCCGCTCTAACACACCTTCCTCTTGCCGCCTGGCCCACACCTCACGCACCCGCCCTAACACACCTTCCTCTTGCCGCATAGCCCACACCCCACGCACCCGCCCTAACACACCTTCCTCGTGCCGCCTAGCCCACACCCCACGCACCCGCCCTAACACACCTTCCCCTTGCCGCCTAGCCCACACCCCACGCACCCGCCCTAACACACCTTCCTCGTGCCGCCTAGCCCACACCCCAAGCATCCGCCCTCACACACTTTCCTTTTGCTGCCTAGCCCACACCGCACGCACCCGCCCTAACACACCTTCCTCTTGCCGCCTAGCCCACACCCCACGCACCCGCCCTAATGCACCTTCCTCTTGCCGCCTAGCCCACACCCCACGCACCCGCCCTAACACACCTTCCTCTTGCCGCCTAGCCCACACCCCACGCACCCGCCCTAACACACCTTCCTCTTGCCGCCTGGCCCACACCTCACGCACCCGCCCTAACACACCTTCCTCTTGCCGCCTGGCCCACACCTCACGCACCCGCCCTAATGCACCTTCCTCGTGCCGCCTAGCCCACACCCCAAGCATCCGCCCTCACACACTTTCCTTTTGCTGCCTAGCCCACACCGCACGCACCCGCCCACACGATACACACCTTCCTCGTGCTGCAGGCCGTCCAGAGGGGATATAAGTAATGGCGATACCACAGCCTCCTCTCCTTCCCTTGATTGCGGCTGGTGCTGCTGGTGGTGCGGCACGGCCGGATCGCACAGCAGTATCGCGGCCTCCTCCAGGTGCTCAGAGTCCTCCCTTGGCGCAGGAGCCAGGTGTAACGCCGATCCAGGGGACCTCCGCTGGGGCGCCGTGACGCTGCCGTGCGACCTGCTGGCAGCCAGGATGACCGCCATCTGGCCAAGAGTCCGGCTGCCAACGCGACTGGCGGCACCGGCCGCCTGCTGCTGCTGCTGCAGCAACTGTTGCTGCTGCTGCTGGTTCGAGCTGCGTGAGCTGCCGCTGCCGCCCAAGGACGACATCCGACGGTGCCAGGCATTGGCGGGCAGCTTCCCGCCCGTTGCAGTACCGCTTGCCGTACCGGTAACCGTTACGACGGCGGCTGCGGTTGCGACGCCGGCTTCGGAGGCGGCCAAGCCGCGCGGGGAGGGCTGCGGGGAGTTGGGTGTGAGCCGGCTGGATGGGTGTGCTGTGGGGGCGGGGTCCTCATGACAGTGGTGCCGTGTAAGCTCGTGTGGGTCGTCGTGTGGCTGGTCGCACACGAGCTGGCTGACCGACGGCTCGGCCGGCCGCTGCGCCCGGGAGGCGGGGTCGGGGCCCCGAGGTGTGGGCGGGGGGAAGGCTGGTGGCATCCGCACGATACCTGCGAGCGTTACGGCAAGACAGGGCAGGGCATCAGCTGCCTGCCATAGTGGGTTTCAAGCGCGCGCCGAGCTGTAGTGCCAAGTTGCTTGCAGGTCGGCGTGTGACCGCAGGTACCGTACGTACAGTGCGGTACGGTAACGGGCAGCTGACACTTGTACCGTGATCTGGGGGTCGTACCAAAGCTTTCCTGGCCTCCATTCACCAACCTCACATACAATTTCCTCGACGTGGGCAGATGTGTTACGCTTGACCCACCCTCAAGTCAACAGCGACCCGCACCCGCCGAGACCCACCTTTCCACTGGCCGATACCGCCCTCCCTCGTCAACTCCAACAGCAACGCGTCCAGCTTTGCCGGGTCCCTCGAGAACAGCTGCTCCAAAACGTCCTCCTCCCCTTCCACGTGCCCTGCCACGTTTCCTGCCACGTGCGCTGGTGCCACGTGCCCCTCCTCCCCGCCCGACCCGCTGTGCACGTGTCGGGAGACCGTCCGCTGGCCCATGTAGGCCGCCGACTGCACGTTCTGGTGCAGCACGCGGCGTGCCCCTCCATGTGGCGCCAGGGACACCACAGTGACGAGCGAGTGGGAGTGTTCGAGCACCAGTGCATCGCGGTGGGCCTGAGGAGAAAGTGGGGGCGGGGTAGAGCGGGGAGGAGTGGTCAAGTGCTGTGGCCAGCGTGGCAGTGCGAGGGAAAGAGGGAGTGAGGGTGAGTTGAGTTGATGACAGGTATCCGATGCACCGGTAGGTGAGAAGGTCCCCGGGCCACAGGCCGCAGCCGAAAGGCTTGGAAGGACCACAGATGAGGGTGGCGGTGCGTGTAACGCAACCGCCCTGTTTTGTTCATATGCTGGGGTGAGAGAAGCCAGAGTGTCGCGTTGACAGAACGTACGGATTAAGTCATTGCAATATACTAGTGTTGACGTTTCTCCTTGCAAAATTATTACGCGTACGGTGTGGGGCCAGGTGGGGTAGTGGGGGTGTTGTCCGTGCGCTGTTGGAATGGCTCAGGAGGGTCGCCTCGCACTTTTGGTGCAAGCTTCCAAGCTGTATTATGTAACTAGTTTATGCTAGCTCTATGAGCATGGTCCTTTCACCGTTACCTACGCGGTGCAGTTGTGTTCAAGCCGGTCACCAACAACTGCGGTCAAGGCGTGCCGACGAGGAGAGCTCACCTTCACCTCGTCAACCGCTGAATAAAATGTTGACAGCGGCGTCGGCCCGCTTCGTTCCGAGACCTGCTGGCTTGTCGTTTTTACCAGCATGCGGTTCCGTGAGTTGCCAGTCTCCGGGCTTGATGTGTCGCTCTGCCTCCCCTTGTCCGCGAGGCCACACGCCTCGTCCACGCCGCCCCGACTGGGGCATCCTAGGCATCTAAGTAAACTGCGCATGTTGATAAGCACTTCAGGCTAGTCGCGGCGCCTAGGCCCGAAGTCCATAACCAGTATCGTGTCCTGCCACTTCGCCATGACACGCGTCCTCTCAATTGCTTAGCTCCCAGGCACTTGGCATCATATCATGAGTGTGTATCAGGGCAGTTAGTGTTGATAGACGAAACGGGCCTGTGCGCGTTTGGTAGGTTGGTTGTTTCTCCCGACCGCTGGTCTCCCCTGACGCATGCATCACGGTCTGCAATAGTACCACGTTTGCCCACTTTACCCAGCCTATATGTGTAATATGAATATGTATGCATAAGTATAGTATCTGCTGACAACCAAGTGACTGCACAGTGTCCTCTCGCCAAACCAACCGCTCAGCGCCCTACGCGGGGCCAGGTACAGCAGCATATACAACAGATACAGGCTTGTGGGGCGTGCATGATTTCATCTTGCACTCCACAGTGCCAAGTGGCTGTGTCCCACCGACTTCTCCCGTCGAACATGTCCACATGTCAGGAGGGCCCCGCCTCCAGCGCAAGGAGCAACGTCACTCCATCCAACGCACGTACGGCTGCATCCCACGTAGCAGTTGAGGCATGTAGAGCATCCCTGCTTACCGGTTACCACGGATACGGTGGACCGTCAGCATGCGTGTCCGCGCAACGGTCCCGACTGCGACGTAGGGCTCACCAGCAGCGGGCTTCACCATAGGCCAGGCCACCGAACTTTGCCCCTAGAGGCTTGCAGTCTGTCCGATAGATGTATGCTGCCGTTGAACTTGACGTAATGACATGCCAAGGCCCCTCGCCTGCTGCTCCGCAACCGGCGTGAAGATCTTGTTCTGCGGATTGTAGCAAGCCTGGACTTAATGATCAGATAAGAAAGGTGCATGTGCATTTTATGGTACGTTACAGCACCAACCCGTCCATCGCACCCTGTGCCAAGTATGAACCGATTGGAGGAGTGCAACCGGTATGCCTACGTGTCCTGTGAAGTACAAAAAGGAAGTTGCAAAGGTGATCGCGGTCCATGCCGCTGCCGACCTAGCCTTGTACCCGCCAACCTGCGTCCATGCCCCCTGCCCTGCGCCCCCAGTCAGCCGATGCCCCGCCGCAGCCGTAAGTGGGATAAGGGTGTGCTACGAGCAAAGGTCAAGAGCCTGGCAAAGATTGTGCCTGCGCACACCTTTCATGCGCCTGGCTTGGCTAGCCAGGGGGCGGCGTGACATGATTGGTGCTGCACCCCGGAAGGGGGACGGGACCTGTGCAATCGTAGGCTTTCACTACCGCCATGGCCATTCTTGGCCAAGTGGGGCTCTCGTGCAGGCTAGGACAGCTGCCCCCGCTGCTACTGCCGTGGGTACAGGGGATGCCCCCTGCATGGGGCTGCCTGCGCGCATGCAGGCGGGGCAGCACGGCAATAGGAAGGCAGGGTGGCGCGCTCGGAAGCCGGAACCTGGGTATTCCCCCAGGCGGTGGGTGTGGCACGACACTCCGACCGGTAGAGTTTCCATGTAGACGAGTAATACGCTAATACCCTAGAGCGGCAGCCGGAAGTCCGGAACCGCAGGGCCTTATCTAGGCCGGGAGCAAACCGAGCACGTGCGGCAGGCGTATGATGGTGGGTGCATCCAGTACGTGCAGAGGTGGCGCGCAGGTGCATACCGGTACCGGTACCGGTAAGGTGCCAGGTGTCAGTACACAGCTCTGTAGCGTGTAGGGGAAGCTGACGTTACGTAGTCTGAAGGGGCAGCGGGCTGCTTAAGCGCAGAGTGTACTGTTGCTTTTGGTCCTGCATGACGAGACATTAGGAGGGAGTACGGACTGTACGGCAGGGGTGCTCGCCCTTAAAGTGCTTAGCCGCCTCACCGGTCATCGCTGTGTGCCGCCGCGGTCGGTGCTCCTGCCCTGCAGGCGTGCATGTCTCACTCTTTCTGTTTCGTGGTACGTCTGCAGAGAAGGTGCGTTGCGGCACGCTGTGCCCATGTGGGCTGGTAACATCCAGCTGCGCCTGGCTGTGCGGTGTCTCCCAGCCGCTTCCAGGCCAACAAAAAAGGCCGCCAGCCTGAACCATACCGGACACTTTACTGCACTCCTTTGCATTACTGGCGCAGGTACGTATGTATGGTTTTGCAGTCTGCGTCCCCTTCCAGGGCCCAGCCCCATCCCGCTCAAAACACAGAGCTGGTCCCGGCCATTAGGGACCAGGGGTTTCCCACCCCTCTCGCTGTACGGCAAGGAGCGACACGCTCTTTACAGGCCACAACGTGCGGGCCCTAAGTTCACCTTCCACAGCCTGGTCCCGTCCTACATAGCTCCTCCACAAGACGCACCCACAGAGCACACGCAGCACCCCTGTTGCGGCAGCTACGGCGGCAGGTCGCACTGCTGCCACACATTGAGTACGACACTTGGCCCATGCCAGTCGACCCCTGCCTTGCTTGGTTGCCTACCCACAACTGCAATCTACCCATCCTCCAGCAGTTTTCTCCTGCACCCAGCGCCACACGTTCCCAAGGCAGGCAAGCTCTAGACAACCCACACAGTAAGTAACGTACGCATGCTTACGAGTGCTAGTACGAACGCACCCCCAATAGCAGCCGCATGGGCACCGTACGCTGCAGGACTACCGTACTACGACAGAACGCGTTGCGCAATCGCCAAGGAAAAGGACAAGGAGTCCCATCAATCCACCATCCTGCCCAAGGAAGCTCCCCTGTCCTGCCCTGCCCTGTCCATGCGTTACTGTTACTGTTACTGTTACATAGCTTGAGCGGTGCAGCCCACAGCCAGCGGTATGCCCCATGAGCAGTGTGGCTCCGAGACCGTCAGCAGGAGTCATGCGTGCACCTGCTGCACCCGGGTACCCCAACCGCAACGTTTAGGGATTTCAGATAAGTTAGGAGCTTCAGCTAAACATGCCGATAGTACAAACGAACGTGGTAGCTTGGCGTACCGATGCATGTATGTCAGGTCCAGGGGAAATGCGCAAGCGACACAAGTCAAGGAGGAAACTGCGAGAGGATTGGTCGAAATGGTGCACTGCAGCGAGCAAGGCAGTCAAAGAACCACCTTGCAACCCATAGCCAACCTACGTACGTATCAATCGAGTAGCCTTGTGTGACTATCGTGGGGCTAGTCCAGAGTTCGGTGAACGGTGGGCAGTACAGGGTGGTACTCGCACCTGCTGGTGGGGGCCCGTAGATGCACTGGTCACCTACTAAACGAACCAAGCCCCACAATGGAACGCATTTTATGAATGCAGCTAGTATTAATCTTATTTTCAGCTTGTAATGGATGGAACCGTACATTAAGCAGTGCCAAATAATTGTTTCTACACGTAGACCGCCCAATAAAATGCAAACAGTGTCCTGTGCGGTCCCTCCGCACAGTAACCTCCCAATCCCTTTTCTGTTAACATGCTCCACCCTCTTATCACCCCTTGATTTCAGCAGTGCAGAAACGTCCAACCAAAAACCACTCTGTCCTTGACGACGTCACGCAGGCCCGGCAGATGACGCCTTACGTCAGCCAACCCACGTGTCGCACCCCCTCCTTTTCACAGACCCACGTCAACTGCCTAGACTACAACCCCCCAATCACACGTCGCCTGGCAAGCCTCAACCTCGCACCCATTAGCTCGAGCCAAATTACCCATTGGCCTGCTTCTACTCCTGCGGAAGCTGATGTAGCTGCTCTCAGATAACGGACTGCAGCGGCCGCCGCCGAAACGCAGCACCGGCCCTGCCGCTTAAGCAGTACTCCGTCCGCGCTCCGCAATCTGCCGACTGGGCCCCCGATAGGCCGAGAAGAGGCTGCGCCGGCACTGTGCAGCGTCTGTGGCAGAGAGGAGCGAACGCACATTAGACACAAGGAATCGAGGCCTCATCCAAGCGACCCTCTGAGAGGCAACACAACAGTTTTAAACCTTCACTCAGAGCAAAAATGCCGGTGCAAACAGGGGTGTGACGCTGGTGCCCAGCGTCGCCTACCCTGCGCTGCCTGAGGCGCTTGCCATGGGTGCCGTAAGAGGGCACATCGGCCGCAGTGCAGTGATGGGGACAGCGGATGCGATACGGTTTCCGTATGGGAAGAACGGAAGGAAGCGTGCAGGTGGCCGGAGCCATGGCCACTGCAGAAAGGCCGGAACTTGCACACATCGGTGACTCCCTTGCACCGTCCATACATGCAGCGCTCGTACGCAATGTTGCGGAGTCAAGTATTGCCAGAAACTTATAGTGTTGTTATCAAGCAGTGGCTGGGTGGGCGGCTCCCCTGGTTGCTCCTTGGTCTGACGGGGGTTTCGGGGCAAGGTTCGAGGGCCGATCAGACCTTGAGCCGACTCGGGTAGGGATAGAGGCAATGAAACGAGCTGCCATGCTGCACACCAGCCATCCTGGCGGGACGAGGACCCGCCAGCCCTATACAAAAGTTCATATGCGTCCAGCCTGTGTCGGTACTAGCCGCTGAATACGCAGCATATAGAGCTAATTCGGGAGTAAACTTTGGAGTTTGCGGCTGGCCATCCCTGCTCGGGCACTGGACTTCCACCGGTCGCACCAAACGTCACCGGTCAACCCAAGAGCGCCGATGCCCCAGACCACAGCTTTATGGCAACCCAATACTCAACAAGAGTAAACATATCTGCCTGCAAGAGCGGAGACCCGATAGCGCACGTTTGGCCAAGGCCAGTGCACGCAGTCTGGGGCCCCTGGCCCCTGTTTGCACCGGATTTTTTGCTCTGAGTGTAGCCGGTATGCAGGTTCGCTATGTTGCACGGCAGCTCGTGTTATTCCCACTAAATATTTTGGTAGTACAAGGCATGTCATGCGTGGATGCTGGACCGGAAGGGCTTCGCACGCCATCTCGGCACGCTTGGTCCCCCCTGTGTTCATGTCCCACGGGTCACCACCGGTGCACGCCCTGTACGGTGAACGTGTACTCCGCGTTCATCAGGAACAGAGAGCTCAGGGGCCGCTGCCTATCCGTATGTCAGGGGGTGGCGTGTAGGTTGTGGTCGTACTATGAGCCTCGGTACGGCACTTGCCTTGCGAGGATTACGGCAGGGAGACTCCCCTGCCACCCTAGCGTGTACCCAAGGGCAGAGCTCTTGTGGCATACGCTGGGTATGCCAGGGTGAACCGGTCAGAGTGTCAATGGCAGCACTGTCAGTCCTGCTACTCAAGGACAGTGTCACCTGTGCCTTGTGTACTGGCCTGACAAGTTGTGTGGGTACCATGGTCATAGTCCTGTGAAGTGCAGTGCGGTAGGGTACCCATCGCGTCTACATGGCCGCACTGCGGTCACAGAGGAAAAGGATCCCCTAGTTTGGCGTCCCCAAACATAATGAACATAGGGGTTGTACTCAAGCCATGCACTTGGTGCTCTACTGCTGCTGCATTTCACACAGAGAGCGAGGGCCGAACTTGTGGAGCAAGCGCCAACGGTAACCCACTCCTCCAGGCACGCACTCGGTGCGGCACTTGTGCCGTACACCTAGGTGTACAGCAAGTACTGCCCAGGCCATGCCAGTGAGAGCACATACTACGGGCTAGGCACACCGGTTGTTCCACAGAGCATGGCGGTGTAACATGCCTGGAGGCCAGCCTGGCACCGGCAATGCACCAAGGGACCCAACACGTGGGCTGTCCTGGCTTGCCACTCCAGCCCCACATACCCATGCCGAGACCGGCATGGTAATGTGCGCCATAGCCCCAACCACCCTGCATGCCTCCACCTCTACCAGCTTTGTTGGCGTGGGAGAGCACTCATGCCAGTTTGTGTCACCGAACTCGTGCACTCCAAGGCCATGCTGGCGTGCCTCAGCTGCCCAAGTCGGCCACATGGGCCGTATGCAGCAGCAACGCAAACGAGGCTGCATACCGTCCGTGTATTATATGACACATATGCGTTCGAAAGCGCTATGAATGCGCCTGGAGCGCGAGCCCCCAGGACGATCAGGACGGGTGGGCGACCCTGGTACCACTGCCAGCGGTGCTCCCTACACTCAGAGCAAAAATGCCGGTGCAAACAGGGGTGTGACGCTGGTGCCCAGCGTCGCCTACCCTGCGCTGCCTGAGGCGCTTGCCATGGGTGCCGTAAGAGGGCACATCGGCCGCAGTGCAGTGATGGGGACAGCGGCTGCGATACGGTTTCCGTATGGGAAGAACGGAAGGAAGCGTGCAGGTGGCCGGAGCCATGGCCACTGCAGAAAGGCCGGAACTTGCACACATCGGTGACTCCCTTGCACCGTCCATGCAGCGCTCGTACGCAATGTTGCGGAGTCAAGTATTGCCAGAAACTTATAGTGTTGTTATCAAGCAGTGGCTGGGTGGGCGGCTCCCCTGGTTGCTCCTTGGTCTGACGGGGGTTTCGGGGCAAGGTTCGAGGGCCGATCAGACCTTGAGCCGACTCGGGTAGGGATAGAGGCAATGAAACGAGCTGCCATGCTGCACACCAGCCATCCTGGCGGGACGAGGACCCGCCAGCCCTATACAAAAGTTCATATGCATCCAGCCTGTGTCGGTACTAGCCGCTGAATACGCAGCATATAGAGCTAATTCGGGAGTAAACTTTGGAGTTTGCGGCTGGCCATCCCTGCTCGGGCACTGGACTTCCACCGGTCGCACCAAACGTCACCGGTCAACCCAAGAGCGCCGATGCCCCAGACCACAGCTTTATGGCAACCCAATACTCAACAAGAGTAAACATATCTGCCTGCAAGAGCGGAGACCCGATAGCGCACGTTTGGCCAAGGCCAGTGCACGCAGTCTGGGGCCCCTGGCCCCTGTTTGCACCGGATTTTTTGCTCTGAGTGCTTGATGCATTACAGTCCCAGGCTGCAACACCTATGCACCTATGATCAAGCCTGGTGAAGCCCACCTTGGTTGCAAGCTGAACGTGTCCGCAAGGGCGCACGCGGGCTCCAGCGCCCGGCTCCCCAGCTCACTCGCACTCGTGGACACGCCTCCGCTGAAAACGAAAGGGGACAACGACTCGGCCACAAGGCTGGCGTCACCACCGCGGCCGCCCTCGTCCCACGCGCCCGCCGCTGCCGCACAAGCACCCATGTCCACAACCGTCGCAGCAAACGGCCGGAACTGGCACGTGCTGCTGATGACCCACGGGTCATTGCTGCCGGTGGGCGCCAACCGCTGCCAGGTGCGGCACACGGGCACGAAGCACCCGCTCACCGCCAACGGTCTCCCCTGCGCTGGCAGGAGCCCGCCGTCCCAGCCGCCCTGCAGCTGCTGATGCTGAATGCCGTACTCCCGTAGCCCTGACGCTAATGACAACACCTCCACGATGCCCTCCTGTTTGCAAGCTGCATCAGCACCGCTGCCCAGCTGCTGCTGCTGCACACCTGCAGCTGCACCAGCACAACACAGAGAAGCCGCCGGGGAGGTTCCGGCAGCTGCAGAAGCTGTAGTAGCCTCACGACCGCCTGCAGCATCTAGCAAGGACCCCAGCTGCTCCCACTTCTGCACCTGACTGTTCCGTGCAAGCGCCCGAAACAGCATGCTGCCGCTGCCTTTCGCCCCGCCTGAGCGGCTGCGCGCCGCGCACCATGCGTGAGGGCGCATGTGGGGGTGTGCCGCGGCAGCAGCAGCAGCTGCAGCACTGCCCCGAAACGGCGATATGTCCTCATCACAGAAATCTTCCTGCGGTTGGCTACGCTGCTGCAGCAGCCCAGAGGCACACGACGAGGTAGCCGCGCCTCCGGAACGCTCCAGCGGCAGGCGGAAGCTGTCCCAGACACCAGCCACACCCCTGCCCTGTTCGCCCTGCAAGCCGCCAGCGCAGGACCACCCCTTCTGCTCCTTTTCCTCCTTTTCCTCCTCCTCCTCCTGCTGCTGCTGCTGCTGGCTCTCTTCCTGCCCACCAGTTACACCGCCGCTGCCTCCCCGGTCGTCGCAGGACACATCCCGTAGCTCCACCTCCACCACATTTCCCACGCCGCTTCCCCACCCGATCCACTCCATATCAACCTTGTAACCACCAACCGCCACCGCGGCAACGTGCACTGCAGACCCCTCCGTGCTCTCCGCTGCCTCGTAAGGTAGAATGCTCTTGATGAATCCCTGTAGCGCAGACCTGCGCCAGGCCGCCGCCCGCAGGGCGTAGGGCCGCATGTGGAAGGCAACGGCCGAGGTGCTGTGGGTGGGGTCGGTGTCTTCTTCGACACCAGCACCTCTTCCTGCCAAGGGCGTGCCGCCTTGTCGCTCTTCCTCGCGCGTGCAAGAGGCCAGCAGCAGGCCCACAGAGGCTGTGCACGGGTTGCCCTGATGGCACCTCGCGCTCTGTGTGGACATGGTGCCTAGCAGCAGCTGCAGCAGCAGCATGGAAGAGCCCGGGGCTTCGACCCGTGGGTCAGCCAGCTGCACGGGTATGGGTACATCGCAAGGCACCCCACACGTGCCGAACGCCAACTCCTCGCCGCCCGTGCTGTTACCGCCGCCGCCGCCACTGCTGCTGCTGCTGCCGTGGCTGCTGTTCTTGCTGCTACTACTGTGAAGGTTCCCGACCTCCACACCGCTCCGACCAGCCGCCGCCGCTGCTGCCGCCCCCACCGCTTCACCATCCGTTTCTGCCCAAGCCGTCACGTCCACACCAACGCAGCCCCCACCCTTATCAGCTGCTGCTGCCGGTGCTGATGCTGCTGCTGTTGTGTGTGCCTCTCCTGCTGCTGCATCCCCTCCCTCCGCCTCCAAGCACGCACCTTCCTGCAGCTGCTCTTGTATGTCATCGTCCTCCAGGCTAAGCAGCATCACAGGCTCGTGCATGATGCTGCTGGCAGCTGACTGCCGTTGAAACGGCTCCGCTGTAGCACAATCCGGCAGCGGCGTTGGCGGCTGCAGGCTCAGCATCGGGGCACTCCAGCTCCTGCCCTGCTGCTGCCCGGCCGTGTGCTGCTGCTGCTGTTGCTGCGATCGCATGGGTCCGCAGGGTCCCGTTGCACGGCCGGAGTCAGCAGCAGCGCACGCAAGCTGCTGGGTGCAGGGTTTGATGGGTGCAGGGGCGACACCGTCACGTGGGGCTGCAGGGAAGGCAGTCGCTGGGCTGTTGGGTGCTGCTGCAGGGGCGCCAAGGGACATCCCGGCAGCTGCAAGAGCCCCGGTCCCAAGCTCTACCGCCGCCCCTGGGACGTTACTACTGTCTCCGGCCCCCACCCCAGCATTAGAGATGGCAGCTGCGGTCTCGGGTTCGCGCCTGCGCCCGCGAGAGACGGCCTCGCGCAGCCGTAGCCACAGCGGCAGCTGCGGGCTGACGGGTGCTGGTGTGTGGGTTGCGTTTCTGTACGGCGGGGGCTGCGAGGCAGCGGGCTCGCCGGCCCCGCCGATCCCGCTGAGGCGATGGGAGGTGCTCGGGAGCTCGGGCTGTTCTTGGATGGTGGTAACGGCACTGTGCAGGTGCGAGGGAGTGGGCTGAGGCGTCGCCGGTGGTGCCGGCTGGGACTGGTGCAGGGGAGGTGCAGGGGAGGCGGACGCGCTGCTTGCAGACTCGCTGCTGGGCGCAGGGCTGGTCCGGTGGTGCTGTCGGACCTCGCGGCTGCCAGCATCAAACGGCTCGTAACCACCGTACGGCAAATTGTACGGCTCGCAGGCGGACTCATCCAGCAGGTACACGCTGTCGTACGTCTCCGGCGGCGCGTCAGGCGCAGTGCGGCGGTGTCTGTTGCCGACGCTGCACGTACCACTGGTGCCGTGCAGCATGCGCGACATGTCCCGCTGGTAGCCCCCGCATCCCTCCATCCGGCCAGCGATGGCCTGGACATCTACGCCCTCCAAGCCCTCCTCTGCCCGGAGGCTGTGCGCCTTCGGCAGCACCGGCATTGGCACGGACAGGGCCGAGCGGCCTTCCATGCCGTACGTACGGCAGGTCCGCCGTACAGAGTAACCTGTAGTGCGGTGCCTTGGGTTGTACGGCAGGTTGCTGGTGCCGGGGGTGCAGTGCGGCGAGGCCTGGCCTGCAGGCCCGTCGGTTGCGTACTGCTCTGGGACGAGGGTCTGCCTGCTGCCAGGTGGGCAGGGACACCCATCAGGGTGCGTGCCCGCTTCCGCCGCCGCAGTAGCAGCACCCGCAGGCATGTTGTGCTCGATGGCGGTTTGCACGCTGCAGCTGGCATGCGGCTGCTGCGCAAGGAGCTCCCAGGAGGCCAGGCAGCACACCGGGTTGGTCGGGATGGAGCATGGGAGGTCTCCCCCTGGGCAGGGCGGCCACCCCTGGGGCACCAGCCCGGACGCATGCTGGATGCTACCACACTCCACGGAATCTGTAGGGATGGAAACGGGCCGTGCTGCACCCTCTGGGTTGCACACGCTGGCAGAGGATGAGGACAACAGCTGCAGCAGCGGGGCTGGCGGCATGGCGGTGGGGCCCATGGCCATCAGCGGTGCGGGCGGTGTCGAGACGGGCAGGGGCAAAGGTGAGGCAGGGGCCACAGCGCTTGTGAAAGGCTGTGTGGTTGGGGGTTGAGAGACGTAGCTGTGGTTGCTGCCTTCTGGCGTGGACACCGCCCTTGTTGCTCCGCTGATGGTGCTGCTGCTCGCTCCCATGCTCCGGCGGCCGAACAGCTTCCCCCACCGGCTCTGCGCATCGGTCGCTGCTGCTGTTGGTCCTGCGGTCACGGGCACATGAATGAAGCCGCCGCGGAGGCAGGTGGCATAGGCTGTGCCATTCTGCCCGGTCCTCGTCAGGTTGGGAGGGAGGAGGAGGCGGCGCCGCATGGGGGCACCGCTGGGGCGTGCGTGCTGGGGCGAGCTGCTGCTGTTGCTGCTTCTGACACAGCCAAAGCAGGACAGCAGCATTGACGGCTGCGGAGAGCGCGGAGGAGGGGGAGGGGACGGGTACGGCGAAGAGGTGCGCAAGAAGTGGTCTTCGGAGCGAGGGGCTTGGCGGACAGCTGCGGACGCCTCCTGCTGCTGCTTCCTCTGCTGTGCCGCCTGCCCCCGCTGCTGCTGCTGGTGCTGCGGGTGAGGAGGTATGAGGTGCCCAGGCTGGATCCCCGCCCGGACCAGGTCTCCTCGCAGCTGTGCCAGATAGTGCTCCTGTGCATGCTCATGCTGCTGCTGCCCCACAGTCAGGGCGGCTGGGGACAAGGCGCCATGCGGGGCAGTCGTCTCGGCGTGAGGGGAGGCAAGGCTGGCTACCATCTCTGCGCGCATGTCCTCTGGCGGCGGTAGGAGAAGGCGCCCGGCCAGGTGCGCCGCCAGCCACTGCGCCTGCAGCTGCAGCAGCAGCGGCCGGGTGGTAGAGGGAGCAGCCTGCATGCATGGGGTGGCAGCGCGGGTGGCAGCGCGGTAGCTTGATGTGCAGAAATGCCCACGGCGCAAGAGCTGAGGAAATCCTGCCAGGGCTCTGTTCCCCCAATCAATCCCGCGTGAGGTGCGAAATACCTCGGTTGCCGCCTGCTAGGCTAGCGCCGTGCAAGCAGTAGGGCCTGCGCAACACAGCAAGATAGAGTGTCTCCAATGACCCACACGCCACCTCCAATGCCCCCCCTGCCCCTTTCCCACCTGCCACCCCACGAACGCCAGCCCCGGCAGCTCCGGGTGCAACAGGCCTCGGTACAGCGCCACGCAGCAGCCGGCAGGGAGGCAACCAGCACGGCCGCCGCCGCCGCCGCTGCCGCTTCCACCACTGCCACCTGCGGCTGCTGCTCCCCCGCCTCCGCTGTGGCCCTCACGCAGGCCTCCGCCCACTGCTGCTGCTGCTGCTGGTTCCCCCAGCAGCACACGCCGTACTGCGGGGTCCAGGAACGCCAAGCGTGCGTGTAGGTTAGCCAGGGGCAGGGCTGCAGCACCTGTGGAGGGGAAGGGTACGCGACAGCGTTGCGTGTAACACCATACAGGAGGACACAGTAAGGCGCAGCTGGCGTGTGAGTTAGCCTTGGGCAGGAGCAGCGGTTGGTCCAGCCAGCGGGTCTCGTTCAGCAGCAGCAAAGGCAACTGGATCCGGCCGCCGTCCGGCATCACAGTAATAAAACGGCAAGCAAGCACCAGAGTACCTGCCTGCCCCATGGCTGCGGTACGTAATGATACGGCCGGAATCCAGCAATCCAGGCTGTTGGCAAGCACTGTGCATGCCGTCTTGAGCAGTACCTTCGATGCAAGCTGTTGTCTGCGGTGTCGAAGACAGCGGCTGCGCGTGTGTTGAGGTGTTGGTGTGCGGGCTCGAAGGACTGCGCACGGACGACCCTGGCCGGTGGTCCTGGTGGCCCTGGCGGTGTGGTTCAGGGCGGGGGAAACGGGTGTGCGTTAGGCGGGAAGGATTGTCATCAACATTAAGCCGCAAAAAAACGAGGCGGAGCGCACATATCTGCCCTAAAGGGCAGTGGCGATCATGGCAAGGTGTTGGCGGGGCGTTGTGCGGCAGCAGGCTGTGTGCGTGGGCAGAGCGTCCAGGAGAAGGCGGGGGCCACGGGACCTAACTGCACTTCTGGCTGCGGGTTGGGACAAGCGGGCTCAGGGCGCGTAATTCAATACAGCGGCATGAAACGTAACATTTCGAGGGCTGCCGAAGCGCAAACTTGCGTTACATGCGTCGTTGACACGTTCCCTTGCCCTACAGGCACTTGCAGTTCTGTGCCTACTGCCTTGCCCGTGGTCCTACGCTCACCTGCTGGTCAGCGCAAGCCCCAGCACACAATATCAAATGGTCCGCCACGATCTCTTGCGAATGCAGCGTGCTGGTATCCGCCTTGTACCGCGGATGGCATGCGACACGCCAGTTCCCGCCGCTGGCACAGCGCGCTACATGCAAGCACCGTCCAGCACCCCTTGACGTGCAGTCGCAAACGTTTTCGAGATGTATCGGGCACAATACCTGCAATACAGCAAAAGCAGGATTTGTTGATTGGTGAAGTCATCCTTATCCGTCGTGTTGCCCTGTAGCACCGGTTTTAGTCTGATAAAAGGGAAAGGGTTGGCTGATAAAATTGCTCAACGCAACTCACTCGCTGTTGCATGGCTTCATATGGGCTGCAGCAGTTGGGGCCTCCTGCTGATGCACGGGGGCAGTATTTGTATTGGGCCACGGGGACGGGCGTTTGCCTCAGCGCAGCCTTCAGCTTTGGACAAGACTTGGTCCTTGTAAAACGTGATTTACTTACTCTCCACTGGAGCGAGAGCAGCGGTCAGCTCCTTTATTGCGTTTTGTGCCGCAGATATGCGGAGAACCCGGTGAACACGCGTCGCCGTCTGGCAGCAACACAGCACGACAACCGTCTCACAGCTCCTTTCCATGGTAATGTCAGGCTATGCCTGAAGACAGCGATGCCCCATTTCACTTATGCCATAAGTTATGGCCTGCGGCCCTTTTGCCGAAGTAGTGTACACGGTTGGCTAGGCTAGCCATGTACAATGTCTGGCAGTAGTCCTTGCGTGTCGAGTAAAATTGCCGTTGATGACGCAAGACAGAGGAACTTGCTCCTGGCCTGGCGTTGGGCACAAGCGCCCGTACGATGCGGCTTCACCAACGACTTGCTCGCTGCAAAAGTTCAATCATGAGCTGCAATCGTTTTACAATGTGATGTAGGTATGTTTGTTTGTTTGATTATGTTTAAAGTGTTTAAAGTGTTGAGTCTCCTATGCTCCTTACGATATGGTCAGAGCTTCGCCACACTTACAATACGATGCTTTTCTTCACCTACTACTGTACATGTTAGTACAGTTACATATTGAGATGAGCATCGATGCAGCGCAACAGGCGAGAGGCGACTGGTGTCCAACCCGAAACCGCCTGGGACGACAGAAGTGGGGTATCAGGGGAGCCTTCTCCGAAGGGGCACGTGCCGTCCCCCATCGGAGTTACATGCCACTGAGCTCGGGCTGGAACATGAATTTCCTCCTTGCGCACAACGCTGTGCACTCCAGGGTCACTCCGCTTGCTTCCAAAGCGGCACGGGCCACAGTGCGGCACGCGCCTCGCCTGGCCTGGCGCGTTGCGGTGCTGGCTCGTTGCGTGGTGCTGGCTCCTAGGCTAGCTGGGCCAGCAGCCTACGCTCAACCGTAATAAGCAGGGAGCACAAAGGCAGCGCGTATGGGTACTTCATGTACAGCGCCTTACGACGTAACGAGTCATTCAACCCCGCGAAGTTGTGCTTGTTGCTCGCCCAGACGCCCACCACATGGACGCGCTGCAGTACCGTACGTGTATCAGCGGCACCACAGGCCTCGTGGTAACTGCCGGCAGCTGCCAGCATCTCGAGTGCACGCACGTGCACCACGGCCTCGCCAAGGGCGCCGGCATGGCTGCCAGCGCAGTGTTTCCCCTGCTTTCGTGCGCTGCGGAAACGTGAAACGCTCTGCGTCAGGAGCCGCCGTCTCTGGGAACGCTCCCCCTGCTCTGCCTGCCGTCCGTTTTACATGTACGAGGAATAGTAGGATGCAAGGGCAAGCATCTAGGAAAATGCCGTCCATCGTTTGTGTTCCGTGCTGGCAAGTGCAGCCGTACTAGGGCTCCCAGAAACGCTGCAAGACGGCAATGCAGGTTTTGTTTTTACTTACTTACTTTACTTTTTTGTAGGTGGGCTGCCTGCTTCCATCCTCATTGCGCACACCTTTCATGCGCCTGGCTTGGCTAGCAAGGGGGCGGCGTGACATGATTGGTGCTGCATCCCGGACGGGAGACGAGAACTGTACAATCGTAGGCTTTCACTACCGCCATGGCCATTCTTGGCAAATCGGGGCTCTCGTGCAGGCAGCCTATACGAGAGTCCCAATTAGTGCAGGCTAGGACAGCTGCCCCCGCTGCTTCTGCCGTGGGTACAGGGGATGCCCCCTGCATGGGGCTGCCTGCGCGCATGCAGGCGGGGCAGCACGGCAGTAGTGGGAAGGCAGGGTGGCGCGATCTGCGCCGTGCGGCCACGGCCCACGGGGTCTGGAACCTGGGCACTCCGGCACCGGCCGGTGCGTGTGGTACCGGTACGATACGGTACTCCGAGAAATAGAGCAGGTGCAGCGGAAGTACGATGGTGGGTACATTTTTATAATTTTTTTTCTGTGGAAAGGCACGTACATAACGGTGGAGTGCCTAGGTGCATACGACTGCAGGTACGCGGCTGAGCTAAACGCGAGCTTAAAAGCTCAGATGATAATTCCGGGGGCGCCACACCCCTTCTACACATACCTGCAGGTACGCTGACAAGCGTCAGTACACAGCTCTGTGTAGGGGAAGCTCAAGTTAGTCTGTAGCGGCAGCGGCTGCTTGAGCACGGTGTGTACAGGTGTACTACCGTACTGTACTGTCGCCTTTGGTCCTGCAGGCAGGACAAGACACTACAGGAGGGAGTACGGACTGTACGCGTGTACGGCAGGGGTGCTCGCCGTTAGAGTGCTCAGCCGCCTTACGGCCACCGTTGGGTGCCGGTGCTCCTGCCTTGCAGGCGTACGTGCCTCACTCTTTTTACTTCGTGGTACGCAGCAGGGAAGGTGCGGTACGGGCGTACGGCACGTAGTGCCCATGTGGGCTGGTACCATCTAGCATCACCTGCAGAGCGGCCACAAGGCGGTGTGGCTTTTTCTCTAATTGCATTAGTCAAAACTAGCTGGCATATCGTACACGTCTTAGTAAGGTTCGTGTTTGATTCTTGCTCATCCATCAAGCAGGATTGCCATAATCCACCCCTTGGGGGTTGCAATGCATCGTTGTGTACACCATCTGGAGGCACGTGTACAGTACGGTGTACACACGGCGTACGCCGTACGGATGACGACAAAGCTGGCGTACAGTACATAGAAACATTGTGTGTAATACGGTTTATTGTGTTCCATGCGATCTGGAACCAGGCCACCGGCACCTGCTGTCTCCCATCCGCTTCCAGGCAACCAGCGTGCCAGCCTACCAACCATAACGGGCACTTTACTGCTTACTCCTTTGTATTACTGGAAAGCATCAGGCACACGTAGCTACGACAGCAGGCCATGTACACTGTCACCGTACATTGAGTGCAACGCTTGGCCAATGCCAGTCTTGGTTGCCTACCCACAACAAGTAATGTACAGTACGCATGCTTACGAGTGCAAGTACGAATGCACCCCCAATGGCAGCCGCACGGGTACCGTACGCTGCAGGACTACCGTACTGCGACCGCAAGCGCCTCGCAATCACCAAGAAAAGGGACAGGGGGTCCCTTAAATCACCATTCCGCGCTCCAAAGGAGTTCCCCTGTCTTGCCAAGCTGCCCTCCCCTGTCCATGCGTGCACCTGCTGCACCCGCGTGCACTAACACTGACACCTTTAGGAATATCAGCCACCGGAAGCATGCCGATAGTACAAACGAACGCAGTAGCGTGGCTTACCGGTGCGTGCATGTATGCCAGATCCAGGATCAGGGGAAACGCGCAATCGTCTCTGCAAGAGGATTGGCCTACTTGGTGCACTGCAGCAAGACAACCAAAGAACCACCTTTCAACCCATAGCCAACCTGTGTACGTACTAATCGTGCAGCCCTGTGCGAATACGGCAGAGCTGGTCCAGATTTCGGTAAACGGTGAGCATTGGGGAGCGGCACTCGCACCTGCTGGTGGGGACCGCGCTGCCCATAGATGCACCGGTCACCTACTAAATGAACCGTGCCCCGCAATTGAACGGAACTGATACCGTAAATGCAGCTAGTATGTAAATTTATATTCAGAAAATAGCGGATAAACAGTAAGAAATAGTGCAAAATTATTGGTTGTTTACGAAGACCGCCCAATAAAATGCAAACACGGTCCTGTGCAGGCCCTCCGCGCAGTAACCACCCAATTCCTGTTTTTGACATACTCCGCCCACTATCACCCCTGGCTTTTAGCAGTGCAGAAACGTCATCCCTTGCTTTAGCAGTCCAGAAAGGTAGGAGCCACTCTGTCACGCAGGCCCGACGGATAACGCCTTACGTCAGCTAACACACGCACATCCCCCCCGTTCAAATTCTCATGTCCACTGCCCAGACTACGGTACTTCCCGCCACGCACACGCCGCCTGGCACGCCTGGACTCCGCACCTATTAGCTCAAATCAAGTGAGCAAATGGCCTGCTGCCCGTAGGCGAGCAACAGATTGCAGCGGCCGCTGCCAAACCGCAGTACCAGCGCTGCTGCTGAACTGCTGCTGGACTGCTGCTTAAACGGTTCTCCGTGCGGCGCAACCTGTGGACTGGGCCACCGTTAGGCGGCCAAGCGGTTGCGCCGGCCCTGTGCGGTGCCTGGGGCGGCGAGGAGCGCGCACAAGGGTAAGGAGTGTACGTAGCACTCAAACGGCACCCAGCGTGACAACAAGACAGTCTATGTTCGACGAACCTCGATGCATGGTAGGAGGATGCAGGCACTACTGAAGGATGCAGTCCCGACCGGAGGATGCACTGACAAGGATAAGATGCGCAGTGACTTATGGGGAAGCTCACCGTGTTTGCACGCTGAGCGTGCTCGCAAGGGCGCATGCGGGCTCCAGCGCCCGGCTCCTCATCTCACTTGCACCCGTGGACACGCCTCCGCTGAAGGCGAAAGGGGACAACGACTCGGCCACAAGCCTGGCGTCACCACCGCAGCCGCCCTCGTCCCACGCGCCCGTCGCTGCTGCGCAAGCACCCACGTCCACGACCGTTGCAGCGAACGGCCGGAAATGGCACATGCTGCTGATGACCCACGGGTCGTTGCTGCCGGTGGGCGCCAAGCGCTGCCACGTACGGCACACGGGCACGAAGCACCCGCTCACCACCAACGGTCTGCCCTGCGGCCCTGGCAGGAGCCCGCCGTCCCAGCCGCCCTGCAGCTGCCCACGCAGCACGCCGTACTGAAGACCCTGTGACCCCGATGCACACGCCTGTATCTTGACCGCGGCCTGCTCCATGGTCCACTCCTTGTTGCCTTGTGCGCCCGATGCACCTGCCCCGCTGGTAGGCTCGTGCTGCAAGCCGCCAGCAGCACCACCGCAACTGGCGGCGGTGACAGGGGAGGCACCGGCGGGGACTGGTGTAGCAGCCTCGCGCCTCTCTGCCGCATCCAGCAGAGACCCCAGCTGCTCCCACTTCTGCACCTGACCGTTCCGTGCAAGCGCCCGAAACAGCATGCTGCCGCTGCCTTTCACCCCACCGGTGCGGCTCTGCGCCGCGCACCATGCGTGGGGGCGCATGTGGGGGTGCGCAGCGGCAGCCGCGGCAGCAGCTGCTGCAGCACTGCTCCGAAACGGCGATATGTCCTCATCACAACAATCTTCCTGAGGTTGGCTGTGCTGCTGCCGCAGCCCAGAGGCACACGACGAGCTAGCCGCGCCCCCGGAATGCTCCAGCGGCAGGCGGAGGCTGTCCCAAACACCGGCCACACCCCTGCCCTGTTCGCCCTGCAAGCCGCCAGCGCAGGACCACCCCTTCTGCTCCTCCCCCTGCTGCTGCTGGTGCCCGCCAGCTGTACCGCTGGTGCCTCCCCGGCAGCCGGACACATCCCATAGCTCCACCTCCACCAGCTCATGCACGTCGCGTCCCCATCCGCCCCATTCCATCCCACCCTTATAACCACCAACCGCTACCCTGCGCCCTGCAGACCCCTCCGTGCCCTCCGCTGCCTCGAAAGGTAGAATGCTCTCGATGAATCCCCGGAGGGCAGACCTGCGCCGGGCCGCCGCCAGCAGGGCGTAGGGCCGCATGTGGAAGGCAACGGCCGAGCTGCTGTGGGTGGGGTCGGTGTCTTCTTCGACACCAGCACCTCTTCCTGCCAAGGGCGTGCCGCCAGGTTGCTGTTCCTCGCGCGTGCAGGACGACAGCAGCAGGCCCACAGGGGCTGTGCACGGGTCGCCCTGATGGCACATCTGGCTTTGTGTGGACGTGTTGTCCAGCAGCAGATGCTGCAGCAGCATGGAGGAGCCCGGGGCTTCGACCCATGGGTCAGCCAGCTGCACGGGTATGGGTACATCGCAAGGCACCCCACACGTGCCGAACGCCAACGCCTCGCCGCCTGTGCTGTTACCGCCGCTGCCGCCACTGCTGCTATTGCTGCTGCTGCTGCCGCCGCTGTTGTGGCTGTCGTTGTCGTGACGGATCCCGACCTCCAGCCCACTCCCGCCAGCCGCCGCCGCTGGTGCCACCCCCACCGCTTCACCACCCTCTGCCCTCGCCGTCACGTCCACGCCAACGCAGCCCCCTTCCGCATCAGCTGCTGCTGCTACTTCTGTTGTGTGTGCCCCTCCTGCTGCTGCATCCCCTCCCTCCGCCTCCAAGCACGCACCTTCCAGCAGCTGCTCTTGTATGTCGTCCTCTTCCAGGCTGAGCAACACCATAGGCTCGTTCATGATGCTGCTGGGACCAGACTGCCGTTGAAACGGCCCCGCGTTAGCACAATCCGGCAGCGGTGTTGGCGGGTGCAGGCTCAGCAGCATCGGGGCATTCCCAGTCCAGCCCTGCTGCCCAGCCTTGTGTGGAGCACCAGGGACAGCACCAGGGACGGCACCAGGGATGGCACCAGGACCAGGGATGGCACCAGGACCAGGGATGGCACCAGGGGTGGCACCAGGGATCGCGGCTGCGGGCCCGTGCCCGCGCCCTCGAGAGACGGCCCGCCGCAACCGTAGCCACAGCGGCAGCTGCGGCCCACCGGGTGCTAATGTCGGCGTTGGTGTTGGGGTGGGGTTTGCATCCATGGACGAGGGGGGCGGCGAGGCAGCGGGCTCGCCCGCCCCGCCGAACCCATTGAGGCGGTGGGAGGTGCTCGGGAGCTCGGGCAGCTCTTGGGCGGCGTCAGCGGCGCTGTGCAGGTGCGAGGGAGTGGGCTGAGGCGTCAGCGGCGGTGCCGGCTGGCACTGCTGCTGCAGGTGGGGTGCAGGGGTGGCGGACGCGCTGCTTGCAGACCCGCTGTGGGGCGCAGGGCTGGTCGGGTGTTGCTGTCGGACCCCGCGGTCAAGCCCCTCGGATCCAGCGTACGGCACGTCGTACGGATCGCTGTCGGACGGGTCCAGCAGGTACATGCTGTCGCACGTCTCCGGTGTCGCACCACGCGCGGTGCGGCAGCCAGCGATGGCCCGGACATCTACGCCCTCCAAGCCGTCAAGGCTGTGTGCCTCGGGCAGCACCGGCAGTGGTATGGCCGTGCTCGTGCGGCCATCCATGCCGTACGTACGGCAGGTCCGCTGTACAGAGTAGCCGGTACTGCGGTGCCTTAGGTTGTACAGCAGGTTGCTGCTGCCGGGGGTGCAGTGCGGCGGGGGCTGGCCCACAAGGCCTTCGGTTGCGTACGGCTCTGGGATCAGGTTCTGCATGCCGGGTGGGGAGACGATAGCAGAAACCGCCGTAGCAGGAGCCGCAGTAGCAGCAGTAGCAGTAGCAGGAGCCGCCGTAGTAGGAGCCGCCGTAGCAGGAGCCGCAGTAGCAGGAGCCGCAGTAGCAGCGGCCGCAGTAGCAGCAGCCCCAGCAGCAGCATCCGCAGTGGCAGGAGCCGCAGTAGCAGCAGCCCCAGCAGCAGCAGCCGCACTTGTGCTGCGCTTGACGGCTATTTCCACGCTGCAGCTGGCTTGCGGCTGCTGCGCATGGGGCTCCCAGGAGGCCAGGTAGCACACCAGGTTGGGCGGGATGGAGCAGGGGAGGTCTCCCCCTGGGCAGAGGAGGTCTCCCCTTGATCCTGAGAGGTGCCGGGCCTGGGCTGCCGCTCCGGACACGTGCCGGCTGCTTCCACACTCCACGGAATTCGCAGGGCTGGGAGCGGGCTGTGCTGCACCCTCTGGGTTGTGTACGCAGGCAGAGGATGAGGGCCACAGCGGCAGGAGCGGAGCAGGCGGCATGGCGGTGGGCCCCATGGTCGCCAGCAGTGCGGACGGTGGCGGGACGGGCAAGAACAAAGGCGAGGGAGAGGTTGCAGCGCCTGTGAAAGGCTGTGTGAATGGGAGTGGAGAGCCGCAGCAGTGGTTGCTGCCCTCGGGCGTGGCCGTCCCGCTTGACACTGCGCTGATGGTGCTGCTGGCGCCGAGGCTGCGGCGGCTGAAAAGCTTCCCCCACCGGCTCTGCGCATCGGCCGCCGCTGCGGGTCCTGCCGGCAGGTGCACCTGGGCGTTGCGGCCGTGACAGCTGGCATGAGCTGTGCCATTCTGCCCCGAACTCGTACGGTTGGGAGGGAGGAGGCGGCGGCGCCGCAGCCCGCTGGGGCGTGCGTGCTGGGGCGAGGTGCTGCTGTTGCTGCTTCTGACCCAGCCAAAGCAGGACAGCAGCATTGACGGCTGCGTAGCGCGCAGACGTGGCGGAGGGGACGGATTCGGTGAAGAGGTGCGCAAGAAGTGGTCTTCGGAGAGAGGGGCTGGGCAGGTAGCTGCCGAAGCCTCCCGCTGCTGCTGCTTCTGTTGAACCGCCTGCCCCCGCTGCTGCTGCTGCTGCTGCTGCTGCGGGCGATGAGAGATGAGGTGCGCAGGCAGGATCCCCGCCCGGATCAGGTCCCCCCGCAGCTGTGCCAGATAGCGTTCCTGTGCATGCCGCTCCTGCTGCTGCAGTTGCCCCTCCAGAGTCAAGGCATATGAGGGCAAGGCGCCATGCGGGGCAGTCATCTCGGCGTGAGGAGAGGCAAGGCTGGCTACCATCTCTGCGCGCATGTCCTGTGGCGGCGGCAGGAGAAGGCGTCCGGCCAGGTGCGCCGCCAGCCACTGTGCCTGCAGCTGCTGCAGCAGCGGCCGGGTTGCAGCGGGGAAGGCCTGCATGCATGGGGTTTCGCGTGGCAGCGTTTTAGATCAGGAATGTCGTTAGCATAAGAGCTGGGAAGTCCTGCAAGCGCTCCACTCCTCCCGCAGATCCCGCGTGGCGGGGCGTGCCTCGGTTGCCCCCTAGCAGGCGAGCGCTGTGCAAATACGGTAGTGGGGCTTGCGCAACATAGCAAGATTGAGTGTCGCCCCTGACCCACACGCCACCTCCAATGCCTCCGCTCCCGTTTCTCCCACCTGCCACCCCACGAACGCCAGCCCCGGCAGCTCCGGGTGCAACAGGCCTCGGTACAGCGCCACGCAGCAGCCGGCAGGGAGGCAACCAGCACGGCCGCCGTCGCCGTCGCTGCCGCTTCCACCACTGCCACCTGCGGCTGCTGCTCCCCCCAGCAGCACACGCCGTACGGCGGGGTCCAGGAACGCCAAGCGTGCGTGTAGGTAAGCCAGGGGCAGGGCTGTAGCATCTGTGGAGGGGAAGGGTACGCGGTAGCGGTGAGTGCAAATTCATGGGGAGGTTATAGTAAGGCGCAGCGTGCGTGTGGGTTAGCCAGGGTCAGGAGCAGTTGTAGGTCCAGCCAGCGTGTCTCAGCAGCAACTGCAAAGGCAAGCAGAGCCAGTCGCCTCCCAGTATCGCAATATAACACGGCAGGCAAGCACCAGGTTGCCTGCCTGCCCCATGGCTTGCGGCACTAGCAGCCTGATTCCAGGCTGTTGGCTGGCTAGCACTGTGCATGCCGTCTTGAGCAGTACCTTCGGTGGAAGCTGCTGTGTGAGGTCTTGAAGGCGACAGCTGTGCGTGTGTTGAGGAGTTGGTGTGGGGGCTCGACGGGCTGCGCACGCACGACCCTGGTCGGTGGTCCTGGTGGTGTAGTTCAGGATGGGGGAAGCGGGTGTGCGGTGGGCGTGAAGGGTCGTGATTGAGGGAAACCGCACATAAGGGCGGACCACATACATACCCTACCAATCAATGACGGCAATTGGACAATGGCAGGATGCTGGTGGGGCGTTGTGTGGCAGGTAGCGTGGGTGGAGCGTTCAGGAGCAGGTGGAGACGTGACCCCAAGCTGCACTACTCCTGGCTGTGGGTGCGGATAAGCAAAGCTCACGGCAGCTCCTAGCTCACTCGCAGCATCATGACCGCCGCCCGTAACATTCGGAGGGCGGCCGCAGCTCGACTTGGCATAGATTAGATTATGCGTTGCCAACTCATTGCCTTGCCCTGCCGGTACTTGCTGTGCTTTGCCCTATGCCTTGTCATGTTCCTACGCTCACCTGCTGGTCAGCGCAAGCCCCGGCGCACAATACCAACTGGTCCGCCAGGATCTCTTGAGACTGCAGCGTGCTGGTATTCGCCGTGTCCGGCTGGTATGTGACGCGCCAGTTCCCGTCGGCACAGCGCGCGACATGCAGGCAACGTCCAGTAGCCCTCGACGTGCAGCGGCAAACGTCTCCGAGATGTTGCGGGCACAAAACCTGCATAAAAGCAAACGCAGGATTTGTTGATGCGTGGAGTCTTCTTTCCGTTGCGTAGCCCTGCCTTTAGCATCGGTTTTAGTCTGATAAAAGGGAAAGGGTTTGCTGAAAGACTTGCCCAACGCAACTCACTCCCTGTTGAATGGCTTCATACGGGCTGTAGCAGTTGGCGCCTCCTGCTGATCCACGAGGGCAGTATTTCGTATGGGGCCACGGGGACGGCCGTTGCCTTCAGCGCCGCAGCGTATCAGCTTTGGACAAGACTTGCTCCCTGTAAAATTGATCAACTCACCCTTCACCGAAGCAAGAGCAGCAGTCAGCTCCTCGACTGCGTCTTGTGCCGCAGATATGCGGACAACCCGGTGAACATGCGTCGCCGTCTGACAGCAACACAGCACCACAACTTTCTTATGACAAACTCTTTCCATATTAAGGTCATGCTATGCCTGAAAGGAACGATGTTCCATCTACTTATGGCCTGCGGGCCCTGCGCCCAAGTAGTCTGGACGCGGCAGGGTTTAGCTCGGCTAGTCGGGTACAGCGCCAGGCAATGGCCCTTTTGTGTGAAGCGCAATGGCCGCTGATGAAGCCAGTAGAATGGAGCACTTGCTCGATTCTCCGGCCTGGCGTTAGGCACATGCGTCCGTACGATGCCGACCAATCGATTCGCTGCGCCAAATTACATTATAAGTGCAGATAACATGCTCTTACAGAAGATCTCTTTCAGTCTTTGGTCGCCTGTTATGCCGCTTACGACAGAGCTTCGCCACGACGCCACTCTTACAGAACCGTCGTTCTTTCCTCACCTGTGTCTGCTACAAAAAGAGGCTAGGACAAGGATCTGTGAATGTCATCGATGCAGCTTAGCGGGCAACCGCTGCCCGATTCCGAATTCGGTTTTGAAACCGCCTGGGACGACAGAAACTACGCACAGGCTACGCACCAGGGGAGACTTTCTCCTGCCTTCTCCCCTGGGCCTGCCTGGGCACTAGTGGCCGCGCCCCCGGCCCCTGTATACCCCCATCGGAGCTACGTGCCACTGAGTTCCGGCCAGGAACAACACTTCTTCCTTGAGCACAAAGGGGTGCACGCCAGAGGCGCTCCCCTTACTTCCAAAGCGGCACATGCCGCAATATGTCACGTGGCCGTGCGTTGTGGTGCTGCTTCCTTGATGGGACAGCTGGGCCAGCAGCAGGGGAGCCCCCCTCCCCTGGTCTAACTACCGTATGTTCGGAATGTGCCCTTGTACCGGAAGCTCCTATGTGATGTAGCTGCAGGCGCGTACCGTACGGCAGCACCGACCGTGTGGCAGGTACCGAACTGCAAATAAAACACGACACATTGTTGTGCTGGTGCTTGCCTGTTCTGGTTGCCGTTGGACTCCCGCTTGCCCGTCCCATCCCGTCTCTTTACCTGTAAGCCTTTCCACAGAGCAAAGAATACTACCGTGACAAGGTACATGCTTCCGCTGCCTGTCCTGCTTCCTAGCATCTCAGCATGAGCAACGAAGGCCAACAGGCCAACCAGAGAGCCACATTTACCCTTTGCCCCGTGCCACCGCTGCCCTCGTCCGTACCTGTCCGTACCGGTACGGTAAGTACCTCCCTACCTCCCTGATATGGCTAGCAGCTTTGTCACGCCCAGTCGGATGCACGCATCAGCCTACTCATTAGCCAACACTCAAGGCAATGGTTCATGGGGAAGCCAGCTGCATGCGTTGGTACTGCACATGCAACGTCACCATGAAGCACACCAATTTTGCAGCACTCAACCTCTCAAGCCCCCACTGCAATCACCACAATGAGCAAAGGGCAAGTTCAAGCTGTTCAACAAGTATCATACGACTTCCTCAGTGCAGGACCCAATGAGCACGTCGCAATACCTCGAAGCCCAGCGCTGTTCAGCGTCTGTGTGCCAACGAGCTGAGAAAACAGTAGCAAGGAAGGCACCCTTCATCGATCAATACGAGCGTCCATTGTGCCTCCGCGCACAGCTTCTCCAGCAGCAGGATATTGTCCAGCGTCGTCCAGACCGCTGTGCTGAATTCATGCCCTTCTAGCCCCCATGCTGACGTACGAGTAGCACGCTGGAAGGCTAAATGTCACACCACGCACACGTGCCTGTGCGAGTAAGACGAGCGTGTGCAAGGCAAGCAACCGCCTCATTCCATGTATGGACCTTTTCCACGCTACCACGTCACGACTTTGTGTTTAGCAGGGTTAATATGTATGGACCTTTTCCATATCCTGGTGCATACCCATGCGTGCATACTCCTGGGAGCTTCTCACACCCCTTTCCCGATCAGCTGGCCCGGCGAGTACCACGCCGACGCACCCACCCCTCCATGTGCGGTGCTCAGACCCAACAGCATCGCCGCGGCACACACCAGGATGGCAAGCAGCACAGCCATCCGTTGCTGCAGCTGGTTTCGTTGCCGTACGTCAGCTGACTCGACATCGCAGCACTCGGTTTTCTCCCCTCGGCCCAGGTGCATCTGTCCCACACCGCCCACACCAACACCCATTCCTGCCCCCATGCGCTTGGGCCGCCGCCCATGTCCCATGGCCCCACCGCTGCCGCCGCTGCCAACGCCACACGCAATGCTCGCCATGCTGCTGCTGTCCACACTGCTACTAGCACTTCCGGTGCTGAGGCCTGATGGCGAGCGAGATGGTGGCCCACGTCCCTTCCCACACCCATCGCTGCTGCTGCCGCTGGTGCTGCCGCCGCCACTGCTGCTATCCCACCGTACCCAGCCCACGCTCCCCTCACTGCACATCTCAGCCCCATCCCCATCACCCTGCGTGTCACCTAACTCGCGTATGGTGGGCAGCGGAGCTGCGGCCCATACTGGTGGTGGTGATGAGCTTGCTGCTGCATCGCCAGGTGCCCTTGAGCCCCACAGCCGCACCCACAGCGTGCCAAGGGTTAACACACGTGCGCACGTCTGCACGCCCACGGGCGGCAGCGGTGGGGCGTTGCCAGCGGCCGCTGCAGCCGGCGCCGCCATTGTGATCATTTCCTGCACGGCAACTGCGTCCGCGTCTGCGTGCGCGTCGGCGGGTGGCGTCGGCAGTGCCGTAGCGCACGGGTTGCCGGCGGCGGTGGCTGCGGCGGCAAAGGCGCCGGGGCGGGCGAACGAGCGGTAGGACTCGACCACCTGCCGAACGAGGTGGTCGAGCGCCGTCAGGCAAGCGTGGACGCTGAGTCAAGACATGGAGGCAGGTGCAGCAACCTAGCGAGTGTACACTTCTAGCCCGTCCAAAACACAGCCGTGCCGTTGTCCGGCCTCGGGCAGACCGAACTTGGTCGTGGGGGACTGGTTGGCATGTCCACATGTCCTCATGCCCTCATGTCCACGAGCAACACAGTTACGGAGTGGCCCTGCCTCACAGGGCGCCGCGACATGGACCCCGGTATTCGAAGTTAGGCTAGGTGCCGCTTGCGGTGCTCATGTGTCTTAAGCAGTCCCATGACCACCGCGACCCACCTCCTGGAAATCATACTGCTGCGGCGCCCAGCCCAGTTCCTGGCGGGCCTTGTCAGGTGAGTACCAGTGCTCCACGGCTGTCTTGTATACCTGCACATTGGACCCCATAACAGTGAGTGCCTAGACGGTCCTGCGCTAGCGTATGTAGCGTAGCCTGTCGCTGCGGCACCGGCAGCGGTTGCGCGCCCTTGTGGCGCTGGGATCCACTTGCAGCAGGCAGCCGGTGCTGGGAGCCAATACTACAGGTAGTAGCAAAGGCAGGTTGTAGGCCACCGCTCACCTCTGCAGGTGTCATCCAAGGCTCCATCGCCGCCGCCGCCGCCGCCAACCCCGAGGCCAGCGACCAAGTAGCCTGCGGCGGCACCCTCCCTCCTCCTCCTGTTCCTGCTCCCCCTGCCCCACCGTCAGCCTCCTCCTGCGCCCGCGCCGCCGCCGCCGCCGCCGCCGCCAGCGCCGCCAGCACGGAGTACGCCGCCACCATCGCGGCCGCCGCCGCCACCACAGGCTGCAGCGGCACCCACACGGCGGGCGGCGTGTAGCCAAGGCCCCGGAGCAGGGGCTCAAAGAAGGCGAAGGAGTTGAGGGGCTGGCCGTCAGACACGAAGTAGGCTTGGCCGGCGGCGGCGTGGCGGCGGGCGCAGCCGAGGCCGTCCCAGGCGGCCAGCAGCGCGGTGACCAGGTTGCGCACGTGGATCCTGTGGAACCGCGGGTGAGCGCATGGGGAGCATAGGGTTTGAGTGTATCAGCCTGGGTGTACAGTGCTATGATTGGCAATGGCAGTGGAAGGCAATGGCGCCAGAAACGTTGTTGAAAAGAATTGGGGAAGGCACTGGTGTATCAGGGGAAGGGACAAATGCTTGGGCTCACGGTACGCTGGTGGCGGGACCGCTTGCCCCGCGCACATTGCGCGTAAAGGAACGGCTAACCTGGGCCGACTACGGTACCGGCAACCTCCGCACTGACCGACCAGCATGACCCTCTCCCAGATATCCCCACAACGAGGACACCCGAGACCCGAACCCCTCAATGCGACACCACTGTTCGCCCGGAACCCACCAGTCTGTCTTGGACTCCGGGCTGCCGAATGCGAAGCACAGCAGGCCCGCCCGCGCGTACGACAAGATACGGGGCGTGTGACGAAGCTCGCCTGGGCCGTAGATGGCGGGCGGCCGTACGGCGCACGTCAGCAGACGCGGCCTGCCACCAGCACCGTCGCTGCAATACAGGTTGGTCATGGTGGTGGCGGTGGCCGTGCTGCTGGTGAGCTGCCTTGGCGGTGCGCGAGGGTCAATCTGCTGCCCACCCGTGGGGTGACCGCCACAAGTGGTTGTGAAAGGAAACGTGGGAGAGTCGCCGTGGCTGTAGCAGTGTTCTTTGCAAGAAGACGAGCAGGAGGAGGAGGGCGAGGTGGAGGGGAAGGAGGAGGAGGACGGGGGCTGGGAGCAGCAGCACAAGCAGCCGCCGCACGTGGCAGCAGCAGCAGCAGCAGTGGGCGTCCCGTTCGCCTCCAGCACCATCCGCTCCGCCATTGACTTCGTACGGCTGTACGCGTCAGGGTAGCACTCGTACGGCAGGTACGGCGAGGACGCCTCGTCGCCGCCCCGTACGGTCTGCCGTACCCAGATCGCATTGTACGACGACACGTGCACAAAGCGGCGCACGCCCGCCTCAGTCGCCGCGCGCAGCAAGTTGCTCGTCCCGCCCACGTTCACGCGCTCGATGACGTCAGTGCGCAGTGACTCAGCGCCCGACATGCCATACGACGCCACGTGGAAGATGGAGTGCACGCCGGCGCACGAGGCTGCGACAGCTGCGTAGTCGCACAGGTCGCCTTGCACGAAGGTGCACGCACTTGGCAGGTCCACGCCCCCGGCTGCTGCTGCTGCTGCTGCCGTACCCTCCTTGCTGCTGCTGCTGCTGCTGCCAACTCCCTCACAGCCCGGGGGCAGACTGGAGGGCGGCCGCAGGTCAAACAGCACAACGCTGTGCCCTCGGGCCACAAGGCTACACGCCAGGTGCAAGCCTACGTAACCGCTGCCGCCCGTCACAAGACACTTGACGCCAGCCCTGATCACAGAGTTGTCGTCCTGCTGGTTGCTGCACGTGCTGCGGTTGATGTCGTCACTGGTGCTGGCGGGGATGCTGGTACTGGTTCTGGTGTCAGTGGTGGTGGTAGTGGTGGTGGTGGTGGTGCTGCTCGTGTGGCTGTGGGCCAGTGTGGGACACCAGGAAGATGGACGGGCGCAAGAGGAGCCACCACAGGGTTGCAACGCCTCATCAGCCAGGGGTGAAAGGTGGTCTAGGGAGGCGCTGCTGCTGCTGCTGCTGCTGCTGCTGCTGTTGCTACTGCCGCTCCGGGCCCCGTTGTAGCCCAATTCGCTGCAGGGCTGGCACTGCTGCTGCTGCTGGTCCTGGTGATGGTGCTCAAGTAGGGAGGTGGTATGGGCGAGTTGGGTAATAGCCCTACCAGCCGCACACTCAGCCGTGTGCGAGTTCTCGACGAGCCCCTGACAGTGAGCGCTGACGAGTCCTCCTGGCCATGAAGGATCCATGTTGTAATGTCGAGATTGTGGCAGCAGGGAGACCTGAAAGTGGGTTAGGGACGGAGCACAGCGGAGGGGCGACATGTGTTTGCTTTCACGACAGGCAAACTTCAGTATGTCGTTGCGCACGGCTTGCCTTCCGTGCGGTAGCCATCGGATTCTGTGACCGTTTTAGGGTAGGGCAAACGCGTACGGGTGAGCCACTGAGCCTTCGGGCATACACAAAGGCCTCGGTGGTTAATAGTTGCCGTGTGCGACACGTGCTCGCCGTGTCATGCGTAACCCCGTGGGGTAGGGCGGACCCTGTCCAACTGCTAGGCATTAAGGGTTCACATCTGGTGCACAGCTGGTAATAGCAGGCCAGGGTGCGTGTGTGCTGAAAGGGTGTCGTGACGCTGCTGCTTCCAGTTCTGTCCACGGGCTGCGCGCTACACAAGCACGCAGGGTACGGGTCTTGCGGTGCAGCCACGCAGATGTGGACGAGCTGTTCACAGCCGCGTAGACGCAGCTGCTGCAGGCGGCTGTGGTTCAGGCACGTGTTCTTGCGCAAGCGGGCCGCACCTTAAAAACAGGTCAACGAAGTATGCTGGTCAGCCCTTAGTTCGTTGCTGAGTGGTGAACATATGGAGGAGACGAGGAAGGCCTTCCACTCAACCTTGTCAAGACTTGTACTTGGTGAGTGTCTATTGTAAATAAGTTATTCATGGAAAAGCGGAGAACTGCGCCACGTTAACCTGCTTGTGCGACCGATGATGCGCGCTGGGGGCCGACTGGCAAAACTGAAGCATGCTCCCCATGGCATCAGCGAGGCGTTGGACTATTAAGTGCCACATGCCTAAGTACCATGTTTCATTATTTACAACACGTAACACAGTGTAACAAACGATCTGCTGCAAGCCAGTGTTCGCGTGCTGGCCTACTTGACCCATGGGTCGGAGAAGTGAAGCCCTGCATGCACCAGGCGGCACCGACCCCTGCACTGCAGCGGTAGGGGCATGCCACCTAAGAGGCGCCGACGTCGGGTGCCTGGCCTTAGAGAAAGGAAATCGAAGGAACAGGACGTGAGCGCAGAAAGGCAGCCCCCCTGTCAATAAGCTTATAGAGGAAGACTCACTCACTGGGGACTTGAACCCCCCTCACCTGCTCCCCGGCAAGCAACACTGCTGGGCTGAACAGCAGGAGTTGGAAAGCTTGTTATTGCGTCTTGTGATCACTTACGGCATCGAAGCTAATCTTCCTCCTGGAGAGGAGTAGCGAGCGGTCCCTCCACGCAGTGCTCCCCTGACCGACCTTATGCGGGGGCACCTCCCGTGCGGCTTACCGGTCCCGCCCGGTGCCGCGGCTGACTGCTGTGGCCCCTACGCCTGAGCCATCTAATGAGATAGCCCAGACTGGCCTCTCCAGGCCTCTCTGACCTGAAACAGGAACTGTGGCAGCAGTGCCGTTGTCCAGAATGTCCTGTTTGGAGACCATTGAGCCTCCGGCTCGTACATGGGTCGTTGCACTTGTGGAGGGGAGAACCCTCACCGTGTAATACTGACTGACTGACTGACTGACTGAGAATGTCCTGGCAGCGTGGCAGGACTATTGCTGCTTGCTGATCACTGGAGGTCTCACTGTGCGCACAAGGCAGGACAGTACGCGGCACAACCGTCTGCTTCTTACACACGTAGGCGCTCATTGCGCACTGGAAGCAGAGTCAACTAGCACAGGCGCTCCCATGCAGGGCGTCCTGTAGTGCGTTGGACGGGAATGACATGCACGCAACGCCGTGTCAAAGGCTTTCAAGTACCGCCACTCCCAGCTGCTGCTTTGGCTCAACCGTCACTGAGCTCCCCGTTTCAACACAGGGTTTGAGAAAAAACAAATATGGTGTTATACTTTTGACACTATGCATGAACGTTCATTGCTGCTGCAACTGATGGTCATGTAGGACATGTACCAAGCCATTACGCCACGACGTTCTTCCACCAGTGATGCTCGGCATGCTTGCACGGTCATGCACACACTACATCAATTTATGGTAGCCACAGTCACATATCGCAAAGCGTGTCTCGTCGCATACAATACTTGTAGATGGTACCCAGTGCTGACGCGGGCGGCTCCTTACGCCATCAGCCGCCATCCCAATAGTCCCCCGGCAGGGCTTTGCACAGCTGCTGCCCCACCGCAACTGTTGCAATGTAGCGGTATGCAAGCAGCCAGCGCGTGCTGACACTACGCGGCTGCACCCTCACGTAACCACACAACACTGCCGCCGTGTGCCGAAAACACGCAGCACATTAGCACCCCGCCCGCGACCACGTAACACCCAGCGGACCTTGCATTTGCGGCCGTTTAACCTTGTCAGCTACAACATCGACAAGTAGCTCCCACCAACACCCTGTGCCCCAAGCCACAGGCTTGCAGCCCAAAACGAAATCGGCAGTGTCAGTCCCCTGCTGCCCAGCCCGTTCCCATCCACCACATGCAGACTTCCACGCCAAGGCGCACAGAGCAGGAGCGTCCGTCATATCACGCACTCCGATCATGAGTACTAAATCTTTGTATTCATCTTCTCAGCTGGATGGCCAAGGGCCACAACCCGCCCACGCGCGGGCAGACTCGTTGCGGAGACGCCCACAATGTCGCTTCATAGCCCATGCAACAACGTGGCGCAAGGCAATTGGCGCAACTCGCACATCATCGCAAGCCTCGAGGCAACACGGGTGGCTGGGACAGCAAGGCGCCCTTCTGTGCACACAACACACACGATGGTAGCAGCACCACCACCGCAGCAGCACACGGTGGGCCTGCTAACACACAGCCAAACATGGTACGGTGATAACACGTCGGCAAACAGCAGCTGGTCTCGCTACGAGCGCAGCAACAGACACAAGCACGCAGCTAAGATCCCTCGGCCTCAACACGCAGACGTAGAGCTTTTTCAGTCTCGCCACTCAGTAAACCCTGCAGTCGCTTGGCCCTCGTCCCCTCTTCCTACGCAACTCCAAACTTGCCATTCCATATGCAACCCCCGTCCAACAACATAGCGCGAAAACAGCTTCCTAACAGACAGGTCCAAGCCTATGCACATGCACGCCAAGCGATGGTGACGCGGCTTTGCTCACCTTGCCCCCGCGTATGCATGTGCGCAACACACAGGCAACGGCACAGCCATGCTGCTCTAACAGCACGCGACGCGTGGCCGCGCGCGCGCCAACATGCAGATATGACCAAAGCACACTGAAAGGCAAAACACGTACTTGCAAACACGCAGATGCTCGCACCGCAAAACAACGTGAGGTGCTCCGGCGCCCCGGTTCGCGCTGGAAGTGCAAGACCAGCCGCATACCACACTCCTACACACCCTCCCTACAACACCGCCATGGCAGCGCCTCCACAGTCCATCTCAAGTGCAGCAACCCCCATGAGCTGCCGGACACTTCAAACGATGCAGCCATCCTGCCCTGGCGGCACTGTGCGCGGGGCAGCATCTGCCGTTCAAGGAAGCAACCTGGGCTGCGCTCCGCAATCAGGTATGGGACGCCAAGCCTCCAGTGGCAGGCGCAGACCCAAAGTGCGAGACGTGGCACCCGGAGCCGCCAAACGCCATGGCGGCTGTGGTGGCGGCGGCCGCCGGCGAGGCGGCAGCTGAGTAGCCCCAGGAGTATGTGCACAGGTATGGGTGCGGTTGGGGCGCTCCGTTGGGCTGCTGCCGCTGCTGCTGCTGCTGCTGCTGATAGCATGTGATGGGCATGGTGGCATGCGTTGCCGCTGCGGCAGGGCCGAGGCTGTTCGCCGGGAGTTGCTGCTCCGCTGCCGGCAGCAGCCCGGGGGAGCCCTGCTGCTGCTGGCTGTGGCCGTGCAAGAGCAGCCTGGCCGAGCGGGTGTGCGCAGCATAGGCGTGCGACGCGGACCGCCGTAGGTGGAGCTGGTGCTGGTGAGAGTGCGCGGCGTGCTGCTGCTGCATCTGGCTCACCGCCTGCAGTCTTGACCCACGGCTCGGTCCCTTGCGCTCCTGCTGCTGCTCGCTAATGGACAAAGCCGCGATGAGGTCTTCGGTGGAGCCCCACAACCCACAGCAAGGAGAGCCGGAGCCTCCCGCCCCGGCCGCCCCAAGTGCAGGACCGTGTTGGTGGTGTTGGTGCTGCTGCTCGTGGTCGTGCTGCAGCACACTGTGCTGGCGGCTCCACCCGTCGGACGCAAGGGACCCGCCGCAGCTGGTAGTGGTGCTGCCCCTGCTCCAGTGTGTGGCTTCGGAGCTGCCCTGGCTCATCATGCTGCCGCCACAGTCGCCGCTTGCGCAGGAGCTGAGATAGGGCCCGCCGCAGCACAGGCTGTGCGCGCCGGACTGCGCCTCGCACGCCCCGCCGCCGGTGCTGCAGCAGCCGTGGCAGCACGCGCCTGCGGCGGTGGCACGGTGCCACGTGCCGCCAGGGGCGTGATGGGCCAGCTGTTGCAGTTGTTGCTGCTGGTGTGGGTGGGGCAGGTGAGGGTGGGAGGGGACCAGGATGGGGCCTGAAGGCGCGCCGCGGGCGGCAGGGTTGAGGAGGTGCTGCTGCTGGGTGGAGAGGGTTGCCAGCGCGATGCTGCCAACAGTAGCGCATGTGCAGGCATCCCCGGGCAGGGAGGAGGCGGCGGGAGGTGGTACCAATGCGCAGAGGGTGCCCGGGAGGGCGAGGCTGGAGAGGTTGAGGCTGCGCGACAGGTGAGGGGGCAGGGAGTAGTGCGGCATCCCGAGTGGCAGGGCGGCGCTGCTGCTGTAGGAAGCTTCAAGCGGGCCCTCGGATAGGCTTGTCCGCTCCCTGTCATCATCCTGCTTGTCGAAAATGGTGTCGTTGCACGGGCAGCGCTCTGCAAAGACGTCGTCGTCGATGTCATCGCTGGCCATTGAGGACTCGTTGGTTGTTGCGAGGCAGGGCCTTTCCAGGCGAGATGGAGCGAAACGGCCGATGCAGCCCAAGTCAGCATCACGGGACAGGTCGAAGCTGGATGGGCGCTTGGCCAGGGCCCGGGCGGAACCGTTGCACTGAGCCACATCCAACATGGAGCTTATGCAAGAGAAGGACTGCGACTTGCTCGAATAGAAGCGCGAAAGGCCTCCTCGAGCAAGGCCTCCGCACCGCCTTTTCAGCGGTTTTGCTCGCACGCTGTCGAGCCCGCTTGCGGCGACGTCCTCACACGGCGAAGCGTCGTGCTGCTTGCCCCAAACCATGGCCAATTGCTCACAGCTGGCTTTGCAAGCCTCTGTTGTGCTGTACTAAGGCCCTGTATGCCTGGTCTGCAGAGGAGCCACCTGCAGCAAAACAGCATTCGTCGGCAGCCCGTCAGCAACGGTACGCGTGCCGCTCACTAGGGATGAGCCTGTGCATATGCAGCTGCGTAACAGCAAATCACAATCCTTCAACAGTGCAGCCCTTCGCATTTCGTGCCAGACACGTGGAGCTGACGGTACCCGCTGTACCCGCTGCCGACCCTTGCTGACCCTTGCGGCCGGCCATGAAAGCGTGCTGTTTGTCCCTTTCATGTATTTGCAAGTTACGAAAAGCAGCAGGAAGCAGCAATGAACCGGTGCTCTTGGAGAGGGTGGGTCCACACAAGCCATGACGTGGAAATGCAAATCCCCGGTAAAGCGCAAAAGTGCATGCTGATGCCACTGCTCATGTACCAGAACCCTCTGGCCTAACTGTGTATATGCCCAGGACCGAAGTTCCGGCCTCACCAAGGTATCAAATGCGCCCCAGCACTTGGCGACCGCCCTCCGTGGCTGCTGACAAACTGCAATCGATTTTAAGCTTATGCTAGTGCAGTAATGAAGATAGGCAGCTGGTCCGACGAGGAGGCCTGGGATAGCAGTTTCGGCTCTGTCGCCTTTCCTCGTGCGCGTGGGGTAACAGCGTGTTAACACCTTCACTAGTAATTGTAGTATTCTGCGTTATGTGAATATAATCTGCAACAGATTGCTGTGTCTTATGGGGCGTGACACAGACCCGCTTTTGGGACGTGGAGAACTCCGTACAGTCGGCAGCAGGCGCGGGTAAAAAGCGGGTGCCTAGTCATGAGCCATGTCAGCCAAGGACGTTACAGCGAAGCAAAATTGTTGATGTTGGACCTCTGCTTAATAAGCAACAGGGTTGGCCGTGTCGGTTGCTGAGTCGCGCAACTCTGCGCCGCGACGCCGCGACGCCCCTGCAGTAGATGCATGGGCAGGGGAATGGCAGCAGCACATCTGCACCATTCTCGCACCATTCTGCAGGCACAGCTTCGCGAGCACATGCGGAGACATGGTGTGGAAAGTGTGGCACGTGAACGCTTCAATCGGTGGTGCTGTTGGGCTTTGCCTACCTCTGCCAGTACTGCCCCGCTTGCCAAGGAAACGGCCCAAAAGCACCGCTCATATGTAGCAACGGGCTCCACACGCCGCGTGCAGTACGTTCGTTGAGGGTGGGGCACCGGACAAGACACTTGAAGCAGAGCGTGTTGCCCACACCACCCCAAGAAACAAAAACACCTGAAAACACCGCATCACCTGACGGCCATCACTTGTGATACCCTCCCCGTTGCCTGCAGCCTTCTTTCTAAGACCGAACAGACCTACCACTGCTGACTTAGCCGTCTTCGCGGCCTCCAGCATTTCGCTCCCCGTGATAGCTGGTAGTCTCCCCTTGCACAGGCCTGGGCGTCTAGTGCTGGCCTGTCGGCCTTGGGGCCTGGCGGTGGCCTCCGCGGTCCTCTCGTGCCTTCGTCCCTTCAGGTCCCTTGCACACTCCTGCCAGGGCCTCCCCTGGTTCCTGCTCACCTGCTGTTGCCGTTCCATCAGGTTCTGTCTTAGATGCCGAAATGTGAGGATGAAGGAGGCTACACCAGGCTGAGTTTTCTGTGATACTGTGCGAGTCGAGTTGCTGTGGGCACGTGGCCATGCCGTACAGGTTGGCAAGTGCATGACAGGGGCACTGGGCCTATTGGCAGACCGCCCTCTCACCTGCTCCCACCTTCGTACAGGCTCTACCGTAGCCGTAAAGTAGTGCCCCGTGAAGGGTTTGCATCTAACCAGGCATTCCCTACAGCGGGCGTGTTCACGGCACCCATTCTCATAACTCCACAGCCTGGGCCTTCCTAGCCGTTTTAGCCATCACGACTGCACCCTTCAGCTCACCCACAATGTCATGTGGCTGCATGCACGGGAGCATGACCCCTGGCCATGCCTGCATCCCGCATGGTCCTTACATACGCGTACCGGCACCATACATCGCGCCAACCCGTAACCAGCAGCCCTGGTCACCGGGAAGTTACATGCGATGCCAGCCCCCCACGGGGTGGCCAAGCCCATGTTTTTATGGTCGGGGTCCAGCCCCGCTCCCCTTGGACCCTTGTGGATGGATGCGGCAATTTACACACACATGAACCATTCGGCTGTGGTCATTAGTTTGGCTACATACACACATGACACGTGCCAACGGAGCCACCCGGTCAAACACCCTATCGAAACTCCAACACAAGCAACATTACAGCCTCGCATTCAGATTAACGATGTCCCGAATGCGTCCTTCGTACCCTGTCCTTGTCAGACACTTTGGGCGGTTGTCACGTTTTGCCGGAGCCCGTCTCTGCGTGCCTCAGTTGTCCGTGCCCCGCGTTGTGTATGCACAACTGTCCGAGCCCACGCCCCGAGCATCATGGCACTACCGACCTACACCAGCTGGTCACGGAAAAAGCCCGAACCCTCGGCGCCAACACTCTTGCTGCTGCTGTTGCCGCTGGGATTGCGAAGACCCCACCGGGGGGCTCCGGCGGCGGCTGTCGCGTGCGGTGCTGCACCACACCACGCGTGGGCAGTTGCCCTTCCACCTACCCGCTGCTGCCCGGGCTGGGCTGGCGGCGGGTGTCGCGTGCGATGCTGCACCACACCACTCGTGGGCAGTTGCCCCTCCACCTACCCGCTGCTGCCCGGGCTGGGCTGGCGGCGGGTGCCGCGTGCGGTGCTGCACCACACCACGCGTGGGCAGTTGCCCCTCCACCTACCCGCTGCTGCCCTGGCTGGGCTGGCGGCGGGTGTCGCGTGCGATGCTGCACCACACCACTCGTGGGCAGTTGCCCCTCCACCTACCCGCTGCTGCCCGGGCTGGGCTGGCGGCGGGTGCCGCGTGCGGTGCTGCACCACACCGCATGCGGGTCGTGGCCTCTGCCCGCCCTGCCCCTACCCGCTGCTGCCCGGGCTGGGCTGGCGGCGATGGCAAGCTTTGCTGCGTGCAATCCACCTGCACGAAAGCGCACGTGCCTACTGCAGCCGGGGCGGGAGAGGCAGCACGCAGCCCGACCTCCTAACACTGCAGCTGCCGCAACCACCACCACCACCACCATCATCACCCGCACTGCCGCCAGCCATGCCCATTGAGGCCGGGCTGTCCTGGGCTGTTCCCAACGGACGCACGAGGGCACTCTGGACGTTGCAGTCCCTCCGCGCTGCGAGCACTACTGTCACCGCGTCGCGGCCCTGACCATTCAGCAGCCTGGGCGGCGGCGGCAGCAGGAACCCCGCGTCCCCGTACACATCAACGCCCTCCAACCCACTGAGAGCCCTCCGGGTCAGGGCTGTGGGGCTAAGGCCAGCTGCAGCGCTAGGTGCAGGGCTGCTGCTGGTGCTTCCGGGACTCGAACCCGCGCCCCTGTACCTCGTCCGGGGTGGCGGCGGCAAGCTGTGGGTGAGGCCCTCCTCCCCGCCAAACTCCTCCAGGCCTGTGAAGGTCCTCCGCGGCCGCACCATAGGCGGGGTACCGATTGCAACAGCCCTTTCTCCACTGAGACCGCCGCTGTGAGTCATCACCTTGAAAGGGGGCGGCGGCGGCAGGAACGGCGCCGTGCGTTCCCTCGCCGCCTCCAGCTCCCCTAACCCTGTCAGTGTCCTGCGGGGCTTGCTGGCACCGCCTGGTACGGCAGCAGGAGTGTACGGCACAGCGCCGCCCACACCACTGTACGTCTGCCTGTTCAGAGGCCGTGGCGACGACGGAGGCGACAGCGCCGGCGTGTGGACCCTCGGTGGCGCGGGGAACAGCAGCTCGCCGCCTTCACCCCAGCCACCACCACCGGCGCTACCGCCAGGTAACCCACACAGGCCAACACCTAGCGCGCTGCGGGCACACCGGTGTAGGTCCAACGGGGTGGAGGCCCCACATCTGGCATCCACCCGGCGACACGCGGGCTGCTGCTGCTGCTGCCACCGCTACCGCTGGCCCCTGCTGCAGCCGCCGCCGCCGCCCCCACCCCGCTGTGTGTCCCCCTAGGTGATGGAGTCCCCGTACTGCCCTCACCCAAAAGCCGCTACTCTCCGCCACCGGACCAGCTCCTGTCGCCCCAGGTCCAGTAATGCCGCTGCTTACAACAAGGTGGCTTAGCCGGTGGGAACCAGGGCCAGCTGCTGCCTGCTGTGTGCTTGCGCTGGAGCTGCTAGAGCCAGTCCTGTCACCTGCTGCCCACATGTCGCCCGCGCCGCCCGTGCCCGCGCCTGCACCTTTAATGCCCAACGCTGCGCCTCCGGCCCCAGAGACCGCACGAGAGGCAGCTGCACCAGCAGCAGCAGCACCACCACCAGCAGCAGAAGCGGTAGCGGTAGCGGTGAGGCTGATTCCGAACACAACAGCAAGGTTGCCCGCTGCGGCGACGGCCAGCAGTACGAGCGCTGTCGTACCGGCAAGCGACGCCCCGATGACGATGCCCACCGTGGCTGGTGACTTGGTGCTACTCACGTGCCCTGCTACCTTGACGCTGCTGCTCCCACCGCCGTCGCCATCGGCTCTGCTGCCACTTGTACTTGTTGGTTGTGGCGGTTGCATACCACCGGTAGCTGGTAGCGTATCGGGCGATGGCAGTGCTGCGACTTGTGGTGGTGTTGGCGGGGTGAGGGGGCTTTGGTGGATGGAAGGAGGAGGCAGCAGCACGGCAGCTGCTGGGTAGGTGGGAGGTTGCGAGGCAGCCAGTGGAGGTGGGGCAGTGTCAGAGGACCAGCGGCCGGACGGACTGGGGCCGGAAGATGAAGGGGCAACAGGCGGCCCTGAGGTCCTCGGGGCACTGGGGGAGCTGGGAGGAATTTGTGGTGGTGGGTTGTGCGTTGGGTCAGTATGTATGTATGGATTTACAGTTTTGGCCCCCTTCCAGGGCGCAGCCTCGTCCCAAAACGGGGCAGGGCTGGCTCCGGCAATCAGGGACACGGGGTTTCCCACCCCTCTCAGTCAGTGGGGGAGTGTGGAGGTGGGTTGCGCGGAGGGAGTGCTGCGGGCGCAGCTGGGGGTGTGTACGCAGGGGTAGGACTGGGAGGCTGGTGGTTGGGAGCGGGGAGTAATTGTGGCCGGGAAGGTGGGCCTGTGGTGGTGGTGGTGGTGGCGATGGGTGTGTTGTTGCGGTGGCGTGTGGGGGTCGTCCAAGGGGGTGAGGGGACGACGGGGGCAGGCGGGGGCGAGGGAGAGCGGACGTTGGGCGAGGGGCCGAGCGCGGAGGCGGGGAGGCGGGGGCTGCGTAGGCGCTGGGGCGTGGGAGGGCTGGGTGGAGAGGGAGCGGGAGGGACGGGTGTGGGAGGGGGAGGGGGAGGGTACCACGGCTGTCAAGGCGGCGTGGATGGAGGTGGGGCGTGTGGGCGGGGTGGGGGTGGGGAGGGCGGAGAGGGCGGCGGCTGTTCGTAGGTTGTGTTGCTGCAGGAGGCTGATACACGCGTGTAGAAGCAGGCGCCGAATGTGGGCTCGGAGGGTGGGCGTGTGGTGGTGGAGGTGTGGGAGGGCAGGGCGTAGGACCAGGACAGGGAAGCGCTTCCTGAGCAGGCCTGTGGCGGGTGGGATGTGGCTGTGGGTAAGGCGAGTTGGTGCTGCTGTTACCCCACGATGTGGGACATGGCGACATTACCGGTAGACGGCAAAGCGACATTACCGGTAGACGGCAAAGCGACATTACATGGCGACATTACCGGTAGACCGTAAAGTGTTGGCATGCTGCGGTACCGCTCACGCGGGCCCCGGGGCATCCATGACTGTGTTTAGCAGCACCGGTAACGAAAGACGGAAAGAGCATACCGGTACTAGCATGCCGCTGCTACAGCTCGAGGTCAGTTGCGTTCCACACACTGGCACAGCCGGCAAGCGGGCTGACACACACATGGAACGGAGGGGCGGATCTGGACGGAGCTACCGGCACCCACTGGCACGCAGTATGTTTACCCACCACCGACGCACGGAACGTGGGCCCACCTGCTCCAAGGGCGCTACCTTCACCGCCAGCTGCAGAAACAGATGCTGCTGCTGCTGCCCGCCTGCCTCATAGTCTTCTGCAGCTAACCCACTCGCCCCTGCAGCTGCACCGCCCAGGTTGCACTGCAGCCACGGCGGCGGTGTGGCTAAGTCCATCTCCGCCTCCTGCAGCCCACACCCCACAACCGCCTCCTGCTGCGTGCGCATCTCCGCTATGGGGCACTCCGTATGAAAGAAGGACGACAGTACGTTCCGGTCGTCGTACTGCCGTACACGTGCCGTCAGCTGCGGTACGGCAGAAGTAGTTCCGTAGCTGGCGTTGCGGCCGGCAAAGGCCCACCCGGACAGCAGCACGACTCGAACGCGCAGCCTTGTTGCCGTGCCGCACGTGCCGTACTGGCACGCCGGGGAGCACCAAGCTGGTCCCCGCACCCTGCCTGGGGGCACCCGCTGCGCATGCGGCCTGCACATGGAGCTGGGCTTGCGTGTCCCCGCTTAGCCCTGTTAATGGCCATACGCATGCCCGGGATGCATTAACAGACCTGCCTCAAACCGCCCAGTTGCCGTGCTGCACGTGCCGTACTGGCACGCCGGTGAGCACCAAGCTGGTCCCCGCACCCTGCCTGGGGGCACCCGCTGCGCATGCGGCCTGCACATGGAGCTGGGCTTGCGTGTCCCCGCTTAGCCCTGTTAATGGCCATACGCATGCCCGGGATGCATTCACAGACCTCAAACCATCCAGTTGCCGTGCCGCACATGCTGTACTGGCACGCCGAGGAGCACCAGGCTGGTCCCCGCACCCTGCCTGGGGGCACCCGCTGCGCATGCGGCCTGCACATGGAGCTGGGCTTGCGTGTCCCCGCTGAGCCCTGTTAATGGCCATGCGCATGCCCGGGATGCATTAACAGACCTCAAACCGCCCAGTTGCCGTGCCGCACGTGCCGTACTGGCACGCCGGGGAGCACCAAGCTGGTCCCCGCACCCTGCCTGGGGCACCCGCATGCGCCTGCACATGGAGCTGGGCTTGCGTGTCCCCGCTTAGCCCTGTTAATGGCCATACGCATGCCCGGGATGCATTCACAGACCTCAAACCATCCAGTTGCCGTGCCGCACATGCTGTACTGGCACGCCGAGGAGCACCAGGCTGGTCCCCGCACCCTGCCTGGGGGCACCCGCTGCGCATGCGGCCTGCACATGGAGCTGGGCTTGCGTGTCCCCGCTTAGCCCTTTTAATGGCCATGCTCATGCCCGGGATGCATTAACAGACCTCAAACCGCCCAGTTGCCGTGCCGCACGTGCCGTACTGGCACGCCGGGGAGCACCAGGCTGGTCCCCGCACCCTGCCTGGGGGCACCCGCTGCGCATGCGGCCTGCACATGGAGCTGGGCTTGCGTGTCCCCGCTTAGCCCTGTTAATGGCCATACGCATGCCCGGGATGCATTAACAGACCTCAAACCATCCAGTTGCCGTGCCGCACATGCTGTACTGGGCGATGGCACCGAATGCTTGCTTGCGAGAGGTCAGGTCGTACGCTTGGGAGGAGTAGTCCGATGCTACGACGCCGGGGAGAGACGGGTCGTCGAGGATGGTGTAGGGAGGGGCTTGGGGGCTGGCGTGGGCCCAGCCGGCGAGGGTGCCGTTGGGGGTGTAGATGGGGAGGGAATCGGCACCTTGAAATAGGACTGCCCGTCTGCAGGTGGTGCCAGGGGTGGAGATGGAGGCGGCCGCGAAGACCGGTATGGAGGTATTCGAGGCGTTGCCAGTCGCGAAGACGATACGGCTTGGGGCTGTAAGGACAGGTTTGAGCGGGGGAGCGATGGTTAGGGTAGGTGGTACAGGGTTGGATGCCGGTAACAGGCACGGCAGAGGGCAGCAGGGTGGCAACGGCGGTTGCCCGTGCGTGTCGCGAGGAAACTGGCTACAGCAGGTGTCACTTTCTTGTTTAATCCGTCCATAAGCCTCAAAAAGCTTTCCGTTGTAGAGATTATGCGTACCCGGTGCTCTTCCGGGTTGGATTGGTCGCACATGCGGGCGATGGCACGGGACAAAGACCTTGTCTGCATGAGCTACCCCGAGCAACATCGTCAACAGCAGTATCACAATTGTTATAAAGGCCATGGTAGTGTACATGGTCGTTTCTGGCAATGTGAGGCGAGGCTGCTGTCGGGAGATAGGAAAGGACGACACACGACAGTATGCGCGAGGCGCGCTACTCAGTCGTGCTTTGAATACGTTAGCTGTCAAATGGTAGTGATAATGCCATATAGAAATACACAGTCAATAAGAATACAGAGCAGGAATGCCGTGTTGGATAATGTCGTATGGTTTCGTAGCAAATGGCCGCAGAGCACCTGCAACAATCGCAACAACAATCGCTACAAATAGTAAATACATAACTGAATGAACTGAAATGAAGCACAGGTACTCGACCACAACGTTGACCTTGAAACACTGCAGCCGATCATGCGCAGTCTGAACACCGTCACCTGCTATACCGTAATCTTCATCTATACAGCCTCCATTTACACAGACGTATCGCCCGTAGGGCAAAGATAGGCTGTGCCGCTCATGCCAAACGTAACGGCTACTCCACGACACAGCAGGCTCCCGACACACGACCGGTCCAAATTATGCCTTTGTAACGCTCATCACTTCCACATTCTACAGAACCAGTCCGCGTTCGTTTTGCCCACCAATGCCAGACTTGCGACCTTGTGACTTGGCCGTGGCATCATCGTCACCTACGCTTGAACCACACATCCACCTTCAAACAAGACAAGCATGGAATAGTTATAGGCACAGTACTTCACTGGCCTACTGGCGAGTGCCCTACAGGTTACCGGTTCAATCGCCAGTCGCAGCGCAGTGTCGCTGCTCTGTAACCCGGGCTGCACACTGCCTGTCATACCGTGCCTGCCTGAACTTCACAGCCTGCATGAAGGTATAACAACTTCCCCACAGCACCGCGGTCCAAGAACAATCCGTCCCGCACATGGCCTAACATATTGGCAAAGGCACGCCGCAGCTACAGACAGCGCAACCCACGTTCCTCTGCAGCAACGCGCCATCTCACATACACCCATCCCGTTTCCGCTCTGCCCGCAACAGGTCCAGCCAACATCGTCAACCCCGCGTGCTGCCTTACGCGTCTGCGCGTGCGACTCCGCCTTGTTGAATGTATTCACGCAGTCTCAGGCATGCAACAACAAGCATCCAAATATCCATTGTCTCGTCGCTGAGGACTTTGCAGCGCGGTTTGCGGTTGTACGGCATTTATCGCTTTTACGGCTTTGCTTTCGGTCGGGCAAACCATATACACACTCGTATGTGCCGGGGCCACATGCTGGCCTACCTTATGTCCCGAGTTAGTCGCCGTACAGTGCGCAACTGGTGAGCGGCTGCAGCACTCTCAGCGCCTCCTTGTACAAGTAATCAAAATTCTATACACCTAAATATAGCTATCATGCAAGCTTTGAGGATACGGACATTCGCCTACGCGGAAGGCGGAAATGGCGGGTGTGAGGGGTTGCCCGTGCCCAGGCAGGGAAGCTCCCCTGCCCGTGCCCGTTTTCACCAGGTGCACCCCTGTCCAGAAGGTCCTTCTGCCAGGGTGAAGCAACATTGCGCTGCGAATTCCCTTTCGCCCCTCGGTTGTTGCTTGCATGGCAGACATTGTGCACATTCCACTCACTACTGGACACGTGACCGTTAACGGCACGTGGCCCACTTCAGTTCCCTTGGTGCCGGGGTACAGGCGAGCGTTGCTGCGAGCCAAAACACACACGCTAGCCCAGGCATTGAAGTTGAGCCGCACTGTGGGACGGGGCAAACAGCAGAACTGTTGTCCCAATAGCAAGGACGAAATCCATGCAAGTCAATGTCTGCACCTGATGAGCAGCAGGTTCCTGCACTTCAACAATTCAGCGCCAGATCTGACACGTGACAAAACCAGCGATACCAGGCCGCAGGGAAGCGGCCTGGGGCCCCGGCCTCCATGGAGCCAGAAGCCATGCCTGCCACCCTTTTCCATGTGCCAGGGCCGCAACGCCGCAGAATGGCGGCATAACGCCCCAACAAGTGCATGTGTATTCGTTACATGTAACATACTTCCACAGCTTAGGCAGTCCGTCTCAATCTGGCGAGGATACAGTGTGATGGATGCATGCAGAACACAGACGGGGTGCACAAACAAGCGCAGGGGCATGCACAGATAGACGGACGCCTCACAATGCCGTTGGTCAGGCGCCCAGCACTGCTCTCCACCGGGTTTCAAAGTCGCCGCGTATGCTGATTGCAGCCTCAACATGCAATATAAATAGCGCGGCGCCTCAAAGCGCAACAACGAGGAACCATGAGAGCAACAGTATTACACATTTGGCAACGGTGCCTATACGTCATAAGCCTATGCGCACGCACATGGCAAGGACCACTTGTACACGCAGGCACGGAGCTAGAACGCATCATGCATGGCGCCGCACAGAGCAGCACGCCGAGTGCCCACACAGCAGCGGCTGTGCGGTACTGCTACAACGTCAACAGATTGAATGCAGGCTCCAGGCAGACGTTGCAGGACCATTGCCAAAGTCCCCTGCCTTGCAATCGCACGCATTCTATGCCCCTCCCTGACCAGCGGGAGACTCCGTCTTACGAAAGGTCATGTAACGTGGAAATGAATTATTCGCGGGTACAAAACAGGACAAGAACCTGCCTCCGCCGTGGCGGAGTGGACAGCTGCAAGCAGCGTTGCAACCTGGCCGCTGACTTCCCGCCAATGCTACACGTTATGCAGGTACGTTGTAGACACCACCACGCGATGCGATGAAAACGCGGAGCAAGCTGGAGCAGCAACGCACGCCGCAACACAGCGTGCGCTGGGTATGGTTATACGACAGTCGGAACGGCTGAGTCACCGCATTCTGGTACAGGTCAAGTCAGGGGCTGCCGTCAGCACAACTGAAATTGGTGAAGGCCCGTCACTCACACCGCTAATTGCAACACGCACCTGACCGTCACACGCCAACGCCGAGCCGAGCGTACGCACGCCCCAACAGTGTCCCCCACCTGCACAACCCGCAGACCCCCCAAAACTACTTGCCAATCCAACGTATGCGTTGCATCAACGCAAGGCCAACCTGCAACCGTCCGTCTCACCGTGCGCTGGCACGAACCTTGCTCATGCTCCTCAGTTCATCTGCACCTCCTGCTGCTGCTCCGCTAGCTGCTGCAGCCCCAATGCAAGCCTTCAACTACACACGGCCCTGCAGCTCACTGCCGCTGGCCTGGGTACCTGGGATCACCGCCCTGAGGCGAGAACGCCTGGCTGGACGCATAGGTAGGGATCATCAGCGTCCCTGGGCCGCCCTGCCCCCGCGGCGACATCAGGGCCTCGTGTCGTACAGGCGGCAGCGACTCCGATGCCCACGTCATACTCGGCTCTGCCATCATGCTGCCCTGCTGCCGCCGCGACGCCAGCGACTCTGTGGGCGTGCCGTCCTCGATCTCCCCCAGCTGCGCCGCCGCCTCCACCGCCGCCGCCAGCGTACGGCGCGACGGCGCCGGCATGCGCATGGCGGCGGTGCCGCGGCTGACGCGCGCGAGGCCGCCGCCGCGGCTGCCGCGGCCGGCGGCGGCGCCGCCGATCTCGCCGTCGGAGTTGTCGGAGTCGTCCAACATGGCCAGCGGGTTGACAAAGGCACTGGCGTTCTCGGGCACCAGCTCGGGGTTGTACTCGAGCATGTCCGTGGCCGCGTTCCCTGTCGGCGACATGAGGCCAAGCTCCGCCGCCACCTGGCCGATCGAGCGGCCCTGAGATGCCGTGACCGCCGGCGCGGGGCGCGGCAGCAGCGGCATGCCGTACGGCATTTTGGACGACATGCGGCTAAGCGAGTAGTTGTCCTCGTGCAGCTCGATCTCGTTGTGGCTGGTGGCGCCGCCTTCGGCAGCACCGCCGCCGCTACTGCGGACGCCGTACATGGGGTTGAAGTTGCTGGGCCCGGCGCCGGTGTCGCCGCCGGCGCCGGTGTACTTGTCTGAGAAGCGCGCGCCGCCGCGGCGGTCGCCGGGTGCATACGACGGCGTTGGGAGGTACGACACGGGCGAGCCATCGGGCATGGAGACAGAGCCGTGCCTGCCGCCGGCGGTGCTCTTGTGGGTGCGGCTGAAGAGCGCAGAGCGGCCCATGAACATAGACGCCCGTGCGCCGAATGCAGTGGACTTTGCGGAGAAGTCGAAATCGGCGTCCTCCTCTTCGTTATCGGAGCCGAACTCGCTCGACAGCTCGCCGTCGAGGCCAAGCTTGATCCGCATGGCCTCGTCGCGCTGACGCTTGCGGACAAAGAGGACACCGCCAATAATGGCGGCGATGACGACACCCACACCGATTGTGGAGCCGAGGATGATGGGCATGTAGCTCTTGGTGTCCTCGCTGGGCGGGTTGAGAGCGGCCAGCTCGGCGGCGCTGAGCGCGGGTGCATCGCACGTGGAGGGCGTGCACGTGGCTTGTACGGCAATGTACGAGCAGCCGGGGGTGGTGAGGCGGTCGGGGCGGCGGCTGCCGGAGTAGTAGGTGTCCAGGGGGGACAGGCAGACCTGGGGCGGACGGAGGGAGAAAGGAGGGCCGGTAAGGGGGCGCGATTGTGATGGGCAGGGGGAGCTGCGTAAGCGTCATGCTGCACAAGCGCGATGGGCAGGTGGCACATTTGGCGGCTCAGCCGTTAGCTGTGCGCAGCAGAGCACAGGAGCCACCAGGCAGAGTAGTTGTGGGGAGGCAGGCCACCAGTCGCCCCACACCCCGCCCTTGCAAAACACCGGTATTGCCCAGCCAGCCGAAGGGAAGACCGGGTGCCTTGCCCCATGGACTCCATAGTGCACGGAAAGTTGACCCCTTCACTCTGTTAGCTGTACTGGAATGCTCTCCCCCACATGCACCTGCGGGTTTTGGGGTGGCACGGCTGCACGGTTCTGGGACCATGCTGCTCACCTCCCCCCGTGTAATGCTTGTCTAGAGGCTTTGTGAAGCTGAGTGGCGCAGCGCAAGTGGAAGCAGGTACGTGGATGGCGAACGGTGCCAAAGGCCATACCAGGCGACCCTGGGCCCCCCGCTCAAACCACCCGTGTGTTAACTCACGTCCTCCGCTAGGTCCACAGCGACTTGCACGTAGAGAGTCCTGTTCCACGGCTGCGCTGTGGCGCTGTATGTGCAGTTAAAAATTGACCGTGGGATGGTGATGCTGATTGTCGCACGCTTCTTCTCACAGTCAGCCGAAATGGCCTTGGTGTACCTGCGCGCACACCACGGCGGTGGGACTCAGGTTGACCAGAGAATGAACTGGTATTGCGTCTTCAAAGCATATGTAAGCATGTTGACCCATAGCAGTTTAAAAATAGTGTTCCATAGCCGTGCAACAAGCAGCGATAACCGGTCCCATAATGCCCTCCGAGGAACCCTCCCCGCGCTTACGCTGCCTGAGTGGTCATGGGGCAGCTGGTTGGTGGCTGTGTGAATAGGTACAAGCGAGCGTTTGAGAAGTCGGCCTGTGTCGTTGCTGTGTCCGCCAGGAAATAGCCGGCGACATGGGTTGTGACGTCCAGCTGCATCGTAACAACTCCGCTAGAATCCACACCGCCCTGTTGCAGCGTGGACCAGCCCAGAGTCGTGTTGTCCTTGTCAAGAACGGGAGCCGCATCATCCGCGTTGAGGGTGGCACAAGGCTTTGTGTCCAGCACCACAGGGATAATCTCCGAGGTTCCTGGTAGACAGAAATCACGTGACACATGGGATGAAAAGAAGTTTCAGCGCCTTTGGTAGGGTCCTCGCGCTTTGCCCCTTTCGCATGACAACGAGTGCAACCCCAGGCGCTTCTGCGTCGTCTTGCCTTGCAGCAGCTTCCGGCCAATGCGCGCTGTTGCCTCCAATAGTCCGGTCCAGGGCTTCCACGCTGACACAGACGGGCTGCTGGTTCCCAGCAGAACCAAAAGGAGTAACAGACATGTTTGTTCTCGTTTCATTTCTCTACAGCTAGATAATGTATAAAGAACACAATTCTGGATAGAATCGCTGGGGCCCTCTGTGTGGAACGTCGTTAACCCGCCCGCCGTACCAGCAGCAACTACAAATTGAGGGCTTACAGAAGGCGAGCACCTGCTGATAACACCAGTGAAGTGCAGCATCCAGTGCGCAGTGCCTGGCCGTTCGCGTCTTACGTCGACGCGCCAAACCTTCGAGTGAAGTCGCTCGTAGCCTTTGTCAGTCTTCCGCGTCCATCAACTTGTTAGATTGTGGCTGTGGGTAATCTTCAAAGCTGTACCTGTGGTTCCTACCCGCCTCCGTTGCAACCACCGTTCCCACCCCCGGGAACCAACCGACGTCATGGTAGGGGGGTGGCTTGCCACACAAAGCCTGTGCATGCATTTTTGGGCTGAGCCCCCGGCGCGAAGCGCACTCGGGGGGGCGAAGCCCCCCGTGGTTGCTGCCTGCCTGCCTGCCTGCCTGCCTGCCTGCCTGCGTCGGTAAAGTTTCAAACCTGGGCCCAACGGCGCATATCATGTAGTAGATATAGCTCGCATCTATTCCATGACATAGCCCTGGAAGCCAGGAAAAATCGGAAAGAGAAGAACGGTTTCACGGCTATACGTGTTGAAACACACCGCTCACTATTCGAGCGCAACACAGTGACTGAGGCATATATATTATGTAACTGATATGATAGCATGCAAGAACGGTGGCTAGGTTGCCGGCTGTCGACAACTTGCGACAAACATTCAAAGCATGTCGTCCGCAACTCGGACGGGTAGGTCGCTTTGCACATGCGTCAGCAACTTTCCCACGATTCATGTGATCATGTCGTTACGCGGCCATATGCTTCCGCAATATATAGCCACGTTTGGGTGCCGTGGCACGTGGCACGAGGCGGTGGTACTGGGCCGCGGGAGGTGGCACGAAGAACTTCAGACGTCCCTGAGCAAGCGGGCTCAGCCCATTTTCCCAGCTTTTGCAAAGCTGACATCGCTTGTTGCGTCGTGCTACGCTTGTGGAGAGGTGAATTAAACATTTCCTTAAGTGCTCTTGCCAAGATCGACCACTGTTCTGTATTCAGAGCACACAAGCAGGAGGGGGGACGTGTTAGGTGGAAGGATCGTTTTTCGCAGTTGAGAGCCATTACACGACCGTAAGCCTCCGGCTCGTGCTCCCACTTGCAAAGAGAACCCTCGCTATGCAACACTGACCGATACTAGGAGGCCAGGACTGACAACCCTGGTCACCCTGAACGCGTGAGAGAGCCCCTGTCACGGTCCGTTATAGTACGGGTGGCACTCAAGCGGGTACCACTCCACGGTCCCCGGGTAGGCATGCTGAGTTCACTCCAAATCGCGCTCCACCCGGCGTCCAAAGCTGTTATTGTACCCAAAGGACTTGTTTCCAGGACTCTCGGGCCCTGAACCGCGCCACAGGTGCCCAGCAAGCCTTGCATGCGCCCTTGCATGCGCCCTACCGTGCGCCCTACCGTGGGTCGTCCTAAATCAGCCCTGCAGCAAGCCACTGCAACCGTTTTCGCCCGAATTTTTGCACACAGGACCTATAGATAGTATGTTTATGTACTTTAATGCGGCACCGTAGGCTTCCTGTGGACAGGTAGTCCCCATCTGAGCACTCACACCCCCTGTACGGCAGCCGCTGTACGACCCCCAGAAGACCAAAAAATAAGGGTTTGACCTATCCAGCCCGATAGTACACGTCAAGAGCTACGCGGTGGTATGTGCGACACCCTTATTTTTTGGTCTTCTGGGGGGTTTATTGCATTCGGCAGGTACCCCTTCCCTGTACTGAGCGCCTGGGCCGAGTGGTACCCGCTTGTTTCGAGAGGTGGACGTGTCATATGAGTTGAGGGCTGAGTACAGGGAGCGACAGTGAGCACAGACGGTGGGGAATGCGCGGAACCGGTACTCCGTTCCGTGTGCCTACGAGTCACTCCATGCCTCTGACCAGGGGGTTGCCCCTGCATCTGACCAGCTCTGACGCACCCCGCCCAGCATGTGCATGCATACCTTTGGTGATATCGGTATGCTGAAGGGGCTACCTGGGGCTACTCCATTGCACACTAGAAGGTACCGGCCCTGTCGGCGCACGCGCATGATGGCTGCCCACAGCGTGGCACCCTTGCCTACCCGGCCCCGCTGGTTACCTGGAAACTTCTGAAACAGGGAGATAGCCGTCACGTTCGTTACAAAGTGTCACCTGGGAAAACAGGGTGTGGGGCTGGGGCTGTCGGGAACCACGCCGCCACCCGCAAAGATGCCCTTGTTGACCGCCAACGCTGGGCCACAGCAAGGCTGCCTCACACGCCCATCAGCCTCAGACCTGGCAGATGGCAAGCCAGTACGATGCCCATTTGCATGCAACACCTATCGATTGAACTCTATTGCACAGCACCGTCAAATGCTTGGTCACAAGCCGACACAGGATGCACACGAGCCACACGCAAGCTACTTCACATGGAGCCACCAGCAGGAATGCTGCCACCATGCTTCAACGTAGCTCGCCGGGAACAAAGTCTCAATAACGCCAACAAGCACACAATTACTATAAAGGTTTGAAGCATGTGCGGCGAAGCTGTGTTGCTGCATACACACGTGACCCCACAGGGCCAAGGGGTGGTTCCGTAACACCGGGGCCGAGCAGAGCCGCTTGCGGCGTCCCATGTCAGCACTTCCGTCAGCAGCAAACTTCCTTCTTCTTAGCAGGACTATGGCCTGCAGGCAAACCACAGCCGGTGTACGCACATCACCCCTCGCTGGGCGTTTGTATCTTTCAGCACCAACACGCACAGCAGCATCAGCAGCGGGGAGTAGGGGAGCAAGGTGCGTTAGGCAGAGGCCTGCTGCCTCCCCAGCGAGTGTCAAACACCTTCCACCATGACAGTTTAGAATGCGTGGACGCAGGCACGCACAACTAGAACGGTATCGAGTAAGACACAAGGGAGGTCACGGTAGTGTGCACGTGCAGTGTACGGCATTAGGAGCGAACTGCAACGGCACGTTGGTAACACACCATGTCTACCCATGCGGACAACCATGCACCATTACCGCAACACACACAACACACCCAATACTGGATCTCAGTACCACCTAGATCCCAGTACACATCAGATGACTCTGTGAGGCCAGACCGCTAGACCGCACATGAGCAAGGTGTCACAGCTTAACTACAACCCACAGCGACGGGTGGAAGCTTGCCACAACCCCGCAGGCATATGTCATGGCTCCCCGTTTGGACTCAACGTCTCATCCACCGCACATGCGAGTGCGCAGGTGCCACAGCCGGGCTGATTGGAGCGTCAAATGGCAGCAGAGACACCTTCCCGGTCAGCAGGTCAGCAACGAGACGAGCAGGCCGGTATGCCAGCAGCCGCATATCCTGGTCACAGTTGAGGCAAGCGGCATTCGTGAAAAGAAGCGCAGCGTCAGCACTGGCACCACTTCGCGGCAGCCCGCATGGACGCTTACTGGTCACCCCACCCACACCAAGGATGGGCGCTAATGTACGTGAACGGGTTGGAGGTGTGCGTGCGCGCACGCGGCCAAGGCACGGCCCTAATGAATAACATACTGCTTCGGCCCCTGCATGCTCGCGCGCGCTGGCTGCTGCTGTCAATCACCGCGCGCGCAGTGCCAGAACTAATGAATCAACTTGATTCCTTCCTACATGTCCCGATTGCACCGAGCCATATTGCCAGCCGAGGCGTCCCATGCACTCCGGATCCAGAGCAAGCGCTCCTCACCCACGCCGCCTGCCTGGATAGTCGCCCCAAGCACGCAACGCTATGCATACCAGTAACGCCAACGGTATGCTGGGTAGCAGTGAAGAAGCCCGCTGAAACACCCCTGCTGCACCATGCCAGGCCCGCCACCCTTGCCTCGCCCTGACACAACAAGTAGCAGCACCCATAACCCTGCAGTCAACCCGTCTACCCCACAGTTGATGCAACGACACCTGCCTGCAGCGTCCACCATCAAGCGCAACACGCACCATCAGCAGGACGCAGCTTTCCTCACAGCACCCTACAGTGTACACACAATCACATGCCATGCCCGCAATTCACAATCGCATGCTACACCTGCACCAGATAGCCACAGCGCATGCACCCAACGTACAAGCAAGCACGCCGCCGCCCCCGACATACAGGGGACATCCTTTCCGCCACCCCACCGCTTCATGTCGCAGGGCTCAGGCTGCCAAGGCTTTGGAGCAGTGCCATCCACGCCCTTGCCTTCATCGTTACCGGGGGGAGCATGGCATCACAGGCGACGCGTGCGCAATCGGCGACCTTGACCTCGCTGACCCAGATGCGCCGCTACCCGACGTCGTACGGCTCCCGCCAGCCGCCATCGCCGCCGCCAACGCCGCTGCGTCCACCGGCGGTGGGATCACCAGCGGCGGCGGCGCGGGGATCACCGACCGCAGGCTGGAGCCCGCCCTTGGCGACGGCGCTGCCGCCAGCGGCTCGTATGCATCCTCGTACAGTGCCCCACCGTACGAGTACGACTCCGTCGCCTCCGCCACCGGCCCTGGGCGGTTGGTCGACCGGTAGCGAGCTCCTGGGCGGCTGGGGGTGCCCTCCGTCGCGGCGTTCTCGTCCAGGGTCATGTGGATGAGCGGCGTCTCGTGGCCCGGCTCCGGCGAGCGGGACGCGCGGTTGGGCCCGCCGCGAATGGCGTTGGCGAACATGTCGTACATGCCGCTGGAGGAGACGCGGGGGGAGGCGGCGCCGGAGCGGTCGCGGTTGCCGCCGCGCATGATGGCCAGGGGGTTGAGGAACACGTTGGCGACCTCCTCCGGCGGGGCCAGCTCGGGGTGCTCTGCAATGGTGGCGGCATCTGGGGAGTTGACGACGGCCCCGGCCAGGCCGCCGCCGCGGGCGGTTGCCGTACGAGGCGTGGGCAGCGCAACGGTACTGCTGGTCGCCAGGCGCGGGGAGGTGATGGACATGTTGGAGTAGGGCGACGGGCCGCCGGTGCGAGGGGTGAAGATGGAGGCGGTGCGGCCGCCGCCAAACATTGACGGCATGCGGAGGCCTGCGGGGGTGCTGACCAAGCCGGCGCCGCCAACGCGGCCAGTGGTGGGCGTGGCGACAGAGTCGGCACCGCCAGGGGAGGCTCCGGGGCCGGCGGGGGCGCCGGTGACAGGGGAGTCCTCGGGGATGCCGTGCTTGTCAGAGAAGCGGCCGCGGCCCTGCGCGCGGAGCTCGGAGGGGCGGGGGAGGTAGGACATGAGCTGGGAGAGGCGCGAGGCGCGGCGGGCCTGCATGGCGGCGGGGGAGAAGCTGTCGGGCTTGTCGGCGTCCAGGTAGTCGGCGGCGATGGAGGAGTGGGATCCGGCGCGGCCGGCGAGCAGGTGCTCGGGCCGGGTGGAGCGGCGGAAGAGGAGGAAGCCCACCAGGGCTGCAGTGACCAGCAGCACGGCGCCGACGATGCCTCCGATCACTGCAGCAGCGGTGCCGGAGATGGATTTGGAGTAGGCGCGGGTGGCCTTGAGCTGCTGGCGGGTGATGCGGCCGGTGGAGCCGAGCGCGGTGGCGAGGCTGGCGGCGGCGTTGATGGAGGTGTCAACGGCGCAGGTGGAGGGCTTGCAGGCGGCGGTGACCATGATGTAGGAGCAGCCGGCAGAGATGCGGTTGTGCAGGCCGCCGGCGTAGAAGAACTGGTCGGCGGGGGAGCAGGTCTGGGGGGAGGAAAAGGGGCGCGGGGGATGACCGAGGCTCGAGGAGGAACGGTGTAGCGGTGGTGCAGGTGTGTGGGGTGCGTAGGGATGCATGCAGATGGGCCGGAGGGATAAGTACGTACTAGGGACGATGGCTGAGCACAATGCCGAGGAGTGTAAAAGCAGAGTTATACGCAAGGCAAGATTGAGGACGTGGAATGGCTGGATTGTGTGGACCGCAGGGCTTCGGGCAGCAGGGCAGCTGTTGTCTGCCGGGCCGGCCGCCAGGAACCCACAGGAAGGCCTGGCAGGACTCACCGAGCGTGCTAGCTCAACCTCAATCTGAAGGAAAAAGACAATCTCAAAGTCCTCTGTGGTGGCGGTTGTGCAGTTAAACAGGTCCACAGGGACGGAGATGTCCACCGTGGTCCTGCGCTTGGTGCAGTCGACTGACACGCCCTGCCGCTTGCTGCTAGGGTCTGCATCCGCTGGGCACTTCGTCGGAAGCTCCGTTGTGAGCATCGCACGCACATTTGTGCCGTTGACTGCAGCGTCAGTGCTGCCGAAGTACAGGTTGGCCAACACCGCAACGACATCGATGCGCATCACGCTCAGCCCCTTCTCGTCGTAGCCGTTGCTGTGGACGGTTGTGTAGCCAATGATGGCATCACTGCTGTCTAACAGAGGAGACGCATCGTCGCCGTTGAAGCTCACGCAAGGAGAATCATCGATAACAAGCGGGACGATGCTCGATGACCCTGAGGAGCAAAACGTCACGCAAGGTCAATACAACCGCACGAAAAGCAGGTTTTTAGCACACTTTCACATTGGTGTGGGTGGGGGCGGTGAGCCTCCCGCCTGGCGCCTGCTCCATTGGCTTTCTGCCAGGTGCTGCCCCAAGTGCGCACTGTGAACGTCTTGGTACCCAGACATTATGTTTGTCTATGCTGTGCCTAGGCGTAGATTATCCTCCGCCGCAGGGAACGTCGCCCTCCCCTCAAACGCACCAAAAGTTTGCTTCAGTGACCGACTGCTCCTTGAAGTTACGCCCTGGACTTGGGACATTCTCATGTGTGTCCCATGGTTGTCGTCCTCCAAGTTTGCGCTTGCGGTTACAAGCACCACCGACAATGCGAGAAGCCCGAGTAACGCTGCGGCGGTGGCACGGCGCCACATTATAATCACCACCACTGCTACAGAGCTCCAGAGATCAGTGTGGATGTGCAGTCGGCTCTTGCGCCAGCGTCCCCCACGCGGTAATGCGGATTCCAAGGCCACTTGGCTGAGACACACTGCGGCAGCTGCAGTTACTTGCTCGTAGAGTATGGCTAAACCTCTGTAGCTCTTTAATGAAAATTGCAGGCTGAGCTGGATAAGTGAACGGGGAACGCAAAGGTTCAAGGCTCGACTCAGGCACCACGAGAGTACTATACTAAGCAATTACAACGCTGCATGAGCGTAAACCCAGTGAAGAGTATTGCAAGGTTAGGAACGGGCTCAGAGAGGCACAGGGCACAACAGTACGGCTCTACGTGAAGCAAAACTGTATGTATCAAAAAGTCGCGGCAGGCCGCCACAATATTCAGAAATGTTTAACGTGTCATCAATTCATTTATCACATGAAAGTTTTCAGGGTAGGGTACAGGGTACGGCGGGCAGGGCTACCTTGTGCCCCCATAGGAAGCAGCGTGCACAGATAAGCAGCACAATAACGACAGCTTAAGTGACTTCTGTACGCTGTGGCGCTATGGTGGCATGGGGTAGTCAAATGTAACCGCTCGTCTGAGGAGGCAGGCAATGTGCGTGTGAACCTCGTGTGAACTACAGAACGTTGTCCGAGTATAAAATTCTGCATTTCAAGGCTGGAAAGCGGGTAGGGATGTGGACGAGCGGGCAGGCCAGCAAAGCCGGCGTGCAGGACGGACAGCCAGCGGGGCGCTTCTGCTAAATTGAAGACCTAAACGTAGAAGGAGTGGCGCCCGCAATCCTGGTGGCGCTGGTGTGCCTGCGCACCTCGATGACTGTTCGAGGGCTCCGAAGGATGGGCATGGCGGTTGGTGTTCAAAGTGTCGAAATGCACGTCGCCCGCGCTCTGGCAGCACTCACACCTGGCAAGCTTCGACTGAAGCTCTAAGCACTTGGGATGCTAGCTTATGGCACGCAGCGGCAACAGCTCACCAGCACACGGCGACTGTGTGCTGTTCCGGTGACATAATGTAACCCTGTGATAACCCAATCCTGAATTCACGGTTAGAAAGCCGACGAAACCTGCAGTTGGCCCAGCCATGCTCCGAAAACTTAGCGATGCAATAGGACAAGACTTTAACGGCACTGGGCCTGCAGCCGTTGCAGGTCAGCCACCTGTTGCCAACCGCCGACTGAACGCTACCACCCCCGAGCACCTTCCTTCCAGGTTGCAACCTAACGGGAAGTTCTCGACATGAAAGGTCCATGGGATTGTAACGTTTCGTGCATTATTTCTTGGGAAACCATCACGCTAATGACCAACGGACAGGACCACCCTACACTACCCTGCCGCAGCCGCAGCACAACCGCACAGCGTCGCGCGACGATACCGCAGCGGAACAGCGCACATGGGCACTTTTGCCTGGAACAATCCTTACGACGCCCCCGCAACAAGCTAAGGTGTAGATCAACTCCAGCGCCAAGCAGGACAACCCAGCCACCAATGCCCTGAAAGCGTGTAATTGTAACCAGGTCCCCTGCTGGTGGTTGCATGTGTGCAGTGCTGCAGTCGCCCAGAGGAGCCACCAAATGCCAGCAGGGCGCAGCGCTCAGCAACCACAATTCCAGTGACGCGAAGGGCAGGCGGGACGAAGCAGAAACACAGCCCAAACAATTTCCTCAAAGACACAAATCCACGAGCCCCCACCGTATCCACACTTGCTGCGGACATGCGCCTCACCAATCGTCCAAAGCCCCGTGGACCCACCCCAAGGCTGTCATTCCCAAGCCCTAATGCACACGTCTTCCCAGGAACAGTCACGCAGAAACGGAACGTAATAACCAGTAATCAAGAAAGATTCCCAAACATTTGCACACACACGGAGCCTAGCTACCACTCCGTGCAACGACAAGTCGGCATCATGCTGGAGGGTCCACGTGAGGACCTATTCGGTGAGAGTTGCTTGTGTCCCCGTTCCAATGCGCATATGGCAGTCCAGTCGAACCTCAAAAGCGCCCTTGCCCCAGCCGCCCCGTCCGTAGCATCGGTTTACGTGCATTCTCCTGTACCGCATCCGTTGCCCACCTAACCACCCCAAAAGGCAGCAGTCCTATGCACAACGCGCAATGTGCGGCGTCGCGCCATGCCACGTCGCGAATGCCCATGCACCCGTCCGAAAACGCAACAACACGTGCGGAGGTAATCCTGCTTGCATGACCCACCCGGGCTGCACGCAGTGCACACGCCCCACCATGCACCTGCGCCTGCACACGTGCCGAACTCACGTGCAGCTCCCTCATCCCCGCAGCCCAGCGCAACGCCACAGCCCCAGTACCTCTCCATCTCCACTCCGGCCATCCACTCGCCTTCCGGCCGTCTCCCGTACTCCCGTACTCCCGTACGCCACCTTTGCTCTTAGTGGCCGCTTGCGACCGTGCCAGCAGCCACAGCAACACCCATGCACCCTGAAGGGCAAAGGCCAGACATCGATGGGGCTCAGACTCCCATACCGAGCCGTTGCTCGTGGCGGCCCCTAGCAGATGGCCAGGCACCACCGGCAGCAGCAGCAGCCGTGGACCCCCAAGGGCCAAGGCCAGACGGTCAGGCACCACCGGCAGCAGCAGCCGTGGACCCTCAATGGCCAAGACCAGACGGCCAGGCACCACCGGCAGCAGCAGGAGTACCACCAGCACCAGCAGAAGCAGCCAAGCCGTGGCAGGCCGACGCCAGGCACCGAAGCGGGGTGATGGCACTGCGAGCCGCACCACTGCGCTCACCGCCGCGGTTGTCCTCCCGCTAAGCAATGCAAAGCTTTGCACGGACTGCATGCGGACGGGTTTTCACTGCGCCGCGTCGGCTGCGCAGGGTTGCGGAGAGAGAGGAGTGGACGACGCTGGCTGCCCTGCAGCTCCGTGGCTTTTGTGCGGCACGCTCAGCTGTCCGTGTGACCATACCCGCGTGGCTTGTTCAGTCCACATGTAAGCGCGCAGAGCACGCGTCCTGCTACTGCACGCGCTGCATGCCGTACGCGCACGGCAAGATCACAGCCGTACGAACTGCACGCGCTCCGTCGTGTTGAGCATAATGGGTTTGAGCTTCCAGCCGGCCTGCCAGAAAGGGTACAGGTACCGGTGTTGGAAAGAGGTGGGGCAAGCAAACGAGGACCGCGAGCTGGCTGGGGAGCGGCCCGCTTGGCCATCCCAGTCGTCCTAACCCACAAAGGCAGCCACTCCTTTGCGTGCAGCCAACGTGCAAACGTGCGTCGAACACATCAAACACACCTTTCCCATGTCCTCGAGCAGCTTGGCCACATTAAGCTCCGCCGCCCGCCGCGCCTCCGACTCCAGCTCCGCCCATGTGCAGTCGTCGATCCGCCGCCAGTCCGCCACCTGGTCACGTTTCTGCTGCTGCTGCTGCTGCTGCGCCAGGCCGCTCCGCCCCTCCCCAACGGTCCCGCAACACCCGGGCAAGGAGGGATCCGTGCTCTTGGCCTGCGCGCCCATGCCGTGCGCTTGCCCCATTCCTGCACCTGCAGGTGCCGCCTCGCAGCCGCCCGCGTCACCTGCGTGGGTGCTGGTGCTGGTACCTTTGCTGCTGCTGCTGTGCCCGTGGTTGTGTGTGCGGCCAGGACTATGCCCCTGGCTGTGCCCGTGTGTACGGGAGTGCCCGCTGCCGCTGAGGCTGAGGCTGGCGGTGTGTGCAGCCACGGGCAGGTGCTGGTGGTGTGGGTGCTGGTGGTTGTGGCTTAAGGCGTCTGGGCCATGCCGGCTGTGGCTCTGGGCGTGTGGGTGGCTGTGGTGGAGCAGGATGTTGTGGGGACGACCATTCCAGCGGTCTTGGTCGTGGCAGTGGATTAGCTGCTCGCCCTGGTGCTGGTGCGGGTCGCGGCAGTGCGGGTCGTGGCGGTGCGGGTGTTGTTGCTGCTGCAGTTGCAGCAGCTGGTGGACTGTGTGCGGGGCGACATGGCTGCTGCCGCTGCTGCTGCTGTTGGTGATATTGCTGCTTGTGTCTCCGTCTCTGTGTGAGGAGAAGCTGGCGCTGGCGCCGTGACGCCGACGGTGTTGCTGCTGTGTATTAGCGATGTGCGGCCCGAGGTGGTCCAACCGGTCCACCGCGGACCCACTGCTACTGCTGCTGCTGCTGCTGCTGCTGATGCCGTTGCAGCAGCTCCTCCCGCCCGCGTTGGTGTGCGAGGCGGAGGCGTGCACCTGCTTGTGTTCGTGTGGGTCTTGGTGATGGTGGTGCTGCTGCTGCAGGTGCTGCTGGGCGTGCTCCAACACCGCCTGTGGTGTCAGGGAGGGCCAGGGACGGGCAGGGTCAGCGCGTAACAAGCAACATCAGCAAACATGGAAACAAGGACCGTGTGGTTGTGGGAGCCGCGAGCACACGACATCGGCTCGTGGCAGTGGTGCATATGCCGCCAGACGGACGCAACCTCGGTTTCAGTACTGACCGCTTCACGACGCCCGCTTCACCATTCGATGCATTTCCCTGATAACCTCCGGTTGCCCGAGCTCCCCAACCGCGCAACCTCGGCGCCAAATTGTAACCTTTCGGATATAAACATGCTCCATGCTAACCCACAGGCTAACCCACCTGGCATGGTTAACCAGCTTGCAGCGCCTTGAGCTCATACGCACCCATGAACAACCTGATGCTGCATAGCCTCGAACCCACACGCTAACCCACCTGGCGCAGGTAAGCAGCCTGCAGCAGCGCCTTGGCGATGTCCGCAGGGGAGGCCCGGTCGCTGCGGAACACACAGCAGGGAGGGAGCAACCAACAAGGTCGATTTAAAGCCAGGACAAGCCAGTACCAGTCCCCCCCTGAGTACAGCAGCCAACGCCAAAGCGAAGGCTTAACGGTCGCCAAACACTCGTGCTTAGCGGACCCGATGCAGCTGCAGTGATTCAGGGAAATGCCAGGTGCTCTGTGGTGCGCATGCATGATCCTGCCTGTGAGCCCATTAAGTGTGCGCCGGCACAGCCGCAACTTCGTACAGCCCATGTGATATCCTGTACAGCCCATGTGATATGTGTGATATGTACAGCCCATGTGATCCTGTACAGCCCATGTGATATCCTCCATCCATGCTGGCCTGGAGTACCAGCAGGTAATGCGCTGACCGTGCCAAAGTAATTCATTGTCACAGCAGCTGCGTGTTGCCGTGTTGCTCACCTGAGGCTCACCAGCACCTTGGGCTGGTCACAGTCCTTGCCCACGCCTGGCAGCTGAGGCAGCGGCAGCTGCACCGGCAGCCGCCGCCCGCCCCCTTCCTCCTCCTCCTCCTCCGCCACCGCTCGTCTCCCCGCCCCCCACCGCACCTCCCCGCCTGCCCCCTCCTCCTCCTGCAAGCCCTCCCTGCTTCCCCACAGCCCTCCTCCCTCCGCCCCCACAGCCCTGCTGCCGCCCCGCCTGCCGCCGCCCGCTGCCGTACTCCCGTACTCGGGGCGCGCTATGGACAGCACGTACTGCTCGCTGCCGTACTGGCTTAGTAATTGCTGTAGGCGGTACGGGTCCGCGGGCGCCTGGCGCTCCAGGGGCACGATGGCAAGGGGCAGGAGGCCGCTCCACACGTCGGACGGCAGGACGAGGCTCTCCGCGGCCGTGATCTGCGTACGACATCCGCAGTACGGCAATCCGTCTCACGCGTTGTACGGCGCGCAGTACGACAGTACGGCGCGCAAGCAGCACCGACGTGGCGGCTAGGAGAAAAAAAATGGGCGGTTGTGCCGTAGCACCCACCGCAAATGGAACGCCATCGCGTCAGCCATCCCACCTCCCCTGTCGCACTTTCAGAGCCTGTCTCCCTGGCCCCTCGCTACTGCAACCCACCTCTGCCGCGTCGGGCGCCGTGCCCCTCCGCACCCATCGCTCGATGACCATCTCCGCCCGCTCCCTGTTGAGGGTGCGCAGCTGCACCGCCTTGAGCTCGTGCCAGATGCACGTCAGGTCGCCTGGGGGCACGGGGGAGGTGCACGTGTGTTAGCATGAGTGTGTATTAAAGTCATATGTGCTGGGATGCCATCCATACGCAGCTGCACAGCCTTGAGCTCGTGCCAGATGCAGCCCAGGTAGCATTTGGCACGGCTACCGTGTACCTTCCCAATTAAACTACGAACGTGCGTCCACAAAGGCACGTTCTGGCGTGAGGCTTCCCCGTACCCACCTGCCACGCACCCGGATTGCGAAACCGTTGGGAGCACCCTGGAGCACCTAACTTAGGCTCTGGCCCTCTGGCCTTACATAAGAGCCTCCCCCAACACCATCACCCCAGCTGCCCCGCACACGGGGTACGTGATGGGGGGCAACAGAGCCCGGCTGTGACCCACCAGACATACTTGGCTTCATCCCAGGTCCATGTGCGGGTGTGCACCCCCACGGCTGTCTCTGGTTTGTTGGCCTTTTGCCCCAAAGTGTCTTATGCTTGCTCTTCGGGCGGGGGTGTGTATTAGCCCCCACGTGTGGATGCGCACACGCAGTACGTGACCAATGGGAGCACCTTGCTTCTTGACCTTGCTTCAGACCCTGCTTCACACTCCTCTCACCTGCTGCGCACACTGGGTACATGATGGCGGGCAGCAGCAGCCCCCCGCGGGGCATGGCTCGGCAGAGCCACGTGAGGCCGGCGCTGACACCCAGGGCCAGCATGTCCATCACCATGTGCTGTTGGGAGGAGGGGCGAACGAGTAGAACATATTCGTGAACTATTGTAGCACACTATTTGACAGTTACACTATGCTACGGGTAGTAGAATGCCCAGGGCTAGCGTATCCATCACCATGTGCTGTTCGGGGGAGGGCCGAACGGAACACGGTAACGCATTCGCACTTTATTTGTGCGCCCCGCCCGTCAAGCTGACTCTCCGGCCCCACGTGCAAACTTGCCATGCAGCAGCTCGCCTGGCCTTGCCTTCGGAGGCGATGTCCGCCAGGAGTATGTGTGTACGTCCAAGGAGTGACAAACCCATGAAAATGCAAATCCAGGCAACTACACCGTAGCATACCTGCGCCTGGTTCTTTGATGTCAGGTCCGCCAGGTTGCCCCCCGCCGCCAGTGCCGCCTGGAAGGCCGGCTGCGTGGCCACAAACGCCGACAGGCCTGCACGTGGGGGCACGTGGCCGACGCGTGGGGGACGATCGGCACGTGTCAGTTGAGGCGTAAAAGAAGCGCCATTACTGATGGTTGAGGACAGCGGTGGCTGCGTGGCCAACGATGACAGGAGTGATGGCACGTGTGCATGATGATCACGCAGCAGGTTGTGGGTAAAGAGCATGATCCAGCTGATAAACAGAGCGTCGTGGTGGATGCCTGCTGCCTATCAACGCCATGGCGACGGCCGAAAGTTTGTCCTTCCTGCCCCTTTGTGGGCACGTGCCTGCTTGCACGTGGCAGGTGGCACGTGGCACGTCGGGTGCGGGTGATATGGGGCGCTCGCTACTGGGCAACGGAAGCCGTCAGGCTACAGCTTGCTAAGACCGTGGAGCATATGCACAGCGGGCCGGACCCTTGATATCCCCCGCAACCCCAACAACCCACGGCATCCACCTCCCGTGCTTACCCACAGCTTTCCCCACACTGCTGATGGAGGCCAGCGCCACAAAGTGCTGCTGATACACACACCCGACCACCACTCACCCACGGCCCTGCCCACGCTGCTAATGGAGGCCAGCGCCACGAAGTGCTGCGGCCAGAAGGGCGTTGCGAACTCGCCCGCCATGCAGGCCGTGAACACCAGGGAGGTCACGAAGCGCATGCGCTGCGGGTGGGGTGTGTATTAGCAGGAGGGTGTGTATCAGCAATGCGCTGGGCGTGACAGCAGGTGGAGTGACTCGCCCGCCATGCAGGCGGTGAACACCAGGGAGGTCACGAAGAGCATGTGTTGCAGGGTAGTGCGTTAGCAGGAGGGGGTATATTAACATACGCTGCGCTGGCGGTTTGCTGGGCTACGCACTGCAACGCTAACCTCACCATACCTTTAACTTAGGCAAGGATGTTCCTTAAACCCATTCCGAACGTCAACTACATATGGAATGGTGTACAACCCTACCTTGAGGTCCGCGTCAAAGGTCTGCCCGAAGCTGGTGGACACGGCCCATGCATAAATACCATTTGAAAAACTTAAAAAGCCATAAAAATACAAAAAAATTGAAGTCGTACCTTCAAGTCGGCGTCGAAGGTCTGCCCGAAGCTGGTCGACACGGCCATTCGCACAATGCGCGACACGCCGTCCTTGAGCAGCCAATTGATAGCTGCGGAGGCGGCAAAGGCCTGCGAGGAGTACCAAGGGGGCAGGTTCACTCTCAGTCAGGTCAGGAATCGTACTAAGGTCCCCTACGACCCCCCGCGCCGTGCCCCGGCATATCGCACCGCCCTTCGCACATCGCAACCCCTAAGCCCCCACCCCGTCACCGCCCCTTGAGCGCTCCCTCATCTAGGCGGCCCCCACCCGTTTGTCTGTACATCTTGCAGACGGTGCCCATTTATTGCCACTGCCCAGGGCGCACCCCTCCGTCCCTCCCTCAAAGCCCTGCTGCTCCCCGTTCCACCCACCTCCTACGCTACAGCCCCAGCCCCGCTGCCGTGTCGGCAGGCCTCCCTTCGTTTGCCCTAACCTGCACGCCATCACCCTACCCCGCCCACCTTCGTCGCCCCCAGCCCCGCCGCCATGCAGGCGGGGCGCCCTGTGGCTGCCCCTCCCGGCACCCATGCCTGCCTCCCCTCCCCGAAACCTGACCGCTTCCGTTTGGCCCTTTTGCCGCTTCACGGTCACTCCCTCCAATGCCCCACACGCCACCGCTCCGCGCACCTTCATCGCCCCTGGCCCTGTGGCCACGACGGCAGCCACCCTGGAGTTTCTTTATGCTCTCCCGGCCCCAATGCCCCACACGCCACCGCTCCGCGCACCTTCTTCGCCCCCAGCCCCGTCGCCATGAGCAGCGCAGAGAAGGAGAAGTTCTGCATGGTGCTGCTGAAGAAGCGCTGTGGGTTAAGGGGAACATGCAGCAGCAGCAGCAGCAGGAGGAGGAGGTCGGTGGATAACGGTAAGCCGTCGCATAGTCTGGCATCAGTCCCAGCCGGCCGAGTACCAGCCAAAGCGCTGAACCTCAACCAGCGAAATCCCCACACCCCACACCCACCATCCTACTTGCGCAACAGGCACCTAGACCATCCTCAGCAGTCGGGCCTCTAATCCCATGGGTCAGTCAGAAGGCCTCATGCACGCGCCATGGGCTATGCCTTCAACTAATCACCGCAACCGCACGCATGCCCATGGACGCACCTGCGACAGGCGCCACCGCAGCCACTCCCAGTAGTCGGGCGTCACGTCCCGTGGGTCGGGGAGGAACGCCTCGTGCATACCCCACGCCTCACCCTTAATACACACATCCGCACACAGACAGTGGTGCACCTGAGCTCCACTTGAACCATCCCCAGTACTGGTTCTCGGGCCTCACGTCCCATGGGTCAGGCAGAGGCCCTCGTGCACGCGCCATGGCCTTTGCCTACAACGACACCGTCCACACCCGCACACAGGGAGTGGCACACCTGCGACAGGCGCCACCGCAGCCACTCCCAGTAATCGGGCGTCACGTCCCGTGGGTCGGGGAGGAAGGCCTCGTGCACCCGGCGCTGCAGGCCCAGCACCCAGTTGCGGAGGCGGCCTGCGTCAGTAGCGGGAACGGGGAGAAAGGGGCCACGGCTCCAGGTGAGGTTTAACGTGCTGCGGAGGCGACTTGCGACGGCGGCGTGGCAAAGGGCCACGAACTTGCCAACTGCTCGTGCACGTGGTCCGCAGGTGCGACGTGCACCCCCCTCAGGCCCAGCAGCCACATGCGGAGGCGGCCTGCGACCTGGTGGTCGAGGCAGGGGGATGCGCCGCACCCGGCCCTGCGTGCGCTGAGTAACCCACATCTGAGAGTCTACCGTGTGTATCCCAGCTCCGGCGCCACATGTACTACCCCTGTTTTCATCATCGTCCAGAAGCACCAGGAACACGCCCTTGCCGTGCTAATACACACACCCCTGCACGCACAACCGCAGCACCCAGCCGCAGCCTGCTTCCATGCTTGTCACTAGTCGCTAATGCTACTCGCATCGACCCTGTCACCAGTACTTGCCTTGTATTATGTTACTGTGACCCGCAGCTGCATCCGTATACACCCGTGCACGCACAACCACCAGCACGCGTGGACGCACCCGTGTTGACGTCGTCGTCCAGAAGCACAACGTGACACGCCCTTGCCGCACTGCTTTGCTAACACACACACCCTCGCACGCACAACCACCAGATCACACGTGGCCGCACCCTTGTTGACGTCATCGTCCTGCAGCGCCTTTTCGTCCATGGCGCTGATGCGCTTGCCGTCCCACACGTACGGCAGCAGCTGGTCGCCTGCGTGTATGGCAGCGCACGGCAGTGTACGGCATGGCCGTGAGGCGTACGGCAGAGAGCACAGGGGAAAACAGGCAGGTGGGAGAGTCACACCGAAGGGCTGTCTAGCTGGTGCGCTACATGCCAGGGGGTACGGGCCGGTCGCGTGCATGCAGCAACGTGTGCAGGGTTTTGACGAGGGAGCCGTGCCACCGGGAAACGGGGAGGCTAGCGGTCTACAGTTGACTTAGCACGGCATGCCGTCAGCCATATAGCTTATAGGCCGAGTGACCGGGGTGGCGCAAACGTCTTTGGCGCGGGAGGACAGTGCTGGAGTGCGGGAGGGTTCCGCTGAACCACCGGACAACGACGGCCCTTCCCTACCCTGTGCCGCCGCTGCACAGGCGCCATGTCCTTCACACGCTGTAAACTGTTGGTGGGCTTCCGGTCCTTATGGCTTCACGCTGTCTTCTACACATCCGCAGCTGTGTGTAGCAGCAGTTGTGGACCTGAGGCCGCTGCGTGTGGCCCACGGGCCCATCCCCGACACCCGACACCCCCGAACCCCACGACAATCCCATTCCGGTCTTAACAGCTTCAAATGCCGTGAGTTACTCACCCTTCTTGATAGCGACCGGAAGGCGCTCTAGTGCTGGCGGCGAAGGCTGAGATGTATTCGTGTCGCACGCTGTACTCGACGCCGCACGAGATGCAGTTATTGAGCATAGTGCTGCCGGTATACATGTCGGACGTCCACTTTTCCCGCGAGCTCTAACAGCTGGCGTGGAAACCAGCCATTTCCTGCCGTGACCCGAAGAAAATTGGAGCTCGTTTGGGTTGTATTGCAATTGCTCCTTTGTATTATTGTTTGTTGGCGCTAACGCAGCGCCGCCGGCAGCGGTAAAACGAGCGCGAGAACCTGTCATTTTGCGGAAGGGAAAGAAAGCGGGTCACCGTGTCCTGTGCATCTAAACTATATTAAGTGCAACGCCAAGAATATCGATGCGTTATGGGTGTGTCATAGGATTACGGTAATGCACCTTGAGTCAGGCCACAGTACGGCCTTGTGCCGGGTCTGGCTGTGTTCAGAGCTCAGGGCTGAGGGCTAAGACACTGGCTTCGGTGCCCCGAACAATGCGAGGCCGTAACATGGCCCCGCGCTTAGGGCGATCCTGTCTAAGTGTGGCCAAGCTGAAATATGCTATTTCGTCAGGAAACGCGTCTCCCTTGAGTTGTTGAGTGCTGCTCTGGTGTGCCATGCCGGGGCTCCCCTGGTAATCTCTGCGTTTTTGTGTTTCTTGAGCTTTCGATTGCCCCCACCGCTCCAAATGACGCCTTGGTAACAGATGTACTTGCTCATCATGACACATCGATTTAATTTGACGTCAAGCTTCAGTTTACAGTAGCCCTGCTGCACTGAGCAGCAGCTTCGTGTCCACACCTCCCACACGTGGCACACGCCCTGCGGGTCAGTTCTCAGCTCCTCACCGGCTCGCCCAGCCGTACCGGTATGCTCAGGTATGCTACATCAGGGACGTGCTGTATGGCAGCCGTTACACCTCCTCACGTAAAGCATCTCACGCGAACCAAACACAGTATGCCCATTACCTCATGCAGAACCTCATCTGGTGCGAAGGACCCACTTTTCAAAGGGCCACGCTACCAGGGACTCCCCTGACACTAGGCTTCCCCAAGCCTCTATAATGAAGCTAGGATAAATCAATTAGAGCTAAAGGTGCTACACTGCTACGGCTAACTCACTCGGGGGCTTCAACACATTTGGAACGGCAGCGGGCACACTGGACGGCCTCTCGGACACCCACAGCTGCCCTGCAGCTTCACGCCAAGCTCAGCTTTCACTGCTAACATGCACAGCGCCAAACCACCTGCTCCCTTTCTGCAGCTCCCGTGGGCCGTGGCGCAAAAACTACGCGAGCTTTGTCGTACGCATGCGGGGGCGGTAGTCAGCCAACTGCATCAGCGACACTGCAGCTATTCCTCGTCCCAGTTCCTGCCCATGCCCATGCCAACCCAGGGCGCCCCTCCTCCTCCGCTGGTCTTCCCTGTCGTCCATCTGTTTTCCCAGGTTCTCCGCCGTTACACCTTGACCTTGTACACGGGGCAGCACCGCCGCCCCGCGTTCTCGCTGTACAGCGCCACAGTGCACGTACCGGTGGCACCTGCAGGGCATACAGCGTACGACGCATAAGGCGTGGGGTCAAGTAAAGGCCACAGTAAGGGCTAGGTACAGGCGGTAACAATGTCGCCACGTGCCTCCGGCGCTTCCCACCAAGGCCAGGGATGACATGTGCATGCAGCAGGTCCGGGCCCCCTACCCGGTGCCTGCGCGTCAACATGCACGCGCCCCGGACCAATTGAATTCCCCCGTCTGTGCCTGCACGCATCAGTGCGTCACCCGCGGTGCCCAGGGCACACAGCATTCCTGCTGTACTCCCACGACACCCATCCCCAGCCCCCCGTTGACTAGTGGCCATTACTCGCCGAGCCGCCTATTTCTACGACGGTGGCCCGAGTAATCCGGATCAAAAGTTCGCCCAATGCCCTTACTTCCTGATGCACCACTGCAAGACAGAAGGGGCCTGTACCTCACTCAGTACCATCGTGACCCAGTCCCTTCCAACCCTGCCAGGCCCTCCCCGAACCGACGGACACCCATTCCCAGGCCTTGGAAGCGCAGCGCGCCCTAGTCACCCCCTCCGTCACTCATATACCCCCCTAGCCCACCCCTCATCTCATTACCATACCCTAGCCCACGCTCAGACCTACCCTTCTTGCCGAAGGGCCCGCACATGTCGTCCAGGGTCACAGGGTGTGCCAGCGTGAGGCACAGCCGGGGCTTTTGCTCCGTGATGAAGTCCGTCGTGAAGGGTGCGGGGAACTTGGAGAACACAAACTCGTCCACGTCCTTGCGCGGCCAGGCGCCGGACACATCGTCCATGCTGTTGGCGCCCCAGTACCAGCGCGCCTGCGGGCGGTTGGTGGGTTGGCGGTTTAGGGTCGTTCGGCGGTTACATTGTCATGATGCGGTGGGTTGTCGTAAACGTGGATGGTGTTTCAGTGCCACAGGGTCCTCGCTTCAGGTCTTACGTGGCGGGAGGTACCTGCGGCGGAACCTAAACCCCGCCTTGTGCAATGCAGGTCAGGGCAGCGCAGGGTGTCTGGTGCAGGGCGTCGGAAGGGTCACCAGGGGCCACTTAATGAGCGGTGTGCAGTCCCAAGCCATGCCAGGCTGCTGCTTCCTGCTGCCTCCTCAAAGACCAGCAGCGGTGCGGCAGGTGGAAGGCACGCAGATGCAGGCAGGTGCACCCAGATGCAGCAACCCAAGACACACAGGAAGTGCCATGCCAGCGGCGTCGCTTCATCTAGTGCCTGACTGCTATGTGCGTTTCTGCCACTGTAACAGCAAGGGGAAAGTGCTGCGCTGTAGCTCCGAGCTGCTTGGCTCATCGGCTGTTCCCCTGGCTGTTCCAGACCTTGGCTGCCCTCTCTCGCGCGGCGGGTGCCGGTACGGGTGGCGGCATAGTGGTGGCATCTTGCGTGTGCGCGAGCGGCACATGCGCGGTGCTCCTTGGCCAAGCTGCTCACCTGGGTGATGTTCCTGCGCGCTGCGTAGGACATGTAGAACTGCACGCGCATGATCCTGGAGGCACTGCCGCAGGCGCTCTGCAAGTGGATGGAAGGCGAGGCATGGATTGGACTGGGATCAAAATGGATGAAGGGTAATGGGAGAAGCTGTGTGGAGAGCGGTCGGGGCAGGTCGGGGTTTGGGTCCACCAGGGCTGACGCAGACACTAGCCGTTCTCAGGGTGGCAGGGGAACTGCCCTGAAATTGAAGCAAGCGTGCCAGTAGTTTGCCGTTGGGCACGACTGATCAACCCACGCTGAACTCCGTAACAATCCCACCACTCGGGGAAGGGCCTCGCCCCCTTTCACCTACCCCAGGCTGGTCAGGAGTGTCCACTCCGAGCGAGAAGCACCTACGACAAAGACGAATGTTCTTACAAATAAGATGACCGCTGATGAACCAAACGGCCTGCTGCTGAAAGAGGCAGCATCGACCCAGAACCCTTGACCCACCATGTGCGGGCAGGCGCGCCGGACGTCACCGTCGGGGCGATACGGAACGCAGTCGTGTCTGGTGTTTGCTTGCAGTATGTGAGTGATGGAAACTCACGCTGTCGCGCATAAGCTTGGCCCCTGCAGGTTTGGCATCCGATGGAAAGCTCAGTAGCGCGGCAGTATCTCAAGACACGACAGCCGCTGATGCGTTTTACGGGTCTTCCTGTGATAACTATCAGCTTCTTACCCTAGACATAGTAGAAGGGAAAGAGCCACAAGTGGCGCAACTGCTGCTCGGCGCATGGTGGAGCGCTGCAAGAGGCGACCTGACAACGGAGCGTGCCAACAGATATAAGCGTGCGTAAGTATGCAGTAGAACAATAACCAAGATGGAATGGGTGCGCCTTTTGTGTTGCTCCTGGGTTCCATAGCACGGCAGGCGGGCGACGAGCTCCGAAGCCGTGCATATTGGCAGGAAACAACGCCACGAATCATGCAATCCACAATATGTAAATTTATCGCAAGGTCAAGTCGGTAGACCCTTGACCGCCGAGGATGAGTCATCCTGGTTTGCTACGACAAGGGAGTTCCCCCGGACAACAGTGTCCAATCGCTCTGAAGCCTGTTATTGTTGACTTGCACCGCCATGATACGCACATGAATAAATGGGGAACGCTCTCATACTGCGCTCTGGCGCCAATTGCCAGGCGCTAGGAACGCAGGCTGCGGGGCGGCCCCTCCCAGGCAGGGCTGGCATCTTCCGCCAAGCCGATACATCGAATCTGATTAAATGCCGGGCCCTTGGGGCCGTGTCTTTAGTGAACCCGGAATTATTTGCACCCGGATGCAACTCAGGGAAATAATTTCCTGCCAGCGCCGCCCGCGCCGTACGGGCATCCTGTCCCCAAAATGCACTTCTTGCCTCCGGTATTCCGTTGCATGGCTGCGGAAACGCCCCCATGTTCTGTTCCCTGGTACTTGACTTACTACCGCCGTAGCTCTTTTGCGGCGACACCGGCCAGGTGTGCGCTAGAAAGGCATGTGCTGAACGAGAGGACAACACGGGAGCATGTTGACGGCAAGGGGGCACGGCCGCAGAGCAGCACGTGGGGAGGGGTCCGGCTGGGCCCGCCGATTAAATCGCGCCTCGGCACGTGGCATAAATAGTGAACCGGCAATTATTTAGCCATGAGTCGGGGGCAAAAATATGGTCGGTTGCAATTAAATCCCTCCAAAATTTTCCGCTCCGCGGGCTGAAAACTGGATTATATAGTGAAAATTAAATAAGATGCCAGCCCTGCTCCCAGGGCCCCTCCTCACCACCTCCAGTTCCCTGCCACATGCGAGACCCCAACCTGAATCCACCCAGCCGCCTACTCGTGGCCTGCTGACCTTCGTCCACGTCCCTTTAGTTGTTACAGACTCTACTCGCTGTTCATTTGAAGCCATTTAGTGCCTCAAATGAGATGCAATACACGGGACGTCGCTGCCCTCGGGCCCTCAACCTGCCTCCCAGGGTGCGCAATGCATGCTGTCCACCTCCCTTGCTGTCCATGCAAGCATAGAAATGAGATACAGTAGTCCAACCCGTCCGTATACGGTATATGCAGGTATATGCTACCGTGAGGTATAGGTGCTGGAGGTTAGCCTCCGTGCCACGCCACACGGCACGTGGCATCCACATGCCGGCGTGCATGTCTCCAGGCAAACCTGCACACGCCAGGCTCTGGGCTGCTCCCGGGCAATCGCAAGATGTGCCAAATCGCTCCAGGCGGAACGCGCAAGGGGCTCCAGGGCTGTGCAAGACCGCCAATGCCACCACCGGTAGGCACCAGGACTATCACGTGCATCATGCCCACAGCCACCAAGTAGCATCATCGCCCTCGGCGTCGCCCAGCCAAAAAAACCGTACGGCCAGGCGCGGCTTGGCACCGTCAGTGCCTTCCTTCTGGTCAGTGCTACACTGCCCCAGCGCACGCCGCGCCTTCACCTACCATCCATCGCCTTCAGCTGCCCATCCACGTACCCTGCTATCCAGGATCACAACAACGTGCCCGTCTGATGCGCCCGGCCACTCCCCAACACACACGTGCACGCGTGACCCTGGGCGATGCACCCTGCTGCTGTAGCTCCTCCCTAACGCCTGACGCCTATGTTTACGAACCTTTCATTTCAAAACCCCTCTTCTCAACAATAAATGATACGAATTACCCGTAGCCCTCCCCAAGCTCCCATGCCCCCGGCAGCGGCGGCGCATCGTGGAGGTACTCCGCGCCCTTGTACACCGGCCGTACAAGCTTGTCGTACCGGTCCAGCGGCAGCGCAACCAGCTGTACATTCGCCGTACGGTTCAAGCGCTGCATGTCCGGCGGCGACCTGCAGCACCAGTACGTCGTCACCTCCTGTATCGCCTTGTCGTACGAGTCCTGTACGGCAGACTGCGCGAAACCGCGCAGGAGCTGCCCTGGCTGCGGTATATGTACGACCCGTACATCCTTGTACGGCTGCATGAAGCGCTGCAGGTCCAGGTCGTTGATATTGGCGGCAACCGTTAACCGCTGACCGCTGCCCGGCAGGCCGTACGGCCCTTGGCCGGCAGGTACGGTGTCCTTGCGCAGGATGAGCTGTTCGGGTGCCGTACCGGGGGCTTTGGTGGCCTCACTGGCCTCCACCTCCATCCAGGATTGCTGCGGGCGGGCAGGGACAGCGGCTTCAGGCCCTGTTGTGAAACGGCGCTGACTCTTTGTGGCGTGTTGCAGGTAGCAAGTCCCGTGGAACAGTGCAGCGCAGTGCAATGCAATGCAATGCACCCGCCGGACCGCGGTGCCCACAAGCTCCTTTGTCCCAACCTCCTCCAGCACTAACACGCATGCAGAGGCTGCCGTACAGGTGAGGGTTCCTAATGTGGGCCTTGCCGTACGCACCTTGAGCTCCTGAGGCACCTTGGGGTTCTCCAGGAAGGAGTACTCCCGAACATCCACGTGGTGCCCCTGGCGGCCAGAAAACAAGTTGGCGCGGAGACGTTTCTTGCTGTCAGGAATACTGCATTACCGGAAAGTACATGCGAGGCAGTGTAGAGGGTTAAGGGTCATCTAGATGGAACAAGAGGCATACCGTACGACGGACGTACCGTACGACGGATGCGGGAAAAGCAGATGCCGTTACCAGAGTACCAGCGGCACCTGCGCCCTGTGACGATCTTTGCGCGCGATTTGAATGGCAAGCCAAGATCAAGTCCTCACCTGGTAGTGGGGTGTGCCCGGTGGCAGTGACAGGCCCCTGCTCAGCAGCTTCCTGGCGCGCAGCAGCTGCGAAAGCGAGCAGGTGAAGGGGAAGGTGGACATAGTCTCGTAGTTGATGCGGCACGCCTGCGTCTGGTACCTGCAGGCAGTAGCCCGCACCGGGCAGGGGTTCGTACCCAAATTCTTTAATAACTGGTTGATCCAAAAACAAACAGGAGGCACGCACACACGTGTGGGGTCGGACGGAGGCGGATAAGCAGCAGCAGGTGCACACTAAGATGCAGGAGTAAGCGGCGCGTGGTGAAGCTGAGGGCCGGGCGGTCCTCTGGAGAGGGCCATGGGTCTTTTTCTCTGGCGAAGATTGATTGTCCGAGTACCTAGTGCCTTATGCCAGCGCGGCCGGCCATCGTTCCTGCCTTGGCGCACAGCTAACTACTGGCGTACGGATGGTGATCCAGCCCCGCCATCGCGACAGAACAAGCTGCACACGTGGCACAGTGCCTTGCGGAGCACGGCAACCCCCGCGAAGCGCCTCACCAGTTCTTGGAGCAGAAGCACTGGAACTGCGTGGATGAGGGGGAGTGAGCGGGCAAGAAAATGTTAACATGAACGACTGCCAAGGCGGATGCTGGGTGTTTAGGTTGGCTTGTAAGGGCACCGGAGACGCACGCCGGGGTGAATTGTCATTCACACACGCGCCACAACAGCCAAAGTTGCGCATCGGCAAGTATTACAGTTCCGCTCTGCCCCCTGCCTCCCTGCCCTCTGCCCCCTGCTGTCGTTGCTCTTTCCTGCCCTCTAGGCCCGCGCTCAAGCTGGTCGCCCCACAACGCATTACGGGTCACCCCACACGTGCCGACGTGAGAGCAGCATGTTGTATTTGCTGGCCCGAAACCAGAGAAACCTCCAAGACCAGGCTCTGTCCTACAACCATACGGCTTTGGCCTTAGACTGGTAGGTAGCTTTGGCAGCACCAGTCCGGGCCGGTTCAGCGGCTCAGCCCAGTATGCCTGACGCAGCCGCCACGCCCGACACTTGTGCAAACACACTGACCATGACACAAACATGGCTAACACACACACTTGGCTCCCTGCGCCATCGGCAAGAGCGGGTGACTCACCCGCGGCAGCACCAGCGTTCTGTTGAGCGCCAGCGCAGCAGCAAAGGCCCAGTAGGCCTGCCGCAGCTGTGCGTTTGCTGCTGCCACGTGGAACCGTATCATGCGCTCCGTGTGGTCCAAAAAGGAGGGGTCGTCGGGGCGGGGGATGACGTTGAAGCCGGGGGGAGCCTGCATAGGCAGGAGGCAACCCCGTTATAAAACCGTTACAAATCGCTACAAAACCTAAGCACAATGATTTCCGGAGTGGCCTGGTGTCAGGAGGGGGTGTCGCCAAGGGGCCCTGGTGTCGCCGTGGCGGGAGATGAAATTGAAGCCGAGGGGCGCCTGAGGAAGGCGGACACAGCCAGGAGTTATTGAATATGCTACGTCGTGCTGGAGTGAGTTCACAGACCGCCATTCGTTTGCCTTGATTCCGCAACGGACACCCGGTCTTTGGCCATAGTGCCACATTCACGCGTCCCCACCCCCGGCCGCCACCGCCCCCGCCCGCCGCCCCCGCCGCCGGCCTCCCTCCCGGCCACAAACACAGGCACCCACCTGCGGCACCATTAGGTCAAAGGTCAGCAGCCGCGGCCCGCTGTAGTACTCTGGCGGGTCGTGAAAGCGCTGCGCGTCCCTCATGTTCTGGCGCTTGGACTCGAGCGTGTTGCCGCCCCACACCCAGTGCACCTCGTACAACGTGTGGTTCCGCTTCTGCGGAAGGATACGGTGATTGAAAATGTACCAGAGTAATATTGGTGATTAGATACAATGTATAATAATACACCAGGTCAGTTTGGGGTGCGGCGCACACCCAGTGCATCTCATAGAGCGTGTGATTGAGCTTCTGCGGAAGGATACGGTGAGGGGTGGAACAGTGCGACCACCTTTCGTGGCATCTTGTGCTAATATGCCAGGTCAGTTTGGGGTGCGGCCCACAACCAGTGCACCCCGCACAGCGTGTGGTTCAGGGTCTGCAGTGGGCAAATATAGGAGATGGGCACAGGCGCAACACAATGGGAGGATGGGGGGACAGAGGTGCGGTTCAGCGATGGGGGTTAGGCCTCGCACATCAGGTACCCTGACCGCATCCCCCTTTCTGCCGGATAGTGATGGCGCAGAGCCGGGAATGAAACGCCGTACCGTAGCCGCACCAAGCCCCTTCCGCCGTACAAGCTCTCATGTCCCGTACAATGCCGTACTGTTCGGTACTGCATCTCACCTCATGCAGCCGCGCGTTGACGTACGTGTACGAGTTGCCGAACATGGAGCTCTGCGCGCGGGGGCGGCGGTACGGGAGGGTGAGCAAGCAACAGCCGGATGCATGGCAGCAACGCCTACAGCTTCCTTCACCTGGCACCCTAGCCCTCTCCCCCTTACCAGCAGCACACCCGCTGCCGCTGTCCACCCTGCCTCTCCCGTTGCCACGGATTGTACGCGTTCTACGGCACCCTGCCCACGCCACTCTTGACAGGCAGGCTTCGTAGAACACACACGTTCAGCAGCCCAACCTACAGTCATGTACCTCAAAGCTCCCACGCCAACCCCCGGACCTTCCGCCTCACCGGACGGTGGGCAAACGCAGCGTGGAACTCACGCGGTCGTCTATGTCCCCAATGACAGATAGTAGAACGCACGCGGTCTCACAGGCACGCCGCGCTCTGTTGCATAAATGCAAGCTCCTGTGCTGCCGGTATGTGCCAGTCTAATACCAAAGCCGTGACGTTGTAGAGCGGAACCGGTATCTCCTAGCCGCCAGGGTCCCCTTACCGGCAGCATGCCGTGCGCATCACTTCGGCTGCATTTTGGACCAGTCGGAAACAAATCTATGCTGCACGGCATGCGCGGTCCCAGATGCACTCAGTGTCATGCAGCATGGTCTGCGTCACTGGCTCCCACCACGCACCCCCACACGCAACCCCGCCCCCATCATTACTCCTGATAGGTGTGGTCGGGGCCAGAAAGGATCGTGTGGCCACACAACCTGGAATGTAACACAAAATGCCAAAAACCGGCAGCGTGTACGGCAGCTAGGCTGCATGCCCATGTACGGCAGCTAGGCTGCATGGAACACGTGGCGCCAAGTGCACGCGGTGCTTGACAACCGGACCTCGATTACCGGCTCTCACCCCGCGCCCCCACACGCAACCCCGCCCTCACCAGCAGCATGCTCACCACCACGTCCAACCCTGCTAGTTGGGGCACGGCGTCCACACCTGCCTGGACAGCCTTACCAAAACCGCCAACACCCTCCCCCTCTCCCCTCCCGCACGCGACGCGTGTCCCCCGTCCCCTCCAGGCCCAGCGTGGGGCCCCATGGTCCCCCATGCACGCCGCGCCTGACGGCCCGATCCAAGTCCACGTCACTGACACTTCGGATATCCTTCCTCACCCTACCCACCTCATCCGCAGGCCGCCCGCCGCCACCGCGCATCCCTCCACATGGCCTCACCGGCAGCATTCCCACTGCCGCCTCCCATTCCGCCCCATGGCCTCACCGGCGGCATTCCCACCGCCACCTCCCATTCCGCCCCATGGCCTCACTGGCGGCATTCCCACCGCCACCTCCCATTCCGCCCCATGACCTCACTGGCGGCATTCCCACCGCCACCTCCCATTCCGCCCCATGGCCTCACTGGCGGCATTCCCACCGCCACCTCCCATTCCGCCCCATGGCCTCACTGGCGGCATTCCCACCGCCACCTCCCATTCCGCCCCATGGCCTCACCGGCAGCATTCCCACCGCCACCTCCCATTCCGCCCCATGGCCTCACTGGCGGCATTCCCACCGCCACCTCCCATTCCGCCCCATGTTTCGCAGCCGGCCTTCCAGCCAGCACAGCTTTCACTGTGATTTCCAAGCGAGTACCTGTTGTTCTTGCTTCGCCCTGTCAACCCGCGTCCTCTTCGCATGCAGGGCCAGCGTTCCTGTGCTTTCCCTGACGCCTTACACGGTTTCCCAGCGCTAACGCGTAACCCCCTCCGCCACCCCGTGGACGCACCGGCAGCATGCCCACCGCCACGTCGGGCAGGTAGGCGGCGTGGAACACGCGGAGGCGGTGCACCTCCCCGGCATCGAACCGGGGGTACGGCTTGTCTGTGTCGCGGTGGAAGGAGGCTCCGCGCAGCAGGAAGTTGAGGCCATCCTGGTCGTGACCCACCTGTGGGGTGAGGGGCCGGGTGCAGCGAATGCGGTGCGGGAGGCAGGCAATGTGAGCCTGTTACAGGGAGCGGCAAGCAGGAAAAGTGGCAAGGCGCAGCAAGCAGGTGTCAGAATGCAGGTCGGTGGTTGAGAGGCGCCGGGTGTGCGAGGGAGGCTGGGAGGCAGGGCCGGGAAGGAGGGTGGCGGGAGGTGGAGCCAAGCGAAGGGAAGGGAGGTGTGTTCGTCCTGGTGGTGGCGTGGGTGAGGGGTCGGGAGTGCGAGAGATGATGGGGAGGTGAACCCCATGCTGCGCACACGGCGTGCCATGTGCCGTACGGCACGGCAAACCGCACGTACCACGCCGTACCTTCTCCGGGTCGGCCCACTTAAGCCACTCGTCGAAGAAGCGGACGCCGCCGGGCCACTGCCGGGCAAACCATACACCTGAGCGAACGGAGCGAACGCGGAAGTCGGCTGGCTTGGTCCATCGACATGGAGCTACACCAACAGCACACGCACGCAGCTGCACTCCGTCATAGACCCCTGATTGCAGTTGACTGAACAACAACCTGTGAATTGTATTTGGTAGAATTAGCTGCCACTCACCCGAATTGAAGTTGATGATGTCCGACAGGCCCTGCTCGAGGCCGTGGTCCCCCGGGGGATTGGCCGTGGTCAGGTGATCGCCGGACACCATGCTGCAGGATGGCACAGGGCCGATACGATACGTTTCGTGTGTATTCTGCCAAGCTAATGACAGGAGCTGGAAGCCGAACGTTTCATGTGTGTAGAAGGATGCGGTGAGGGGAGGGGAGGTACAAACGCATGTCCCAAGGGCAACGTTAAGAGCTCCAGACGCTAAACTATACCCATTTCATGTGTGTGCAGGACGGTCCAGGCCAGGGTTGAGTGGCGGCGTGCACTAAAGCGGCCGTGTGGTACATGTGACACCGCACATTGATTACCGTAGTAACAATGGGAACAGACATCAAACATTCGGGGGTGGGCCGCGGCCAGGTGACCGCCAGACGCCAGGCGGTACGATGCGTGTGGGTCCGACGTGGCAACGGGTGCACAACAAGCTGGATGACATACTGCATACGGCACGACTTTGGTATTAGACTGGTCATATGGCCAGTATAATTGATGGCTACGGTGGCGGCTGGGGGCGCGACTTTTGCGACCGGTGCGAGTTTGGGCGTGCAGAGAGGAAGGGAAAGGGAGGGGCTCCAACCGCCTCCAACCGCCTCCAACCTCGTGCAATGGCCATGGCAACGCTGCCCCACCCGCGAATACAACAGGGTGTGTACCCAAATGCATGGGGGCGGCTCCAAGCTGGGTACATGGGCCCCTAGCTAAGCGCCACCCGCCAACTCACAAGTGCGCGGGGCCGTCGAAGTACTGCGAGAAGTACGGCATGGGGTCGCGGAACCACACCACGTCGCCGTCGCTCTGTACGACGTGGAAGCCCATGCCGTACACGTGTCGTGACACGTGCACCTTGTTCCAGGTGGTCATCTTCCAGTGGTTGGAGCCCCACGCGTACGAGCTGTCTGGGAGCGCACACGCACGCGGGCAAACAAGTTCTTGACAGGAGGCTCCCTTGGTTACAGGTACCGGTGTGATCACGACATGCAGTGGCCACCATGAAGGAATCATGTCTGTCTGCCTACGGGTACCGCCTACATCCAAGCCCTACCCCAGAGCCCCACACACAATAGCACGAAGTCCCCCACCACGCTCGTTTCACGCGGCAGCCCAGCACCCCACCTGTCCCTTTGTACAGCAGAGCCTCCGGGGGCGGGTTAGCGCACTGCTCCTCCCCAGCTGCCGCCAGCTCCTTTGGATGTGTGACGGTCGTCAACAACACCGCAACGGCACAAGGCATGAACATGACGAAAATTGGTCGTTATTCATTTTTGCCAACCATGACAACGTGTGCTGCTCAAGCAACGGCAGGGCGGGCCCTGAGGTGTCTGGCATTCAGCAGGGGCTGATTAGCCAGGGAGAGCCTTTAGCAGCGCTGTTGCTGCTTTTGCTACTCCTACTGCTGCTGCTGCTGCTCATTACCGGTGCGGGACCGCGTGGGCCTGATCCCGCCACGCACCATGGATGTGTGTGGGTCCAGCGGTATCACCACGTAGTAGCTGATGTTGGCGGCACGGCAGTTCTCAGCCCAGGAGGGGCCAAGCGCGGCCCACGCGATCTTATCCATAAAGTTCACCTGTGGGCACACGTTACGAGTGCGTGGAATGGGTAAACGACTTAATGGATGAATTCGTGCCTTAGTGTGCGGAGCCGTTTTGCCATGGAGAGGTCAGGAAAGGCCCAACATACGTGATGTGCAGCAGGTGTGGACCAGGGATGCGGGCGAACGCCCCGTTATCGCGTTTTACGCTTCCCCACGCGTTACTTGTCCTTTGTTAACCCCCATGCAGGCCCCTGCTCCTATGCGACGCAGGCGGTGGTGGGAGACAAGGGTTACCAGTGCTTTGTTACACGGGTTCCTCGCGCTTTATGCGCAATCCCATGCAGGCCCCTGCCCCCATGCGTTGCAGGCGGTGGTGGGAGACAAGGGTTTGCAGAGCCCTTGCACAACGGCCTGGATATAGCCAGCAGGCTGCGGCGCCTTACCATGATTGTGTTGTTCTTTGCAAAGCCCTGCAGGAGCTCCTTGGTGAGGGGGCGGCACGCCTGGACTGGGGTCTGCGGGGATGGGACATGAAAGCAGGGAGCAGCGTGCAGCGGTTGTAGCGGGCGCGAGGGGTTTGAGAGGGTGCTATGGCACGTGGACGGCGGAGAGGGAGGGGGGAGGCAAGGGCCCTGCTAGCACGGACGTGCCAGGGCAGAGTGCCTTAACTCAGCTGTGCGTGTTTGCCGCATGGGAGCACCACGTGGATGACTGCCGGAAGGTACGGATGATGAGAGAGAGGGTGGCAAGTGAAGTAGGTGTGGACGAGCTGACTGTAAGTAGGTTGTAGACATGCCGTATGGCTGTGTGTTGGTTCCGTTGCAGTGTGGTGCGGGGCGTAAGCGAGCTGTGCTGCCGTGAGGTGGGGTGGCAGGGGAGTCCCAGAGTGCGGTGCTCGCGCCCTTGTGCGCTGTGCTGGTGCAATAGCCTAGGTAGTAATTAAGCATGTTTTTGCAGAATTACTCACGTTCTCGTGAAGACCGGTGAAGATGAGAACTCCTAGCAGAAGGCCTCTGTGCAACAAGCTTCCTGGCGGGGCGCCATGGCGTCGCGCGTTTGACATGATGCCCTCTCCTAGTACTAGCAGCCAATGTACTTCATGTTCTCTGCGCGCGTCTGTCGCCGATCCCCCAAAGTGCCTTTCTCCCTTTGCTCATGTTGCGCAGTATTGCACACCAACCCAGGATGGCGTCTCTGCTATGTGATCTGTTATATAGTACAGTGACGCCGTGTTAACGAGTGAGAATGTCGCAAAACTGACTAGGTCTGGCAGCCGGAAGGGGCTATTAGTGCAACTTGTCTGAGGGCATGAGGCCTGATGCAAGACATCACAGGAACTAACTCACAGGACAACAGGAATTGCATTAGGGGGTTATACACGGATCCCGTCATTGCATGCCCTGTGCCCATGTTGCTTAGGTGGCGTCGTGACACGTGGGGAGCTGGACTAAAGCTACTGCCCTGCCATGCACTTAGGGGTAATCTGATCAACGAGCCATGCTTCTGAACATGGGTGCAGAACCACAAAGCACTGCCGAACAGTCGGCATTTTCAATTCTCCGAGGATTGACAACAGCGGTGCTCACTGGACACGCCTCCGGAACCAGAAAGCCATCGTTGCATGAAACGCTAGGTGCTGGTGGACAGCTTATGGGCTTTTACTGGCATCTCTTCAGAATGTTCAGTGCGCTCTCTCCACCCTAAAGACGCACTACCTACCAGCATCCGAAGAACTGAAGGACCTCTGCTATCGCAGCGCCTACTACGAGAACATATACAATCGTGAATCATTGCGGATAGCTGAATACTTCATACCTTACTGATCGGCGCTGGTCAACTCCCCTCACTTGATTCTGCTCATAGCGTGTGTGCCTGCCGCCCAGGCGCGGCAGGATGAGCGGTGCCAAAAAATCTATCGACGAGATCTGGAAAGAGCTCAACGCTAGACCACAGCCGCGCCAGGGCATTTCCGGGCTGGGCGGTGTGGGCATTGGAGGCCTCCCGGGCGTCACATCGAAGGTCCGCACAGCCGGCATCGGCAGCAAGCCTGCCGCTGCATCCTATGCCTCGCCCAATGGTGTTATCCAGCAAGGCGGAAGCGCTCCGGGCCAAGATCAGCAGTCCTCCCAGGCCCCAGCGTCCCAGCAAGATGTGGTCGGCCCCAAGGTGGCCCTGCAGGGCGATGATGCCTCATACCTGGCCAGCCTCCAACGCACCATCAACTGCCTAGCAGACCCAGACCGCTCCTTGCGCCGAACAGCTGCCACAACCCTGCAGACCAAGCTGCTGTCCGGCGACGCCTCCACTCCCCGCGCCACCCCCGCACAGCTGCAGGCCCTCCTCTCTGGGCCCCTGCTCCGCCCCCTCGTCTCCCTCCTCTCCGACCAGCTCGAGCGCTGCCGCCTCGTGTCTCTCGCCATCCTTCTCGACGGCTGCCGGCAGCTTCCCGACAGCTCCGCGCTACTCCCCGAGCTACTCCCCGCGCTCGCGCGCCGCTACGGCGCGCTACCCGTCCAGGAGGCCGCCGAGGAGATCCGCCTGCAAATCGTGCAGCTCACATCCCTGCTCCTCTCCACCTCCCAGCCATCCCATCTCTCGCGTTACATCCCCGAGATCGCATCCATCGTCTGCCGCGGCCTGGAAGACGGTTTCCCAGACCTCAAAAAGGCCGCCTGCACATGCACCGAGCAGCTCGCCGCCCTGGCCCGCGGCCGCCCCGCATCCTCCGCCCCCGGCGCCCCGCATCCTTCCCCCACCTCCCAGGACGCCACCACCACTCCGGACGCCTCCCCTGCTACAGCCTCCGGTGCTACTGCTACCGCTACAGCCTCCGCGATCTCGTCCGCGCTGGACGGGGAGGCGGAGAAGCTGCTGGCGTCGTTGGTGCCCAACCTGCAACACCAGCACAGCAGGGTTCGGCTGGCGGCCATGGCGGCGCTGGATGCGCTTGTGGGCCCAGGGGCAGGGGGCGTGCGGCGGGCGCTGCTGGAGGAGGTGGTGGTCCCCGCCCTGCGGCCCCTGGCGCACGACCGGGCACAGGGGGTGCGGGAGGCCATGTTCTCCGCTGCGGCCAGGTGGATGGGCTACACGGCCGGGGAGGCGCCGGAAGCAGCAGCAGATGGTCAGGGTGGGGCTGGTGGGGAGGGAGGGAATGGGGCAGCGGCAGCGGCAGCAGCCGCTTCGCAGCTGCTGCCGCTGCTGCTGGTGGGCGTCACGGACCCGCAGCCGGCAACGGCCTCGCTCGCGCTGTCGCTGGTGGAGGGCGTGGGGGCGGTTTGGCTGCGGGAACACCAGCAGCAAGGAAGGAAAAGCAGCAACGAGGAGGTGAACCCTATGTACACTACCAGCGATGAGGAGGGGCAGGGGCGGGAGGGGCGAAGCGCGCAGGGGGGCGACGAGGAGGAGGGGGTGGTGGCGGTTCGGTTGGAGGCGAGCCGGCTGGGGGCGCCGTACAGCGGTCGCCCGGGTGTCGGTTGCCGGGCCATGGTGGTGGCGTTGCTGCCCCAGCACCTGCCCCCGCTGGCGAGGCAGCTGGGCGAGTGGACGGCTGCGCTGCGTGTGGCAGCTGCGCGGTCGCTGCACACGACGCTGGTGATGAGCGAGGGGGCGGCGGCGGCGCACGCGCAGCTGCTGCTGTCGGCGCTGTGCAGGTGAGCAGCGATGGAGGGTTATGAGGGGTGGGGGCTGAGGTATGGGGAGCGGTGGCGCACGCGCGGCAGCTGCTGCCGGCACTGTGCAAAGGAGGGCGTTAGGGTCGTTGCTTCACGGTTAACTCCTGTCCTTTGCCACTGCCCGTAAACAGGAGCCAGGCTACCAACTGATCGCCTGCAGCAGCTGACTTGAAAATGTCCTTGCGCTTACTCGCATTGAACTGAACCTGCAGCGCCATCGCGGACGAGGAGGTTGAGGTGGCCTCCACCGTCATGTCCTGCTGCCACGTGCTGGGCGCACACGTGCCACCCGCCGCATGGCTGCCTCGCCTGGTGGACGCACTGGGCGCCGGGGGCAGCAGCAACACCAGCAGCAGCAGCAGCGCAACCGCTGCCGGTGTGAGCAGTGGCTTGTCGACGTCGCAGCGGACGCACACCCTTGTTGTGCTGTCGGGGCTAATACACGCCGCCGGCCGGGCGCGGCAGCCGCTGGCTCCGGAGTTACTCCGCAGCCTGGCGGCATGCCTGGCTTCGGACGGCATGCTGGCGGCGGCGGCGGAGCACGCCGCTGTACGGCAGCAGCTGCTTGCCGCCGCCGTCAACGCGATGGCGTGGGCGGGCGCCGCCGCCGGCGGCGACGCCGCGGTGGCGCTGCCGCTGCACGTGGTGCTGCTGCAGCTGTACGGCAGCGAGCTGGCGGCGGCGACAGCCGCCGCCAGCGCCGCGCCGTCGAGTGGCGGCGCCGGGGGTGCCGCCGCCGCCGGCGGCGGCGGTGCTGGGAGGCGGCAAGGCGAGGGTAGCAAGGTGTGGGAGGCGCTGGGCACATTGGCGGCGTGCTGCGGTGCGGAGGGTGTGGAGGCCCTGACGGACCGGCATGCCACGTGGCTGGTGGGCTGCTTGTTCCCTGGGGCTGCTTCGGAGGGCGGAGCTGCCGCCATGGACGCAGGGCCGGGGTCCGGTCCCGAGGATACATCTGCACCTGCCTTCGCATGGTCGCCCAGCCCGGGGGACGCAGCGTGGCTGTGCGTGCTGCGTGCGGTGCTGCTGACGGCGTCGCCGGCGGCGCTGCGACGTCTGGCGGCGCCGCTGGTGGGCGCGCTGCGTCCGCTGCTGGCGGCGGCGGCGGCGGCGCGGGAGGACGGCGGGCGGGAGGAGGCGCCGGCGGGGCTGCGGCTGGCGCTACTGGGGCTGGTGGACTCGGTGTTGGAGGACGCGGAGAGGGGGAGGGCGCTGGCGGAGGGCGCGGGGCAGGTGAGGGCTGTGGGGTGTGGCGGGCGGGGCAAGTGCACCTGTAGGCGACGGCTGCGTGACTGGGCAGAAGTATAAGCAAGGGTGGAGAGGCCTTCAGTCCCGCACGGTGCGTTAGAACTGTGATATCTTGACTATGCTTGAGGAGTCCCTAACAGATACATCGGTACCCTTGTTAACTGCTCGTAACGCAGGCTCTGCTGCGCGACGTGCTGATGCCTCCGCTGGTGTGGCAGGCGGGCAAGACCGCCGCCGCCGTGCGCTACGCCGCCGTCACCGCGCTTGCAACACTGCTCGGCAGCGCCGCCGCCGCCACCAGGGGAGACCCGGCCGCCGCGGCCGCCTCCGCCGCCGCCACGCCGTCCCAGGCATCCGGCCATGCCGGTAGTGCCAACGGAGGCAGCGGTGCTGCTGCCTCGCCGTCCACGCCGGGGACTCCCCTGGCAGCTGCGGGGACTCCCCTGGCGGGCCACCTGGTGGCGGCGGCGGAGGGCGGCGGGCTACTGCCGCTGCTGTCCTCCTGCCTGGATGAGGACTGGTACACCGACATGCGGTTGGCGGCGTGCTACGTGGTGGAGCAGCTGCTGCAGGTGGGCGTGGGTTAAGGGGGCGTGTGTATTAGCGTGTGGGTTAAGCAAAGGTGGTGATTGGCATGGGTTGCACGGACGTGCGGCTGGCGGCGGGCTACGAGATGGAGCAGCTGCTGCAGATGGGCGTGGGCTGAGGGAGATGACTGTTAGCGCTTGAACAAGGGAAGGTGGTGCTGGCAGCGTACTGTGCCACAGAACTCTGCGGCCGTGTGAAGATGCCCTCCTTTGAGCCCCGAAGGCTCGAGCTGCGCACGGAGGTTGCTTTACGGCTGGCTCGCTCAACACTGGCGCTGGAGGCAAGCACCTGCTGCTGTCCTCGCCCCAGCGATCCGATAACCCGACAGCAACGTCGTACATGTGCCCTGTCCTGCCCCCCTCCCTCCCTCCTCCTCCAAGGTTGCTGGGCCCCAGCTGTCCGACACCTCCCGCCGCGCGCTGTACCCCGAGCTGCACAAGCGCCTGGACGACGCACACAACAGCGTGCGGTGCGCCGCCTGCAGGTGGGTGGGTGTACAAGGTGTGTATTAAATGTTTGTCGGTGCGCTGTACCCCGAGCTGCACAAGCGTCTGTACGACGCACACAACAGCGTGCGGTGCGCCGCCTGCATGTGCATATGTCGGCATGCGTGTCAGATGGATGGTGGTTGTGCGGGGGTGCACTGGACTTTGAGAGAGGACATGCAGCTCCATGGTGGCCTGGGAAATGTCTCCCGCACCAGGGATGTGCAGTTGCACGTTTGTGAGGGTTCGGTGTGGGTTAGGTGAGCAGTGGTACGCAGCTCTGCAATCGGATGTGAGCCTCCCACTGGACCTTCTTGCGCTAGTCGTGCTCATGCCCTCTTTTCCGTCATGCTGTGTGCAAAGACGCCCAGTTGTACTGATACTTACACCCTATGCGACCCCCTTGCCCCTGTCCTCCCCCTTCCTCCCCCTTTCCTTCTCCTCACCGGCCCTCACCCTTCTCACCCTGTCCCTCTCCTTCCCTGTTCCATCCCCGTCAGGGCACTGTGCGCCTTCGTTCGTACTGCCGGCAGCTCCTACTGCGACACCAACAGCGGCTACCTGGTGGCGGGTGTGGTAATACACATGGACGACAGCGATCCTGCTGTACAGGTGGGGCGGCATTGCGCCTTGTCGGTACCACATACGACATATTAACCCTGCTGAACTGAAAGCCGTGGCGTGGTAGTGCGGAACTTGGTCTTGACATGCGACATGTGCTGCCCGCACGGATGCATACCCAAAACACGGCTCCCCCAGTAGACGGCCCCAAGCGTCCCAAGTCATGCTCTGCTGAATGCATGCCTGCTGTCACGCTGTCTACTGCAGCGGCACACACGGTGCTGCAATCTTCAAGCTTACCATCCCCCAATAACCCGGTTACCATCCCCACACCAAGGGGCCCGAGGGGCCGAGGGGCCAATAAGCCTTCGGGTCCCGGAAGGAAGCTCTGGGAAGCCCGTCAAGGGATGGGCTGTTGCTAACCCATTCCCTCATCAGTCCTAACCCGCACTTGGCAATCCTTTCCTCCCTCTCTCAGACAGGAAGTCGCATGTGCTGTGCTGCTAGAGGCCTCCGCCCGCTTACACATTCCTAGTTTCCTATTATTGCCAGCTGCTGCCAACCCACAGCGCGCTAACCCACGCTCCCTGCAGGAGGCCGCCTGTGCGGTGCTGCTGGAGGCCGCCGCCGCCAAGCCCGCCGTCACCGCGGCCGAGGTGGCCAAGCTGCGCGACCGCTTCCGCAGCAAGCACTACATTGAACGGGTGCTTGCCGCGTGCGCAGCAGCACAGGCGGCCCAGGGTTCGAGTTAACCACCAAACGGGTCACGGGGTTCCTGGGTGGCTGCCATGGACAGGAGGCAAGCCCTATGTCGGCAGGGTGCTGACGGCGTGCGCAGCAGCACAGGCGGCCAAGGACTCGAGTTGACCGACGTCACAGGGTTCGTAGGCGGCTGCCATGGACAGGAGGCAGGCACTCCGCCGACAGGGTGCCAGGGGGCGTGCACGGCAACACAGGCGGCCAAGGGCTCGAGAAAACCGGCGTCCGTGCACACAGCGGGGTTCCTGCTTCTGGCGTCTGCTGGGCCCAGGCCCAAGGGCAACGGAGCTGAGGCTTGGCGTTGGCGTGTTGGAGACGTACTTGTGCAAAGCATCCTTTCTACGGTACCCTCCTACAACACGGAGCCTGAGTGGGGTTGGCCCGCGGGGTGGCGAGTGCGGTTCCGGTGACTTGGCGCCTGAAATTGGGTGGCGAAATGGGACCATGTGGCAAGGCAGCAGGCTGCTGGGGAGCAAGGAGGGAACCGAGGAGTGGTTGCTGGACGGCGTGCGTGCGTGTGTATGTGTGTGTGCGAAAGGGCGAGGGTGTGCGAGGGCACCTGACGGGGCCTGTGGTGGGCAGCAGGGCTCACAGCGCGAGTGGAAGGCAGGTGATGACAGGTGGATGAAGACCAGTGAGCGGTATGTGCGGCGAGGTGCAACTGGGGTGTAGAAGGATGCGGGGAGGGGAGGGGAGGTACAAACGCATGTTCCAAGCAAAGTTAAGAGGACCAGACCCGGACCAGGTGCAGCAGGTGTGTCATGCTGCTTATCGCGGCGTCAGCACGTCGTAGCTGGCACTGTGGACGTCACGGCTGCGGAGTGGGGAGCTGCTTAATGTGGACATAGATCCCAGGTCCACGCTTGAAGATTGGAGAGGTTTCAGTCCTACGAGGTCTTGTAGAGTCACCTCATGTTACCCACAGCCCCCTGGTCCCCTGGTTTCCCAAGCTGCTGCGGTAAACGGTACGTCGCCGCGACTGAGTGGCGCCTGTGCATCGCCTGAATGTCGCCAATGTCGCCTCAAATGTCACCTGAGGGTCGCCCTAGACAGTCATACGGTTTTTACACTGATACGCCGCTCCGCAGAGCTGGCTTACAGCAGGGAAGCCCTGCAAGGGACCTCAAGGCAAGGGAGCGGCCCCCAAAAATAAGGGTAACGCTCCCTAGGCACACACCCTTCACAAGGGTGAAGAGCCACCCGAAAGACGGCACATACAGGCGAGGCCACACGCATACACCAGCGCGCCGCACCCAGGGCACCAGCCTGACGGAGCAAGAACAAAGCGAGGGGCAACCCCGCGGGAGAACCCTAGGCCCAGGCAAGCCGCCCGACCCCCTGCCGGGGTCAAAAGCACATTAGCGGCGCCACACAGCAAGCCCGACAGCCCCCCGAGGCAAAGAGCCCCCCACCCAACGCCCCTAACCCATAAGCCCCCGCTCCCCCACTCCAGACCCCAGAAGCGCGCCGCAACCGGCTGCAGAGCAGCGGCCCCCACCCTGCACCCCCAACCCGGTACCCTAAAGGCGAGACAAAAGCGCCCCGCGCCACGCACTGTCACGACAGCGCAGGGAACGCACGCACAGACCGCGAAGCCCACGACCGCCAAGGCTACCGCCTGGCTACACACACGCTGGTCTAGCCAGCCAGTACCTGAGAAAGCGTCTACACTCTTCTTCTGCTGGCAGTACCGCCAGCCGAAGGTGCAGCGCCACCCTCATGCCAGTGTCTCCCATGGCCGAAAAGGCCCAGCGTGGGCGCATCCCTGACAGCAGCAGGCCACCCTGTCAAGATGACCTTCCGCACATGCGCACCAGCGGCCCAATACCCAGCGCACAAGGCAGTATAGCGATCATGTCGGCGGGCTCCCGGCAAGCCACCCACCAGTCTGCACCAGTCATCGCCGAGGTCTCAGCCGTGGGTCCACTTGGTGCCCGTCACAGGGGGAGCCTGCAGGCATTTCGGTAGACATATTTTAAAAGATGTAAGCGGGAGCGACCTCGCTAAGACCAGTTTCCTGCGCGGTCCACCCTTCCCAACCCTTCCTCTCGTGAGAGCGTGAACGCGCTTTTCAACTGCTCCAACTACTGCCGCCAGGAACTGTGCAGCACAAGCAAGCGCAGCACTCGACATAACAATGCACTGCCTTTATGCTGATCGTGGCTCCCATCCAGCTGCTTGGGGACGCTTTTGCCAACGACTGCAAATGTGAACTCTGAGCGGAAGCCTCCGCTGCACTAAGAGCCTCTCTGGTATGCGAGGCAATGTATGTGCTTACAGAGCAAAGCTTTGGCATGCTCTAATGTCCCATGCCCTGGCGCGCGCGACGTGCCGGCCTGCTGCAAGCGGTCCTGCAAGGCCGTCGGTCGTTCCCGCCTCTGCACAAGCCCTTTTACTCACCAGAGAATCAGGCGAGGACCCATACTTGAAGATGCACGCATCCGCGCAGGATGCAGCCAGGAGGCACGCTGCCAGAAGCACCGCGGTCCGCATGGTGATGGCGCAGAAGCAGCGGTTGGCCACTGGCACAAGACGTTCTTCAGTGGTGCGGCTAGCACACACCACGAGTGCAGTTGCTGTTGGGTTACGGAGTGGTTGAAACTTTCTTCCATGTTTTATATTGGCGAAAGAGTAGCGGTTGGCCGCTGGCATCTGTTAGGACTGATTGACTTGCTAGCTGGAGTGAAGCAGCGTGAAACAGTGGCCTTCGCTGCACAGCAGAGCCATGTGCCCCGAGAAACCGGCTTCGGAACCGACGCACAAGCGCGCGCAGTTTTTTGTAGCAGTGACAAAGATGTTACAAGATGCACTGGGGTAGCGGCCTGGTGTACTGGTTTCCGGCGCCGTGCCAGTCGACACGTGGCAACGTGGCACAGCGGCGCCTTGATCCACCATTTTCGGCCTCACACATATGCCACAAGCGTGAATTATTGACTGTCACCAAGACACATTTCCCTTAGCAGCAACGGACAGAAAGCATAACTCTGTCGAAAGGAAAAGCTGCCAAGATGCATCACCATGCCTCAACCATGTCCAGGTTCACGGGAATGTCCACTCGGTTGCATAAATGCGCTCTACGCATAGGTTCCTCTCGCTCCGCGCCCTCTCCGCTCCGCACCACAACACAAAGCGATCTCTTCCCTTGTGCCAGCTTGAGCCCTCCATGCGTTCACGCTCACAACGCACCCACGGAGAGGTACAAGGCAGCCTGTACCAGGCACTTGGGTTCAAGACAAAAAGGGTTGAAAGAGTATGCTTCCGGCGTAAAAAGATGCCTCATAAGTGCGCGCCTGCCTGAAAAACCGTAAGATATCTCACGCCCATACGGGCTCACAGCAAAATGGAATGCACCCTGATGGAAGGCCACAACCCTGATGGAAGGCCACAGCATCAGGGACTGAGCTCCAGGGCCCAGAACGCAGCACAACAACACTCCGAAGCTGCCTCGGACCCAAGTCCGCCAGGCACCGTTACGACCGCTGCCGTGCCCTGCCCGCCCGCATCCTGCTTATTACCCGTGACTGTCGTGCATGCGTGACGCACATGCCTGTATGTACCCGACTGTCACCGATGCTCTCGGCTACGCATGCACCCACCATCCATTAGCTACCTCCACGCATGATTAGACCATTCGGTATGTATATGGTTTGTTCGGCGAGCTCGCCTTTGCTGCATTTACCAGGCGCGGGCAGCCTTGACCACGCGGCCGTTGATGGGCTGCACCAGACGGTAGTTGTAGCCGTAGGCGCCAACCTTGCACTCGTCTGTGTGGGTTGAGGGTAATACACAGAAGCACCATGTTTCAGAGAAGGCAGCACGCCAGGACGGCAGGCACGAAACGGGACCAGGGGTGTGAAGTCTGGGGAGTACGCTCCGACGTTCCCACCCAACAAAAGGCAGAGAATGTGCCTGGGCAAATTGCAGTTGGTGCACATTGCACCTAGAGCATGGCATTCACCCTGAGCGTTGTGGGGGTCGTCCAGCTGCCGCCCCGCAAGATGACATACGGTGTACCTAATACACAAGAACTCGATGATACCCACGCAACTCACACTCGGCACCGTCCTTCTCGGTCTCCTGCAGCATGCGGCGGCCGGCGGCGGGGGCGGCGGCGGGGGAGGCGGCAGGGGAGGAAGCCTTCTGGGTGCAGTCCTGTGGGAAAATGCGCAGGTGCGAGGGGTTAGACAGTAAGGTCAATCAGGTCTTACGGAAACGTGCTCAGTCAGTATCATTCGGTTAGTGGTGCAGCATTGCTGTCGTTCGCGACGCCTCAGGGCTGCAACATGTACCAGATGGCCACCACATCCCACAGCCGCGGGTGTAGCTGCGTGCTAGTTCCGCTGGTTCCGCTGGATCAGCTGATTGCATCTGCTGCGCACCTTCATGCCGACGGCCGACAGGTACTTGCGCCACTGGTTGACGCTGATGCGCTGGGGCTTGGTCAGCACGTGCCACAGCAGGCCCTCGCTGCAGGGGGGCGTGGTCAGGGAGCCCTCGTAGGTCACGTAGTCGCGCAGGTCCTCGCTGGGCAGCATGTCACCCAGGGGAATCTGGCCGCCGGCGGGCACCATGTTGATCGCCTGTGGGTTAAGGAGGGCAGGAAGGGGGTCGGTGGAATCGGTGGTGAGACGCTTGGACCTTGCCGGGAGGGTAAGTTGCATAGTGCTGACATGCAAACCGTAGGAGGCCACACAGGGCAGCGTGCGCCATGCACCTGGCCTGGATGATCGAACAGCTGTTGCATTTGGGCTGGTGGTTGCTGCGGCGCACTCACCCCCTCGCGCATGGGCATGTTGTCCCAGATGGTCTTCAGCAGCACGTTGTCAGGGCCGTCGTAGATCTCGAAGAAGATGCCCAGCACGGAGAAGCAGCCGCCGGCGCAGGCTGGCACGGCGGGGTCGGTCACGCTGTGCACAATGTGCAGCTCCAGGGGGAACTGGCGGCCTGGGGGTGTGTATTAAGGATAAGGGGCATGCGTATTAGCTGCAGGCGGGCAGGGCAGGCGTGGTAAGAACGTGGGCTGCACCGGAAACTGCCGGCACGGTGCTGTGAGGAGGCCAGGCAGGTGCACATACACCAGCCGCGCCTGACACATCCGGATGTGGTCGGAGTGGCTGTTGCCGTAAACACTGCTGGTGCGCGTGTGCTAGATGTGATGAGCTGCTCACTCACACGAGCTCGCAACTCACCGTCCAGGGTGTGCTCGGAGTGGCTGTGGAAGTGGAACTGTGCCGGCACGGCCTTGGCCCAGGTGGCGGCATCACCAGCCTTCATGCCCAGCACGGCGGTCACGGGGGTGGTGGCGGTGGCGTTGGCTGCGGGAAACGCGACGTGAGAGGGAGGTTACACGTGGATGTCAGGAATTGGAGGTCAGAAAGTTACAGGACCGCGCGAAGGCGAGGGGCGGGGACCCATATCGGGAAACCCCGTGCCAGTGTGGCGTGAATGCGGCTCGACAGGCGCTTGGTTAAGAAGAGGCACGCATGGTGGTTGTGCATCGATGCTGCTGCTTCTGCTACTTCTGCTGCTGCTCACCAGGCACAGCGATGGAGACCTCAGCGCCGTAGTTGTACTTCCACTCCACCTGGATGGTGTGGCCGGTGTTGATCACCTGGGTGGGGACGTGCACACGGGGGCGCACAGACGTAAGGCTAACAGCTCAACCTTGGTGCAACGACTGAAGGCGCAAGCTGACAAACAGGCCGAGACATTCACTGCTCCGTTGCGGGCAACGGCCAAGGGGAATAACGAGGGGCTGGTGCATGGGCTCTGACGGCAGCATGGGGTTGGCAGGTACGGCACCGAGTAAAACTGTCACAATGAACGACGTACCTCGAGGTTGGAGCCGTTGGAGACCAGGTCAGGGTAGTAGAAGCGGGTCTGGAACTCGTAGTCAACGCGCGCGCCGTCTGCATTAAGGAAAATTGGGAAAGGAGGGAGGGGCAGGAAGGCGGGGCAGCCGGGATTAGCAACGCCAGATAACCTGTAGTGGGTGCGCGGTCCTGCGTCACTGGGGCTCGATCCATGGGGTGATCACGAGCAGGCCGGGGACGTGTGCAGGCTGCCGGCGCACACGACCGATCATCAACGAGTCGGTATTCCCATTGACAGTAGCTACGAGTCCAGCCACGAGCAACCCTGTTTCTCTCGCTTCCCCCCCCACTGCGCCCACTGCGCACTTACTGAAGCGGTTGGGGCCGGGGATGTTGATGGGCGACTGCTTCTTGCCGGTCAGGCACACCCAGGGCTTGCCGGAGCCATCGGTGCCGTTCCTGTGGTGTGCATATGACGGGTGTGGGCGGTGTCAGGGCAGCACTGCCGCAAGACACGCCATTTGCTGATCGCCGTGCGATTGAGGTCCACCTGTGTGTCGTGGTGAGCTCTGAAGTGCTGCAATAGCAAGCTTGCACTGCAATGTGGATATGGTCAGGTCAGGCCCAAGTCGTTTCCCGTGTTCGGAAAGCCGAAAGGCCTGGCAAAGGGTGCATTCCTGACAGCAGCATGCCTCGTGTCGGCCGAGTGAACGGTCATCATCGGCCGAGTGAACGGTCATCATCGCCCGCTCACACGCATCAGCTGCCACGCTAAGTCACGTGAACTCTCATGTCCGCGGGCTCCCAGCAAGCCACCCACCAGTCATCGCCGAGGAAGCCGTGGGTCCACTTGGTCCCGGTCACAGGGGGAGCCTGCAGGCATTTCGGTGGACATGTTGTAAAAGGTGTAAGCGGGAGCAACCTCGCTAAGACCAGTTTCCTGCGCAGTCCACCCTTCCCAACCCTTCCTCTCACGCGCTTTTCAACTGCTCCAACTACTGCCGCAAGGAACTGTGCAGCACAAGCAAGCGCAGCACTCGACATAACAATGCACTGCCTTTATGTTGATCGTGGCTCCCATCCAGCTGCTTGGGGACGCTTTTGCCAACGACTGCAAATGTGAACTCTGAGCGGAAGCGTCCGCTGCGCTAAGAGCCTCGCTGATATACGAGGCAATGTATATGCTTACAGAGCAAAGCTTTTGCTTGCTCTAATGTCCCATGCCCTGGCGCGCGCGACGTGCCTGCCTGCTGCAAGCGGTCCTGCAAGGCCGTCGGTCGTTCCCTCCTCTGCACAAGCCCTTTTACTCACCAGAGAATCAGGCGAGGACCCATACTTGTAGATGCACGCATCCGCGCAGGATGCAGCCAGGAGGCACGCTGCCAGAAGCACCGCGGTCCGCATGGTGATGGCGCAAAAGCAGCGGCTGGCCACTAGCACAAGACTTCCTTTGGTGGTGCTGCTGCTACGCAGCTAGGAGTGCAGTTGTTATTGTGGCAGATGGCAGTGTGCCGTCTCTTATGTGAGCTGCCCCTTACGCAACACCCTTGCCGTACAGGCCTTTGTCGGGCTCGGGAAAACCATCAACCACGAGACAATCGAGCAACTTTCGCCTGGACCCAATAATATGCCTTTTCAGCCTATATCGTTGTGTATGCTTCGCCTCCTTCCGCTTCAACCTTCTCACACGTGCGCAAAAGTCTTCAGGAGTGGGAAAAGCGACCTCTGTTGTAGAGACCGATGCCTCGCATTGGTGGATTCTGTTGGTGGGTTGCGTCTAACATCGAGCGGGAACTGTGAAAAGATGGCAGCTGTTCGCGCCTGAGAATCGAGGAATCACGCATGCAGAGGCGCTGATTCGACCAACCGCGCGCCACCTCTGCGCACACTCGCACTGATCGATGCTTGAACCGCGTGAAAAGGTTGGAAAAGGTTATGTCTCAGCGGTTGCGTTATGTAGCTAGGCGGCGGAGCGCTTGGCCCGGTTACTGCGAGCTATGCTGGCTTGCTACCGTATGCTCACCCTTCAAGGTGGCGTTGCCGTCAACTGCACCAGCTGCACAAACCCAAAGTAGTGCCTTAGCAAGCTCCTGGCAGAAACCGTGTAGGGAGCACTGCACCACAGGCTTATGGCTAAGTGGCCCAGGTCCAGGTGCTGTTGTCCGCTTTAGTGCCGCGCAGGCAAGGCTTGCGCAGCACGCAAGCTGACAGCAACCATTGGACTGCATACCGGTACCCCGGCCAACCCACACCGTAACCTTGCCGGCAGGTACACGTGAACGATGCGCCGAAAGCCGTCGGTCCCCGTGTGGCCTGGTTGATGCACCCAGACGCACCTGCTAGGCAGCGCTACAGTTGGCACGCCATGGGCATGCGCAGGCGCAAGCCAGCGTCCGTGCCGCAGCGTGGCAATGCCCCACCAGTACCATACGTCAGATACCGTAGATGATCCTAGATGCCAAGACGGCACAACTCAGACCCTCCTAGGTTCTACTTCCCTTGCTTGGCGCACCAAGAGCGAAACGCGACCCATGGACCAGTGTAAAAGCTGAAGTGGTGGCGCCAATGAAAGGGACAAGTGATTATAAGAGGATAAGAGAGAGGTTGTGAATGCGGTGTAAGTGGTTCAGTGCCGTATGGGGTGCAGACCTGTGGGTCAGCCCTGAATCTACAGACTTACGGCGTTCAGCTTGCCTGGCAAATCCCCCTGGCCTGGCCTGGCCCGGCTTGCTGATAAGTGCAACTTCAGGCTGGTCACAGTTCCTTTTTGCCCCGTGCTCCAACTCAGCCCATGCATGTCCCTCGGTGTGTGGGCCGCATACACACGCAAATCCGTCAGCCAAGTCATCCATACTGAAGCGATCTGATCGAAGCGGTTGCTTACACCCACCGTACGGCACGCAAATGCAGGCAGCATCAGGCCACAAGACACAAAAACTTACTCCGAGCCGTATGCATCCGTGTAGAGCACGATTGCTCACAGCAGCGCAGCCCACATGCTGACCGATCACAAGCCAGCTGCTGCTACTGTGTGCAGAACGAAACGTACCCCCACAATCCATGCATTCATAGAGCGACCTGTACGGCAATTCGTGCCATGTCCCGGCAGTTCATGCAATGTCCCTCCGCAACGGGCCCCCTCCACGGCAGTGCATAATGAAACACCTTCGGCGGGAACAAACGCGGAATCCTCCATCCACAGCTCCGTCCTGCGCCCAGCCCCACTCCGCCCTTCTCTGCTCCCCTCGCCACACCTAGGGCAGCTTTAGAGCAGGTCCGGGCCCTCGCCCCTCAGTGATGCACTCTCGCATGATGTGAAATGGGGATTGGCGAACCGTAGCGTGCATCCCTGCGCCTGCGTGTGCCCTGCCCCCAAGATCCACTGGCGCAATGCCACATCTGCTTCTACAGTAGCCGACTACCAGTGCCATTGCACTTGCTCAACCAGGTGCCGGCGCTCCCTGGTGGCCAAGAGAAGCGTTGAAAAGCGCCAGCGCATCAACAGTACCGGCGTGCAGGACTGATCCTGGACAGTCTGCTCGCCTTGTGGCCGGACGCAATGGGCCTCAACTGTGTAGCGCTGCAGTTGCGGGGATAGAGCACGTAGTCAAGCAGGTATTACCGTAGTGGAGGGCGAAGCAAACGGCATGGGCCTAGACGGACTGTGTGCGGTACGTACTGTCCAGCCGTACATACAGGGCCTTTCCTTGCCATACGCTTCCTCAATTGCCGGCACTCCGTAGCACCATTTGGACACGTAGTGACCTCACGAGTCATGCCCCGCTGCTTCTCACTGAAGCAGGTCGAACGTCACAGGGCACCAAGCCGTCCAGGGGAGGGCCCCCTGCCACCGTCACCTTGCGGCTTACACTGCCGTGACAGCTACTGTACCACATTGTAACACGTGTGTTGCGTGCCATGCCATGCCGTGCAGTGCATCGAAGGGGCACCCCCGTGCCGTACGGCCACCAAAGGTACGGCAAACAACTGACACGCGCGGCATCGCGCCACGTGGCTCAACTGGGAGCGCGAGTCCCTTGCAGGGGAGACCTCGCTCGCTCCCTGGTCCCTGCTTCGACAGGCGGCTTCGAAAATCCTCTTGCGCTCTACCACGCGCAAAAAGCAGTTTGCAACAAACAGCCAGAAGGTTCTTGAAAGGAGAATTTCGGCAGGAGCTAGCATGGTAATGCCGTTACTGGGTGCAAAGCAGTCAGTCCACAACAATACGGTATTAGCAACCCGTACCATTGCTACACATGCTGGGCACAGTTTGTGCGGCAGCGCCTGCCCATAACAATCAAACATCAAGAGCACCACACACTGTACTACAACTCGGCTTGCCGCTAAGCTGGCCCACGGAAAAGCTAATCGACTGCATGGTTTGGCACTCTGAGAACCTCACGTGCGTGTCGCATCCCCGTCTTTACCTCTGGCGCCACCGCCTCCCCACAACATCGGTACCATAGCCAAAGGACGCGGCAAAAAGGCGGAACAGCACGATGCTTATTTGCTACCTGCATGCGCACGGGATATAATTGCGCTCTATTATTTGTAAGGGAAGCCAACCAGCAGCCCCGTCCACCATTCGAGGACACTCGTACTGCCAACAGCAGAGGCGGTACACAGTCTACGCACAACGCTCCCAATGCATGCCACGTACCGGGTTGGATTTATTGACAGGGCTGCGCTAGGCGGGAGCCAATAAGGCCCTGAGCAACGTGCAGTGTAGGGCCCACTGCGGAACATGTCCATCATGAAAACTCAGCCCGGTTTGGCAGTTGCCATGAACACCATCTGGTGTCGTAATGAATGCCGAGCCATACGACGATACGAGCAACAAAACCCTTCAAAGTGAGCGTGCGGCAGCACATAACAAACACGCGCCGCTGTAACCAGAAGACACCTCAAACTGTTGAAATCGAGGCAAGGACTGGGCATAAGATATCAAACGCGTTGCATCCTCCGAGGATCGACCACACTGACAACTGCTGGACTGCCTTGCTATACTTGTCCATCCGCAACTTTGCAGAGTACACCCGTAGCCTCCTGGTGTCCGTGCAGCTTGGTTCACACCAGCCTTACTCTCTTTAGGTGTCATTCAACCTGCAAATACCCGACACCCCGACCGGAAGGGGTCTCCTGTAAAACACCTAGCCTACCTAACCCAACCGTCATGAGCCCCCCGTTCGCAGCGCGTGATACTTGATACATGGAGCCCCAAACCCAATCCCGCTCGTCGGCCATACGTAATCAACGCTCACACTTCCCCGTGGCCTTCACATGGCAGTTAGCCCAGTTTGTCACTCTCCCAACACCACTGGATGCCCTTCAAGATGTAGATAGCCCTCCTGCAACAGGGCGGCCGTGCACACCAAGCCACTTGCATCGGCGTACCTATGGAGGTGGCGTCCCAACTCCCGCAACAGCATTCGCAGCTGTTGCTGCCGTTGCTGCTGCTGGTGCTGGTGCTGCTGCTCGCGTGCAGCCCCATCGAACCAAGCCCCCAGGTCCCGGATGAGGGCCTCACTCTCCACCTCCTCCGCCTCCTCCCCCTTCATTCCTGCCTCCGCCTCGAGCACCTCCTGCGACCAAACCTGCTGCTCCTCCAGCCCATGCCGCTGCCCCTGCCCCAGCTGCTGCTCCTCAACCCCAGTCAGGCCCAGCTGCTCGCCGCCAGCCCAGCCTCCGGCCTCCAGGCCCTCCAACACCGCCCGCAGCTCCGCCGCGGCTGCGGCGCAGCCCACCAGCAGCACGTGGCCGGAGCAGCACGGCTCATCGCGCCACATGACGTCAACCTGCACACCATGTATGCAAATGGACAGTCAGGGCAAAGCGTCACAGGATCCATCTTAAGGCTGTTTTCTGAGGCATCTTAGGGCTGTTTTCTGAGGCGCTGGCGGCGCCAACCATAGGGATAGGTGAAGATACATGATGATGAAGATAGGTGGTAAGTGTGGCACCAGTGTCGTATGGGGTCTGTCGTACGCGTCACAGAATTCACTCTTAGGCTGTTGTTTGCTGCAGCGCAGGCTACACGTAGCACGCAAGCGCGTGATCTGCTGCCGTCCTTTGCCTGATCGGTTCAAGTTCTCGCAAGTCTTCTTACCCCGCCCCAGCCCGGCTGCATCTAGCTAAGCAGCAGGCTGCGCCGCAGGTGTGGCCCAACTTGTTGCTTCCACATACCAGGCATCCCAATACCCCAGTCTGCCCACGCACCCTATCGCCCCCAAGCCTCACCGTGAGCAGGCCCGGGCGCAGGGGCAGCTCCATTAGCTGGATGCAACACTCCAGCTCCCTGCAGCCGCTCTCATCGACGCTGACCTTCCCAATCCCACCATGACGAGAAGCAGGAGCAGCACTGGCGGTAGGCTTGTGCTGCTCCTGCTCCTGCCCTGCTAGCCGCACGCGTACGGCACACGGCACGTGCCTGCCCTGGCAGCGCACAACCACCTCCAGCTGCCCACAGCCCCACCACTCGCCCTGCGAACCACACTGCCCGCTTTCACCACCCTGGTCAGGCTCCGCACCCTCCCGGCCCCCATGGCCGACCTCAGCCTCTGGCCCTGCCCCTACCGCCGCCGCCGCTGCTGCTGCCCCTGCCACCTCCAACCGCCTCCGGCACGCGAGTGCTGCAATCACACACATGGGCCCAGCTGCTGCACCCTGTGCCCCGACCGCCAGCACCCTGGGACACAGGGCTTTGATGCTCCACAGTGGAGGGTCTAGGACCCCAAGCTCCACGCCCTCCTCCTGCCACTGCCGCTGCTGCTGCTGCTGCTCCCCCTGCTGCTGCTCCCCCTGCTGCTGCTGCTGCTCCCCCTGCTGCCTCTCCTCGTCTCCACCCTCCCGCTCGGTGCCGCCCGTCATCCCCGCCACCGTCCCAGCAGGCAGCGGCACCCAGCTCCCCAGGCCAGGCCCCGCGCCGCCCCCCATCCGCCACCGCCGCACACCCGGCACCATCACGTCACCACCCACACTGCCCTCCGCAAGCACCGCACCCTCGCCCTGACCTGCTCTCGTGACTGCCATGCCTCCCCTGGTTGCTGCTTCCGCCTGGCCTTCCTGCTCCTCCTCCTCCTGCCCCTCGCCCATCCAGGGCTTAGCCTGGCCCTGGCCCTGCACGTCGACACGTGTCGGGGGCAGACCGCTAAGACACGTGCCCACGTGCCCGGCCGGACCACCCCACAGCTGCAGCGCACCGACCAGGTCGGCTGTGCGTGGCAGCGGCAGCAGCGGACGCTGCTGGACCACCACCGGTGCAACGGCGCCGCACAACACGCCGTGTCCCTCTGCAGCTGCAGCTGCTGCTGTCCCTGTACCTGCCCCCTCAACCGCCGCCAACACGGCAGCAAACGAGCCGGCGTCCACCTCCCGCCCAGCACCTGCTTCCACTCCTGCCCCCGCCCCGCCCTGCTCGGCCTCCTCCCCACACCCCGGTACCCCGCTGTCCCCCGCCACGCCCACGGACTCGAGTACGACCTCAATGCAGCCCTGCCGTACATACACGGCGGTCAGGTGCCTGCCACGTGCCGCCATGAGCTGGGCCAGACGCTCCGCGCTCCCAGGGCCCAGCATGCCGAGGTGGGCGGGGCTGGGGATCTTGAGCTGGTCCGAGTCGTGTGTTAGGAAGGGCAGGTAGCGCGGCAGACGCCCGGAGCGGCGGGCAATTGCGTGTGTGGAAGCTGGAGCCACTATGGCAGCTGCGGCTGCGGCTGCGTTTGGGGTTAGAGGGGGGGCAAGGGGGTTCGTGTCGCGAGCGTTGGTCGTGTCGGGGGGATCGGGGAGGGCGGGGGCGTAGGGGGCTGCGGACGGGGGCTGGGCGCGGCTGGGGGCAGGCACCGCTGACCCTGACCCTGAACCTGACCCTGAACCTGGTGCTGGTGTTGGCCGCGCTTGTGGAGCTGCTGCCGCCGTCCTTGCTGGCGCCACCGAAGCCGACAGCGCTGCTGCACGGTAGGCTGGAGCTGTTGCCGCCCATGCCGGGCCTGCCGGTGGCACTTGCACGTGCTCGTGGGGTGGTACCACTGCGGCATTGCCGGTACAAGGAGCAGCACAGCCAGCCCCGTGTACGGGCTTGCCCTCTGCTGGGCCATGCTTAGCTGAAGGTGGTTCCCAAACACGCGTTTCGCACCCGATCCGGCCCCTCCTTCTCCTCAGTACAGCCTGTACCCCCAAGTTGAAGGCTGTGAGGGCCACACGCTGCGCCAGCTGCACACGCATGTCGATGCCCAGGGCGGGGTGGCGGGCGCCGTACCAGCTGCACAGTACGGCAACGGCCGCGAAGGTGGCAATGCCGTACAGCAGCTCTGCCCATGCAGGGGACCAGGCCTGGAGGGCGGGCGACGGGGAAGGGGGTGCGCGTGGGTTAACGGGGGTTTGGCGGGTTGTGGCCGCACCTCTTCGCGGCCATTCCCTAGTAATGGCGTGCAGTGCTGAGACGGACACTCTGAATGTTCTGCCTGCAGCATGGTGTCAGTCCCACGAATGTGAATCATGAACATATGGCCAATGAACACATGGCCAATGTGCATGTCGGCGTGCGCGGAGGGGCGCACGGAGCACGTCATACAAGGAGCACGCCTCACGGTTGCTTCCTACCTGGGTAGTCAGGAAGAAGGCAGCCTCTGCTGGCGTGTGCCTCGAAAGGAGGGCCGTAGCAGCAATGGAGCTTGGAGTGTGGCTTGGTCCCATCAGTAAATGGTTCAGAAAGGGGCCGGCGCGGAACAGGTAGGTGACCAAGGGTGCAGCTACCCGGGTGTACGTGGGGTAAGGAAGTAGCAGGAGGCAAACCGGCCGAAGCATCCATACCAGCACGCCGAAGCGGAACCAAGAGTCTGGGCGCGATATGCGGGAGATGTCATTGAGGACTTGGAGAGGGCGCGACAGCAGGTAGGTGGCTTGAACCATGGGGGTTGAGCCGCAGGGGAAACCGGCCAGTAGAGGCGATGATGTCGGTAGGGGGTGCGGCTCGACAGCACAATAGGGGGCGGCAAGTTGCGAGTAGCTCGTTATCGCGCAGCATGAGAGGAAGATGACGAGGGAGAGTTCTTGCAGGAACGGAAGCCCGTAAACAAAGTCTTTACTTGGTTGAGGGCTGACGCAACGGTTGCTGACGCGCTCGCCGCAAACTCTATCGCTGTTATGTATGATATCCTGCGCCTCGGAACACCTGCCCAGCTTGCTGGAACGCAGCATGGTCTTGGAGACCTAGGCCAGCAGCGTTAGTTTACAGGTCCGCTCTGACACGCGATTGCCGTCAGGACTGTTTCCAGTAGGATGTCATACTCATTTTCATAAGGAGGTACACTTCGAGTTGTGCTGCTTGGACACAGCTTACACATTGGGGCAAGGTGGACGCAAAACAAGAAGGCGTGTGCTTCGGCTTGATATTGCGCACATACGAAGCGAATGTATGATGTTTTTAGCAGTTGCTGTCCAGACGGATGAGCTTTGGGTGCATGACGCAGCGCGGCTCGTTGGAATGGCAGTACATGCGTAGTACAGGCGTAGTACAGGCATAGTACAAGCATAGTGCAAGCATGGTCACGCACACATCAGTGTTGTATCCTACTGATAAGTCCCATGGCAATATCCAGGCAGCATAGCATCTGGACCAGCGGAGGCGTACTGGTATGCGCACCCTGGCGAACCCCTCGTGCTGCTGCGGTGCCGGGTCTCCGCACCGGCAGTTGCTCTGGATGGGATCCACAACCAACATTGTTCGATCCAGCGCAAACACGTCTCTCTTGCTTAATGTCTCGAGATGTCCACAGCAACTCCCTGGCCTTGACGCACTACAGTACACCCAGCAACACTCCAATCCTCAACGCTTTCGACAGCCCCCTACTACAACACCACAGCCCTCCAGCAGGACCACTCACGTCACGCCTCTTTGTCCTTGCCCTGCCTCTGCTCCCCCGCCTCCACCACACCCCAGGCCCCTCCGCACACCCCCGCCTTGGCCCCGCCCTGGCCCCAGCCGCCCCAGAGTTCCTGCTGCTGTCGCCGTGCACCTGCTCCCAGGTAACATACACCCGCAGGTAGGTGTTGCAGGCCAGGGTGGTGGCGATGGCGAGCAGCTCGATGCGAACTGCCAGCAGCAGGGCGCTTGACCCATGGGTCGCTGCCCCGATGGCCAGGATGAGCGCCACGTTGAGGGGAAGCTTGGCCGCCGCCAGCAGGAGCGTTGACCGTAGGGGCACCTGCAGACGAGTGCGGGGTTACACACGTGACGAGGCTGACGTGCAACGGTGCACGGCAAGGTGTCCGAGGAGTGTCGGAAGGGTGTCGGAAGGGCCATCCCATCGTAAGTGGTCTGCCTGCCGCAGTGCCCTTCCATTCATCTGTTCCGTGCCGTACCGCCGGTGCCAGAAGCCGCTGTGGATGTCCCGCCACTCGTTGGCAGTTCCAAGTTCCACACACACCTCCTAACCCTGTCAACCTGCTTTTATCCCTGCTTGCTTGTGACCTTCTAAGGCACATTTTGCCTACTTCCCACACCCATCCACAACACACCTCCTAACCCTGCAGCACGCAGATACCCATCCGGCACGCAGCACACTGTCCGGTCTTCCCTGAAGCCCCCGCCCGCACCCTTCTACGCCTGGCCGCCACTCCCACACCGGCACATGCGCATCGCACCGCACTCGCGTGTGCACGCACTGGTCCGGTCTGGCGCGCGCCGGGGGGCAACCCGACACAGATGGTATAGCAAACAGCATTCAGCAAGAGCAGCCGGGCCGAGCTTCCAGCCGCCTAATCAGCGCAATCGCCTTCCAGGAACGTCTCCGTCTTCCAGGGTATGGCAGTGAGTGACACTTTCCTATTTGTTTGCTTGTCTGGGATTTCATGTATCCCACTTCCGCGCCGCATCCAAACACACCGGCACATGCGCCCCCGCTCACCACGTAGCCACGCGACGTGCAGTGAACTCACATGGCCCGAAGAGCAGAGCAGCCCATCCCATGTTTTCCCTGTCCACCCCTTCCGGTCGGGCAAGCTCCCAGCTCTCCTAGCCCACATTCCCACACGCCGGAACGCACGCACCAACCAGCACCAACTCACCACGCAGCCCCAGGGGATGGAGATGCCCTCCAGCACCGCCACCGGGGACCGCCCATGTACGACCGAAAGGTAGGAAACTGGGGCGCGAACCCCGGCACGCACGCCAGTAGCTTGGACCCCACGAGCGTGGCGTAGCGCAGCAGCAGGCACGCGCGCACCAGCGCCGGCTCCGCCCGCCGCCAGCGCGCCCGGACGCGTGGGTGCAGTAGGCACGTGGCAGCCAGCAGCAGGTTGGGTGCGAAGCGCAGCGCGAAGAAGAGGGACAGCTCCCGTCGGCGCACGGTGGCAGTGAAGAAGCTGAGCGCCTCCAAAACGTTCCTGTGGACAAGTAAAAAAAGAAACTACGACAGACAGTTTAGGAAAGCTACCAAGTCCTGTCTTCTTCAAGTGCATGAATCTGTTGCATCTGGGGGGAAGAAGCTGAGCGTTCGTGCGCAGCTGGCCAGGGGCGAAACCTTGGCGGGTCACACCGAAGATAAAGGTACGGTACCGCTGCCGCCGGTCGGCGTGTACGCCCATGCACGTGTGCATACGACAAGCAGGTCATCATCCTGGCTGGGCGTGTTTGCGGGCACCAGCCAGCATTTGCACCATCCACCACGTGCCCCACCTTGGCCCTCTCCCGCTCCCTTCCCGCGCACATCGCTCCCATGACCCTTCCACCTACCCCTAAGTTTAATACATAAATAATACATAAAAAATTAGAGTAATATATCTTTGTATCCTGTTCTAGCGCAATATATGCGTACCCGGCGCCCCCCAGTTACTCACAGCGTCATTGACTGGCTGGCATTCCACGCGTTAAGCCGCCGCCGCAGCGCCTCACGCTCCATCTCGTCCTCCGCTCCCCCGTCGCTATCCCCCACCACCACAGCCCGCAGCACCGCCAGCAGCGCGCGCAGCACGACCTGTGCCCTCGCGCCAGCGCCAGTCCCACGTCCGCCCTTTGCAGTTCCTCCTTCCGCCCCTGCACCCTTCCGTACCCCCTCCTTTTCCACACCCCCTCCACATCCCTCTGCCCCTGACGCACAGCTGGTCCCAGCGGCCCCTGGATTCCCTGGGCCGCCGGTGCCTACGCAGCCTGCCGCATCCCCCGCGTGCAAGGCGCCCGTGGCCGCGCCACCCGCCCCACCAGACCCAACGCCGTCCACAGCACCCACTCCACTTGCTCCACCGCGCGTGCCGCCACCTGCCCCCTCGCTGTCGCCCTGCTGCTCCCCCGCTGCCCCGCTACCAGCTTCTGCCTCCACATCCCCACTTGCGCGCTCCGAGGACGCCTCGGACCCTTGTCCAAGCAACGCAGGAGCCGATCCCATTGCAGCACCGAATCTCGGCCTCAGCACAAGCTCGTCCCAGTCCCTTTGCAGCCTCTCCATCGTCGCCGCCCAGCCTGCAACTCCCGCGAAGGCGTGCAGGTGGGGTATCAGGCTGAACAGCCGCCCTGCATCGGAGGTCACGCTCGTGCCCATGCCCCCCCCATCTTCGCCTGGAGCCCCCACCCCGAGCTGTGGTGCGTTTGGTGCCCCCTGCCCCTGCCGCTGCCGTACCAGCCATGCGTCGTACAGCCAGGAGCCCACGTCGTACAGCACGCGGTCCTGCTGACCGTCGTCCTGCGGCCAGTCGCACATGGCCTGCAGCAGCTCCGCACCGACCCGCGGGTCATCGGCCAGCAGGCCGATCTGTACGGCAAACGGCCGGTCCGCCCAACGGAAGTCGACCACCAGGGGCCCCGGAAAGGGCGGCAGCTGCAGCAGCTCCACATCCATGTTAACCCACACCGAGCGACGCACGCGCGATGCCCGCGCTGCTGCCGGCGCCCGCCCCTGCTCTCCTTGCACGCGGTCTGCGAGTCCTCTGGCTTGGCCCCCATCCTGCGGTTGCTCCTGCTCCCGCTCCGCATCCGGATCCTCCGCCCCTCGCTGCTGCTGCTGCTGTTGATAATGATGCCCATTCTCCTCGGTCGCTTCCACACCCTGCCGCTGGTCACGTTGCTGCTGCTCTCGCACAGCCCCGCCACGTTCCCAGGCAGCAGCAGCTGAAGCAGCAGCAGCAGCAGCAGCACGTGAGAGGACTCCCCTGCTGCCCTCCGCCGCTGGAAACAGCCGCACCAGCACGGGCAGATCGAAGCCCCTGCACCGGACCCTGGCGTCCAACAGCTGGAGGGCACTAACCTCGCGGGCCCCTTGGCCGCCCCCGCCCCCACCCCCGCCTTCACCCCTGCCCCCATTGCCTGGCGTAGCTGCGCCTCCTTCAACAGCCAGCCCTCCACGCGGCACCAGCACGCTTGCACGGAGTACAGGGCGCTCAGGAGCTCGCTGCTGCTGCTGCTGCTGCTGCTGCTGGTGCCTTGCCGTGCCGCCGCTGCTTCCGAGGGCATCGCTACCCCGTCCGCTGCCATCCTCCTCCCCCGCCGCCGCAGGCTGCCTGGGCCCACAGCACTCATCCCGGCCCTCCTCCCGGTGCAGGAACACCACCCGAGGCTCCAACGAATACACCAAAGGGGACGGCATCGGGGCCTCTGCTTCCTCCTCGGAACTACCGCTAGCCCCCCAGCTGTTGTCATCCCCGCCTTCCTCGCCGCCATCCCCGCCCCTTCCCACCCCGCCCAGCTCCAACACACGCAATCCGCTCGCAGGAACGTGCCGTCTCACGATCTGCTGCTGCTCCTGCTGCTGTTGTTGTCGCGAATGTGGCTGTGTCTGGTAATGTGGGCGCATCCGCCCGCGTTCCGCGCCGCCAGCTCCGGAGGACGCCGCCGCTTGGCTCGCCACGTGGACCCATGACCCACCACCGCCGGGCCCACTACCGGCACCAGCGTCAGAGCCATACACGGCAGCAGCTGCAGCAGCAGCAGCAACTGCGGCCACCCCATTCCTGCCGCCCCACTGGTCCCTGCCCCCTGCCTCCCCGCCAACGTCTACCCCTTCCCCTTCCTGCTCGTGGCCCCGTTGCCGCTCGTCCCCATGCCAGCTGCGCCCCACACCCCCTGCCCCCCACACGTGACCCGCTGCTTCACGACTGTGTGCTAGCAGACCGCTACCGACGCTGCCCAGCCCCAGCTCCCCATGCAGAGCCCCTCCGCGTTCCGGCAGTGGCAGTGACACAATCGAGCCTTGCTGCAGGTCGACTGCCGCCGCCGCCTCCACCTCCACCGGACCACCCAGACCCAGTGCAGCCACTAGCCTTGACAACGAGGGCACAGAAATGTCCTCACGGCCTCCCAATGCTGCTGCTTCCCCTCCTCGTGCCCCTCGTGCTCCTCCTGCTGTCGCATGCCTGGACGGTGGCAGCAGCTCGTTCTTACATCTACCAGCACCCTCAGTGCGACCCGCGGCAAGGCCCACCGCGCCCACTGTTGTGGCTTGTAAGCCCCCCTGGCCCTGGCCCGCCGTGCTCCCACCCCTGAGCCCACTGCGCGTGGCGGCGGCTGGCACCTCCAGCTGCGGCAGCGCTGGCCCGTCCGAGTCTATCACCAGCTCGATGCACCCCCGCCGTACGTACAGGCTCACGCCGGTATGCCCTTCCTTAGTCATGAGGTGCCGTACACGGTCCTCCCAGCCGGGGCCCAGCTGCTCGGGCTCTGCCTCATGGATCTTCAGCCGCTGCGTGACAGGCCTGGGGGTAGGGCAGGCAGGGAGGGAGGGACGGATGCGTGGATGCACACAAGCGGACCCGCTGCCCGTTGCTGCTGCACCGCGCATAGCCCGTGCAGCTGTACGGTGTACGGAACACGTCGCGCGCACCTGCAAGCGGGTCGGTAGGCTACGTACTTGACACTCGGCGTACTGCTTCCGCCGCTGCCTCTCAACAGGGCAGGGCCACCGCCTGCCCTGTCGCATGAGGGTGCAAAGCTGTCAGCAACGGCCAGTCCCCTGCTGCTCTTTGTGTTGCTGGCGCCTCCACCACAGCCATGCCCTGCCTCAGATGGGCCGGCTGCACACCCTGCAACGCGCGTGGCTCTGGCAGTCACAGGGTGTGCATAACTCGTTGCTGGGGTGGCCAGCAGGCCATCGTACAGCGTCCTGCTCCGCTGCTGCTCCTGATTCCCATGCCAGCTGACAGGGATGCTACCTGAGCTTACGTCCTCGCCTGATACCCTTCCTGAGCCGGTGGCTGCTGCTGCTGCTGCTGCTGCTGCTGCCGCTGCGCCGACAGGTTGCAGTTGGTTTGGCATTAACGTTTTTCCGTGACCCGTGGGTCGCTGTGGCGGTCGGTGGAAAGCCGCACTCATTGGCCGTCGTTGTCGGCGGACGAGCAGCCACAGAACGGCAAAGGCCAAGCTAGCAAGCGGAAGCAGCAGCATCGGCAGCAGCATCGGCAGCAGCACACGCCAAGAACATTCCAACTGCGGCCGAGAGGGGCAGGAGGGCAAGAGGGCAATGGCGATGGGAAGGCACCGTGGGCCACAGTCATGTGTTAACCGTGCAACAGGAGGGGCCCCTGGTTGTACCGCACGGTGCTGCTGACGGCAGCAGCGCAGCACGCGGTTTAATGCTGGTGCTGATCGTAACTCTGCAATGTTGTTCAGGACTCCTCCCCTGCACACAATGGTAACAGCTCTGTCGCACCGCACCTTGAATCCAAGGCTGTCGACAGGCGCTCCAAGGGGCTGTCCATGCATGGCCCATGGCTGCATACTGGGTGTCAGCCCCATGAAAGCCGCCCATTCGGCCAGGGCGTGCACCACTACCATAGAACACTGCTTGTTGTGTTAACTAGAGACCGACTGCAGTTGCATTGCCAACGTTGACTGGCTCTAGGGCCGCTGGCGGTAGTCGGTGTGAGCAGTTGGCGTCTGCGTCAGACGGGCTTCAACTGCGAAAATGGAGCGCCTTTCTTCCCCATACAGCTGCACAGTGTCTTGCCATGAAATGTTGCTGGTGCAGTCGGAAATATGTCGTTGGGCTGCCGCCTCGGGGGGGCATACTGCAATGGACGCGACTCCGTAAGGCGGGTCTCAGGCGTCCTTCTTGTCCCCGGACCGACAAAAAGTTATCAAAAATGCAGAGCTGTGCCTCCGATCAACTAGGGATTAGGCGTGAGCTGTCAGCGTGCGCTGTCTGCGCTTCATGTGCTGGTTTCTACGAAAAGAAGGCCAGACTCAAGGCACGAAGGCAGGCAGGAGGTGCAGGGTGTACTTTCAATAGTAAGCTCTGGGGCTCAATCCCATCGGTAGGGTGTCGCGCTCGTTGGCCCCCGTGCTGCAAGTAGTCATTTAGGCGATCCGTCTAATTTCACGACCATACCCATATTGACTAGTATGACACTGTATATGTGTCTGCGCATCTGTTTCCTCTGCTAACCGGCTGACGCGGGCCTGTTTTTGTGTCCTGCCCGATGCGTACGGGGTAGCCCATGTGCTGGTTACGAAGAACGGAAAAGGGACCACTGCAATACCTGGGAGCTCCACTAACTACGCGCTGCAGCTGTATAGTGCACTTGCAAGCCGGGTCCCAGGAGAAGCAGAAGACCGTAAGCCAGTGAACTCCTCTTTAACAATACAGACTTGTCCGCCAATGCGCTACAAAGAGAAAAATAGATAAAGCAAAAGTGCACTAATGATTAACCTTGTGCGCTCGGTCAACGATGATACCTTAACGACTCTGGCTCTTGAACGAGGCGCTGGAGCTTGCAGGAGTATGCTTGCAGCTGATGATTTTTACGATGTCCTGGCGGCTAAGGAGAGGCAGCTGGAGGACGAATGGAGGGCTGAGCACGGCGTGGAGACAGAGCCTACCCTGACCCGCACTCAGGAGCTTCGGGAGCGGTACCTACAGAAAGCCGTAAGTGTCCGAACTTTACACTCGAGAACCTCTTCCACTCCCACTTGGTTTTATCTGCTGGCATGTAGGGGATGCCGCCCCTGCGACGAGCTGGGCACGGGTACCTGGCACCTAGGGCTGCACCTGCGACGAGCTGGGCACGGGTGCTTACCTCCACGTTGTCTTTGTAGCATGGCACAGCTGTCGCCCACGGCCTCTTGAGTACCTCTCATGTGCTTCCCACTGAATTCCTAGGCTTATACGCATGCACTTCACCACGTAGCGCTCGCAACCCATCCCCGTCCCTCCCCAGTCCGGCCTCGGCCTGCTGTCCGGCGGGGTGCTAGCCGCAGCAACGTCGGCCTCCCCAGAGCCGCGTGGCACCCGGCGAGTGCGCTTCCAACAACACCACACCAACAGCACCAACAGCAGCCCCAGGGCCAGCAGCGGCAGCAGCAGCGGCGGCGGCAGCCCCCCGCGGCGGCCCCACACATCCCAGGCCCCCAGGCGCCACCGCAGTCCCGGGCGCGCCGCCCTCAACGCCCGCCCCGCCACTGCTGCATGGACCCCAGGCCTCAGTGCAGCACGCAACCGCACGAACTCCTCCGCTGCGGCGGCCCTTGCAGCCACCGAGCGGGCCCTGTTGGGGGGTCCGAGCCGGCGGCGGCGTGGTGGGCGCAGCGGCAGCAGTACAGGCCCATTTGGGTCAGACGTGGATGAGCGGTCCGAATCCGAGTCGGACAGGTCAGAGGAGTCAGACTCCTCGTCTTCGCCGTACTCATTGGGTTACGGAGCTCGTCCCTCGTCAAGTCGGTCTGCGGGGCACTCACGTGGCGCTCGCGCGCACCGCGGGGGCGGGTACGGCAGCGACCATGCCCTGGAGTACGGCGGGAGGCGGTACGGCAGCCCTGCAGTGGAGGGCCGGGGGCAGCAGTACGAGCGCCAGCTGAGGCTGATAGAGCGGGGGCGGCGGGGGCGGGGGACGGCGGCAGCAGGGGCCGGGGAGGAGCCGACGGTGGCTTTCTTGAGGACGTGGAGGGCCATCAAGAACAGTGAGTAACCCATGCGATTGCTCCAGGCTTGGGGTGAGACGGCATGGTGCTGCGGAGGGGCATGGTGGAACGGGTTTGACGAAGCCGTCCGACTCCGGCCTTGGCATGCCTGTTTGCGACAGCGCGTGGGCTTGGGGCGCATGGCGTCTGCTTTTGCACGGGGGCTGCCTCTTACTCCCTGCGCACACCTCTCACGTGTGGATCAGCACGGCCTGCGCCTGTTGCGGCTGCTGGTGGCTGTTATGTGCACCTAACCCAGGCCCGTATGTGGCGTGGCCCTAGTACCCTATTCGACGATTCAGCTTTCCGGCGACGGTTCAGCTTTCCGACGCCACTGTCTGTGTCTGCCATGCCGCAGGGGAAGCGCTCCATCGGGAGGTGGTGCGTTTCCTCGTCTCCACACCAGGTGGGATGGAGGGCTTATGGGGCGATGTGCCGTAGAGGCTCAGCAGGAGCGTGGGCGATGGGCACCTGTGCCTTGCAAGGTCACCTTTGATTAGCCCCACACGAGCCCGTAGGGATGGTCCCGGCCACCTGTGTCACTGCGACGAGGAAGCGTGGCATCGGGGGCGCGTGACCCTTTGTTCGTTTATCAGGCTTGTCACAAACGGATGACCCGCCCAGACCCAGCATGTGGGAAATGCCCGTGCGGAGCCATGCCTTGTTGCCAAGCATGCAGGGGCTGTGCTCTACTAACTTGGTTACCACCGTAGACGGGTGTGGGTGACAAGGTTGTGCGCATGCTTGCTAACACAGTCATTTGATGTCAACTTCTGTTGCAATGCAGAGGAGCTGGAGGACCAGGAGGGCAGCAGGTCGCGACAGCCCCCGCCCCCACCGCTTGCAACCCCCGCGTCTCCCCAGCCCCCGTTGCCGCCGGCCCCTTCCCCCGGCGTTGGGCTTCAGAGCCCACCCCAGCTGTCCCAGCAGCCGTACAACGCGCTGGGGTACGGCACAACCGCAACTGCCGTACAGCCGCCAGCCCTGCCGTACAGCCAGCCTGAGGCCCACCAGCATCGCAGCTACTCGTACCACGCAGTCAACCAGGGGACGCAGGCACCCAGTCCCCGCACCACCGCCAGCGGTGGTGGCGCTGGCTTGGGCTCCACTCTCGGCACCGCACGCGCGGTGCCGTCGCAGGACTTCGTTTTCCACGCTGCAACCTCCTCGCCACCTTCCTCCACGCCTCCGCCAAGCGCCGGCGGCGTCCTCCAATCCGCCCCATCCTTCCGCCGACTCGAGGGTCTGTCCATTGACATACCCGAACCCGACACCCCCAGGTCCCTTGCCGCCAGCCGCCGTACTTCGTCCGTACACCCTGCTGCGGCCAGCCCGCGGTCGACGGCTGGCGGCGGCAACAGTCTTGCTGATGGCCGGCCCAGCGGCGGCTCAGTCGCGACGGCGGGGAGTGACGTGGCCGGGGGCGGTGGTGCACGAGCGGGCATCTGGCGCACGGGGACGGGGCAGCTGAGTTTGGACGGGTGGGTCGGGGCGCAAGGGGGCCGGCCGGATGCGACCTTTGCGCAGCTGCGGACGCAGCAGGATACGATATCGAGGGACGTGCAGGCGGTGTTGGCGCGGTTGGCGCAGGTGCGGAGCAAGCTTGGAGACGGTTAGAGTCGTTGGGCCAATAGGCATGTTGGATGGGGAATCGGGACAGGAGATTGTGAGCGCGCTTCATGTACCTCCGTGGGGACCAGCAACAACGAGGGAGAGGTGATGGTCAGTACCTGGCTGTACATTACAGCCCGGGGGAGCTCCCCTGTTACAGCCAGTGTGGGTCGTAAAAGAGTGTGCGTTACGCTGCTACGCTGTACTGCTACTGTTTCCCAGCTTATTATGTGAAGTGTAAGCTGTGAAATGTAAGATGGCACCCGGTGGCCCCGAGACTGTAACCCTGTGGTCTGTGTTTGAGAAGCTGCACCTGCGAACTGCTAGTTTCCCTGTATTCCCTTACATCACCTGTGGAAGTCTATGCTGAGGCGCATACAAGAAGAGACTTACCCGTAGCTCCAGCGGTACCAGCGGCGTCACAGTGCGCGGCACACAGGCGCAGCTGCTTGCACTGTGCACCCCTCCGTCCGTGCCACCAGCGTCCCCATGTTTCCCTGACGCCTTATTCGAGTCCCTCGCGCTTTATGCGTACCCCTCCGTCCACGGTTCGGCATTCCTGGCCGCCCTCACGGCCAGTGCGCCAAGCCCTTGCATTGAGCTGTAATACCTAGATTGTATGTATGGATTTACAGTTTTGGCCCCCTTCCAGGGCGCAGCCTCGTCCCATAACGGGGCAGGGCTGGCTCCGGCAATCAGGGACACGGGGTTTCCCACCCCTCTCGCTGTACGGTTAGGAGCCAAACAGCTCCAACGGGTTGGTAGGCCGCAATTAGAACGGGCCTCAAGTTTCACCATATCTCAGCCTGGCCCCGCCCCCACGCAGCTTCCCGTGGACGCACACCCACAGAACAAACAGCGTCTCTACCCGTGGCCCCCACCTACCCTCCTACCAGGGAGGAAACCGGACACGAGGCAGCTGTACGGGGGAATTAGCCATAAGCGGCCCCCCGGATGCTGCTTTCGCTCCGCCCCCCTTTTAAACACGTGAGCCTGCCACCAAACAAAGGCCCCACTAGCCCCACAGACGCACGCCGCACGGAAGCACCCTCCCCCTCAGGCAGGCAGCCCAGACAGGACAGGCAACGTACATGTACTCAGTTTTTGGGCAGTATCCGCCCTTCAGTTCGTGTTATGGGCATCCGGCCAGTTGCACATAAGGCGGCCGTCCACCACCCGAAGCCAGGGGTGGTCTGCGTCAACCCCGTCCCACCCCGTGCGTGGCACCCCTAGAGCTGCAAAGGCCCGCAGATGCGCCCACATGCTAGCCACCGCCCTGCGGGAGGCCTGCGATGCCAGGGACTGCCACTGGGGGACCGCCGCGCTGCCCCGCAGCTCCCTCACGCGTGCGTGCATAAACTGCCTCCCCACCTCCATGGCTTCCAGTGCCGCCAGAGCCACCACCTCCCACACGCACTGCTGTGCCCCCGAGGGTGCCCTAACCAACCACATCTGCTCCCTCCGGATGCCCTCCCCTGCTGGCCACCCCTCTTGCACGCTCCCCACTCTTGCACACTCCCCACACCTAGATTGCCTCCGTTGATGGGTGCAACCCAGAGCCGCAGGGTGCAACTGTGCTTGCACCGTTGCATGTCTTCAGGATGTCGGATCAATTCAAATGTTACGCGTGGCAGGCAGGTACAACTCTCCATGCATAAGGGCCGTGGGGCTCGATGCACCCATCAGGGGACTTCGCTTTGCTTGGTCCACAGCTCCACACTTGTCTGATGGGTCAATAGCTCCGTACGTCACTCACTATTGAGGTATTCGTTGCAGCCGGAGGAGCAGCGGGTATCAGGGGCAGCATGGCTAGCCGCTGTCATTCGTAACCCTGTGCCCATCTGCTCGTCCAGCCAGGATATCCCCTGTCACCAGCCTGCACCAGCCTGTCTGCGGGCGAAGCCCCTTACAGAGGCCGTACCCTGTAATTGAGCGGACCAAAGGTAAAGGACATTGAAATGGGCTTTTAGCTCAGAGAGTAATGAAAAGCCAGGCACAGAATTGCACGGCGGGTTACTCGTCGTAACAGGTTACTTCTCGCCATCAACCTCACACGAATACACAGGCAAGGCGCATAATTTGTTAGGCAGTTATGTTTTACACATGACACACTAATAAAAGAGGAGGCATTGGCCTACCTGACAACAGTTGCAAGCTGGGGAGTCGGGAGTCAGGAGGAGTCAGGAGCCTGAACAGATGACCGCAGATGATACTACTGATGAGTATGACATTGTCATTATTGGAGGTGGACCGGCCGGCCTCGCCGCAGCCTGTGTCTGCGCTGCTGCCGCATGTCGGGTGCTAGCACTTGAACATGTTGGGCCGACAGGGGCTCCTACCCTTGACCCAATTCGTAAAAGTCATAAAGGTGCGGTCATATGTGCTTGTTTTTGCCATGAGGTAGCACTGAGCGCTCTGTACGTCACATAGGGGGTGCCTGCTCACCTTCCCCACCTCGCCTCGCCCACCGCAGGCAGCCCAAGTTGCTGCTCCTCACAAACTGGTCTTCCCGGACGCTTGCTCGAACGTGACTCGGTACGGACCTCGTAGTGCTCTCGTCATGCCCCCAGCCTGCTGTCAGGTCCAACAAACTGTTCGCGTTCACAGCCCGGCCCACGACAGACACAGGCATCGCACAGCCGCTTTATGCTTGCGTTTAAAAATAATTAAAGTAATTATATCAATGACAACAAGCCGTGATTGCCTCAACCCTGCCGACAGGTTAAAACTTTCGGACCTGGTGACAGTGTCGTCGGGACAGCTGCGCACGCGCAGACATCGTACATTTGCAAAGCTTCACACGATAAACTCTCAGACAAATGGCGGGTATCGTTCAGCGACGCGGCCGCTGGCGGCCTGCGCAAGACTGCTCTGGCGCGCTACCTAGGGATCCATGGCTGCGGCCAAAATATTGCAGACCCGCAGTGGGCGCCCTTCCTGGACCCGGAGGTGCGGCTTTTGCTGGCGAAAGAAGCATCACCTACAGGCCAGTGCAGTGGCGGGGATCATGGAGCAGGCGCTTGTGGCAGCAGTGGCGATCCCCCGGGCTGCTGCTGCTGCTGCGGCTGTGTGCCCATGTACCGAGGCATGCTGCACCCGGAGCTGCCGGGACTGGCGTTCATAGGGTGGCAGGTAGGGAAAACGGGAGCGGGGGCAGCGGAATTGGAGTCTGGGTCAGTGGAGATGCCGATGCAAGCCCCACCTTGTTTTACGGTAAGAGTGCTCCGTGCCCTCGGTCCTCGGTCGCCAAGGGGGCAGCAGGGGTGCGCAGTAGTGCCTGTCCACTGTCTCAGCATCCGACATGTGCAAAACCCATCTTTACGCGCAGTCACGCTACCCCCATGCAGGCTGCGTCCTCCGCAAACCAGGAGCTGCTGCTGCAGCTCCAGGCGCAATGGCTGGCGGCACACCTGGCCGGGCGCCTGATCCTGCCGCCGCCAGAGGACATGCGTGCAGAGATGGCACCTAGCCCAGCCTCACCTCAGCTGCGGGGTGAAACTGCGGTCACCGTGATTTCCCATCAAGGGCCGCCACTGCTGCTTCAACAGCAGCTGCAGTTGGAGGCGGTGGAGCGGTGCATAGACCAGCTGCGGGGAGACCTGGTCGGTGTAGGGGCCTTTCCCGGGCATCAACTGCAACAGCACGTGCAGCAGCAGGAAAGCGAGCAGCGTGCGCAGGAGTGGTTGGAAGACGGGTCCTCCCAAATGCCGCCGCAAGTACCCACCCCCATTCCTGCAGAGCACCCGTTCTGCCCCACGACTCCGACTGCCGCCGAGCCTGAGTCTTCTTACCATGGGGCGGGCGCTTCCACAGCCAAGAAGGGCAAGTTCCTCGCGGGCTTGCTGCGCAGCCTGCGGTGCTTTGGCAGCCCCTATGCCGTCGCCGGTGACCGCGAGTTACATCAGGATGGTCAGCAGCGGTCGCAAGGGCGCAGCAAGCAGGGTGGTGCGTCCCTGCACACGGCTCAGAGCACCCCTGGGGAGCGAGCAACGTGGTCGGATGGGGACGCCACTCCAAGGAGCGTCTGCAGCCCTGAGCCGTCCTCGCACCGCCACACTCACCGCATCCAGGCTTCCCAACAGGGCAAGATGCCGCGTCCCGCGTCTCAGGGCGTGCTGTCCGCTGTGGGCTCCTTCCGCTGGAGTCCCCGGTGGGGTGGCGGCGGCGCCAAGAGCAGCAGGGGCTGCGATGGGGCAGGCCTGGCGCAACGGGAGCGCCCGTCGGCAGGTGGCAGCTGCAGGGCGTCACGCGACAGCTGCAGGAGCAGCAAGGCGGCCCGCGGAACTGGTGTTGCCGCAGCAGCAGCAGCCAACGGGGCCGAGAAGCGGGGTTCAAGGGGTGCGCTTCCCCGCGGAATGCCGCCGTCGGTCGAGCAGCAGTCCAGCCCCCGCGCACACCGGGTAGGCGATGCCCTGCCTTCGACCCCGGTCTCCATTGTAGTGGGTGGCCTGTGGGATACGGGCGATGTGGTGCGAAGCGGCAGCCTTACGGTCGTCAATGAGCTGGAGGATGAGCATCCCCACGGGGGCCAGAGCAGCAGGTGGGCGCATGCGGGTGCAGGGTAGCTTCTGGTTACACCCGGTGCAGGAAAGCTACAGCACAGTGGTTCGGTGTTTCACCTTGGAACCACTGAAAGACAATGTCATTGCCCCCTACTAGGCACTGCTGCTACGCGCGCGTTGTCCGCTATCCAAAATCAGCATCGACTCAAACTGCCGCCCGGTGTCCTTGCAGGGTTGGGCGCTCCTGCGCACCGCTACCAGCCCCACACCCATCCGCTGCCGTGGCCATGAGACGGAGCTCCGCGCCTGGATTGCCCGTCATCTCAACGCCTGACAAAACGCGGGGCAACTGGCAAACCGCGGCCTTGGCCGTCTCTGTCGCGGCTGCCGACGCCGTCCCTGCTGCCTTTGAGCATATCCACACTTCTGCCCTATTCCAGGAGCAGCCCGGTGACACCCTGGGGGGCAGCTGCTCAGCGCACCGCATCTCCGGCACGGCAGCTGCCTCCACGGCAGTCAACCCACAGCCAGCGGCAGAGTGCACCAGCAAGGGTAGGCGGCTGCTGCGGCGCTCCATCACCACCGCCGTGCTGCAGTCCCCCAGCATGCTGACAGGCTCCTCCAGGGACATCCCCTGCATTAGCGATTTCACCAACAGTACCAAGGCTGCAGGGACACCCAAGCACCGGCTCAGCATTGGCCACGGCATCCTGCCTAGGTGTGGCGGCCTTGGTGGGGGCTGCGAGGCCCTGCCGTACAGTCAGCTCGGTGGTACGGCAGGGACGGCAGCGGGACCGGGGGCGGCGGGACGCGCTGCAAGCCGGAGGCGGCTGTCTCTGGCTGGGCGCCAGAACCAGAGGGGCAGTGGAGGTGTCGAGCCCCCAGACGATTCGCAGCAGCAGCAGCAGCAGCAGCGGTGGAGCGCGAAGCTTGCACGCATGACGGAGGCGACGGGGGTCGACATAGACATCCTGGTGCACCTGATGGGTCCGCAGGACGGCGGGGACGGCGGGATCCCAACGCTCGGGCCCCAGCAGCCGCAGCGTCCCGGCGCCGCCCCGCCAGCTGCTGCCGCCAACACCACCACCTCCCTGACCAGCAGCGCCACCGGCATCACCGACCCCAGCGCTCCTCTGTCGTACTGCCACCGTGGTCGCGGCGGCTCTGCCAGTGGCGGCGGTGACGACGCCACCAGCGACCCGCATGCACCACTCTTTGCTCGTGCATCTGCACCCCAAGACATCCCCAGCACCACCGCTACCGGCGAGGACAACACAGCAGGCCTCTCTCATCACCCTGGACCCACACTAGCCTCGCCGCCAATCCCCAGCCCTCACGACCCAGCCCAAGCCCGCCCCCGCGCCCGCGCCCGTCCCCACGCCCGGGCCTCCTGGACTGCAGGCCCCACGGTCCCCATGCCGCCAACCTACGCCTTCAGCCCTGTCGCAAGCAGCCACAGCAACGCGGTCAACGTCAGCAGCTTCGCAGCACCTTCCGCAGGAGCCGACGCAGTGGGCGAGATCCGGGCCTACATGGACGCCTTGCGCACGCACCTCAACAACCCCCGCCTCGTACCGTTCCCAGCGCCACGCGTCTCTGCCCCCACGTTGCCCCTCCCGTACCGCGGCAGTGCGGCCGGTACGCCACCAGCCCCCGGCCCGGACAGCGCTAGCGGCGTCTTTGCAACTGCATATCCTGAGGATTCAGCAGCCGTGCGCGGGAATTCCGCCGGTGGGTTTCCTGCCAGCGGCGCCGCCGCGTACGTCAAGATTGTACCGCTGTACGGCACGACGGCGGCAGGCCAGACCCATGGGTCAGCGACCCCAGCGACGGCGGCAGCGGCGGCGGGCGCTCAGCAGCAGGCATCGCGCCAACCCCGCCGCGGCGTGCGCCGAGCGCAGACCACCGCCAACCTGCTGCACCCACAGGAGGTCATTCCGGAAGGGGAGCTGCTGCTGCCGGCGTCCGCCGGCCAGTCGGGCGGCGCCTCCCGGCCCAACGCAACCTCCCGGACCTCACACTCATTCACGAATACCAGCACGATGCCGCCAGGTTCCCCAGCAGCATCCGAGGCCCGTTCACCACGGCACGCATCCCAAGAGGCGGACGCAACAGCGGGCCAGCAAGGGCAGCAGCAGGGCCGCAAGCTTAAGGCATGGTCGCCCGTGTCCTTCCTGCGCCGCCGCCGGCCGCCTGCAAAGGCGGCAACGGAGGCGGACCTGCGCAGTCGCGGCGAAAGCCCTGACAGCTCCGCCGGTAGCATCCCCGTGGTGCCTGCTTCGCCCACCATTGTCGTCGAAGGACCGCCGCCTTCGCCTGCTGATGCTGGTGCCGCTGTGGGGCCGCCTCCCTCCTCGCCGCTTGCCGTCCGGAAGCTGCAGCCTGCAGCGATTGCTGCGGGAGCTGCTGCTGCTGGCGTCGCCCTGGGCGGCAGTGTGACGGCCGGCGCGAGCCGCCTGTCGATGAGGACATTCGCCGCTGCGGCAGCGGACAGCCCAACGCCAGCGCCAGCAGGCCCCATCGCAGCGGCGGCAGCAGCAGCAGCGGCAGCAGGTGCAGAGGAGTACGGTGGTCCGCTGCTGGACCCCCGTTTCTCCATGGTCTTAAACGCACAAGACGACGAGCGCAGCAGCCGGGAGCGCAGCAGCAAGGACCGCAGCAGCAGGGACAGCCCCGGGTCGTGCACGACCGGAGGCGCGGAGGGCAGCAACGGCCGGAGGGCCAACCGTATGCTGTCAACCGCCTCGTCGTCCGTTGCCTCCCTGAGCACGTACGTCGTGCCCCGTAGCACGCTGTACCCTGCCGCCGCAGACGCATATGACGAGCCGCAGAGCGGCAGATTAGTCAAACACGCAGCGTCCCGCCACCGACTGGGGTCCTCCAGCACCCAAGCCTCAGCTGGACCCACCACCGGCAGCAGCGGCACTGCCGGAGGCACCAACGGGGCCAAGTCGGACCGTGCGAGCGCCACCCGGGGCCTGAGGATGTTCACCAAGTCGACTAGCTGCAAGGAACGGGACAGGGGAGGCTCCAATCGTGCCAGCCAGGGGCAGTTGGAGACCGCGCCGGAGGGCTTCGAGGATGCCTTGGTGGGCGGAGGATCAGGCGCCCTGTGGCGTGTACTTGCGGCCAGGGAGAGCCACTATGGGCCAGGCAGCCCCGTGGCAGTTAGCACCCCCAAGCGCAGCAGCGGCCGCCTGTTTGGGAGGTCGACCAGCGGTAAGGACAGGGAGCAGCAGCTGGGGAGAGAGACGCGCGGGTCGTCGCCTCGCCAGTCGTTGGGGCTGCTGGAGGCCGCGGCGGCGGCGGCGGTTTTGCCGTACGCGACGCGGTACAGCAGGGCGGGCTTGGGAGGGCCCGGGGAGGTGACCCGTGGGTCTGCCTGCACGGAGGGAGACGAGGGGCAGCGGGGGTCCTTGGGGCAGCTGCTGAAGCTGACCGGCGCTAGTACACCCCTGAGCAGCACCAACAGCACAACCCAGTGCGCGGACACCACCAACAACTCTGGCGGCTTTGCGTTTGTCAATGTTGTGCGGTCGGCACAGGGCTGTGCAAAACCCCTGCAATTCCCAAACCAGCAGCAGGGGCCAGGCAACGCTGGTGGCTCCCAGCCGTTCGAGTCCTTTGGCGCGTCACCGGGGCGCGCTGCCGGCGCCGCCAGTGCCTGGAGCTTGGCCCAGAAGCTTGGCGAACAGCTGGGCCTGCCGCCACCCTCTGCCGTACAGTACGACGAGGAGGAGCAGTACAATCAGCCGTACAGCTTGCCGTGCGGCGGGCGCTCAAGCGCCGGCGGCTTCAGAGGGCTGGGTGTTGCTGGGGACAGGGGCAGTGCCATCAGCATGGCGGCCGCAGAGGCGCTGCTGACGCTGCGGGGATCCCGATGGTCGGAGGCCGCCGCCGTGACTGCTGCTGCAGCGGCAGCAGAGGCAGCTTCAAATCACAGCCCAGCGGTCCCCGCTGCAGACAGTGGCACGTGTGGACCCCTGTCAGCAGCGTTGGAGAATGGGCTTGGAGGGCTCTTGGACAGCTTCCAAGCAGATGTGGGTGCGGCGGGCGGTGCCGTACCAGCCGCCGGGGCCCGCTCCTCGCCGTACGACTCTGACGATCACGCGGGAGAGTACGACACGCTCGAGGGCTTACTAACCGGCGAGGTCCTGACTGGCACGGTGCCCCAGCCTCAGCCTGACCACCAGCAGCAGGAGCAGGGTTCTCCTGCTTTTGACGACGCGGGTGGTAGCCGTGAGGGCGCCCCATTTGCTGCTTCCTCGCCTTCTGCAGCGGCAGCACACGGGGCTTCCCTCAACGCCCCACAACGCGCGCAGCAACCCAGTATCCTCGTCCCGCCGCCCCCGCTAGCCCGCTCCAACCGTCCCCCGCTGCTGCGCCTGTGCACCGGCGGGCGCATCCCCAGCCCAGCCACCGCCACCGGCGCTAGCACTGACGGCCGAAGCAGTAACAGTGGCGTGTCTTCGTTCCTGGCCAACTCCCTAGATGTGGTGAGCGGACGCTCAGAGCCCGTTCGGCTGCCTGTGCGACTCAGCCGGACTTCGCCCGTGTGGGGTGCGGTCAAGTCCCTGCCCCGGCGCATGACGTGGACGAGCGAGCAGCAAGCCGCCGGAGGATCAAGCTCAGGGGCTGTGCCAGGAACAGGCGGCGGTGCAGGCGGGCGGCCGTCGGGGTCTGGGGCGGTGGCGGCGGCGGATGTAGCTGCGGACGTTGGAGCGATGGTGGATGGGAGGGCGGCGGGAGGAAAGCGGCTGCCCATGTTCAGGTGCGCCGATGGTTGTGTTGTGAAGCCAAGTGCTCATGCGCTTCACTTGCGGCCGTGATACTGGATGTCTGACGCACCGATCTGACAATATGCTTGCGCCAATGTTAATATCATGCTTAAGTCCGTCGCCTGCCTTGGCAGACTCCAAGACACTGTTGGCAGTCCTTTTGCCCCCGCAGCTGGCACCAACCCCTGTGCCCGTCAACCAAAAGCACACCACCATCATCATGCTACTGTCCCCAGTGCCACCCGTCCCTATTCCAGCCTCCGGACCACACGCCACTCATGCCAACATCCTGTGCCACCCGTCCACATTCCGGCCTCCGGACCACACCCCGCTCATGCCCGTGCCAGCGGTGTCCACCTCCCATGTGCTTGCCAGGATCGGACTCCTAGCCCCTGAAGCCTGCTCACGTCTTGGTGCCCCCCACAGGCGCTCATACACCGATACCATTGCCTTGGACACGCTAACCCACCTGCACCTGTGCGCTAACCCACCTGACCATAGCCCACGTCCGCTTGTGTGCCCCTCCCACATTAACCGACTGCAGGCGCTCCCACACCATCGCATCTGACCCAGACCAGCAGCTCGCCTCAGCCCTCCTGGGCACCCGCGCCCTCAGCCCGCCCCTCAGCCCTGCCTCAGGCCTCATCCCCACGCCGTCCGCCCCGCCACTGCGGTCGCACCAGCAGCAGCAGCAGCACTCGCAGCTAAGCCACGCACTAAGCCACGGCCTTGGCAGCCATGCGCTTGGAGCAGCTGCGCCGCCCTTGCGCGTGTCGTCCCCCGCCGGCAACATCCTGCCTCCACACCAGCACTCCAACGGCCACCAGCACGCACCCCACCACCATCACAATCGCAACCTTGACCTGGATTTAGAGTTGCTGAACGCGGCCCGTTGGTCGGCGGCGCACCGGGAGCTTGCGACACACAAGCAGCACCCCAACAACAACCATCACCACCACCAGCAGCCGTCGCAGCTGCGCAGGGTGAACACATACGCGAACGTCAACGGCTCATACTCAGCCGGTCAACAGCCCAGTCCGCGAACGGGCGCACATGCGCATGGAGCAGGTGGATCGGGGCCCACATGGCACCAGCGGATCAGCGGAGCTGGAAGCTCGATGGGGGATGGGGGCGGAGAGGACGGCCGCTCGACCAGTGGCGGCGTGGATGTGGGGCCGGTGCGCCGGGGCCCTGCGTGGGCTGTGCGGCAGGCGAGCCAGGCGCGGCAGGACCAGCTGGTCAACCAGGTGGGTGTGGAGAAGCGTGTGGGTTAGCATCTTGCATGGGCTGTTGGCCACGTGTCCGGTGGCGGCGGGCTGTTTCCAGATAGTGTTGCTGGTCATCCAGGTGGGTGGTGAGAAAGGCATGGGATAGCATATTGCATGGGCTGTTGGCCACACGTCCGGTTGGGGCTGGATGTTCCCACTTTGTGTTGCTGGTCAACCAGGTAGGTGGGGAAGGGGAAGGCACCTTGGCATTGAAGGATAGCCCCTAGTGGGTACGCGGAAAACGTACCCCTAGTGGGTACGCGGTACGCGGAAAATTTACCCCTGGTGGGTACGCGGAAAACGTACCCCTGGTGGGTACACGGAAGACGTACCCCTGGTGGGTACGCGGAAAACGCACCCCTGGTGGTATAAAACCAGGTGGAGATGGGCGGTGGAGGGACCAAGGCCAGCTCGGCGTGGGTGTGTGGACCATGCTCGCGTGTGCCTGCCGGTCCACACAGGCCCACAGTACACGCATCTCCTTTTCGTACCCGAATGTCCCCATAACCCATTTCGCCATTTGCTGACAGTATGATTTGCGCCGTCGCAGGTGTCGTCCTGGCTGCGTACGGCGCTGGCGGCTCGCTCGGAGCGCCGTCGTAGCGGTACGGGGCGGGTGTCGCACACATCGCTGCCCGCGGGGGCCCCGGGGGCGCCAGGGGAGGGCCCCTTCGGGCCCGTGGGCGGGGGCCGGGCCACCACCTCAGCGCTGGAGTAGAGGACATGGGCTGGTGCGGGTGGTGTGGGGCTGCGGGCTGGGCTGCGGCCGTTAGCTGGCGCGTTGACCCATGAGCATGTGATTGATTGCGTCGTGATAACGTACAACATATGAGACAGCGAGGAGATGGGGCAGGCGAATGAGCAGCTTCATATAAAAAGAGGAACACTGCATTCGCTGAGGAATGCTGCGTGTGTAACGCGCGGAGGCCGTCAGCTAGGCCCTCTATGCGAGGGAGGAGTGGACGTACGACGTGGGCTTATGAGACAGAGGGGTGGTGGCATTCGGCATTTTGTGTTTCATTGGTGCAGAGTACGGCTGCGGTGCAGCCAGTAGGGGTGCAGTGAGCTGAACGACTGACTCATTGAGCTGGAAAGCAGCTCAGCTGAGAGGCAATGGCGCTCCGGTGACGACGTACGGTACCGGCAGCAGCTGCCGATGGCTGCCAGCCACACGCATAGCAGCAGGGGGCGCTCCTGCCGAGCGTAGTGGCAAGTTCGTTATCTTGATGGTCTGTCCTAACAGGTCCTAAGTGTACTTCACCACGTCAGCTTACATTGCGTACGTACCCGGCAGTGCGTCTGCACATCGGCGTCTAGCGCAATAAGCGCTTGTCTTGGGTTGTATTTTATGTGATTCTTGGAGCACCTGCGACATAGGTTGCTATCACGCCACGTTCACGTTCTGTCTTACTGTATTAACCATTGTGTCTTACAGGCACAGCCATGCAAACCTCTACTCGGAGCCCCCTATCAGAGCTCGCACCTTACCTAACCACCACCAAAGCCACGCAGACAACCTCCTTGCGTTGTGGAATCAGTAACACTAATAACCGGCCAACCCTCGGAACCTAAAGGGTACACGACGTGCACCGGCATGTGCGGCTGCATGGCGCCGTAAGACCCCGCCCCCTTGCCGTACACTCTCCGGCCCTGAGCCCTGCCGTACACACACCGGCATGTGCGGCTGCATGGCGCCGTACCCACCCGTGCACCGTTGCATCCCCACCTGTGCATCGCTGCTGCTGCTGGCGCTGTGACAGCAGTGTCGCAGCCGGCCAGGCAGCTGTTGGTCGCTGACTGGTGATGAGGCAGGGCACCCACGCCAGCCTGCTTGTGCGCCCCAGCCCCCAGCCCAGGGGCGGTTGCCATGCCAGCGACTCCCCAACCGCTGCTGAACCCCCCGGCGGCAGAAAGGCAACCACATCCGTGCTGCCGCTGCTGTTGCTGACGTCGCGTCCGATGCCGCCCTCCACACCTGCCGCCCTCTCGGGACAAGGACGGCTGGCGAACGGCACTGGTAAGGCCAAAAGAAGGCCACGCGCATGGGTGTGTGCCAGTAACCAGGCTGAGAAGGCAATCGTCACCCTCACCCAGGACCCAGCGCAGGAGTAGAGGCCTTGCATGGCTGCGTGTGCTGCCCCTCACCTGGCATCGTTACAACGACACGCTAAAGCGCGGCCGTCCCCTTCGTGGGAGTGCGTTTCCGATGTGTGGTTGGTCGGCTACAACGAAGGCAGCCTCCGCTGCCCCCGCAGCCAACACAACGGCGTAAACAAGGTGGCGGCCAAAGTTGTCCGCTGCGACCGACATAAATTGAGCCGACGCCTCAACGAGGGCTGAGGCCCGCCGAGCCGATGCCTGAGCCGGTGCCCGAGCCGATGCCCGAGCCGATGCCTGAGCCCATGCGCGGGTCCAGTCATTCGAAACCTTGAGGACGACGTCAGCAATTGCCAGGCTGCCAGGGGAGACCCTACCTTGCCCCGCGAGCCCGCACTGTCTGTGCCGCCGTGCAGTGCCTGACGTGCTGCTGCCACCACCCGGCCTGGCTACAAGCTAAGATGGCTCCAGGAAAATGTGGAACCACGCCCTAGTAGTGGCAAGTCCTTGATATTGATGACGTTTTCCAATTCGTGCCTAAACGCACCAAATCAGAAGGCACCAAATTGCATTTTTGACATTGTATGTTCGTTACATTCCATGTACTGCATGCCGGCAGTGCGTTTGCACGTTTATGTCCAGCAGGACAAACAGCGCTTGCCTTAGATGGCATACTGTATTATTCTTAAGAAAAGTGGCAGCCTAGGGTACGTACCACCGTCCGTTCGGTTTCGGTGGATCCGACACCAGCCAACCGCCACAAAACCTCCAGTCGGGGGTCCATCTACGCATGGCTCCTGCCATTTGACTCTGCGCCAAGGCCCATCCACGTGTGGGGCCCGCCCCACCAGGCCCCACACGCCTGCTTGTCAACTCCCCTGCCGCCGGTGCCCTGAACCCAAAGGCATGCGCATACATACTGAACGCTCAAAGCAGCTCACAGACAACACAGGACTTGGACAACAACCGACTTGTATAGCCTTGTGACGCATGCCCGCGCCAGCGACCTTTAATCGCGATGGCACACAAACACCTGCCTGCACCACCATCCCTCCACCTCGCCGCGCACGCCGTTCCAAGCAAAGCGTCACATACATTCGCATGCACAAGGAACTTGCTATGGAACTTGCGTTTGCACCTCCCATCACCGCGTCCTTCAACACACTCGCATGCACAAGGCGCTTCCTGTGCCACGCACACACGCATGCAGTTAAACCGCTAGGTAACTGGAGATGCCATGCTTTTGTAAGCAATTACCCGCACTTGTTGCAAGGCCGCCACGCACTCGCACCACCTGCCGTACACCGTACTGTGCAGGGTGGTGATGCCCCCAACGGCAGCTCTCCAAGTGTGTAACAGCAAAGCCAGGACGAGCGCTGTGCAGCACCCCCCCTAACAGCCAACGTTTCAAAGCTCACACGTTACCTAGCCACCACAACCATCACAGCCACACAGACGCCTCGTTGAGTTACTATGGGCTCACGAGCGCACACACCTGAACAACCCTTGGACCCCGAGGAGCTCGCCCCTAACACCCAACGACCCAGGGCAACCGTTTGCATTAGCGCCTGGCACACCGGCACACCAACGGCATACGGTACCCAAAGTATGGCTTGTTTGGATCCACTGTTGCAATTCTTGCGTACGCAGTGTTGGAACAATGCGGAAGGCAGCGGCTGCAACCACAGCAGCTTTAAGCAGTACAGGCTCCCGCACAGCCGCCTCTTCACACAGCAAGCTGCGACCAACAAAAGGCGCATAACGGTACAGCCATACGAAAAAACCGCCACGCGCGCTTGAGCTTCCACTGTTCCAGGAAGGCCAGCCACATCCAGCTCAATTGTGGGTGCGTGCGGGCAGGAATGACGACGCAGGTACACTGGCACAGCAACAACCCGAAGATCACGAACGGTGCATCAAGGACACTACGGTACCAGCAGTCCGATCTGTCCCACACACACGCACCAACACAGCCACCAACACGGGCACCAACACACACACCGACAAGGGCACCACCACCTTGAGCTCCCCGCGCCAGGTGAGTGCGGTACAAGTGCCGGAAGCTCAACCCCCCAGCTCTGCGCACGGCACCAGCTTTTCGGCTCCCACGCTTGCCGCCGGGCCCAGTACTCAATGTACACACCTGCTAGCCCACCTGCAAAACAGTTGGCCCTTTCCTGCATGCTACGCGCTGCCTCAGCAGTTCCCTCCAACCCCCGACAGTTCTGCCCGATCAGATGCACCACCACACTGTGTCCCAGGCCTGTGGCCCGCGACGCCCACGCCATAGGCTACACCTCCACCTCCACCACCACCACCACCACCACCACCGCCGCCACCACCACTTCCGCTTCCACTTCCTCCTCTGCAACCGCTGCCGCCGCCAGCTCTGCGCTCTGGCAGCTCACGTAAACCGACGGCTCTGCCCACAGGGCACACCACCGCCAGCCCGCTGCTCATCAAAACCACACCGACAATCAGCCATTCTTACAGCTTTACCTTCCATCCCGTATACCAGCACACAATCATTACCTCAACCCACCACACGCAACAAGAGTAAGCCTTGCGAATTGTCATTTGTACAGCCCGTCTCCCGCCGCGGCTTGCGTTGCCAAAATGCACACCGCCCACAACCTCCCGCCACCCAGCCATACACTTTGCCCACCGTGCCCTACCTCCCACTGCCCCACGTCGCCCTGCCCGCCTTAGAGCCCGCCTCACAGGATGTGCAGCGGGAACGTCGAGCTGTCGTACCCTGTGTACGACCTTGACCGCGTTGACCGGCTTTGACCGCGCTGCGACCCCGGGCCCAGGCCTCCGAAAAATGGAAACAGGCCCTGCTGCTGCAGCTGCTGCTGCTGCTGCTGCTGCTGCTGCTGGTACAGAGTATCCCGCGCAGCCCCTGCCCCCATCCCCATCCCCGTTCCTGCTCCTGCCTGCTGCTGAACCGCCAGGCGGCTGGGCCGTACGAAGTCCGTGCCGCTCATGCCGAGCAGCGCGCCCGCCGCCGCCGCCGTATCGCTGCCAGGAAAGTACGGCACCGCCGCCGCCGCCGCGTCGAAGGCGTTGCCGTTGGCGGTGCCCCACGGCAGTGCGCTGGGACCGGAAGGCGGCGTACGGCAGCCGGGTCGCAAGATGGTGTCCTGTGCACCGGGGGGAAGGGCAGGTGGAGCAGGGGCCGGCGCGCGGTCGAGTTGCGCAGGGTAATGTGCAGCGGCGAGGCAGGTGCCGCCAGAGTCAGCATTGCGAAGATATCAATCCTGCTAAACGCAAGGTCGCGACGTGAGTTGCGCACATGTATCAGTGCTACTATGTTGGTCTGTGCAGCATCTGATGCTACGGCAGCCCCACCTGCAGCGCCCCGCTCTCCGCCAGCAGCGCCCTCAGCCGCCCCACCAGCTCCGGGGCGGTGGGGCGGGCCCGCGGGTCGGAGGACAGGCAGGCCTCGGCCAGCTCCCTGGGGGGGAGCCGTGAGGACGCAGTACGGTACGGTAAGTCCCGGCAGTGCAGACTACCCGAATTGAAACAGTACAGGCTATCTGGACCCGGCGAGGCCCTTAGACCTCTAGACCACCGCACGCCGCACCACAGCACGCTAACTGCCCTTGCTTGTGTTGGCTTCTTCCAGGCGCCCTCTGCGGCTTCAGTTGCGGGACGCTGAGAAAAGAGGATTCTGCACCAGGGCTGCCCGCCGCCCCTCCCACCTGAACTTGGCGTCCACCCACGGCGGGAACTCTGGGCGCAGGGTGCCCCCCGCCACGCCGTTGCGTATGTCGTCGCTCCGCAGGCCCAGGAACACGGGGGCTCCCGTAATCATCTCCCACATCACCACGCCCAGCGCGTACACATCTGCGCGGTGAGGGTTGCGTGATGGGGTAGCACGACATCAGAAGGTCAAGTGTTACAGCGTGTGGGTGGTGTGATGGCATCTGCCGTACATCGCAACGGTCAGCGTGTTTGATTGTCTGCGCGACTAAAAAGTCGGAGGCAAAAGGGTGTCGGTGGCGCGCCGTGCGTGTGTCAGGAAAGCATGATGGCGTACGGTTACAACACGCACTACACAACGCGCAGCGCATGAACGTCTGAAGGACGTGGCGAGCGCGTGACTGAATGACAGTATTAAAGTTCAAGCAAGCGAAAGCCGCGGCGTCCCGGATGGCAGCAGCGGCATGACGAAACTGCCATCGCTTTCCATGTCGATGGCCGCGAGGGCACGTGGTCAAGGCATCACAGCAAGGCCACGACTACGGTATCGTCACAAAGGCAGCAAGCGTAACGCAGTGACGCTCTCTAGGACGAGCGCCAGCTACCGACCCTCGTGGCTGTGCGCTTGCACACCCAACCGTGTCCCAGCACAGCTTTAACTGCGACCGGGTGACTCTCATCGGACCCCTGCTTAGCCATGCTCTCTGCTCCATCCCGCCGTCCCGCCTCCACGCTTCACTTCGCCGCTCCGCTGTTGCCCATCCCCCCACTCACCCACTGAGGCATCCATTCGGCTGCTTTCCGTGGCCCGGATGAGCTCGGGCTACATGGGGACAGAAGGAGCAAGGGGCGGGGCCGCCGTGAGGAAGCGCGGACGCTGGACAAGGTGCATCAGTTGCCATTGACGCCGCCTTCGATAGGAGCACGATTTCGGTCAGCTAAAGAAGGCAATGCCAAGAGAGCGACCGTCCAGGGTCGGCCATTCATGGCCGCGGGCACCCGACCAATTAACCTTCCGTTGGCCGCCGCCACCCATCGCCATGTGCGTCCACGTGGCTTACGGTGCGCGCTGAGCACCAGGGGCACCAATTAAGGCAGGAGGTCACCCCATGGCCAGCAAGCACGGGCACCGTGTGCACGTCGTGCTGCCAACCCCCGACCCACCGCCATGTGGGTAACGGTCCCGGTGCGCGCGTCGCGCCCCACCGCCGAGCCGGCGCCACTTCCGTCCTCGACCACCATCTTGACCAGCCCGAAGTCCGACAGCTGCGGGGCCGCAAACAAGTACGTACATAACCTTCTGTGAGTTATATAAATGTTGCTTGATGCATTTATGGGCATGAGTGTCCCCTGCACCGCTACCGTCCTCCACCACCATCTTGACCAGCCCGAAGTCGGACAGCTGAAGGGGCAGGTATGCGGTAGTTGACGTTTCACGTGTACGCGTGAAAGCTAGCAGTGCACAACATGCACCTAGCAGCGCAGTGGAAGGGCCGAAGGTTGCCATGTGCGCGATGGGTAGCTCATGGTGGTACAGGTGCGCGGTGCCGTATCGCAAAGCCACGTGGAAGCAATGCCTGCTGCACCACCACACTGCCACCCCACCCTAAGCCACGCACCTTTGCGCTGAATCCCCTGGGGTCCCGCATGTTGCTCTTGAGGAGCACATTGGCGGGCTGGGAGGGAGGGGGGTGAAGGACGGGGACATCAGCGCGGGGTGCGGCATGCGACGTTATGAGCCGAGGCGGTGCGTGGAAGCGTGTAACACATGCCTAACGACCTAATACCCCAATGCCAATCGATGACACTGGCAGCGCCATGTGTACATATCGCTTCCCGGGAGCGCGGAACCAGGCCACCGAAGCCGCTGGCAACACCTCAAGACCGCAGCATGCCTTGCAGTATGAGACGCCTAGGTAACCTGCCATGACCTCGGTACGGTACCGCGCTAGCATGTGCGCTTACAGCGCACCGCTCGCACCTCCTGGGTTGCACCGCGCCAGCTGCATGCGGTGCATGCATAGCTTGCTGCATGTCATGCTCTTCACAAGCTAGTCCACACCCGCCCTCACCCAAGCCGACCTTGAGGCCACAGTGCGCTCGTTGCATGCGGTGCAGGTCCTACTGCAGCCCTGTCCACGCTGCACCGCCTTAACCCACACCCGCCCTAATCCACGCCCACTGCAGTGCGCCAGCTGCACGCGGTGCATGTGCTACTGCACCTTGTCCACGCTGCACCGCCTTAAGCCACGCCCGCCCCAACCCACACCCACCTTGGGATCGCAGTGCGCCTGCTGCATGCGGTGCAGGTGCTACTGCAGCCCCGTCCATGCCACACCGCCTTAACCCTCACCCGCCCCGACCCATATCCACCTTGAGGTCGCAGTGCGCTAGCTGCATGCGGTGCAGGTGTCTTAGCGCCAGCGCCACCTCCAGCAGCGTGGCGTAAATGGCCTGCGGGGTGGGGAGGAGCGGTTGCGAAGGCAAGCGTCAGTGTCGCTCACAGCGACATGGAGGGAGCGGAACCAGGGTCCAGTTCCAAAGTCAGTATTGACCCTTCCCGTAAGCTCCAAGTGCTGAAATTTAGCTTCCGCTACTGCACTTGCCGAACCACCTACCTGACACCTGTAGGTAGGCACTTGCCACGCCCCACACAGCCACGTGCGACCACGCCCGCGTGCCAACACGCCGTGCCACACGCCACGTGTGCCGTGCCCTGCCGTACACCCACCGGCATGTGCGGCTGCATGGCGCCGTAACCTCCCGCCCCCTTGCCGTACACTCTCCGGCCCTGAGCCCTGCCGTACACCCACCGGCATGTGCGGCTGCATGGCGCCGTACCCCCCCTTGACGCGCTGTCGGAAGCGGCCCGCCGCAATGGCGTCCGCCAGGCTGCCGGCGTCGCAGTACTCCATGGCGATCACGACGGTGGGCTCCCCAACTGCCAGGGTGGTTAGGGCAGTTGGAAACGGTTGGAATACTTCGTCAAGAGCTCCAAAGCGTTGTTTGTGCACTTCGCCGTGCGTTGGCGGGCGGTTAGTGAGGCACTGCCAACACGGAAGAAGCCTCGGGCAGCTGGTCGGAGTGTGCTTACTGGGGCTTTGATGGCGGGTGCGGGTCTGGAGGCATGGGCAGGCAAGGGGCGGCGACGTCATGGCAGGTGCACGTGTTGCTGCAGCTCCCTTGCCCACTCACGCTCCTCCGTCTCGGGTGTGCGCGGCAGCAGCTGCACGCCCCCCGGGCCGCTGGCGGCAGGAGCCAAGATGACGTCGGTGAAGGCGGACAGCACCTGGGCAGGGGGCAGGTGTGGGGCACGGGGGCGAAGGAACGAGCTGTGGTCAAAGGTAGGTGATACTCCTGATGAGTGATCTGTACAACAAGCTGCAGAGGATCGGTACCGGAGGGGCGGCGTCGGTGAAGGCCGACAGCACCTAGGCAGGTGGCGAAGGAACAAAATCCTAGCCAACTACAAATGCATAACATGAGCGCAGTAGGCATGAGAATGCATGGCGCAAAGCCTCGGGCTAAGCAGGGCTGGACCAGGGTCCTGTGACCGTCATACACGCCGCACAAGACCTTGCAGCTCCACAGCAGATGTCATGGCGGGCACAAGGCCAATTGTGCTCAGGCTTCCCTCACACGGTGCCGAACGCTTTCGCACGGCGCTTTGTGACACACATATCCCCCACCTGCACGATGTGCGGGTGGCTGAGCGTAGTCATGACAGCCAGCTCGAACGCCTCGCGCATGGTGGCAGCCTCGGATCGCTGACCAGGCTCACTGCCAATAACCTGCAGCCACACGGCACACAACAGGAGTGTTGCAGGATGCAGTTGCGGGAATCGATTAAGATTAACCAGATACATACAAGATCGGCAGCCACCGCGTCACACAACGAAGTGTGTCCGGCACACCGAGCACGCACTGGTCACCCTATTGCACTGGTCACCACGTCCCTGCTGATGGAATTCGTGCTGGCCGGCTCCGGTGGCGTTCGTGGCCTGACAGTCCAACGGGCCCCATGGACACTCGTACCACGACCGCCACCTCGCGAAGCGACGGCGCAACTGTTGTCGACAGAATGGCAGTGCTGCAAAACCCCAGCTGCGCACGCAACGTGCACGAGCCATCCTCTGCCCACCTTGACTGCCACCTCGATGCCGTTGAGCACGCCCCGGAACACGGTGCCGAAGCCGCCGGAGCCCAGGCGCTCCAGGAGGGTCAGGCCCGACAGCTCGTCCAGCCTGGGCGGTCAAGGCGGTTAGGGTTGGTGAAGGCCTTGCCGGCAGCGCGCGTGGGAAGGGCATCTTGTCCCGTTTCGCACCCAGGCTGGGCAGGGTTTGGGCGGGCAGGATGAAGGCCATGCAAAAGGCCGGCATGGCCGTGCTTGAGCGGCAGTGTACGACATGCACGTGTACCACGGCTTAGCGGGCCGGCCGGGATCTGACGTGGCAGCTAATTGCAACCGCCAACGACCCACCCGCTGTCGCCCTCTCCGTGCAGGCGCGCCAGCACCAGGTCTGACTGCAGGCTGCGCAGTTTGTCCTGCGGGGCCCGACGAGGTAGGGGCACGAGGGAAGGGCGGTTGGGCGTTCGTGCAGCAGGAGCAAGGATTCTAGGGACACTGGCTGCTGGGTGGGCCGAACGGGATGCCAATGGCGGGCGAGAAACGGGCGAGACCAGGTGCATGAGAGAGCCGCGCGTCGTCCGATTGGATCGACAGTTGCCGGTGTGGCACTAGTAGCATTCGTAAGGCAACCGCATCGGGACGAGCTATCAGCTCGCCGCAGGCTCCGGTGACCCACTGCCTACCTCGAAAGCGCACTACCTGAACTACCTGTGTACAATGTAATGCTGCATGCGTTTACGGGCCCTCTGCCCACCTGCAGGTTAGCCACCAGCGGCGCCACCTTGCCAGTGTCTGGAGCGCCGTGGTCGGCCGTAATGTTGAACGACGTGTTGCGGCGCACCACCCCTCGCAACCGCCGGGCGACGGTCGCAGGCAAAGTGCTCATCGCACCGCCACCTGCCGCCGCCGCCGCCGCCCCGGCCGCCGCCAAGCTGCCCACCCGACTGGGCTGCTGCACCCCCGCAACCTCTCCAGCCGCCGCTTCCGCACCCGCACCCGCACCCGGCCCTTGCCCTCCTGCTGCTGGTGCGGCAACGGTGTCGCAGCCAGGCTGGTGGCGGTCACTGGCCTGGCGGTGCGGCAGGGCACCGATGCCAACTGCACTGGGCTGCTTGTGCACCCCTGCCCCCAGCCCCGGCGCCGCCGCCAGCCCCAGTAACTCCCCAGCCGCCGCTGGGAGCCCGGGCGGCAGAAGGGCCACCACATCCGTGCTGCCGCTGCTGCTGTTGGCACCACCCCCCATGCCGCACTCCACACCTACCACCCGTTCATGCCCGGGGGACCTGGCAAAGGGCGACGGCACTGCAATGGTGAGCCGAGACATGCCCCCGGCTGCCTGCTGGGGCCACACGACATCCTGCCATAGCCCCGCTCCTGCAACCGCAGCCACCGCCGTCCCCACAGTCGCCACCGGCAGCACAGCACAGCTCCCGGTGCTGCTGCGACGCCGTCGCCCTGGCGGCGGCGGGCCGGCCCCTGTGGCCTCCGCGCCCACGCCCACATCCCCCTGCGGTTCGCTGCTGCTGCCGCTGTCGCGTGTGTCACCCATGCTGTCCGCTTCGCTTTGGCTTCTGCCGGGCCCGAGGTTCAAACCGTTGCGATTGGCTCCAGGTGGATTTCCGCTCGGGTTGGCGGCTGCACCGGCGGCTAGACGGGTACGGTCAGGGGCTGCCAGGGGGCTGAGATGCGGCGTGGGCCGCGTGAGGGTGCTTGATCCCAGCAGGGTAAAGGTAGCCAACGCGGCAGAGCTACCTGCGGTGCCATCAACGTACGACACGGTCGGGGTGGTGGGTGTGGTACGACACCCCGACCGAAAGGGGTCCCCTATGAAAAACCAAACCAAGCAAAACGACAAGCAGGCCGAGGAGCAGTGCGGGATCGAATCCCTTGCAAGCGCATGCATGCACAATCTCACGCATGTACGGACACCAGAACGATGAACGTTGCAGGCAAGGCACGTGAAGGGCTGCGTCTTGGGTGCATTCTGATGCTGCCGTTCCATTACATTGCAAGTTCATAACACTGGGTCCGTTTGCTGCCGGGGGTACCGCACCTGGCTGCCGTGCGCCCGCTTGTGAAGGCGGAGACGAGCCCGTTCGGGCGAGGGAGGAATGCCACGCCTGCGGCCACACGGACAGAAAGGGGAGCATGGCACAGAGGTGGCCGGGGCCCATGGGCATGACGTACACGTGTCCCGGGAGCAGGGGCATGTTGCGGACATGCCCAGGCGGGGCGCATGGTGTACATGTGCCCTGGGGCCATGGGCCTTGACCAGGAGTGCAGCAGTCTCCTCGTTGGCACAAGTGCAGTGTGCATGTGTAGGGCTCCGATGATAGCCTAAGACCTCACTTGGCCGTCTTGCTGTTTCCCCACGCACCTGAACGCTCACTTCTCTCCCGCCTCCGCTGCTGCTGCCGCCGGCTGGCGCCACCGCCGACTCCGACGCCGCAAGCATCAGCGCCACGCCCCTTGGTAGCGGCCCCGGCCGGCCGCCGCCGCCGCTACCGCTGCCGCCATTTGCGCACTGGTGACCCGCACACGGATGCTGACGGCTCGTGAACGGCGACGTCAGCTCTCCTGCCGACGCTGCCCCGACACAAGCCGCTGCCGTCGTCGCCGCCGCCGCCCCGGCCGCCCGCACCTGTTCCTGTGCGCCCGCATTGCCTCCCGCCGCCACCGCCGCCGCCCCGCTGTGCCGTACAGCCGTCCGCTCGATCGGCGCACCTTCCGACGCGACGCGGCTCAGCCGCGAAGGGGGCGGCGGCGCCACCACCACGGCCGCCGCCGGCCTCAATGACAGCGCCGGCGGATGGCCCTTGGTGGGCGAGGCGACAGGCCGCAGCAGCTGCAGCTGCCCCTTCGCCCGCCCTTGCCCCTGGCCCTGGCCCTGCACGCTGGCAAACGACGGAACGGATACGCAGGGGTATCCCAGTTCCGCGCGAGTACCGCCATTTGCGTAGCTGCTGCTGCCGTACCCCAGCAAGTTGCTGCGCGCCGCGCTAGCGCAGTCGCTGGCCAAGGCGTCGGCGTCTGTGGCATAGGGTACCAAGGACGCCCTGCTGAATCCAGGCACGCAGGGGTCTGTGGGCCCCAGCGTCCCCGCTGCTGCGAGGTCGGGCGCACCGCCGCTGCTCTGTGTCGGTGCAGGCCACGACGCCTTGTCTCCCGCTGGCGCTGGGGTTCCGTTTACAGCGACGATGCCCGCACCAGCAGCAGCGGCAGCGGTAGCGCTGCAGACAGGCCCCAGAGTCCGCTTGGGACTCAATACACATACGTGCGTTGCGTCTACTACAGGCTCCATGCTACCAAAGCCCCTTTCGCAGCTGACTGCGTCAGGGCATGCGGCTGCACCACGTGCCGCCCCGTGGGTCGCAGGCCAGAGCGTGTCTGCCGTTGCCACGTGCACGCCGCCCTCCTCAGCCCCAGGGTGCACCATGGCAGAGGGAGGCCTGTGGGGCCTCGTGGCATCCCCACCCGCGGCCAAGGGTGTGGGTGTGGGAGTGGAGGGTGCTGCTGCTGCGGCTGCTGCAGCGGCTGCTGCTGCGGCTGCTGCGGCGGCAGCAACGGCGGCTGCGATGGCGTCTGCCCGGTGCGCATGGGGTCTCCGGAGGACAAGGCGCTGCTGAGGGCACGGTTTGAGTTGGAGGCGCTTCCGCTGCCCGGCGCGAGGGTGAGCAGAAAGACCTCTGCTTGTAGGCGGGATGCATGGACCACAGGGCAGAGAAACGGTTTACTTGCTAGGCAAAGCGTAACGGCAAATACAGATCCCTTGCGCTGCCTGTGACAGCACGCATGACGCAATGAGGCCAGCCGAAATGGAAGTAGGGCGCAGCAAGCGTGAAGCGACTGTTAGGCAGTTCGAAGTCCGCATACCCACCTGATGCACCCTCGACCGACAGCGCGGCGGCCAGCCCTCCCACCGCCGCCGCCGTCGCTCCGGAACCAGGCGCCGTGGAGCCGCCCAGAGACAACAGCTCCAACTGCTGCGTCCCCTCACTGCACAGTGCACCCCCGCCGCCCTGCACCGCCTGCAACCGAGCGCGTGCGACCGCTGAAGTCGCGGCTGCGGCCGCCGCCTCCGTGGTCGCAGCGCCTGCAGCGTCCGCGGCACCAGCAGGAGCGGCGTGGGGGATCCAGACAGCACGGCGTGCGCTGCAGCCGCCAGCGCGGCGGGACCTCGGAGCCTGGCGCCACTGGACAGAGCCGCCAGCTGTGACCACGAACTGCCATGGCTGTTGGATGCCAGCAGCGTGACGGGAGGCGCGGCCAGGTACTGGTGGTGGGGCTGCTGTGCGCTGACGAGCTGCCCGCGCGCGTTGGGTGTACCCGGGTGGTGGAACGGGGACACGTTGCTGTTGCGCGGGAAGCTATCGGATGTGGCCGCCCAGTTGTTGTGCGGGGACATGGGGGACGGCGGGTCGGAGGAAGCGGGTCGGAGGGAGCCGGGCCGCGAATGCGGCTGCGGCTGCCCCAGCTCTGGGGCCATCGCCACTGTCCTGTGCGAGGCCCCTATCGACCCGGACATTACGGAAGCCGACACGTCCTGGCTGCTGCCCTCTGCAACCACGCTGCCCCCCACGCCCACTCGCATGCTGATGCTTCCCTCCCGTTCCCGGGCCTCGAGAAGCGGCGGCAGCACGTTCAGGACTGGGCTGGGCCGCTCAGCGAGCAACGGAGGTTCACCTCGGTCCAGCCCGGTACCCTGGTAACCCACGGCCTGCCCCGTGGCCTGGCCGGAGCCCAGCCCTGGGTAAAGCAGCGGGCTCCGACTCGGCGCAATCGCGGCGGCTGCCGCGGCCGCTTTTGCAGCCAGCTGCTGTGTGGACGCCCTGGCCGCAGCACTGCCAACTAACGGGCTGCAGCTGCCTTGCTGCGTGGAAGGGACGTTGTGGTTGTTGTGGGTTGGCCGCAGAGTCGCGACGGCGGCTGACGGCGACGGCGGGTTCAGGACGCCCGAGAAGGCGCTGCCGCTGAACCCCGGGTGGCGCGCCACCGCCGCCGCCGCTGCGCCTGTCGCTGATGCTGCAGCCGATGACAGCGCAAAGCTTTCCTCCGTGACGCGTGACGGCGCCTCCGTCGGCCGCCGAGTGGACGCGTGTGCGCTGACGGCACCGGCGGCGGCGGCGGACTGACCCATGGGTCGCATGCCCGACGCGCTGGCGGCGGTGGGCCGGGCGGGTGTTCCCGCACCCGGCGGCGCCGGGAGGCTAGCCTGGCGTTGCACCCAGTGACCGTCCTCCGTACGAGAGCGGCGCAGCACTCGCTCCGGTTCAACGTCGGCCGCACCAGCTGCAGCAGAAGCAGCAGTGGCAGCAGCGGCGACAGCGCTCGAGGGGCTAGCGCCGGCCACAGGGGAGTGCTGGGGCTGTGCTACCGCACTTGGCGGCCAGCGCGGCATGAACAGGCCTGTCGTGCTGCCGGACATGCCACTGTTTTGCCCGCCTGTCCGACGCGTGGGGTTGGGCACGTGGTGCTGGGGTGCGTCGAAGCGTGTGCCGCTTTGGCTGGCGTCGCGCTCGCGCCTTGGTGCCCCCGCCGCTGCCCCGCCGACGGCAGAGCCCCCGTGCGCGTGGGCGGCAGCACGCGGAGGGGTGACGAGGCCCGGCGGAAGGGCGGCGTGGGCCGCCAGCGGCGGCAGCACGGCCATGCCACCGGCGGCGGCGGCGCCGCCAGGGGCGTGTTGGCTGGCGGCGCCGTACACAACGGCCGAGGAACGGCGGCTGCGCTGCTCGTTGGCGGAAGCGCGGATGACCTGAGGCGGCGGAGTAAGACAGTGCAACGCAAGTGAGCATTGGAGGCTTAGCGCAGAGCCAACAGCATGGTCACCTGTTCGTATGGTAAGCTGCGGTGTGATACCATGCTCAGCCCTCAGGCTCAGCGCCCGCCAGCGTGAATCCAACACGCACGGGCCTTGCGCCTCAAGCGGATGCACGCGTCGACGCATGCTGTCTTAAAGTGCCCAGCCCGCGTCTACCTTAGGGTCCAGCACCTCTGTCAGTAGGTACCTCCACTCGTCGGCCAGTTCACTGTCACCGTGCAGGCGGCAATGCAGCAGCGGTGCCAGCATCTCGCCAAACACTTGCACCTGAGCAGTGGGTGCGTAGACAACAGGGAGTGAGCAGCAGCATTGTCGGCACGAGCAGTGAAAAAAGCTAGGTGCGTTAGAGCAAAAGGAGCACGGTCCGGCATGATGCAAGCGGCCGACATACCTTGGTTATTAGCGCGTTGAGCAGGCTTGGCGGCAGCGGGGTGCCGTACGTGATGTACAGCCCGATGAGCGGTACGCCCTGCAAGAGCGGGGCGTTGAGCGGGCTGTTAGCCATGCTGAGCGCAGCATAGCTCGCGTGGGGTCTGGCTAAGTCAGTGGGGTTGCCTGGTGCCGTAGCTGTTGCTCATACGTGTGGCTTGTACAACAGACCCGGTCCTGCCGTACCGCCCAGTGCCGTACCTGGTGCCGCACCGCGGCAACTGCCATGCAGCTGATGGGCTGGGCGGGGCCTGACCGCGATGAGGAGGCCAGGAAGATGTCCCGAACGACGTTGCGCCCGTCCTGCGAACGGCAAAGGGACGGAAGTACGGCAACACGTCACCGGTTGTTCGTCATTGTTGGGACGCGCGTGGATCGTACCTTAAACTTCCGGCTGTTATAAAAGAGCCTGACGACCACCCAACTGCATCTTTATTCCTCATCACGCCAACCCACATCCGCACCAACTCGCCTGCATGTAGATGGCGATGTCCGCAATGTACATGCCCCTGCCAGCCGCCAGCGCCTCCGACAGGATCGTCCCACGGGTCAGCATGGAGTGCCCGCGCACCGGCACTCCGGGCCCGGCGGTCGCTGTGCCGTGCGCCTGCGGCACGACGTGAGAGGCGAGACACGCATTGCAGGGCAAGATACACTTTTGGTGCCTGGAAATGGTACATAAAGAGGTGACGCAAGTGCAAGATGCGCAGCAAACTAGCCACAGCCCAGGGCATGGTCCCAGGGACACCAATGGAACGCACGTCCCGCAGGAACATAATGCTACAAAGCAGACCTGCTGCATGACCCCAATATACATAAAGCCTTCAATCCCAGATCCTGGTTCGGGAGGAAGCTGTTCTTCTACCGCGCGCAACAATAAGTTACGAGCTCACCTGGCCCGATGAGGAGTTGCCACCGGAGCCCCCACCCGGAGTACCCTCAAGGGCCTGCCGCGCGCAGCGGGCAGTGCCCGTGGAGCATATGGACCGGGCGGCAGTCCGGCCCACCACCGAACCCAGGTCCGAGGGAGACTGGGACGCGTATGCCGCTGCAAGTCCCGGCGGGATGGCCCCTTTCTCACATGCCGCCGCCGCGTCTGACAACAGCTCTGACCGGCCCAAGGGAGACCCGCAGACGGGGCGCTTCGGCCCGCGAGGGCTGCCCACGCCTACAGCCGCTGCCGCCGCTGTGGACAGCTGCGACTGTGACTGCCTCGCGGCGCTCACGGCAGCCTCAGGGCTCGCCCTCCGCACGACATCGGACGGGACGCTGTCGCTCTCAACGCCCGGCCCGCGAGGCTGCTGCTGCTGCTGTTGCTGCTGCTTCTGCTGCTGCTGCTTTGCAGCAATGGGCAGCGAGCTATCCAGTTCGCTCACCGACGACGCTGAACGCATCAGCGCCGACGGCAACGCAGCGGCCACCGCACCCGCGGCCGACGTGCTACCCATCATCATCTTGCAACCCGAGCCGCCAGCAGCGCCCCCATGCGTGCTGCCGCCAGCGAACCAGCGCCAAACGGCGGCCGCCGCCGCCGCCGCCGACGGCTCGCTGCAGCTCGGCGCCCCGCTGACACTGCCGTGCATGTACGGCCCCTCACTGGTGTCGTACAGCGACAGGTGCTGCAGCCGGATGCTGCTGGACGACATTGCGCTCGCGTCGCACGCGCCCCTGTCGCCCGCGTTCCCGCCAGCCGCCGTCGCCGCCGTCATGCGGCCCGGCCCACCAACCGACCCAACCATCCGGTCGTTAACGCCAACCGCTCCACACACCGTACCCGAAACCGAACGGTCCATCGGGCCCATCGCTACCCCCGAGCCCGTTGCCCAGGTGGACAGGAGTAGTGGACCGTTCGCCAGAGGCTGCTGGCCACGCGGTGGCGGCGCCGCCGCCGCTGTTCCCGGAGGCTGCGGCGAAGGCAGGCTGGCGCTACACGCCAGCCCCGTGTTCGACATGCTAGCGCCCAGAAGGCGAGAGTGCGGCGGCTGCACGTTGGTGATTGCGGTTGTGCGGGACACCGCCGCTGACAGGGAGCCACCGCCGCCGCCGCCGCCATGCATGCTGCTGCCCAGGGCTTGGCCCAGCGCGTGCGTGTCGCCCTCAAACAGCGCGATGGCGGCAGCATCGCCGCGGATAAGCGCCACGCGAATACCTGTGACACACACCGTGATCAAATAGTACCTGCCTTGTGTAACGCTAAGTGACCCCGTAACCCCGCATCCGTACACAAACATGAGCAAGAGGACCGTTCTCAACAAGCTGTAGACCAACAGCCAAGACAAAGGACCCTTGCTGTGGGCTTCCGTGCGAGTTGCACAGCAATGCGCTGTTCGCCGGGCGACTCGCCGACCCACGGGTCGGCTGCTGACCCACCTGGCGTGAAGTGCTTTCGCATGCGGCAGAAGGCGCCCACGTGCGCCGCCAGGCTGCGTATGAGGCCGTCCACGTCCTGGGCTGCTGCCACCGCCTCCAGTGCATTCATGAGGCACAGCAGCTCGTGGTCCTGTGGAAGGAAGGAGGATAGGGTTTGCAGGGTATGGCACGAAGCCGGATTGGTCCTTGCTGAGTGCCCGGTGGGGCAAGTACGCGTTGCCATAGCGGCCTGCCAGCGTCAACAAGCTCCCAATCAACTGGGCACGGCGACCGTGCACGAGGGTAGTATTTAAGTGTTAAGGCAGCAATCGCTGCAGCACAGCAGTAGTGCCAGCGCGACACGCAAATGCAGACACCACGCAGAATACCTTGCCGTACGCTTCAGTGTGATGGCTGCCTATCATATGGACGCCTTCCCACCGTCGTCTCGCCAGCCCATCTAACCCACACGCTCGTCAACCCACTTCCGCTTCTCGTGCAGGCACCAGCGCTACCATGCTTCCCTGACGCCGTACACAGTTCCTCGCGTTTTACGCGTAACCCACACGCTTCCGCGTAACCCACACGCTTCCGCGTAACCCACCACCAGCTGCGAGGCTATGACGGCCCCCAGGATGGACAGCTCCGCCACTCCACGGCATTTGCGGCTGGGCAGCACTGCCCCGGGATGGTCCTCTGGGGGCGTGCAGCGATCCGCCACCTGCGTCGTGCAGCCCCACGAGACCAGACCGTGTAAGGGCTTACGGGTACATGCATGGCACCCAGGTCAGTCCAGATTCGGGTTGGGCGTCCCGGGATCGTGTGGTACAGGCCATGCTGGGCCCGGCAAGCAACAATGCCGCTAGTAGTGCAGCCAAGCGAGCGGCCAAACCGCAATGCATTCACGGTTCTCTTGCGTGAAGCAGCCATTGTTGTAGATAGCCGACTTGATGTCCTGAAAATCACAATTTCTTTCATGGAATTTGGCGCCCGCACCTGCAACGCCCCAATGGGCGTGTCCCCGCGGAGTATGGGCACCACCACAAAATCTGTCATGCCGCCCAGTGCCCGCATGGCCAGCCAGTCCGGCGGAAGCTGCTGCTGCTGATGGTGTTCGGGTGGCTGCGATTGATGTGTGCCCAGCAGGGCCCCGGAGGGCGGCAACGGTGCCGAGAACACCCCCGGCGGCTGGTGCAGGTGCTGCAGCTGCTGGTGGTGGGTCGGGTGCGGTCCCTGGGTTGACGCCTTGCCCACGGTAGTCCCCGCACGCTGCAGCACGGCATGCCGCTGCTGCTGCTGCTGTTGGTGCTGCTGTTGCTGCGGCGGCGGCGGGTGTGGGTGCTGCTGGGTTGACAGGTGGTGGTCCTGCGATTGCTGCTGGTTGGTCCACACGCTTCCGCACTGGGGCTCCTGGGGTCGTTGCAGCCATGGGGCAAAAGCCAATGAGCCACAATACCTAATGAGGTACGAGCTGCTTCAGAGCGCCAAGCGTGCTCATAGGCGCACCGCCAACAGCTCGCCTAACAGCACGCCTGCCCTGAGCTCCTCGCACTGCCCACGCCCCTTGAGGCACACACCCTCGAGACTTATGCCGGTATAAGATGGCGGGGCCAGCGCCCTTTGCAGACCTTCAGCACACCGGCACGACTCGTGTCAAAGGCAACGCACCCCGGTGAGGAAGAGCCGCTGCAGGGCTGTCAGGGTGGCCGGCGGCGCCCCGGGCGACCCATGGGTCGGCAGGGGCAGGCCCAGCCGCACCGCGCCGCCGGCATCGCCGTGGCAGGCCAGCGGGGCGTGGATGTTGCCGGACTTGGACAGAAAGTAGACGCTGCAAAGGTTGCCATCAGGAACAACGAGACATGACAGGAGGGAAGGAATGCGCGGATGCGCAGCATGTTGCCTAAATGCAGAAGCGCCCCCACTGCTCTTCAGCTGCCCTTGGGCATAACTGTTGCCGCATAAGCCACAGCTAAGACACGCCACGCCCAGCAGCGGCTGCACGCACCTGATGCTGTCCGCCCCCAGCAGCTCGGCTGCGGTGGTAACGACAAGCTGGAGCGTCTCGAGCCAGTGGCCCCGCACACTGGACAGCGCCGCCACCATCGACAACAACTGCCGTACAGAAGGAGTGCCGTACAGGAGGGCAGGGTACCGGGCGCAGGAACGGCGAATGGAGGCAGGTGTCAAGGGGTCAGAGCTCGTAGGTATGGCAGGGCGAGGTCAGTTTGTTTGTGGTGGTGGATGGCCCTCACAGCAGCAGCATCAGGGAGGCCTGCGGCGGCGAAGCTAGTAGGAAGGGGGCGTGGTGCGCAAGCGGGCCGACTGCACACGGGTCTGCAACACTTATGAGGATGTGCGCAAGGAGACAGCGAAGCTGTGCGAGGCACCAACAGCGGCCGTGCACCCACCTCTCCTGTCGCGGCCGGCCGAGTGGCACCACCGCCCACGGGAGTGGAGGCCGGCACCAGCGCCGACGCGGACCGGCCGCCAGTGGGCCGCCTGCTGATGGTGCAGGGCTGTAGCATGGCGGGCTGTAGCAGGCCGCTGGTGCCCGGGGAGAGGCCGCTCTCGTAGCTCCAAGCGGGGCCGTCCATGGAGGTCACAGGGGCAGCCGGAGGGGCCGCAGGGGCTGCCGCTGCGGCCGCTGCGCCTCCTGGCCCTGCACTTCCGTCTCTGTGTTGTGGGGGTGGACGTAGGCCCGCAGCTGGCGGTGCTACGACAGCGACAGATTCCAGTAGGTCCGCCGAACTGCTCATAGCGCGCGTGGGCTGTTGTGCGGGGTGCTGCAGCCGAGGGCTGGGCACGAGGGGCCCTATCGTGTCCTCGGGTGTAGGCTCCAGCGGGAGCGAACCCCATATGGGCCCAACGCTGCTGGTTGCTGCATCCGAGTGTTGCGACTCACCCGCCAGGTGTGCAAGTGTCATGTACTGCCCGGCTGCGCCAGGATTTGTTAGGCGGTGCGCTGCAGGCTGCCCAAGCGCAAGAGTAATGCTCTGCTCCGCGCTGGCCCTGTAGGGTGCTGGTTCCGCTCCTCTCGACGCAACGGGTGTAACGCAGCCCGCAGCGGCCTGCGTCTGGGTACCCGGAGGCGAATCACCAGCTGCCGTCCCGCCCGCACTGCAGCTAGAAACTGCGACATATCTGCTCTGTGCACTACCTACAGACGCTTTGTCCGAAGCCTCATCCTGAGGTCTCAGGTTCGGGTGACGCGCAGAAGACTCAGCTACAGAGCCGTCGCATGTTCCATCAGATTTTGGGCAGTCTACGTTTGCGACCGCAGCTCCAGGCCCTGATGTTCCCTCTGGTCGAGCCCTCTTTGGGGGCCGGAAGCAAGCCGCCCATATCTTCATGAGGCCTTGCTGCTTCACAACGCCTGCAGTGAGGCCTTATTATCCGTCTGCTGCCGTGTAAATAGGTATTCCGAAGTCCGGCAAACAACAGTGGTGAACACTACTGTGCCGTTTTTGCCTCAGCGAGCAATACATTTTTATACGCGTAGTAGTGAGGCTTAATCAGTGTTATGGCAGCACCTAGGTAACCTAGCCATGTGTACCGTGCTTACTACTGTTTTCCTGCATTTCGGCACGAACTTGGCTCCTTCGACGAGCAGTGGTATCTAAATAAGGCAATGCATTGTGCAAACCCTATGGGTAAAACAAGCGTACACGCCCTCTTTCCAGGAAATGGTGTCCTGCATGAACTCTAACGGTCAGCAACGGAACACTGCGCGCATACACGACCACTCGCGGGCCTGTTGCATCAAATTGCAACTTGCTGCTGCTGTACACATTTGCGCTTCAAGTATCCCTCTGATAGTCGCGCCAGCAGCTTGTAGGCCAAATGTCTGAGGCAGAGAAAGCCCCTGCTGCTGCTGCTGCTGAGCAGGTGACTATGCACCGTTATGCTATAGGTAGCGGAATGTTTATTATGCTGACACTGGTTAGCTATTAGCCCTTCAGGAGAGGACGTTTTGGAGATCTTGTCCTCATGTCATTACTTTGCCTCCTTGCAGCCAGCCAACCCATTTGCGGCCCTTGGCAGCTCTGGCGCTGCGTTCGGTGGTGCTGGTGGAGCATTCAGCTTTGGGGTACCAACTGCAGCGTTTGGCGCGCCAAAGCCCGCAGAGGACGCAGAGGGGGCTGAGGGCGAGGACGAGGGCGGCGCGGCCCCAGAGGAGGAGTGCCAGGCAGAGTTCAAGCCAGTGGTTCAGCTGGATGAGGTTGAGACGAAGTCCGGCGAGGAGGAGGAGGACGCCCTTGTTGAGCTGTAAGCGCGCCATTTGAGCAGCTTCCGGAGTCGGGTCCGCATACCAAGCAGCCCTGCAACACGCCGCTGTGTTTACATTATGCAGAAAATGCAAGCTGTACCGCTTTGACGCGGATAACAACGAGTGGAAGGAGCGCGGTCTTGGGCTAGTTAAGCTCCTGCAGCACAAGGAGAACAAGAAGGTCCGCCTTCTGATGCGGCAAGAGAAGACCTTGAAGATCCGTGCGAACCACATAGGTGGGTTCCGTGAGGTTGCGCTCGAAACGGGGGGCGAGCTCCTGGCGGCGGGATCTTCCATCGCGTTATGGCGGGACGGGTCGTTTTACGAAGTCGCTGCAGACGAAGCCCATTGCAAAGGGGCAGGACAAGCCAAGGGCCCTGCTCGGCAGGATCACGGCGGTATTGAACCAGGGGGGTAGACGTGTTACCGTGGCAGGGGGGTAGCCCAACCTCACCGAACTGAGCTTGGTGGCCTGGTCGCTCGTCCTGCAGCAGCACGTTCGTCTTTATGCCTTTCGCCTCCTGGAATCTTTACTGGGCTGTGACTGTTATAATGTGCCTGCACCCCCATGGAGTGTGGCGAGCTGCTGGAATCTGCACTTCATCTTGCGCGCGTTGCACGTTGCCTTGCTGCTGGAATGCAGTCATGCCCGGCACCAAGCTCCAAGAGCACAGCGGGAGCGACAAGGCGTGGGTGTGGAGCGCGGTGGACTTCGCTGAGGGGGAGCAGAAGATCGAGCTGTTCGCTATCCGTTTCGGCTCCGTCGACAGTAAGTGCGGGGCGTACGGCATGGTGGGGTTGCGGGGCCACGGAACTGCTGCGCCACGTGAAGGTTGCTTTGTCCCTCCGTCCGGGACGGCTGCACGCTGCGCTACACTCGGTGCCATGCCACCACCGCTAGCTGGCCCTGAAGGCTGTACTTGGCGGGCTTCTGTCGCTCTCCTTGGCGCAGGACACTCGACCGAAATGGCATACCTACACGGTGCACGTCCTTTGCATGGCTAGATGGCGACGTATGTTCGCATTCTGGGAAGCGACTGAGGCTTAGACCGCAGGGTACGCTGTGGCTAGCACCGCTGATCTGGCGTGGGTGTCCTTTTATGAATTGTTGCAGAGGCCCAGGAGTTCAAGAAGAAGTACGAGGAGGCCATGGACATCAACGCGCCGCTGCTGGGCGACCTGCCCAAGGCGGAGGACGGTCCGGCCGCCGCGGACCAGGTCGCCACGGAGCTCGCCAAGGAGGTGGAGGAGAAGGCAACCACCAACGACGCGTAAAGCCAGGCGCTGTTGTGCGTACATACGGTGGCAAGGCGTAAAGGCCGCGAGACGTGGCGGTGGGGGAGACGGCCAGCCACCAACGACGCATAAGGCGATATGGATGTTCGGGATGCGGAGGCCAGGGAGGCGACATGGTTGACGACACGGGGTTTTGGGACCCGGCTTTGCCCGACGGTGGCTGGCTCTGGGACCCGGCTACCCTGTGCTGATGTGCATGCATGGAGTTGCGGTGCGTGGCGTGCCCGAGGCGCGTGTGGAGGCGGCAAAACATAGGTATAGCGACAGGGATGTTCGGGAAATGGCAGCCAGGGAGGCGACGTGGTTGACGGATGCGGGTTTGGGACCTGGGTTGCCTTGCGCGGAGGATTCGCATTTGTCGTAGAGCAGTGTTTAGTGCAGCTATCGGCTGCAGTTAGGTAGGTGCGAGGGAGCCATGGCTGGCCACGAGTTTGCGCCAGCTGCGCTGTCCTCGCAACGGATGGTCTGTTGGTCCGGGATTCTGGAACCTAGCATGCGATATAAAGCGCCAGGGTCGCAGCCCCGAAGTGGTGAGGCTGGTGCGTTGGGCAGGAGGGGATGCACGGCCCCGCTGGCAGGCTGTGCAGTGCAGCGCAATAGCCTGCTGGGTGCAATCGGGCGTGCAAGCTCTTATCTGGATCGGAAGAGCTGTGCTGAAGGATTGTGTGCTCGGGCGAGCTGGAACGGGGCGCCTGGGCCCCACACGTTACCATTGTAACACAGAGGCAGTGAATATTGACTTCCGATAGAATGAGACGCGCTGTCTTCGTGCACTCATGCGTTCAGTACCACGCCTTTGCGCGCCTGGAGGTGCGTGCCCATCCCATCCGTGGCACCGCCGCCTGCAACATGAGCACAAGTTGCGTCTATGTGTACAATCCTAACAGAGCATCCTACAATTAGAACCCAGCTCGTTGACGGCACAATGCCACCAGCCCCCGGTCAAGCTGAACACGTCAACAATTCTCTTGTCGTCAGGACCTGCATAACGCAAGTCAGAACACGCTTTGCAATGGCCCCCGCCCCAATGCCACCTGCCTGCGACTGGGTCCTGCTGGATAACAACACGCAATTACAGCGTGCCATCACCAATATTCCTCGTAACCATCCCGCACACCCGCAGGGCGTGTGGGTGCCGGAGGCGTTGGTGCCTCACCAGGAGCTTCAGGGGGCGCAGGCACTGGGAACCGCTGTAGGAGGACACTCGAGCAGAGAGGGGATCGACAAGCACGACTCAGGTAGCTACTAGGGACGTCTATGCATCCGCAGCCCGCTACCGTGTTGATCGGTACTGTATTGGCGACCGGCGCACGGGCGTAGCGCAGCTACGTACCCTGAGGCGAGCACTGTCGTACAGATCCCGGTTTGGTGGCTCTTGGAGTCCGACGTTTAGGCTTCAGGCCAGACAGGCCAAGGAAGCAAGGCCTTCTCAGCTTGCATTACAGCCAGAGAAGAAGGTCGAATAATAAAGGATATGTGTAGCATTATGGCGCATAGCCCTGTGACAACCGACAGTGGAGCCGTCTTGGCCCTTGGCCAGTGTTTCGATCTTCCGTGGGGGCTTTCGGATGACACGTCGAAACAGGTGCCTCTCTGGAACCCAAGTTTCGGACAGGAAGGCTCAAATTTTGCGTTTGGGGGGGCTCCGTCCCCCCCAAAACCCCCCCGTTTCACCCGATCAGACCCCCTCACAGGCCCGTGTCTTTCGGATATGGGCCCCTTTGACTTTCGGAGAAAACTAGCCAAAAATGCGCCTGGTTCGACCCAACCGATGAAGATCGAAACGCTGCCCTTGGGTGGCACGCAGCTGCTGGCGTGGTGGCTTATCACAGGTCTGAACGCTTCAGCTCCCCGATCCGTGTATCCGTCCCGCCAGGTCCCACTCCCAATTGCAGGCGCAGGTGCCCGTCAGGACTTTGTGCCCGTAGCCATCCAGCACCGTTACACGTCCATGCGCTTCCAGACGAGCACGGCGCACGTGACCAGACGGGAACGAAAAACGACGCCAAGCTGTGCCAAGCCACCATGACCCACATGGTCCGTTGCAGCTGCAGGGTGACCCCAGGCGGGCCGCTGGCGGCTGTGTTCGCATCCAAAAAAAACATAGGCGATAGGGCGCCGTGCGTGTTCCACAGCTGATTCTGTGCCCCAGTGTAGTAGGACACACAACCCACACACATCCTGCTCCAGAAATGAGCGTTCCTGGCATCTCGGGTTAACCTACTGCGGGTCCTAGTCCTACCATACCCAGCATCTCAGGTGCCCCAGAGCCCAGACGGTAGGAGTGGGCGGCGCCCCTCATCTCCTGAACATGCTGATGCCAGCCGGCTTGCGATGTTACATCCACATGGAAGGCAATATTTCACAGGTCATACGGTACCCGGTCATTAAGCCCCACAGAGAGCGCACTTGCAACACCATACCGCAGGAGGACAACGGGATAGGCGCACATACTGTCGACGTGCAACACCAAACCTGCATCGACGTGAACAACGACGGTAGCGGAAAACTCCGTGTGGTAAAAAGGCACAGGATGCCGCATTGCACCAGCAGGCAGGTCAGCGGGCCCAAAGTCTGCCTTACGATTGCAGTAGCACAGTCAGATACAAGGGTCAGATACGCGTCTACACGATCCTGCTGGATCCTGCGGTGTCAGGCCCACAGTAACGGCTCGGCGAATGGCCTGATCACGGTAAAACAGTACCGCTAGTTATTTCTTCCGCACGTTTGCAACGGGTCACAGCTCCGAAACAAGCATACCCGCACGACACACCGTCTGCATCAATCACACGGCCCTCCAGCCCCGGCATGCATGCCATGCATGGTTAATACACACGACTTAAGCCACGGCGTCATACGTGCTGGCCTCATCGTCTACAACTCTCCATGCATGTGGTGCAGTAGTCGCCCCAACGTCTCTGTGTCACGTCATGCATTTAGTCCTATGCACCTGTTCAAGTTGGGTAGGGTATGGGGGCCTCTACACCGAGCCCCTCTACACCGGGCTCGGTGTAGAGGCCCCCATACCAAAAGAATGATGAAGGCGTCCTCTAGAGTTGTTACAAAAACCAGCTCGGTGCTTGTTAAACTTCGTCACATCGTTCGTCGCGCCGGTGCGGGAGGTCCAGGGAGGTCCGTACCAGTCAGCGTCCCACAACAGTACGCTACTGGTCGTGTCCGGCGGGCGTGCGCGGCAGCTCGCGCTTCGCGGCGAAGGCCCTGAGCTCGGCCACGGGCCCGTGCATCTCCTGCTTCCGCGGGGGCCCCATGCGGACGCGTGGCTTGGGCGCGGTGGGGTCCTGCAACGGGTTGCAAGGCCAAGCAGCTATGTAAGGCATGTACGGCAACGTGCTGCTCCTGTTGACCAACAGCAACACAGCGAACCAGTCAGCATCAGTGCTGAATGCCGCAGCCCGTTGTTTTATTCCGCGCACGAGACAGGACGCTTTGCGTTGCAACGTACATGGATGCCGGCCCGTAACAGCGCATCGTACCTCGTCAGGTGCTGCAGTCGAACCCTGCCCGCCTCCTTCCCCGCCGCTGGGGACCCCGACCACCGCCGCCACCACTGCCGCCGCAGCACCGGGCGACCGGTCGTGCCCCGTGGGCACGCCCCCAACGCGGCCGGTCATGGACGGGCTCCGAGCCAGCGGCGACCCTGTCGCCGACGCCGCCCGCGCCAGCGCCGTCAGGCTGCCGTCAGCGGCGGCCCCGCCGCCGTTGCTGGACCGCCGCCGCCAGCCCGGCGGTGGCGGCGTCGGCACCACCCCAGGGTGCGGCGGCGCCGGCGAGGACGTCCGAGACCGGTCCAAGCTGGCGGCGGCGGCGACGCCGTCGCGGAGCCTCGCCGCCGCCGGCGACGCCGGCCTGCTTCCACTTCCGCTGCCGCCGCCGGCCCCAGTATGCGGCCGTGAGGGCCCAGGTGCACCGGACAGCGACGGAGGGCGCGGCGCCAGCGGCGTCGCCGTCAGGCCGCTACCGCCGCCGCCAGACCCACTTGCAGGCGGCGGCCGAGCCCCTCCTGCACCGCCCCCGGTGAAGCTGCTCCGCCGCTCCAGCATCACCGTCCCGGTTCCCGGCCTGCTGCCGCCGCCTGGGCCCGCGCCGGTGCTCACGAGCGCACCTCCTCCCGGTCCTGCACCGTGAACCGCCGTACCATCCTCCGGGTGTCGGGCCGGGTTGTGTGGGTGCGGGTGTGGGTGGGGTGGCGGCCGGGCTGATGTGGGTGTGCTGGTGCCCTGTTCCTCGACCATGGATGGTAGACTGGGCCCCGGGCGATGGCGCTGGGGTTGGTTTGCTCCGGCGGAGCCCTCCGCTGTGCCTTGGAGCGAGCCTGCAAGCACCGGGACCCAGCACCATCGGGGAACCATACAGGTGATTTTGCCTCGTCGCTGTAGGAAGCAGCCACATATGAGACAGTGCCTCCCGCCGCTGATGCCGCAGCGACAACCAGCCCATACCGGTATGCTGCTGTCGGGAAGGCATGCCCCACATCTCACTGCGCTGGCCCCGGCTACCGTACAGCAATACGCTGCCGTACCTCCTCACAGCAAAATTCCATAATGAGGCGGAAAAACTATCTGAAGGTCATGGACAAGCCCCTTCAGCTGCGCAGGGCCGGCATGACAGCGTGACGGCGCATCTGCTGAAATGTAGGTGACTGCCTTACTTCGCACGGTGCTGGCCCTCAGCGACTGCCTTGCAGCTGAACTCTGAGCCCAATTTTTCAAATAGCGGTACATATCCACAATGTACACAACATAACGCCTCACCTGCCGCAGCGCTGGCCCTCAGCGACTGCAGCAGCATCATGCTGCCTCGCAGCGTGCCCCGCCCCACGCCCGCCGCCGCCATGGCCGCCGCCGCCGCCGCCAGGCTGCTGCGCACCGCGCCCACGTGCACACGTGCCTCCTCACTGCCGGCCAGGTAGCCCCCGCCGCACAGCAGCTCCTCGCCGCACGGCACACCTGCAAACGCGGGCAGGCAAGCATAACACAAAGGAATGTAGTAACTAACAGCGAGTGAGTACGGTGCGTTTTATGAAGCGCTCGCGCCTGATCGCAACTGAACCATCCAGGCAGGCCCTGCCGTGCAGCATGCCTGCGAAGGCCGAGAGCAAGCGCCGTATGCAACATGCAGTATCAGAGAATGGGCACGATGCCTTTGATGCGCGTCCGGGCTGCTTGCTGCCCACCGCCAAGTAGCGCACGCCGCACAGCAGCTCCCCGCCGTACGGCACGCCCACCTGGCTCCCTCGGCAGCACCTCTGGCGTTATGTCCACGTCCGCGAACGGGTCTGCCACGCCTCGCCCTCCTGCTTCCCCGTCGTCTCCTTCCCCATCATCAAAATCGTCGTCTATGTCACCGTCCGGCGCGGCCTCGTCGTCAGAATGGTCACGCTCGGGGTCGTCGGATGGGCCAAGGGCGGGGGGCGGGGCCGCGCCGGGATCGGGGCGCAGTAGCTGCAGGATATGGTGAAGCTGCGGAGGGCAGAGGCGTATGAGACATCGTGTTACAGTATCACACTGTCCTGTTCGTAATGATGTGTTCGCATGGGCACGTGGTGCAGCTGCCGCAGACTCGGGGCCCAGCTGCTGGAGCCAACAGCTGGGGTGGATGTAAGACACAAGAGGGGACACACACGTGTAGGAGGAGCCCGTAAATACGGTAGCCCGGGTCAATGTCAGCTTGCGGATGGCTGGCCCCCGCAAATAGTGTCTGTCTAGTTGTGGATGCGGTACGGTTAGCAGACAAGTATAAGCCTGTTACAGTGATAAGCAAGCAAGGATACGAGCAGGGTGACAGCAGGTGACAGGGTTAAATAGTGTTTGCGTATGCCACGGCTTTGTTCCAAGTGGGTAACAATGCCTACATACGACAGCAACGAAGTGGGTGGATGCTGCTGGACACGCATCCTTGTTGGAAAGAACAAAGCGTCAACTGTTTTAACTGGCCTCCACCCACCTGTGCATCAAAGGGCGGCGGCGCAGTGTGCGCCACCGCCGCCAGCAAGTCCGCCGTGCCACGTGCCAGTGCCACGTGTCGCACCGCAACGCGTCGGAGCACCGAGTACAGCGTGCCGTGAACGTAAGTGCGGACCTGCGTGCCGGGTAGGACCAAGAGTGCCATTATGCATCACATCGAGTACACAGTCGGCCGTGGGGCGCACGAGTAGGGTCATCATCTGGTCACTTGGGCCGGCACAGCGCCAGCAGGGTGGGGGACCTCACCACCAAGGCTTCTTGTCCCGGCCCCTATGATCCCCACCTAGCACTGGAACGTAGGTACACTTGTCTCAAAACACTTACGCCGCTCTGAACCCACCTGGTCGTTGGGGCTGCCCCCCAGCTGACTCTCGCACAGCGCCAGCAGGGGAGACGCCACAGAAGGCTGTGCTGCTGCCGACCGGCCAGCGGAGCGAAGGCACAGATTCATGAGCAGCGCGCTGCCGTACTCGACGGTTGGCGGGGACAGGCTTTCTAGGTCCTGGGGTGTAACAGCGGGTGTGGGTATGGGCATGGTGGCCAGTTTGGAGTTTGTGCACGTCGTGAATACGGTAGGTGCCGCAAAGACGAGTTCGCGGCTTGACAGGCGTGCAAGGTCCTCAGGAAGGGTGAAGCGTCAATGCACCCTTATGCCGTAGGCCTGGGTGAACTTCAGGCGTTGGATGAGCAAGAAAACCGCTCTCCGGTGCGTGCTTTATGCCTGGCCTACATCTGCACAAGTCCTGTGCACAGGTTCAGTGCCGACAGGCCCGCCCGCACCCCCTGCACCTCCCAACCGCAGATGTGGGATCGCTTCTTTCCCTGCACGCACAACGCCGCACACAGCTCTCTCCTCCCGCCTCCTCACTCGTGAAACAGTTCCGAAAACGGCCCGCACTTACATGCCAGTACGGCCGGTACGGCATTCCCTACCTGCATGTACGACACCAGCCAGGCCACCAGGCCCTGCCCGATCATCTGGCTCTGCGCCGCCCGCCGCAGCGACAGCTTCTGGAGAGCCGCCAGCGATTGCACAACCGCCGCGCCGTCCCTGCCCCCGCCACCACCATCCCCTGCCCCTGCTGCTCCTCCTGCGTTTGCGGCTCCTTGCGGCGGCTCCTCCGCGGCCGTCCTGAGCACAGTGACTAATGACTGTACGGCGCCGCCTCCAGGCAGCATGAGGTAGTTACGGCCCATGCGGTCCGATGCGATGGCGTTACAAAGGCGGGCGGTCTCGTGAGCGACCCGTGGGTCGGGGTGGCCCGCCAGGAGCTGCGCGTGGGGCAGAAAGACAGGGCCAGTAAGGGGTTTCTTCCCGCTATCATCCACTGCTAGTGAGTAAATGATCAAAAGGTTGCGTCGCACTGCACAGAGCACACACACGGTAACGCTACCCCACCTGCAACAAGGAGCCGACTCCTGCCCCTCCCTCTGCTGGCCCCAGCTCCAGTAGATCCGCCTCTACCCACGACGCCAGCAGCTGCCATCGGTCGGCTCCACGCCGGCTGCGCGTCAGCCGCCACCGCAGCGCCTGCAGCATCCGGGCAGCCAGCGCCGCATCCGGGCCCTGCATGGTAGCGGTGTGTTGCCGCACATGTAGTTGCGCGGTTGCGTGGGTTGAGCAGGCGGGTCGCCAAGATGACCACAGTGGAGCAGCCGGCAGCGCGTCCGCACCCTGGACACGTCCGTGGTGATGTGTGTCGTGTTCGTGAAGCAGCACAGCACTGCACTGCACACGCGCAGCAGGAGGGCGTCTAGGGTCCCGGCAAAACAAGCGCGAGACGCAACGCACGGATGGCCGAGCACATATAGGATAGCCGTTTGCGCGTTGCTGCACCACGGCCACCCTTTACCCCACAGACCAAGGCCCCCTCACCCGCAGCTCCTCCTTCACCCGTCTGTAGTCCAGCGGCGCCACTCCGCCCACGAACCCTCCGCCACCCGCCGCTGCCGGCCCCTGCAGCCCCGCCGCGCCCTGCACCAAGGCGCCAAAGGTGGCCACCTGCGCCGCCATCTGTCCATCGCCCCCTGCCGATGACTCCAGGAACAGTTGCACGCTGTCACGCAGGACCGCCGTCTCCGGAAGGCCCAGCTGGGAGAGGGACAGACCCGCCGGGTCGGCGTCCGCGCGGCGGCTTTGGCGGTTGGTAAGGTGCTGCTGGTGGTTGGTGAGGTTGGGGTTGTGGCGGTTGGTTGCTGTGCCGTTGGTCGCGGAGGCGGGGCTCCTGGAAGGGGAGGGGCAAACGGGTACGATGTGGGAAGGCGATGGGTGCGTGCATCAAACGCGGGCGACCGGGGGTTATGAGCAACACTCATATCCCTGAATGCGTGCGGGAAATAATACCCGGGGGCCCTGCGCTTTACATACATGCCAGGCTCAGCAGTGGCGCAGCCAGCCGTGCTTCGGCACCAGAGGGACCAGAGCAACACGTGTGAGGTCACGGGGGTGCAGCGCTCAGGATATTATGACTTGTTCGTATCGATGTACGGCAGGGCTTCCCACAAACGACACGTCAGGCGCCAGCAGTCGCGAACAAGCATTTTCGCATTTTACATTTTGCGTTCCATTCCAGGTTGTGAACACGCGCATTTTGCTTTACTCAGGCATACCAGCACACTCACATGAGCGCCTCCGCCATGTCAGCCTCATCCTCCGTGCCGAAGCTGTCTTCCCCGTAGCTACCCTCGCCGTCCGCCGTGCTTTCCCGCACCCCGCCGCCACCGCTGCGGGCCAGTTTGCCCTTTTCAGTCTGCTTGCCACCGCCAATGCCGCCGCCCCCCATCTTATGGCTGGCCGCGCCTTTTTCCCCCGCCGCCACCGCCGCCGCCACCGGTGCCCCCTCCTCGTCCTCCTCCTCGTCGTCCCGAATGAATCCGTCATCTTCCTCGTCGCTGCTATCACCTCCACCTGTAATGAGCACCGTATCGCAGCAACTTGGCAACAGATTGCCGCGCTCGCAAACAGCTGGCAGGTGGTGCTTTCGGCACTGCACTGGGAACGCAACGCAACAGGCGGCAGCACGCGCTGACCTTTCCAGCCGCCACGGCTTTGAACCACCTCGTGCGCGGGCCCTCCTGCCGTTGATCTTCGAGTTAAATGTCGTGCGGTGTTATCCAAAAACCAACCTCTGCACCTACCTGATACGGGTCGTGCTACCCGTTAGTATACCTGCTGCGCGCCGTACAACGACCTGCTGTGGCATATGCCATCTTTCCTTCTTCCCACAAGGACGCAACCGGATCTCGAATACCGGTAGCTACAAAGCACAGCCACCGATGCCCAATTCCGCAGCTGTCCGCACCTGATCCTTTGCCCTTGCCAGCCTCCGCCGCCGCCTTCCGCACAGCGCACCCCGGCGGAGACTGCGACGACCGAGGCGGCAGCCCCGCACGCGACCGCATCGCCGACCCGCCGCCGCCGCCGCCGCCGCCGCCGCCGCCGCCGCCGCTGCCGCTGCCGCTGCCGCCAGCAGCAGCATGTGCACCCCGGGGCTTGTCTGGGCTGACGTTTATGCTGGTCATGCCGCTGCTGCCGCCGCCGCTGGCGCGGGCCGCCGCCGCGGCCGCCCCAGCGCTGCGCGGCCCGCCCTCTCGGGAATGCGCGCGGGCAGAGGCGCGAATGGCCTTGCTGCGAGGTGACAGCCGCGGCACGCCATCTGCGGCGCCGAACAGCATATTACATCCATATTACATCCGTAGTACAGCTGCGCTGCATGCTTGCTTACAGGGCAGCCGTTGTGCCAACACCTTCAACCTCCCCATAGACCTCAACACCTCATAGACCCCATAAGCCTGGCTTGCGACCTCTACATGCCTGGCTTGCGAATCAAACATCGTATGCCCCGCCCCAGCCCTTAACACCAAATCCACATGTCCCAACCCACCGACGTACCGATCCACCCCTCCATGCACTTCGGCCTGCCCGTCTGCCACACGCCAACCTGCACATCGCAATCCCCACCCTAATCCACACGCCCCAACTCACCCGTACGCGTTGAGCAGGTCACCTATCCCGTGCAGTATGGCCATTCACCCGTACCCCTTCCACCGCACACGCGCGGGCCCACCCACACGCCCAAACCCGCACGCTCCAGCCCACACCCACCCATGGCCCACTCCGCAGGCCGATCGCTTCCAGTTCACTTACTCTGCCGCTCTGCGGTTACCCACCCGTGGCGCTGAGGTACCCGTACAACCGCACCCTTACAACTGTACACACACCTAACCCCCCGCGCCCTAACCCTCACCCACCCGTGGCGCTGAGGTGTTCCTCGTACATGACGTACAGCAGCGGCACGTCCGCGTGTGTCTTAGCAGCCACCGCCTCCAGGAAGGCACGCAGCGCCAGCCGCTGCTCCTCAACCCACCGCGCCGAGAACAGCGCCTCAAAGGAGGGGTGGTGCTCCGGCTGCGCACAGGAACACACCACATGTCGACAAATACCTCCCAACTTCGGTTGCGCAATGGGTGCCTGCTTCACACACTCCTGCCTATCCCCCTTCGTGCAACCGTGGAATTTCGCCGCAACTGCCGTACAGGACACCGTGCGCACCTGTGGTACGTACGGCAGGGCGTAGTACGGCAGAAACTCCGGCGTGTGCGCGAGTCCCGCGCCGCGGCCCTCCAGGTACGACTTGAAGGCCTGCATGCACCGTACGGTACGGCAGGACGTTGCCACGCCGCTTATAGCTGTCCCATGGAGCTGCACGCCTAGCCATGGTCACCCTGGGCTTTCTTGATACGGCACACCACTCAGTCACATGCATAACACCCCTACATTGCCGCAGTCGGGCTGACAGCCTGACACACCTTCATGCGCTGAGCCATCTCCTGCCTTGATGAGCTCCTGCGCGGCACAACAGGGGCATTACGCATCTGCCAGCCGGTGTGCCATAACTCCATGGCCACCTAGGAAGCAGCAACACCCCGTAGCAACCGTCCCCAGCAACCAATCTATATTCGCTCAGCCGCCGCGGCCAAGGGCTCGCCAAAGGGCATACCGCCGCCCCAACCGTCCCAACCGCCGAACCAGCCCATGCATGCGATGTTGGCCCTGACCCACGGGGTCGCCCTGGCGCCTCCTGCACCTCAACTACCCGACGAATTACCCAACGAACCTGTGTGCGCTGAGCCGCCCCGACCCGGGGGTCGCTACCAGCACCGAGGAGCTGGGAAGCACCGGGTAGATGGCGAAGTACACCTGCACGCCATGGTTGAACGGTTGGCAAAGCCAGGGCTTGTAATGCGTAGATGAAAAAGGCACGTAGATGGTATAAACGGTAGTGCAGCGCTGCCGCTTTTGCGGAGGAGGCTGCCTTGGACTGGCGGGCGAGAACCGTAGGGTTGGTGGGGCGGCAAGGAACCTGTACGTATGCGCCATGGGGCTTTGTGCCGTACCGTTTCCTGTGTGCAAGGTGCCAGACATGTGCATGGCCGGACGCCGGGTGGCTACCACCCGTGTGCTATATATGCCCCAATGAGCACCTCGGTGAACGCCTATATGCGCCTGTTCCCGTTTGGCAGCTTTGCCAACGTCAAGGGCCACGGGAGTGTTCGGGCGTCCGGAGCAACGGGCCGTGCGCACATGTGGGTGTGAATCCAGAGTTACACTGTGGGCAAAAACCGGGGGTTCCATAACCAGACCGAGACGTAGCAAAGGCCTCCAGGGCCTTAGGCACGAGCCGGGAGGGCTCGAAACATGGGACAACGCCCGACAGCACAAGACGCCCCCAGCACCCCTGACAGCACACATGTGGGTGTGTTCCGATACCCACCTGCATGTGGAACTCGAGCTGCGGTTGTCCACGCCGCAGGGCGAGCATGCGGGAAGCGTGAGGGATCATCGTGCGTTAGCGGTTCGTTGTGGTACTGGATGACGCTGAGGCTGACCACAGGGGTCAAACGTTGGCACGACGTCGTGCCGCGCACCTTTTGCGTGGCGAAGTCGAACCCCAGCTGCGCTGCGGGCACGTACTGCTGCCACAGCGAGAAGAAGTCGTCCCGACGTCCCTCGTCAAACTTTCGGAGCTGTGGGTTTTGGTGGGAGCGCGGGAGGGTAAAGTTGGGGACAGGAGTTGATTGGGGCGCGCGGGTGGTTGCCTGTCCAGAGCGAGCCAAGCCGCAAGCGACAACCGAGAGAGGACCACGGTGATGTATGGGCCGCTGTGACATATGTGGCAAATTAGAGGTGATTGATTCTGTTTGTGCCGGTCCGCAGCCCCGCGTCAACAGCGGCCATTACCAGACAACATGCACATGCCACACCGGACACCAAAGCCCACTTGATCAACAGCTGTGCACCTACCATTTCTGCTCGTAATCTGTCGCGCGCATCCCTGGTTTGCACGCGAGCGGTCACCACGCTGCTGTTCAAGGCCTGCCTCTTTGCCGCCCGCTCCTCCAACAGGGCAGTGACAGTGTTATTGTATTGCAGGTATTGTAGGAAGGTACACACATGGTTCAAAAGGTCCCTAACCCCGCTTTCGCTCAATTGGGTAGCCATCCTGGGGTTGGCTCTGGTGCCAAAAGCCGTGGGTGACCGTTCTCCCGCACGCCTGTCAGGCGCGCTCCTAGCTTATGAGCATGGTGGGCGATTGATAAAGCATTGGGGTGCGGAAGGGATGTGTGCCACGGCTCCACGCTGCCACTCCCGACTTCCGTACGACCAACCGTGGGAACGGTTTCCCCACATGCCTTTTTGGTAGAGTACGTTCCAGGGGAGTCTTGATTCAATCCAATCCTTTTCAAAGCAATCTTATAGCTGAGCGTTCCAGGTCTCACGTTTCGGTTCGTTGCTAGCGGGCCTCGCTCATGGCAGAAGAATATGTATACGACGATGGGCAAGAGAACCTAGTAAGAAGATGGATTGCATGCGGACGGCCTAGGTTATGGCGGCAAAAGTTCAATCCCGTCCGAAGCCTAACTTGTCGGGACGCCTGGACGCAGGACTTGCCCATCACGCGGGTAAAGCGTATTATGCAAGTTGAGGGTGAATGCATGACGGTGTCCCCAGAGGCTACCTTCCTGGTCTCGCGAGCCGCGGTAAGTGGGCAGCAGGTCTCTCCCTTGGCCGCGTTGACCGCAGCACCAAGCACACCTAGGCCCATGGCAAACGCCCAGCCCATGCCAAACACAAACCCTCACCCCGTTGATGACATGTGCGCTTGTGTGGCTCTGCCTTGTGCCTGTGCTCAGCGGCTTGATTGCATAGTTTGGAAGGGCAATCCATGCACAGATATGTACCCTGCGTCCACATCTGTTAACCCACCTTCTGAGCCTCGCTATCGTCTTGTGAGCACGCTTTCGTGGTCTCCTAGCGAAGTTTTTGGCCTGCGGGAGTATGGCTTGGATGCATCTATGACAACTGCCCACGTGACTGTCCATTTGACTGTACGGCAGCTCATGCCCACCGCAGGGTATGTTCCTGGAGCTCTTAGCAGCCAGGAGCGGCACGGCCATGGCTCCCGGGGGATCCGAACTTACATACAAAGATGTCGGTGAGCGATGGCTGCTTGTCCTAATCTGTAGTTGGACCTGTGTGCATCCTAGCCCAACAGTCGCCATATGGGCATCGGGCTCTGTCCTTAGTGCTTTCTTGGAGCATCAATGGCCCCTATCCCGCCTTCGTGCATGCAGCTAAAGCGGTGAGCGACTGGCCGGCGGCGAAGGAGTTCCTCTCCGGTGGGCACGGGTTTGTGGAAGACAGCGGTGTGCGCCCATTCAGGGACACCAGCAGTTGCCTCAGCGCTGCCGTATGTTGTTGGTGAATGCGGTACCTCCCCTCCGCGTCGCACCAGCCCACGTGCAATTCGCTTCCGACACATGGCGGTAGATTGCATGTTGCTCCGGATGATGTGGGTGTGCATTCTGTACACCTGCGTGGCGTTTGCCCTCGCAGACATCGTGCCTACACTGGTCCGGGCGGGGGAGCTCCGAGCCGACCCTCGGTACCAGCCCGGGGCTCCCCGCCAGCCGTTTCTGGTAATCAAGCAGCAGCCTAAGGATGAGCCGGAGCAGGTGCCCACGGGGCCAGCAGAGCCGCCACCAGCGCGCCAGCCGCGGGCGCCGCCGCAGCGGCGACAGCAGCAGCAGCAACAGCAGCAGCCATCCATGGCGGCAGCAGCGCCAACGGCGGCAGCGGCAGCTCCTCAGGTGGCGCAGCAGCAGCAGGCGGCACAGGCGCAGGTGCAGCAGCAGCTGCAGCAGCAGCAACAGCAGCAGCAGCAACAGCAGCAGCAGCAAGCGGCGCTGCTGCAGCAGCAGCTGCAGGCTCAACTGCAGGCACAGGCGCAGGCAGCTGTGGCGGCGCAGGTACAAGCCCAGGCGCAGGCGGCCGCGGCGCTGCCGGCGGCGCAGCAGCAGCAGCTGCAACAGTACCAGCAGCAGCTCATGCAGCAGTACCAGCAACAAATGTTTTTCAACCAGCAGCTGTTGCTGCAACAGCAGCAGCAGCAGCAGTTGCTGATGCAGCAGCACCAGCAGCAGGCGGGAGCGGCGGGGGCGCAGCAGGCGGCAATGCTGGCGGCGGCAGCGGCGATGTTCCCGGGCGTGCAGCTACCGGGGTTTAACCAGCAGGCGGGGCTGGCGCTGGGGCTGGGGCAGGCGCAGGGGATGCAGGCGGGGCTAGCGGGACTGGCCGGTGGGGGATCTGGGTCTGGTGCGGACAAAATGGCGGCAGGAATGGTGCCACTGGGCACCTCCGGTACCTCGTGAGGTGTTGGACGTTCCAGCTGCACTGCTGTGGGAGCTTGTACATTCAACTGTGGCTTGTAGTTGGTCAGCGCTGGTGTCGCTGCGGATTGGGAGGGTAGTATGTTGCAGCACCAGGCCGCCGTGCCGTGCAGCAAGGCTCACCGGGCTTTAAGCACATTTCCTTAATCCGGATTCATGCTTGTTAGCCCTATACCGTGCCCCAACAATTAATTGGGCAGGCTGCCCATCGCCCGGTGGGCCACTGGTACTCCAGTCAGGGGTGGCGCGGGCCATGACTCTTCGGACGGGGAAGCGACCCATGGGTCTGGACGGCGATGGAAGGGGATAGTGAGTGTTTGAGTAGCGCAGAGCACATACTGTTAGGAAGCACACTGGCGGCTTGTGCCAATGTTCGCTTTGCGAAATTTGGGTGAAGCGGGCGTGAGGGACAGCAACGGTGCATTACTGGGGCTTGGCACTCGGACAGTACCGTTAACAACCGTCTTAATGAAAGCCGTGACGTTGTCGAGTGGAACTTGGTCTTGGTGGAGGTGTTGACATGTCCGCCTTCGGACTGTATCATACGACTACGTGCCGGTTGTGGAGTTCATGTGCATGGCTTTCCTTGTGATCCAATGTGTGTGTGCACGATTGCAAGCAGGAGTTCATATTAACCCTGCTAAACACAAAGCCGTGACGTGGTAGTGCGGAAGCAGGAGTTCATATGCCCCGGTTCTAGTGGGGAGCTGGGAACTGAGCGTGTCCGTCAGACGTCTCATGCAATTGGGTTGCGGCCTGGGTCGCGCCTCATGCGCACAAGGAGGGCAAAGGGCAGGTGAGGGGTGGACGGGCATGGGACGGTTCGTATGAGGCTATGCCCTGACCTGGACAAAGTGGACACGTGTGCACTTGTGCCGTCGGCTGATGCATTGGGCCGTCGGCTGATACATGAGACCGTCGCTGGCATGGCGTTTCGGGGCTGTTACTGCTTACGGGTGACTAGTGGCCTACTACAGCCATCAGCCATAAATGGCTCCTCGCTCTGTCTTGTTAAGGACGGCATGTGCCTGCGTGCATCGGCACATCACGGCGTCACCTTGCTATTCGGGGGCGTTTGCGCTCTCGATTGTGGTGGTCTTGGCCTCCGTGGGCATATACGATATGGAGGCCCAGGTGGGAGGCAAGCACGCATGACGCAGCCGGCGCACCGGAACGGCGTGTACGCCTGTCCCCTGCCGCCTGGTGCCACTTTCAGCAGGCCGCTACGAACTACGGCTTTGCATGTGCGTGCAGCAGGCGGTGAACCCCAAAGACGGCTTAGCAGCACGTGGCCTGTAAACCCGTGTAACCTACGGTAACGCATGGTCATGACACGAAGTGGCCTCCCCTGGCCATGGCTCGCCAGGAGCACCTGCAGCTTGACAGCACTCACTACGAGCGGTGTGACCTGCGGTGGAGCGACGCTGAAGACGCTGATAGCGACCGGCTCCTGTGGCAGCAGCACTCCCTCGTGCAGCATGCAGCCCTGGCCGCAGCGCTAAGACACATGCCGCACCTGGTCAGCTGGGCCTGGGCTTGGGCGTCTGCACGCTCGGCATGTCAGCGGAGGCGGTTGGAGCAGCGCTGCGCTTTGCGCGGTGCCCGGAGCTCGACAAAGAGTGCATCCGTGGCAGCAAGTGCGATGGGCACGCGCACTGCCGCCCGCACCTGTACCAGGAGGTGGTCCGCAGCTACGCCGACTGCGTGCAGGTGGGTTGGAGGGTTTGCGGCAGGCTCGAATGGTGTACCATAGTTGCAGGGCTGCGACCCAGTGGTGCACTGTGCGTGTGTGGGGGCCGGACTCGGGCTGGCGGCACAGTAAAGCGGTTAGAGTGCATGAACAACAACCTACGCATCCTGCCCCTGCACGCGCCCACCTCCCGCAGCATGCCCTGCGCCAGGGCCTGCCACTCGAGCGTGCAATGCTGCTGCACGGCAAGGCAGCGGCCAGCTTGCGAGGGGCCGCGGGCGGCGCCGCCGCCGTTGAGCTCGGCCCGGGCCTTTTCAACCCGGCCAACAAGGAGGCGGTGCGGGCGGGCAGTGCGGCGGGCGGCGCCGCCTCCGGAGCCGCCAACTTTGAGCTCGGCCGGGGCCTTTTCAACCCGGCCAACGAGGAGGCGGTGCGGAAGGGCAGTGCGGCGGGCGGCGCCGCCTCCGGCCGCAGTCGCCAAAAATGCGACTGCGGTACCTGCGAAACCTGCAAAAGTCGGGCCAGAATGCAGCTGTCGCGGGCGCGGAAGACGGCGCAGGAGCAGGCCCAGCAGGCGCAGGAGGCGCAGGCGCAGCAGGCGCGGGAGCAGGCGCAGCAGGCGCAGGCACAGGCACAGGCAAAAAAACACGCAAAAAACACAAAAAATAAAACATATGTCCTAATATTGGGAGGCGTGTTCCCAACACACACGCGCGGTACCCAGCAGAGGCACACAAAGAATATTTATTCCTGGCGTTGGTGCCCAGCGTGTTTTAAACACGCCGTCAACGATCTGAGGTTCAGGCCTCCGCGGGGTTCAAGTCCCCAGTGAGTTACACAGCACGCCGTTTTCATACTGTGCTGTGGCTGCGACCGCCACTGTGTTGCACACGGCGGAGCACTCGGCAGGCAACGCGATGGGAGAGGCGGCCACGGCCGGCACGGGGTCGCACGGTGACGGGCCTGACCAGCGGCTTCGCTGAGAACGTGCTGGGGCCAGGGCAAGCACGTGCCCGTCGCGGTGAGTGTGTTGCTTGGATGCTTGCGATGGGTGTAGTGTAGGAGCCCGGACCTCCTTTTGGCAGTGCGATAATTTGCCACAGTGTTTCGATCTTCCGTGGGGCCATTCGGATGACCCGTCGAAACCACCTGGTCGAAACAGGTGCCTCTTTTTTTCGTGAGAAGGTTACAGGGACTTGGAATTCGTGCTTGGCAAGCACATGTGGGCGGATGCAAGCCTCTGGGGATCAGACCCCCTCACAGGCCCTTGTCTTTCGGATACGGGGCCCATTGAACTTTCGGGGAAAACTAGTGAAAACGGCGCCTGGTTCGACCCAACCGATGAAGATCGAAACGCTGATTTGCCACACTTGAATTTGCCACATCCCATGTAGCCACACCACCTGGATTGTAACCTCACATGCCAAATGCCTTTGCCTAGGCCAGGCGCATGGCGCAGCATGGCCAGGGGAGCCTGAGCATGGCTTTACCGGCACTCCGATAGCAGCTGTCCAGAGACAAGAACAATGACGCTGATGGTTCAGTACCAGGCACGCGCCAGTCAGAGATGTGCCTTCGAGCCGCATCTCTGTCTGAAAACGTCGGGCCCCTCGGCTGTCGTGTCATGGCATCTACACTGCCATCTGGTCTAGGGGATCTGGTCTGGGGCTACCGAATGGTAGTGGGCGAAGCACGTTGTTGCACGTCGAGAATATTTTTGGCATTTTGCGTTACACTCCAGGTGGTGTGGCTACACATCCTTGCTGGTTCCGACCAGACCTAGACGAGCTGGGAAGAGCAACCCGAGGCCATCCAAAGCCCAGCACCGAAACCCATGGAACCCGCTGTCCTGTGCTCCTGCCCCTGCACGCCCACCAGCGTCCATCGCCGCTGCCGCATGACCTACACTGCATTGCCTAGCTCTCACGTACCAGCGTCGTACTTATACCGTACCGGTACCCCACGTGCCTTGCCACACTTGAACCGCCACGTGCATGGACTACCCTTGACTTTGTCGGCCAACTACGAACATCAACCAGTCAGCAAGCACCCACACAAAGCCGAGATTGGCCAGCCCCAGCAACGCAAATCGCTGAACGCCTTGGCAGCCCCTAGGTTTGAAACACAAATGTGCAACTAGCACCCCCCTAAGCTGTCACGCAAAGCTTGACTCTTTTCTCGAGACTTCCGCTCAACTTTTTCATCGTCTTCTCCTTCTTTGCAGGCATCCTACGACCGCATTCACTCGCATGTGCATAGTCTCTGAGCTGCCCTCGCACCGTTCAATCGCCACATACCACAACAACCAAAGCAGTTACGTTAGGGCAACCAAACAATCTTGGTGCTGGTGCACTTCTGCCTTCGCTTCTCCGACCCATCCTGCTTCCGCAATGTTTGGCGCGCGGCCAAAATACAAACACATGGGTTTCAATCAACAGACATCCCAAGGCCTGCTCACCTACGCGTGCCGTTTGCGGCACACATCCTGTGGACACCTATGTTAGCACAGCCGCCTGTGCCCATAGGGAGTTTGTGTTTTGACGTTCATGCTTGCATGCACAACAGGCCTCCGCCAAGCCTACGTCCGAGCCATGTACGACACACTATGAATTAAGGGCATCGTATCATCTGCTGCATCACAACATGGAATATAGTAAGGTACTCGTGCCAGCTGCCATGCATACAAAATATGGTGGGGCTGAGGGCATGCACAACGGCGCATGCCGGCAGCCCACCGCGCGTTTGCGGCGCACACCCGTGATAACACTTGCCTCTATCTCCTCACGCCCAAGAAAGCCTGTTCACCACCTGCTCCTCTCAGCTCCTCCAATCGCCCATTTCTGGTGCCAGCAAATCTTCCTCCGCCGCAGAGCCCAAGCCACGCGCTCCACCGGCCCAGGCGACGGCCCACCCACCCTCCCCGGTCGTGCGCTCATCAACGGTTGGGCGGTTGGTCCGGTCGTGGGCAAGCGCGTTGGCGGTAAGCAGCTTGTCGCTTGCAGGGAGTGGCGGCGGCGGCTGGCCAGCGGCCTTAGCCTCCAGCGCCTGCTTTAGCCATGTGGACACCTGCACGTGCGAACCATTCGATAGCATTCGTCACGGGGCCAGTGGTCAGCACCGCGTGCATAGGATTGGGCAGACAGGGCAACAGCTTTTGCCGCCCTGGTGTTGACTTACGTGCCCGTGTGCACGCACGCACACCCCACACATGCCCACCAGCAACAAAGTCTGGGAACAGCCAGCCTCCGCCGATCCTTGGCCAACAGCCCGTGCAAGATGCTAACCCACACGCTTCTCCACACCCACCTGGTTGACCAGCTGGTCCTGCCGCGCCTGGCTCGCCTGCCGCACAGCCCACGCAGGGCCACGGCGCTCACTCCTAGCCGCATCCCGCCCCTGCCCTTGGCTGGCTTCCCATACCTCGCTGTGGCCGCGTGGCAGGGCATCCACCGGCTGCTCCTCGCTGATGCTATCTGTCGTACCCCGGCCCGCCACCACACCGGCCATCCCGCCCGCCGCCGCATTCCACGACACTGACATCTGAGCCGCCCCTCCAGTCACCCCACCGCCGTGGTACGACATACGCGGCCGTACATCCAGCCCACCGCTGCTGCTGCTCGGTACCTGTTCGACAACCTCCGACTTGGTCACTTGCAGCCGGCTACCCGAACCACCAGCAGCTCCTCCGCCGCCAGGGCCGTACAACTCCCGCTGCTCCCTCTGCGCCACCGACCATTGCGCCGCCCTCAATAACTCGGCGTTCAGGTCGATGGACCGACCCGAGGGGACAGCCCGGGGGCTGGACCGGGCACTGGGGTGGAAGGGGGACTGTGGGGTGTTGGACCTGCTGTGGTGCAGCAGCAAGCTGCTGGGCGTGGGGCCGACCCCCATGCTGATGCGGCCGGGGGCCCGGGCGCTGAGGGAGGCGGGGCTGGGGGTGGCGGTGATGGTGGGGGAGCCCAGCAGGCAGCTGGCGAGGTCGGCAGGGTCGTCGGACAGCTGCGTGGTCGCGGAGCGCCTGCAAGGAAAAGCGGAAACAACAGACATCAATCAACAACAGCAGATGAAAGTCAAATGCTTGCTACTCCTAGATGAACTTGCTTCGCGCCGTGTGCTTGTATGGGCGTCAGCTGCCAAGCTCCAATCCGCACTTGTTCAAGCATGGCATGTGCATCAACGTGGCATGAGCCCTGGACACCTTTCCATGCCTGCAGCAAGACACACTCACCGTGGCCCCTCCGACCGCATGAACCGAAGCGTCGACCCCGTCAGCATTGCACCGGTCTGCGCCGTCGAGCGCCGGGGGGTAACACACATGTTGCTGCCCGCCGTAGCGTAGCTACCCGGCGACCTGGGCGCCCCTCCCGAGCCCCCCGCCGCCGCCGAGACGCCGCCGCTGCCGCCGCCGCCGCCGGGAAACACCTCGCTGCCGTACGACTTGGCGGGCGCGGAGGGCAGACCATCGCTCAGCCACGTGCCGCTGCGGGCAAGCTTGGACAGGGGAGACCACGAGGAGAGCGTTACGCCGGCAGTTGTGGCGGTTGCGATGGTGGTGTTGCTGATGCCCGCGAGCTGCCGCAGCTGCAGCTGCAGCGAAGGGCGCGGCTGCAGATGCGAGGAAAAAGGAGATACAGGGCTGGTCCTGCCCTCGCCTTGGGGCGCTGTCTGCTGGGCTAGCTCGGGGCGGGGCTGGTCCTGCTGCTGATGCAGGCGCAGCCGCAGCTGCTGCTGTTGCACGGGTGGGAAGGACAGGAGGGGCTCCGTTCCCGAAGGGGGCTCCTGCTGCTGCTGCTGCTGGTGTTGTGGCGGGGAGGGCATTCCCGTCGCAGTGCACGTAAAGGGCGAGATCGTGGGGTCCACAGCATAAGGAGCAGCCCCGGTACCCGAAACGCGTTGAGCAGGATCGGCACGCATTGCGGGAACCACCGGCGCCGCCCGCTGCGGCTGCTGCTGCTGCTCGTCCTTCCGCCTGGGCTGGCCCGTACCAAAGAGGAGCCCTTGCAGTGCCTCGTCTTCATCCTCCGCTTCCTCTCCCTCCTCCCCTACTGCATCGCAGCGACCGCTGCTGTTGCTGCGCCTGCGGCGAACGAACTGCCGGCTAACCCTCGTCGCGGAACCCCGGGTACCTTCCCCTGCTCCCTCTGCTGTTGCCGTGTAGGACTGACGCAGCGTGAGCACCAGATCCATATCCAGGCATCCCTCCACGACAGAAGTGTCACCAGGCGCTTCCCCAGGTGCTGGTGATGCCACTGCTAGTGTTGTTGCCGTCACTGCAGCTGCCGCCGAGCTGCCCATGGCCTTTGCGTGCGAGGCAACGCCGCTTCCGTGCGAGGTCACGGCTGTAACACGGCCACCGATAGGAGCTCCGAGACCGGACGCGGAACCACTGGAGCCGTCTTTCGCGCGGCCGAATGCCGACGACCCGTGGCCCAGCTCCTGCGACCCATGGGTCATGGGGCGCGTGGTCCCGTTGCTCGTCCTGCGGAACATGTCGCTGTACGGCACAGCCGCCGCCATTGCGGCGGCGTCCAGCATGCTCATGGACGAGCGGTCAAAGCTGCTGCGGCAGCTCTGCCGCCTTCGGCGCTGCTGCTGCTGCTGCAACAGGTCCTGCACGTGCTGCAGCTGGGGGTGCTTGTGCGGCTGCTCCGGCCCACTGTTCGCACTCCCGTAGCTCTTGCGCGCAAACAGCGACGCAAGCCCAAAGAAGCCCTTTACGTTGCTCCTCTTGGACGGGTTGCTGTCCCCTGTCCGGTTTCCACTGCTGCCATCGCCGCAACCTCCACCCCCACCACCGCCGCCGCATTGACCGCTGTAGCAGGTGCCGTCGAGGCTGAAGCCTCCCTTGTGCGCAGGGACGCCAAACGCAGCAGCGGCGAAAGAGGAACGTTGGTTGCTCTGGCACAGGGCCTGCTCGCAGGACGCCTCGTGGAAGCCAGCGCCAGCAGCCGCGCCAGCAGTAGCAGCAGCAGCAGTAGGTCCGCTCAACGCACCTGCAGGGACGCTCTGGCCTCTGCTCATAGCAGCCGGCTCGCCACGTTCGGGCCCCACCACAACGCGTTCCGGAGCTGCGGCAGACCCATGGGTCGGCGTGCCGAGGGGAGAAAGCACAGCGGGCCCACCACCAGCCCCGGCTTGGCCGGAGGTGGCACGTGACAGCCACCCAGGGGGCGGCTGCGGCGTACGGCGCTCCCCTGAGCCGCCGCCGCCGCCGCCGCAACCCGCATCGCCTCCTGCTGTTGCCTCGCTGGCCAACACCACGCGCGCATTGGACGTCCGCAGCACAAACTCGCCACACAGCCCATCGTCGCCCTCGTCATTAGCCCCCGCACCGTCCCGTGCTACCGGGCGTCCAACGTGGCAGCCGACGGTGGTGACGCCGCCACCCGCCGCCTCCGCTGCGCTGACGTCCGCACCACCATCCAGCTCCGGACCCACACGTAGGCTTCCGAGCGCCATGCCCGGCTGCCACTCCTGCTGCCGCTCTTCCTCTTGCTGCTGCCCGCCGCCGCCGGCCGTACCCGCACCCGTAACCCGCATTCCGCTGCCGCTCCCGCCGCCTCCTCCCACGAGCATGGGAGGCACGCCTTGCAATTGCTCAGCCACTCCCAATGCCAGCTCCAGCCGTACCCCTCCCTCCAGCCCCCGCCGATGGTACGCGTCCTCCTGCTCCTGCTGCTGCTGTTGTTGCTGCTGCACCCCGGCTTCCTCAGGTTTCGACGCCTCGGCAAGCCACTTCGCCACAACGCCCCACGGGTCAACCATGTCGTACTCGCTCCCCCCACCGACCCGCGGGGCGGTGGGTCTAGGTGCCGGCCGGGGCCCGTTCCAGCCCATCGCGCTGGTCGTGAAAGGCGACGGTGGGTACGGCGCCGCCGCCGTTGCGGTACCGCCAACCGTTGCAACTGCCTCAACGACAGGACCTGCAGCGTCCAGCTGCTGAGCTCCGCCAACTGCTGCCGCCGCCGCCGCCGTCCCAAGCGAAACCTCACGTGGCCCACCCGACACGTCTACAGCAGCCTCCAACTTTTCACCACCCGCGTCCGTTATCTCCAACCGGCTCACCGGTATCACTTCAGCAGCATCCTCCGCAGCCAGCAGGAAGGGGTGCGGGTCCGCCGGGCCCCGCAATGCCATGCCCAGCACCTCATCCGGCGGCGGCGGCGGCGATGACCCATGGGTCGCAGCAGCCGCTGCTGGCGACCCCGGCGGGCCCATCTGGCTGGCAAAAGCGGCGCGAAGGATCCCCGCCGTCGTTTGCCGTCCAGCTGCGGTCCCAGCAAAGCCGTTGCTCGCACACGCCGCCGCCAGCGCCGCCGCCACGTGTGCGGCGGGGCTGCCGGCGGGCGATGGTGGCTGCACCGGTTGGTGGTGCAGGGGGCTCTGGTCCGGGAGTTGCTGCCGCAGGCGCAGACGCAGAGGCAATGCAGGCAGGCGCAGTTGCTGGTGTGGCGAGGAGCCGGGCGCGGGCGACTCAGGGCCGGGGACGGAGGTGGCGGCGGGCAACAACACTTTCTCTCCTTGCTCGCCGTCCACCTCCTCCATCTGGAGCTCCTGCTCCGGCTCCTGCTGCCCTCGCTCTGACGCACCCTGCTGGCCCGCTTGGTGCAGCGGCTGAGGCACGTGGCTTAGCAGTGTGGGTGGGCCGGGGGACGCCGACAGCGGCAGGCCCTCCTCACCGCTGTCGCTGCTGCTCCTGCTGCCGCTGCTCCCGCCCTCCTCCGACTCCTCCTGGGTTGCCTGCAGCGGGTGCAGCGGGGCGCCGGCTGTTTGCCGCCGCAGGCTGCCAACCGGGCCCTGCTGCTGCTGCTGGTGCTGGTGCTGCTGCTGGTGCTGGTGCTGCTGCGTCCGCTGCTGCCGCAGCCGCAGCTCGGGCGACACGTACGGCGACACGCTGCTGCCATCATCGCTCACGAGCTCCACCAACAGCGCTAGCTCAATGCCCGTGCTCTCCGACATGCGCCGCAGCTGCCCGCTGATCGAACCCGGCTGGAAGTGACCCACGAGTCGGTCACTGCCCGTCGCGGAGCCCCTGGGCGTACGGCCGCGCCCACCGACCGGCACGTTGCGGCCATCCGCAGAACGCCCGCCGGCGGACTGACCCGCGGGTCCATGGCCCGGGACCGACCCACGGGTCGCTGCGCTGTACCGCTGCACGAGGACATCGCTGCGGGCCCGCGACACACAGCGCCTCTCCGGCGTGTCCGCAGCCGTTTTGGCAGCATTCGCAGCCGCGGCGAACTCAAAGCCACTGCTGGACGGCGTACTGGGGCGGTGGTTTAGCAAGCGGCTGAGTGCGCCAGTAAGAGACACGCGCGGCGTGCGTGGCGGCGGCGACGCAAGCACTGGGTCGGCGACGGCGGCCGCAGCGGCCGCGGCGGCAGCGTTGAGCTGGGGACTCAGAGGCGTCGGGCTCAGGGGTGGTGAGGGCCCGGGCGCTGCCTCCGGAGCTGCGCCGCCTCCCGCCCTCCCACCAGTTCCGGCAGTGGGGAACAGGGTGCGCAAAAAGCCCGCTCCGCGGAAGCTGGTCCCGGCCGAGACGGCGTGTGCGTTCCAGCTCCGGGGTGCTTGCAGCACCCGGCCTGGCCCCCGGTGTGGACTCTCAGCTGCTGCACCTGGCCTTGTTGCGGCTGCTGCTGCTGTTCCAGGAACCTCCCCTCCGAAGCCCGGTGCGGCTGTTCCGGCCAGGTGTTGGGCGCTGATTGGAGCAGGGCGGTCGGGTGTCAGGGTTGCAGCTGCAACCACCAGCGGCTGCGGGACGGGCAAGTTGGCAGATGCGCGGCCTTGCGCCAGGGCGCGGCTGTAGGTGTGGGTGTTGGTGTTGGTGAAGTTGGAGGCGCTGGGGCCCTCCCAGTCGCCGCCGGCGTTCGTGAAGTTGTTGTAGGCGGATGTGATCATGGGGGAGTGCGGGGGAGAGTGGGAGTGGTGGCCGGAGGTTAAGGCGGGGCCTTCGGGCGTCTGGAACTCGGAGGCGAGGGGACGCTGGAGGCTGGGCTGCTGCGCCGGCCCGGGTAGCAAGGACCTGGGGTCCCTACAGCAAGGGACAGAGCCCGGGTGCAAGGGGGGTTTAGACGACTCGTGGACAGGAGTTGCTGGTCCGTGCTACCGGTACAAAGGTGAGAAGCGGAGAAACCGAACAAGTGGCCGCTCAGGATATGTGCAACAACAGGTGTACGGCAACACAGACGCATGGCTTAAGCCTACAGCTCAACTTGCCCGTGCCTCACCTCCCATCACTTGGTTCGTCATACGCAGAAAAGGTCATGTGACGACGGAGGGACTGCTGCTGCTCGACCCCGCGTCTTTGCAGTTGCTCGCCTGCCTGCAGCCCCGCCCCAGCAGCCCCCGCGGCCGGCGGCGTCATGGTCGCCTCCCCTGCATCCTCCGCCGCCACTGCTCCGGAACCTCCGTAACGCTCATCCAGGGCACGCAGCTTGGCACTCATGTGCGGCGCGACGGTTGGCGACGTAACGCACAGTACCAACCGCTCCGGGCTGCGAAGCCCGGCGCTTGACGGTCGGCCGCCGCCGGCCATGGATAGGCTGCGGCGTACGCGGCTGGAGCGGGGAGGCGAGGGGCTCGTCACGGACTGCACGCCGCTCGTGCTGTTGCCTGTACGGTACGATGTCGAGGTGAAGGTGCGCCTAGGGGCGCGGGGGGCGGCGGTGGTCGACTGCTCGGGCGTCAGCGGCGCGCCGCCGGTCAAGGAGCGCCGGAGCGACGCGCCAAAGCGTGGCAGGGAGGCCGCTGAGGCTGAGGAGGATTGAGAGCCGGGGAAAGGCGGCTGCTTTCCACCGGGGCGGGAAAGGGACCTGGACAGGGACAGTATATTGGTGCTGATGCGGCGGAGGAGGCCGCTGTTATTGCTGAAGCCGCTGTAGCTGAGGCGCGAGGTGAGGGTGGTGCGTGGGGGCGTGGGGGCCGGCCGGCGGGTGCCCACACCCAGACCCATGCCCAGGGCAAAGGTGGTGGCGGCGTCAGCTGCAAGGGAGTCCTCGGGCCCGCCGACGGCGCCGCTGCTGCTGCGAACAGCTGACACGGGCAGTGGCTCGCTGATCTCCGTTGGCCGGTGTGGTTGCAGCTGCAGGCGCTGCCCCGGCCCTTGGTGCTGCTGCTGCTGCCAGGAGGCTCCCGGAGGGCCGGCCAGCGCGTCGGGCAGGTTAGGAGATGTGTATTGGCGGCTGAGCGATGGCAGGGGGCATGACACGGCTGGGGTTAGGGGGCCGGGTTGGGGGCCGCCGGCGTGCTGGGCGGCGTGATAGGGCAGCTGGTGAGCGGAAGGGGTGACCCATGGGTCGGCTGGGTCGGCCTCAGCAGGCTGGCAGTGCACCTGTTCCCTGCCGAAGCAGCGCAGCAGCAGGCGCGCGGAGGTGCTGCCGTCCGCGGGTGCGATGCCACGTGCCCGGGACGAGGCGAAGGGCACGGAGGACTCCCCTGGGTGCGCGCCCACGGGGGGCTCGTGCGACCGGGCGGGCGTGTGTGGCACGGGCACGCTGAGGGCACGTGTGCTGGCGGCTGGCTGCAGCTTGACGATGCCGTGGAGGTCCCCGAGCAGCTGATTCATGTAGTTCTCCTCGTGTGACCTGGCCAGGGAGGCTCCAGGTGAGGCCAGGTGCGACGCCAGGCACGTGGCGTGCCACGCGGCGCGCATGTCCTGCGGCGGCGCGTCCGGCCACCGCCAGCCACTGCGCCTGCAGCTGCAGCAGCAGCGGCCGGTTTGCTGAGGGAGCCGCCTGCATGGGGTGGGGGTGGGGGGGGGGCAAGCACAAAGATGTCGGGCGCGCACGGAAAATGGGATGCGCATCAGATGTGCGTCGTTAGGAAGGAGCAGCGCACTGCAGCAGACCGCCATGGCGGGCCGAAAGCTTATTGATTTTGATCAGTCTAAATCCAAGCCTTGCGGTTGCCGAACGGAAAAGCTTATTGATGTTGAAGAGCGGAAGCTGACTGTGCTGCGTGGCCCCCTGCCCCCCTGCCCCTTTCCCACCTGCCACCCCACGAACGCCAGCCCCGGCAGCTCCGGGTGCATCATGCCTCGGTACAGCGCCACGCAGCAGCCGGCAGGGAGGCAACCAGCACGACCGCCGCCGCCGCCGCCACCTGCTGCTGCCCCTCCGGGCTCGGCCGAGGTAAGGTGCGCTGCAGCCCCCAGCAGCGCACGCCGCAGCTCTGGGTCCAGGAAGGGCAGGTACCGGGGGTCGGCCAGGCTAGGTGCGTACAGGACAAGCTGCTGCTGCTCCTGCTCCCCACCCTGCTGCTGCTGCGCGGCCCACTCCTGCGCGCTGTGCTGCCTCCTGCCGGACGTGCTGCTGGAAGCAGGTGCGTCTGAGGGCCGTGTGGGCCCTGCTGCAACCGCTTTCCTTGTGGGGCGTAGCGGTGGCCGAAGCAGCGCCGTCGCCTTGCCTTTAACCTGTGCCCAGAAGCGGCGTTTGGCGGGGGCGCGCACGGCACGAGCCAGCAGGCCGGGCGGCGGCAGGGTGTAGTGGGGGCGCAGCGAGGCCCTGAGGGTGCGGCGGCGGGCCTCGGGCAGCAGCTGAGTGCCGGGGATGTGAACGGCGGCGGTGGTGGTGGTGGTGGTATATTCGCCAGCGGCTGCAGCGATGTCAGCAGCGCCAGTAGTGCTGGGGCCGGCTCCGTGCACTGGTGCCTGTGGGTGTGGCGGGTATGGGAGCAGACAGCGGAGGAGTGGCGTTCAGCGCTCCTGATCGCACGGGCCGAGCGTGCTGGGGCTCGGCTGAGTGCCCGCTTGCCCAACACGTGCCAGCTGGGTTGTGCCCACTCCTGCCTGCTGCTGCATCGTGAGCCGTAGAGCCACGCGTCGGAAACGAAACGCCAAGAACCACAAACGCGCCCAACAGGGCGTGCGCACTGCGCAATGCCGTGATGCACGGCGCCCGCAATGCCATACCCAGATATGCAACCACTTACCACGTGCGCAGGTGCATCCCAGGGAGGGCGACGCACAAGAGACGGGTCAGGCGTGAACCTACCTGCTGTTGCTGCTGCTGCATGTGCACGCTGGCGGGGCCGGCCGGCAGGTGCTGTGCCAGTTGCAGCCGTACCCTGTCTCCTCCCAGCAGCAGAGACACAGCCTGCGCCGTGTCCATCGCCAGTAGGCCTGCACAAAACAACACAGAAGGACCCTCACGTAATCGTTACTTGAACACGGTCTCAGGTATAGGCAAAGTGTGTATTGCACGGTATGCTGCAACAGCTTGAGCCATGTCAGGGATGCAGCGGAAGCACACAGGGGCAGGATCAGGATCTGCACCGTGTCCCGTGTCCCTTTTGGACTGTTTTCCAGCGAGCACCCGGACGACAGCTGGCTCGCAGGAGCAGATGCTGGCGCACATGTGGTGCGATCGGCTACAGCTGGACAACTACATGTTGCTATACTGCGTCGTGTCATGCGACTCAAGTCACAGATCAGTACACGATGGCGAGCGGGTGGGGCCGGCAGTCCACACGGCCAAGCCCATCACGCCCACACGCCCCCCAAGAACCACTCAACAGCAAACCAGCCGCCAACGGGGCACTCGTGGACAGGAATGACGCTGGTCCCCGTGCTGCCCCGTGCTTGCATGGGTGATGGCTTGTCGGCAACTCACCATCTCCCACCACCGTCACAGGCAAGCCGCTCAGGAGCAGCTCCTGGGGTGTCACACAGCACGCGTGCACCGCCTCCTGGCTTCCGACAGCTTCGTTAAGTGTGCAGCGCCTGGGGTGCCCCACACAGAGGACCACGTGGTCCGCTGCAGCTTCCCAGCATTGACCGGAAGCTTTGTCGTAAACGGTCGCGCGCCAGAGACCCTCCCGTGTGTTGAAAGCCAAGCGGTCTAGGCGGCAGGCCAGACGCAGGTGCTCATCGATGTTGAAATAGCTGGCGTATGAGGCGAGGTAGCGCTGGACGTCGGCGGGCTGTCGGCGGGGGCCAGATGTAAATGGGATATGCGCAACGTGCGCGGAGTGGGAAGGGTGGTTGGGTCCCAGTGCAAAGTGTGGGCCTACGACACCGAAAAACCCACGGAGAGCAGCTATTGTGCACCATAGTACGGCCGCTGCATGGCAAGCAATATTTCCTGTGATTCCTTTGTTATACGCCCGGCTGTCTCATGTCAGCGTGCGAGTTCGCGGTGCGACCCTACCTCGTTGGGGTCCGGCAGCGGCGCCAAAAAAGTAGGATCAGAGAATACAAAAGCTGCTGATTCGCCTGTGGGTAAGGACAAGCGAACATTTGAGTATGAGTAGGCCCGAGGTGAACACCTTTCAGGCTGCGCAGCGGTGAGGCCCCAACCAGGCGCCGACCACTTACCATGGCGTTGCGAATGATGGCAGTATGAGCCGCCCACACAATCCTGCTCGTCGATGCAGACGACGCTGAAGCAGGCGTCAAGGAAGGCCCGCGTTGCGCATAGTCCCGCTGGGCCTGCCCCAACCACGAGGATGCTGGTACGTATACTTGAAGACTCCATGCACCTGTTAGGGTCAGAGTATGCCCTGACTGGCCTGGCCCTCGCGGGCTACCGCGGCCATGCCATCGTATTGCACATTAAACGCAGACCACGGCGAACATGCACGTCCTCAAATATTTTTACTAAAATCTACATGCAAGTGGCCTCTTGTAGAGGCACAAGCTGTGCATTCCAGCACCTGACAGGAACGACGCACCCATGAAGTCATGGAAGGGGGAAAGCCATCGGAAGGGCACTGCGTTCTCAGCACGACAAATACCTCGACACACCAGGCCGAATAACTCTTGCGCTTTGCAATTTCGTTATAGAAAGTTGCCTTCAATCGTGGCGTGTGCCGCTGTGCTTTTGCTGCTCCTTGTTCCTACCTGCACCCCTACCTAAGCCTCTTGCCCTGGCCACACCTTCCACAGCAACATACAGCGCTTTCAGTATAAACCTCACTGTTAATTATGCTCCCGAGGTCCAAAGAGCACGCTACTGGTTACTAATGTACTGAGCAGATACATCGTCTACCACCAGCCCTGCCCTGTCTGACGCAGGACACTGTACTCACAGCACCTCCGTAATTCGCACCCTCCTTGCGCCCTCCTACTCACACTCCACATTCCAGTCGGGCAGCCAAAGTGCCATGCCTGCTCCTTGGCACAGCTGATGCCCCGCGCACAGTGCTACCGGGTGCGTGCTTGTGCGCTTGGTCCACACGATCCTGGGCTCACATCGCACGGTCCATGAACCGTCGGTGGGCGTAGGCCAGCCAGTCTGCATGCAGGGTTCAAGCACGGGGAGATGCAGCAACAGCAGTCACATCAGCAGCAGCAGCGAATGAATGGAACCTACCATGAGCCCCGTGGGGTGAACTACCAGTTCAGGAGCGTGTCAGCATACGCGGTTTTGCATTTGCAGGCAGGCTTTTGCTTCTGTTACTGCTTCAGTGACAGAGTCCTCCGTGCCATACTGTTTCAGGTTTCGACACGGCCCGTGAGGCCATGTCCACCGCAGCAGGCAGGGTTTGCGGCGAGGCTGTCAAGTGCCAATGCGTGGTCTCATGTGTTGCGGATGGGCAGATAGCAGCAGCTCCGAGCTTCACTCCACACGCCGGAAGTGGGTCATAGCACTTTTTCACACGTTTTCGACCACCAAGTCACAGCACACGCCGGTGGAAGCAGCGGTCTGAGACATGCCATGATTCAGGAAGGCCCTGGCCGAGAGCCACCCACGTTTGTTGGGGGTCGTTGGGTCGCTGGCGTACAACCGCTCCACCAACCGCCGGCCGGTCTCTTCGCGGCACTGCCGGATGTACAGCCTGATGACCTCTGCGTAGGGACGGGCCAAACCACCAGCGGGGGAATACATATCAGGGTAGCCAAGTGGGTCGCAGGCGGCCACGCGCTTTCCCAACGCCACAGCACACCCAAGACAAGCTCAGAAGACCGAGCCAGGTCCCCTGGCCGTGCCCCTCCCTCATCCGGTTCTCAATCCCACATCCAGGCAAAGGGTGCGAAAGGTCACGGACGGTGCCGTACGGCCAACCCACTACACCCACCGCCTCGCAGTCCCTTCCAGGTCTTCTCGTCCTTGCCGCTGTCATTGCGGCATCCCTCCTGTACCACCCCATGCAATGTGAGCCCTTCCCCAACCCCATCATCTCACCCTACTCCCGTGCCTTGTACAGTCACATGCACAAAGGCACAAGTCCAATGCACACGGATGGACGGCCGAAGGTGTAGGGCCCTCCCCGACCCCAGGCCAAAAGCGTGCACAAAGGCAGCACGAGGCGCCCATACCATCTGCCTGCCTGCCGCCAGCAGCACCTAACCCTGCTGTCCACTGGGCCCCACAGACCCGCACCCTACCCGGCAGCAAGAGCATCTGCCGTACATTTACTGCAAATATGCCGTACAGCCGTTGCGGACCTCGGCCACCCACCCTCGTCATCGCGCCCGGACGCCGCGGCCATGAGGCCGCCCAAGGGGAAGCCCGCCTGCCCCGGCAACGGGAAGCGGTCGTGCGCGTGCGAGAACAGCAGCTGCCAAGCTTCCTCCTTCGAGGGCGGCGGCTTGCGCTCCGTCAGTCCTGGAAAGGGAGGGTGAGGTGCAATACGGGTGAGTTTGAAGGTCCGGGTCGGACCGTTTGGGCTCACAAAACGGGAGCGTTGGTGTCAACGGCAAGTGTGCCTAACGACTACGACCCCCGTTGACCCCGGCTCCCACAGACACGGCGCAACGTGACCAGCCAGCAACGTACGTCTTAGACAGCTGCTAATGAACAGTATGAGGTAGACCAGGAGCTTGTCGCCGGGCCCACGCACGTCAAATGCCCGGAAAAGCGAGTTTGCCCTGAACAGGACGAGAGCCTCTTCGACAGGGTCTACTGAGGATAAGTCGTCTGGGTCTGATGGCGAGGTTGCAGCCTGTATTGATATCGGCACGAGCTGGATACCGCACAACTGTCGCACCCCTGGGACTTCCTCGTTGTAACGCGAGTGATACGCCATGTATATGGTGCCAAGTTCAGAACTGAAAGGTTCAACACAGCGTGGCCCGTTTGCTTGTCCCAGCTTTGTTGCCCCATGGGACAGCGCCACATGCCTCCCGCCAATTCCTTTCGCACCCAGATCACTCCAGCGCGCAGGTTCATGAGTCTGTTCAAGTTAACATAGCAGACACTACAGCTGTTTCCTGCGGAGCTTTGTGCTCCTCATAGCAGCCTTCAGTCGCTGGCTTAACGGTCTCGCGGGTGAAAAAGGGGAGCAGCTGTGCAAAGCTCTTCCAATCACCAGTGCAAGAAGGCGTCCTATTCTCCCTAGCATATACCCCTTGGCAGTCACGGTAGCCGCCTCGGGCAAGATATTAGTGAGACAGGCTGTGCGACAGGAGCAAACTGCAGGTGCGACGCGACTGCGCAACCGAGTGCACAGCTTGCTTGACACAGGCGTGCCTGTCGGCCCGGTTTCTAGCTTCGCGGTGTCCGCAGCTGCCATCACGTTACGTGAAGGGCCACAACACGCTCTAGGCCCTCGGTTGGACCACACCCTGTTTGAAGCGCTTACATATGCAACCTTGAAAACATATGCAATCGGATGCGGTCTCGACTGGTAGTCCTGCTATCCACTGCAGCCGATCGCGGCCCCAACACCACGCGGCTCCAACACAGGGCAGCGCAACAAGTGCGCATTTAGACGATACTCGCCACGCTTATGCTGCAGCCCCGTGGATTAGCCTTTCGTCGCATCCCTGGCCGATCAGCGCCCACACCTACTAGGCCACACCCAGAACTGCCCGCCCAGCCCAGCCAATTCTTACGTCATATCCGCCCTCACCCTTGCCCCCGCCCTTAATGCTCACCCTGCAGGACCGCCTGTAAGCCTACCATGCCACAAAACGCAGCCGCAACGGCGGTTGCGGCTGCCGGCGCCGCCGGCGCGGCAGCAGCTGCCGGGGCCGCGGCGGGCGGCCAGGGTCAGCAAGGGCAGCAGCAGCGCCAGCAGCAGGGGGGCCTGGGCTCCATCCTGGGCATGATCGTACGGATGGGGGTCATGTGGTATTTCATGAACATGATGAAGGGCAAGAACGCCCCGCCGCCGCCTAACAAGGCCGGCGGCCCTGAGGGCGGGTTCTCGGGCGGCGAGCCCTCGCCGTACATATACCCCGCCTTCGAGAAGGGGACGCCCATGGACCTGTACGTCTTCATCAGCGAACGGCCGTACTACCACGGTACGGGACGCGTACGGCTTGTACGGCATGGGCTAAGCCGCCATACGGCGCAGGAGGAACGGGAAGGCCCCAACGCGCCTCAACAGGTGGCATACATGTGGCAAGGGTGGCGCCTTAGCGTGCGTTTCTGGCATGCATACGTGCAGGCAAGTGTACAGCGGGCCGCCGGAGGTGACCGTCACCTCCAGCACCCCACTGAAACTCACCTACACTTATGCATGCCAGAAACGCACGCAAAGGCGCCACCCTTGACACATGCATGCGACCTGTTGAGGCGTGTTGGGGCCCGGGGAGCGACCCCGGATCGGCACTGGCCTGCTCTTTGGTGCTACGGCCAGGGTCGCTACGGGGCGCCTGGTGGAACAGAGCGCAGGGCGGCATGGGGCCTATCGGAAGGAGTGGGGAGCAGTGGGGTGGCCTTGGTATTAAAGGGCATTGGGTTATTACGGGCGACAGGGGTGACATGAGGTAGCATGAGTTGCCACGTACGCGATGTGGGTCAGGAGGCTAGGCTGTCCCGGGGTGCTGGGCACCGCGCGCTAGAACGGCATTGTACGGCATTGTACTGTCCGGGCACGTGCATAACATGTCAATCCCAACCTTCCCAACCTTCTCTTGGTCGCCACCTACACAGGCTTACGGTTTGACATGACCGAACTGGTGTGGAGCGAGACGGCAGTGCGGCTGGGGGCGGCGGACGAGGTCCGCACGTACACCTACACGTACGAGCCCTCGGAGGTGGGTCCCTGGGCGGGTCTCAGGTGGGCCCGAGCAACGTGCCCAATCACAACTACCTGCGTAACTGCCAGTTTTTGGTGGGATTAAAGTACACAAACACCTACGAGCCCTCGGGGGTGGGTCACTGGGCGGGTCTCTGGGCCTGAGCAGCGAATGCCAATAATGTAAGAGCTTTAGTAAAGCGATATTCAACCGGAGTAGTGTTACGGTGTTGCACCTAGCCTGGGTGTTGGGCAGGTCACTGGGCCCGAGCAGCGCGCCAATTACAACCATGTCAATAATTGCCAGCAGTTAGTGGGTGAGAAGTACAGCAACACCTACGAGCCGTCAGGGGCGCGTCCCTTACTGCCACTGCGTGCGTTGTTGTGTCGAGCGGATGATAATCAGGGTCTGACTTGGGTATTGGACAGATTGCAGCGGAGGCGTTGAGAAGCAGCTACACGATGGTGCTTGTAGACGGGGTCTGCAGAAGCAAGACACGCATATCGGTTGAAGAGTACGGTCACCGTTGCATTATGGAAGATGGTTCGTTGTTTTGCACTCTGTGCATCCACAGGCCGTCAAAAACAACGGCAGCGTGTACCTGCACGTGGCGCTGTCGCGAGCAGGGGAGGCCCTCATGCCGGATGAGCCGGGGTACGACCCGCTGGGAGTGGCGTACTACACATACCGTGAGTGCCGTACTGCCGTACATGGGTCCGGCACATGAGATTCGAGTGCATGTGGTTTGTCCACGCGTGTGTGTCCGGACTGCAAACGTGTCTCGCACATGTTTGCTGGGTTCGGTGCCTACTGCACCTTCACAATGACGAGCAGCACATGGTATGGGCAACGATGTGTACCCGGGTTCGTGAGAGGTGGGAGGTATGCAAGAAGCGGGCCAAAGGACGCAAGTGCGCAGCGCTTGACAGCCCATGCGTTCGCCCCCCGCGCCCCGCAGAGCTCAACTCGTACCGCCCCCGCCCGCGCAACACCACGGGAGTTAACCTGCTGTCCGATAACCCGGCGGACATGCCCAAGGTAAGCGACTCTTTGCAAAAGCCCTGCTGACTTGCTAAGGCTGTGCCGCACTGTGCAGTTCCTCCACAGCCTCCCGGGTTGGTTGCGGCTCTCTGCCCCACTGTCCCTTGTGCTCCAGGGAAGTACGGGCGCCCCCCCCCATGTGCCCCTGGGGTTGCCACTTGACCCCAGGGCGTTGCTGCATCTCTCTTTGTCACCACGCCCCCGCCAAATTTTATCTAGATTTGTGGTGTGGACAAGGGCACGCTCGGTGTCACCCGCTGTGACTGCCTGTATCTTCAGGCATTCGCAGATACCATGTACGGTGTTGCACACGCATAGCCGCATCTGTCCTCGCTTTCCACCACGGGTTTGCACACGCACAGACGAATGAGGCCCCCTCGCTTTTCCCTGGCCCCTGGTCCAGGTGGACAAGGACGCCCCCGTGTCAGCCGCGGCAACCTCTCCTCATCTATACAATCCTTACTCACGCATACATGTACATGCGGACGGCCCGAATCGGCCGAATGAGGGCTCCTCCCGCTCCCTTTCCGCTGCCCCCGGGCCCAGGTGGACAAGGACGCCCCCCGCCGCCCCGCGAGATCCTCAACTCAAGGATATCCTGCACGCTACCCGCCGCAACTGCCTGATACGGCTTCATGGTCGCATCAGGTCCCGCTTGCCCTTTGCGCCCAACGCAGGTGGATGCAACTGCCTGTTGATACAACGCACTCTTTTGCACACGCATAGGCACATCAGGTGTTGAGGTCCCGCTTATCCTTTGCCCACGGGCCCAGGTGGACAAGGACGCCCCCCGCGAGATCCTCAACTTCCTGAGGCCCAACGTCACGCTACAGGTGGTGGACGCCTTCACCACACTCAACAGGAAGTGAGTGGCATAAACTTTGCACACGTGGGATGGGATGGGATGGGCAGGTGGTCGTCGTTTTCCGCCGTGCATCGGGCGAACGGGATGTTTTCTGGGAAGCTAGACAGTCCAGGTTTTGCTGGGGAGGAGGAGGAGGGGAGCTTCACAGGATATGAACTGGGTCGTGCACGAAGTCTGGCACAGCTTTGCGCCCGCTTCCGTGCGAGCCGACCCACCTGGCCGAGCGCCACGTGTGTTATGCTTTGAAGACAGGCCGAGTGACGTGTCGGATTCTTGCCCTCCGTGCCCCCAGGCAAGTCCCTCCCCAGCTGGTGGAGCACCTGCGCCTCAATCCTGCGGGCAACTACATGCCTGTGCTGTTCAACAATGACTTCTGGTTGCTCAAGGACAAGTACGTTCCGGTAAGTGTCAAGCACATTCGAGCTTCACAACCGCAAAGCATATGTAGAGTACCAACCTCCCTCTTTGCAAGTCTGCCGCCCCGCCGGAAGCAGGCCTTTCCCATGTTGGCCTTGACACGCACTCATTTGCTACGTGCATGTGCAAGAGAACCCGATGCCTTCAACTGCTTTTGTTTGTCCTCGTTTCAACGTATGCGCGAATCCGCGAATCCTGCATATGCAGGTGAATGAGACCCTGGACTCGACGCCGATCCACTTCGAGCTGTCGTATACGTCCATGACCTGGTGGCAGCTGCTCATGCAGGTGCGGGTTAAGGGCGTGGGCTCGGGTTTGGGTGACACACGTATGCCTACGCCTTGCAGCTTCCAGCGGCTTACACACGTGCACTTGTACGGGCATATCTGTAAACACTTAATAAGTAATAGCGCAAAACGAACTCTTCGGTGGCTTGGTTCCGTTATAGTGAGCCTGCGCCCTTGGCCGTGAAGTGTTGCAAGTGATGTTACCGGTACTACGCATGCCGTGAATCGTGTTGCCGCAGATGGAGCAGTCGTTCAGCATGCAGATCAAGATGGGCATGGCCCAGGACGGAGAGAGCGACGAGCTCAAGCGCGTGTTCCTGGAGGGCAACCCCTACCTGCTGGTGGGTGTTGTACCGATGCATATAGATGAGAGGGTGCCCTGTGGTCCGGCGCTCCTCGCGTTGTACCTGGATCTGTCACGTTGGACATTGAATAGCAGCCTGCACTTTACAATATCATGACCAGCAGGAGCACTGACCCATGGGTCATGCCTCCCTGCCAAGCTGGCCCCCACGCCAGCTGTGCCGCGCACTGACGTGTGTGCAACTCCTGCCAGCTCAAACCAGCTCAAAAGGAACATTTTCGACGTTTCCCTTCCCCTCCCCTTTCTGCAGGGCCTGACCTTTGTGGTGTCGCTGCTGCACACGGTGTTCGACCTGCTGGCCTTCAAGAACGACATCGGCTTCTGGAAGAACAACAAGAGCATGGAGGGCCTGTCCGCGCGCACCGTCGTCATCAACGCATTCTGCCAGGTGCGCGATCCCCCTCGCGAGTTTACACGGCTGCACAGATAGCCGCCCTTGACGTCGGTTGACAAGTGCAGAGGTAGCCGCCCCTGCCTTACGGCACGCTACCGGAGAGTCATCACTCCATATCTTAGCCCTCAGTTCCCCAGGCTGTCGGTGATCTTCCACCTGTGAAAACAACGACACCCCCTTGTCAATACTCGACCTCCTACTCCTCCACGCCCACACCCTGGATACGCATGTTAACCCACACCCTCGCCAGGCGGTCATCGCACAACGACACCTCCTGCGTAATGCTCACATGTTCCTCCTTCACTTACACTCACCCTGAATACACATGGTAACCCACACCCTCGCCAGGTGGTCATCTGCCTGTACCTGTTCGACAACGACACCTCCTTCGTGGTGCTCATGTCTTCGGTGCTGGGCACCGGCATTGAGCTGTGGAAGGTGACAAAGGCGTTCGATGTCAAGGTGGACTGGACTCGCTTCCCCTACGTGTCCCTGCAGGACAGGTGGGCAACGTGGCTGCGGGTGTGATCATACAATGTGACGCTTCTTAGAGTGATGGATGTAGACATGCTGTTGCAAGCATGTATACGAAGATGCGTTTTGAGGCATTCGATGTCCATGTGGATTGGGTGCAAGTCTAATAGATCAGCTCAGCGACAGGTGGGTCAGACGAACTGCCGCTGACGCAAGTGGCTTGTTGGCGAGCACAACTTCGCATGCGAATTTGGAGAAAGCGAGATGCAATCAATTGCGCCAACAGATTAGAGCCTCCTGCGTGCCCATAGTCCTCAAGCCATGTCCCACTGCAACCCTCATACTCGCCCAACCACTTCGCGTTTTATAAAACAGGGCGTCGTACAGCAGCAAGAAGACGAAGCAGTACGACGCCGAGGCGATGCGGTACCTGTCGTACGCGCTGTACCCGTTAGTCATCGGCTACTCGATCTACGCGCTCTTCTACAAGACGCACAAGAGCTGGTACAGCTGGGTGCTGTCGTCGCTGGTGGGCGCCGTTTACATGTTTGGATTCATCCTCATGTGCCCACAGGTGAGGGAAGGACAGAACTCAAAAGGGGGACGATAGAATCAAAAAGGAAAACACATCCCGGAATGGGATCGGGACAGCAACGAGCGTTGCCTGGTATGGACCAGTCTAATACCAAAGCTGTGACGTTGTAGAGCGGAACCTGGTCTTGGCGGAGGGGTTGCCTGGTATGGACCGAGGTCAGCTTCGAGTTTACGTGTCAAGTCCGCAGCTGGAGCCACTGTGCCTTTCACGTACCCATCGCACTCCCGTTGGAACTTCGGGGGAACCAGCCATCCTTGTACCGGCGCCCTTGCCTCCGCCCGCCCAGCTGCACCTTAAAAGTCCGTGGCTGCAGCTTTTGGTGCACTGTTCACATCCTTTGCACCCCGCTTCTGTGCCCTCAACTTGTCCTCTCTCCCTCCTCCCCGCAGCTGTACCTTAACTACAAGCTCAAGTCCGTGGCGCACCTCCCCTGGCGCCAGATGACCTACAAGTTCCTCAACACCATCATCGACGACCTGTTCGCGTTTGTCATCAAGATGCCCCTGCTGCACAGGTGGGTGTGCACTGAACAGGCGGCAAGCAGGGCGTATGTGCCATTCTTCCGTCTCCTCTCCTACGCATGGCCTTCCCGTTGCCATGCCACGCAACTGGCACACACCGCGACTTATAATACTGTTTACTTGGTGTGACAACTGAGCTTGCCGTTTGTGACTGTGAGCCCGGTTGCTGAATATCGCCTATGCAGGCTGTCGGTGTTCCGTGACGACGTCATTTTCCTCATCTACCTGTACCAGCGCTGGATCTACCGTGTGGACAAGACACGTGCCAACGAATTCGGTTGGGTGGAGCAGCAGCCGGAGGAGCAGGAGGCCGAGGAGCAGGAGGGGGCGGCGACACCAGGGGCGATCGAGGGTGCTGGTGGGAGCGGAAGCGGTCAGCAGCAGCAGGATGCGAAGGAGGCGCCGGCTGGGGAGGTGGAGGCGGAGGAGGAGCAGGATGAGGGGGGCAAGGGCAAGGGCGCGCGGCGGCGGAAGGGGGGCAAGGGCGGGGAGAAGCAGGGGGCTAAGGAGGAGGCGGCGAGCGGGAAAGAGGCGGGAGATGGGGAGAAGAAGGGCCGGTAATTTTTGAGTCGGGGGAGGGGCCCGCATGCGCGGCGCGTGGCATTGCTGTGGGCATGGCGCATTCTTTTGAGGGGGCAAACACGCCGTGCGCATTTAGCTGGTCTGGTGGATAGGACACTGTAGTGGCTGTTAGCGTGGGCTGGTGGCGACGATCGGTCACGCGTCAACGTTGCTCCACGGGGCGTTTGCAAATGGGTGATGCTAGTTAGGAGCTCCATTTGGCGTACAGTGGTAGGGGCACAGGCGTACAGCACTACAGTCGTACGACTTTGTGCGGGAAGCGTAGTATAATGCACATGTTTATGCACGTGTCGGTGAGCTGATGGCGGCGACAGGTCACGCTGTGTGGGTTACGCGTAAAGCGCGAGGAACCCGTGTAAGGCGTCAGGGAAACATGGAAACGCTGGTGCCTGCACGAGAAGAGAAAGTAGGTTGACGAGCGACAGTACAAATCTGTGAGGGTCGCACGTGGTGTTCTCAGAGCGCCACGACGGTGAGCGACACGCGGAGACTTTTACGGCCAGGGTTTACAGCGGTGGTGGATTCAGGGATAGGGGAAGTGCGCGGTACCGGGACGTGAAGTGGCGAGGGGAGTTGACGTGGCCAGCACCAGATAGCGGGCTATACAAAAGCCTGGCTTGGATCCCGGACTGGCACGTGCCACGTGGCAAACAAGCAATGGCAGAGCAGTACCAGTACCGTACCGTATTTCTTACCGTTGGTCAAGCGCGACATGGATCCCACATGGAATGAACCCGACATGGGTTAACGCGCACCTCTCCTTACCGCCTTACTTGCCGTTGCTGGCTTGATCATGCATCCAATCAAAGGAGATCTCCCCTGCATCCGATGAACTGGCGTGCGAGCGAGCTGCTGTCATAGGCAACGCGGCGGCACTGCGGTGCACACGCTGCACAGCAAGCGCTGGCGCGCTGCCCACCTATTATGGTGAAAGGGGCACGGAACTTCAGTCTGTGGCTACCGTTACGGCTGCGGTGTCAAGGTCGAGCGTGGCGGGCTGGCAACCTGCAGATCACCGTGGACGAGCACGTCACTGTACCGCACTGAGGAATGCTGCCAGCCACAGGGAGCTCCCTTGGCTTCTCAAGAGTCTGCCACAGGACTGGTTAGCGGGCCGATGCACGACATGGGAACAGCATGCACCGCCAGTGCGGCATCCTCTTCCAGCTGGCACCGTGGGAATTGGGATTGTCAGCCTGGGCCAGCCGCTCGTTACAGCTACAACAGCTCCTCTGCTCCTCCAGCACGGTCGTCACCCTGGTCGGCTCGGCATGGTGCGATGCGCACTTGCGCAGTGTGCACACGTTCACAACCACCTAGTAACCGTCCATGCCCTCGTGGTCTACAAGTAGTTGCCTCCGCTTTGCTGCGGTATCTGCGATGTCCTCCCATTCACCGCATCCTGCTACACCTCCAAGACCTGCCAAGACCACGTGAGGTACCTGCAAGACGGTAACAGGGGGTAATTCCTGCCTTGCCCC